>CM065692.1:8305706-8388206 GCA_017654935.2 Phymorhynchus buccinoides
GCGTTCCCGGCCATGTGGCGAGATGGGAAATGGCGAATCGGTATGCAGCCTACCCCCGTAGTGTAGGGTCAGTTAATTCAATAATGGTGGATGGGAATGTTTTTGACCAAAAGCCAATAATAGCCAACAACCAAAATAATATCACATTTCTGTTTAAAGACCCACCACGTCACGTGTCAAAATCACGGTTTTCCCTCTTATAGCTAGCAAGGAATCTTAAGAAATTTTCTTAGAATAAGAGGGAATGTGACACGTGACGTGCGGGGTCTTTAAGGCATATTTATGTCTATTTTTAATGTATTCTACCAGTATCCACAACATGAAAGACACATGTGAATGATTTTTTTGGTTTATTTGATTTTTTTTTAAATAATTTTTAATCAAGTCAATATTTTCTTAGAATAAGAGGGAATGTGACACGTGACGTGCGGGGTCTTTAATGCATATCTTAGGCCTATGGAAAGAAAGAGGCAAAGCTCTTGTCTTCTGTGATGAAACACCAGAGGATAAGAAAGTTCTGACCTGTTGTAGGAGACATCACGGGAAGCTGGCGAACGTAGGCTCTTCTTCAGCCTTGTTGATAGGTGAGTGACACACTGGAAGCCAGGGACAGGTAAGGCCAGGGGGTGGGGAGGGAGGGGAGGGGCCAGGGGTGGATGGAGAAGGTGGAGCACAAATCAAGAAGAGACAGAGAAAGAGGCTTAAAGACCCCGCACGTCACGTGTCACATTCCCTCTTATACTAGGAAGATTTCTTAAGATTCCTTACTAGCTATAAGAGGGAAAGCACGTGAAAACCGTGATTTTGACACGTGACGTGCGGGGTCTTTAAAGAATTGAATGGGGCCATGAATAAATCAAATCAAATCAAATCAACTTTTATTTCAAAAACCCCTGGGGGCACAAGAAAATGCATACACGTACCATTCACACCTGCGGCATCAAACATTACAAACAACAGCCCAAAAGACCCCATAACAGTACACATCAGCATAGTATTACATAGGCTCCAAACAAAAACAACAACAAAACACTTTTTTTTTTAACAGTGCTCATCACCATATAGACAGGCACATTATACCATCATGCACAGATACACCTTCATACACACACACACACACACACACACACACACACACACATACATGCACAACACAGTTGCTGGAATTGCACATATGAATCCTTTTTTTTTAAACCGCTAATTAACTTATCTCCATTAACAAATATTGACATATGAAACAAGACAAGAAACAATTAGGACATAAACTCAGACATGGTGACCAAGATGTGTGAATAATAGAAGAAGAAAAAATAAAAAAAATAAAATTAAAAAAAATTAAAAATAAAAAATGTGAATGTGGTATGAGGTACGTGGTATCAACTAAGGTTCAGAACTCTTTTAAGATAACCTTTATGAAACAAACTAAACGACTGAGAGTTCTTTTATTTTTTGACTGAAATAAGGAATTAAACTTTATTACGTTTGGGTTTTTTAAACAATAATTTGGCAAATAACGTTTTCTAGCATCCTGAAACGTTTGACATTCAAAAACATAATGAAATTCATCTCCTAGAGCTTGGTGGTCGCACTTCGAGCAAAACCTTTCACTATGTGGGATATTTTGGATTCTCCCCGTTTGAATGGGTAATCTATGATTTAATGTTCTAAATTTTACAAAAAACAATAATAAGTTTTCGGGTAACATTTTGAAGTAATCCTCACAAGAAAACATATCTTTATACAATTTATAGTTACTGAATATTTGTTTTTCTTCCAGCTGCGAGAACCACTGTTGGATAAATTGATCTTTTAGGGTGAGTAAAACTTTAGCTTTAAACCAGTTTTGTGAAATATTGGTGTGTGGTTGCTGTAGCCACAAACCACTCAATCCAAGGTTATCTAATAAAGTTTTGACAGATAAAATGAAAGGTGACACATGTTTGTTTTCTTTATACAAATGTAACATAAAACGATACATGGTACATGATAATTTGGACTGGTTAGCATCATTGACAAGCTTAAACCAAAAATGCAACATTCTGCTCTTCGCTTGAATCTCTAAAGGGTACTGCCCCAATTCCCCATAAACCATACAGCTTGGTGTACTTTTATTTAATTTGAGAACAATTTTATAGTAACGAAGTTGTAGTTTTGAAGCTAAATCTGTTATGCTATGGCACCATACTTCACTTCCGTAAAGAAGAATGGGAGTAATCATTTTGTCGAATAACTCTATTTTTATATCTATAGGTAACATCATCTTTTTACACTTTTTTAAGAGGCAAAACATAGCTCGTGATGCTTTGTCATAGAGTTGTTTTTGGGCGACACTAAATTTATTGTTATAGTTAAAATAGATGCCCAAATAGTTATAGCCAAATACCGTTTTGATACTTTTCCCCTCGTATTGGAATTGAGGAATATTTCGTATTTTACCTCTAGAAAACACAACAACTTCTGTTTTTTTAATATTAACTCGTAAATTCCATTTATTGCAATATTCATGCATTGCGTCTAATGCTTTTTGTAAGTCCTCTACTGATTCTGCACATAAAATTGTGTCATCAGCATATAATAATAGAAACATTTTTAGCATTATATTCTGTTCTTCTTCACTCCAACCTAGCCCCCCAGCCTCCCTCTTTAAAGTATGTAGCCCGTTCATGTCCTCTGATATCAAGGACTGAAAATCGTTAAGATAAACAGCAAACAATATTGGCGAAAGATTTTCTCCTTGGCGGACCCCTGCTGAGCACTGAAAAGACTTTGAACAGTTTCCTTCCACCCTAACTACTGATTTTGCTATGCTATACATGTCATTAATAACGCTTAAGATCAAACCGTCCACTCCAGGAAGCAGAAATGTGGTGAGCTTAAATTCAGAAAGGTAACTGACTTTCACACACACACACACACACACACGCATACACACACACACACACACACACACGCACACACAAAAGAGGGAGATCTATGGACGTAGGGGAAGACGGGGTAAAAAGCGCATGGGCGGGTAAGAAGCCCACCCCAATTATCTCATGAAATAAAGAAAATTTCAGTCAAATTTGCCCATTAGACGAATGCTAGACATTAACGCTCGTCTCATGGACAAAATGAGACTGAAATTTGCTTCATTTCATGAGATAATTGGGGTGGGCTTCTTACCCGCCCATGCGCTTTTTACCCCGTCTTCCCCTATATTGATCCCCGTGGGTTGCAAAGTGCCCAGGCGCTCACTCAGAGAGGATTACAGTTTGACCTTACAGTTCTTGAGGAGTGCAGAGATGGAGAAATGGGAAACATGGCCAGGGGGGTGGAAGTGAAGGCCAACGTGAGTACTCTTTTGTAGCCTGGGTCTACTTTCTCCAGATAACGGTCGCCGCGCGAATAACGCTTACGCCAAAAGGGGTCTAAGAAACACCCTAAACGTTTGCTATGGTCAGATAACTCTTTAAGTTTACTCTTCATTTTGGGGAGAGAGAAAAGGGTTGCTATCATAAGGGAGATAAATCATACCTCTCTGTCAGTTTGTACAAAGTTTTCAATGAGAGACTTAGTGCGATTTTTCTTACACCAGAGGGCATGACGCTCGTGTGGGGCTAATCCTCTATTTTATTAGTTGGGGATAAAGAGAGAGAGAGAGAGACAGTGAGTGGTCCTACCATCACTCTCTCTCTCTACTACGCCCAACTAAGAAAATCGCGTGATAAGCCCCTAGTGCATTGACTGCCCTCTGGCGTGAAAAATATCGCCATAGGTTGACCATTTCACTCACGTCTATTTGTGTGCAGAAAATTAAATTTGCACTATATTATGCCATCTAACATGATGAAGAATTAAGAAAGAGCACTCCAAAACACTTGCGTTCATTTAATTTGCTAAAATCATCCCGTATTTTTTCACGATAGACTAAAGAATATTTGCTGTGGCAAGCTTGTTGTTTTGGTCTTCCACTTTAAAGTTAAAGTCTCGTCACGCGAGATATATAAAAAAGCCGGAAGTATTGATATTTCCCATGATCCTTTAAATAGTTTGTCACTTGCTACCTCGATAGCAGCCACAAAACGTTTTCGACAAACGTCGGCAAAAGAGGTGTTTCTTAGTACCGTTTTTGCCGATTTGCGCACACGCTACGTAACGTTAGCCCTTGTGAAACGGCCCCCTGATTGCATTCAAGTGCTCTATGTCCGGTTTCTGCAAATGATCTATGGCTCCCCCCCACCTGCGTGCGCATCTCGACCCTTCCAACGGAAGTGTCGCCATCTTAGTCAGATTTGTGTGTAAACAGGCATTTTTCAAACAAAGTTACTAAGATGGCGGTCTCCCATAATATGGCACGCTCCTTGTGGCCGGATATGACGACACGTGTGTACAAGCCATATCGAATGCCAAGCTTCAAATAATTATAAAATAAAAACTAGACAAGATAACTCAATTCGTTTTTATGTGTATTAACAAGGAATCTTTTTCACCTTCATGAAAAATTTAAATGTCAGTTTATGCTAAAATAATTCAATTCTATGTCATTTCCCCCCATGCACTTTTACTTTTATTAATCAAAGTTTAACAGATCCCGACAGATAAGAGATAAGGATTAGGCCTAATTATATGGGTGTGGCTGTGCAATTGAAAGTGATATTGAGACACTCTTTTATTCATACGTCAACAAAGCAGGGTCATTTGGTTTCTATGGTGTGCATGTGCGCGCGTGCGCGCGTGTGTGTTTATGAGTTATAAGTTACAGCATGACTTTACAGTTTTCTAATCCAGAAAAACATAGTAGTCAATACAGATGTCAGGAAGAGGACCGTTTGTTGTTGTTGTTGTTGTTGTTGTTGTTGTTGTTGTTTTTCTTCATTACAATATGATTACAAAAATGATATACATCTTTGTTTATATGTTCAGACTTCCCTTTTTATTTGACACACATTTTTCTTATTCTTTCCACACAATCATAGAGTAACCTACAACAATGCAATTAAGACAGTAACAGTTAACAATCAGGAAGAAAGCCAGCATTTTCAATACATTTGTACACACCGTGATGGACTTTATAAAAGACTGAAAATTTATCAACCAAAAAAAGGAATGGTTCCAGCAATAAAATAGTATAAGTGCATGGCTTTGTACATCGATTTCTCGGCAAATATGTAGATCTACACCCTCCTGCTCTATTTCTTGGTTCTTTCCGTGGTTAGGGATAGGGTTAGGGTTAGATGGTCTTTTCTTTTGCCACAAGTATCTGTTTTGTTGTCAAAATCATCTCTTTTTTTTAGCATTAAATCGCTGCCCTTGATAAAAGATGAGTTATTTCTTTATTTTACACGGTGTTTCTTGTTTTTCCTTACACTGTCGCCAGAGCACAACGATTCAGAATCAGCGTAGGCTATCAGAAAAAAAAGGAACAAAATTTCTCTAAAACATAATGCAAAACGGACATTCCTAACGAATTCTGGGATTTTTTTGTTTCTATTTTCACACACATCTAAGCTTATTTGTTTCGTAAACTGACATGGTGTAGAAGATTAAGATTAAGATTAAAATTATAGCCCCGTCGACAACAAAGGCCATGTTAGGGCTGTCACCACGTTACATCTTACCACGTATTATGATGTAGAAGACAGCTTTGGCTATCAGAAAGAGGAACAACATTTTATGTAGAGCGTAGGTCCTAAAGAAAGGCTTATAACATTCCCTTTACAGATGTTTCTGTCGAATTTCACATAACGTTTTTGAAATCAATATTTCTCCTTTAAAGCCATCCTTAGCTTATTTATTAGTGACTAAAGTGACTGTCGTAATGCAGAATAATATATGGCAGACACCACTAGCCATGAGAACAAGGACTAACATTTGTTATAATGTATGACACGTAAAAAGGGGTCTGAATTTGCAGTTTTACAGACAAAAAGACTTCTTCAGTTTTCACACACTTATTTTCAGAATGTTATTTCCCCACATTGTCCTGGACGTCGCAAAACAGAACGATATAAAAGACGGTGTTGGCTGTCAGGAAGATGATCAACAGGACCTTGTCCAGCTGACGCGATGACACGGGAAAGGTGAAGGTCACGCCACGCATTGCACGTGCCACACGGGGATCTCGGTGCCCCGTAGAGGTCAAAGGTGACACGCGAGGTGAACGTGACGTCATCTGCACCGTACCCACATCATAGTTCCCACGGGGGCCCTGAAGAGGAGGAGGAGGAGGAAGGGAAGGAGGGGGAGGGGGAGTGGGAGGAGGAGGAGAAGGGGGCGGAGAAGGGATGATGTGACTGGCGGTGTTGAGCTGGGGGTACACTTTGGCCGAATTTATGCTGGCGTCGTCGGAGTTTCTGTTAGAAATATATTTATTGCGCTGAAATTTATAATGATTCAGCATTTGTAACCATAGACACAGTCACAGACACAAACACAGACAGACAAACACATAGATACACGCCCCTCCCCCACCTCCATCCCCAAGCGAGCGCCACAGGCCTACATATTCATGCAGTCATATAAGAGTTTAAATTATAACTTATTTTTTTATTATTAAAATGGCGAAATCCTACATTTGTTCAACTAACAAACATTTTTCACCATTTAATTAACAAACTTTCCTTATTATCGTCCTTCTTTGAGTTCACCATGACAAACATGTGATATGAAGAAAATAGGCATAAGCCCCAAGATAGTCAATAATCAAATCAATTTTGATATTCACATTTAAACAACCAGCTATAGCGATCACATAATCAACAACTAAACTATAAATCTGAAACTATCTAATACACTTTCAACAAATATTCCAAGAGAATTGAAAACAAAAACTACCCCCGTGGGAATACTAAGGGATCTTTTGTACAAATAGTTCCCCCACCTTCTGGGAGCTCTGTGGTTGTAACTTCCTCTAATCTGTCACTCTTTGACTCTGCCTTTTCCCTGTGCTTAATGTCATTTACTATCTTTCTGCCTTAACGGTCCATTCTCCTGCCTTTTTTTTTTTAATCAAAGAAACACTTACAAGGATTTTTTCCAGCCGAAGAGCGACATGCTGGACCTAACTATTTCTTAGGCGCATAACGGCAGCATGGTGCATCTACGCTCACATGACAGGAAACTGTCTGAGCGAAAGACGACGACGAAGAAATTTGAAACTACTTCTTCTTCTTCTTCTTCTTCTTCTTCTTCTTCTTCTTCTTCTGCGTTCCCAGGCCATAATGGATAAGGTACGTATGTGTCCGGTTTTCAGTTTTCACTGGTCTCCCCGCTGCGTACAGCCGACACATTCCGGTTTCGGAGGAGCTCAAGGGAGAAAAATTATTTGGAACATTTTTTGGAAAAAAGGCAGGAGAATGGGCCAATAAGTCAGAAAGATAGTAGATGATAGAAAGCAAAGGGAAAAGGCAGAGTCAAAGAGAGTGGCAGATTAGAGGAAGTTACAAGCACAGAACTTCCAAAAGGTGGGGGAACTATTTTTACGAAAGACCCCCCGGTATCCCCACGGGGAAAATTTGAAACAAAATTCAGTTCGGGGTCTGGAGCCTATACTGACTGCGGTGACTGGGTAGCGGTGGCGGACACAGGTCCTCTGGCTTGCTGCTGTTCGTGGTGGAACTTGTTGATGCTCAGCAGAGTGGCCAGCAGAACCAGCACGCTCTCCACCATAACCCCCACCAGCAGCTTCATGGCGATGGGCACGCTGTTCAGACCCCGGGGCATGGCGCTGCTGAAGAAACTGGAGAGGGAAAAAAACAGCAAAAAAACCCACTGTAGTCCGTTTGGGCGGCACTATATCAAATGTGGTAGGCATTTATTTTTTTTTTATAGGAAAAGTATTCTGTATGTTGTTTCTATATCATTTTGAGATGATGAATCCGAATCTGCCGTATGCCAAGCTGTGAAATCATGTTTTGTCAAAAATCACACAAAAACAAAATGGCCACCGAATAATATAATCATGTTGACGTCGACAACGACCATTATAATGATAGTTAGTAATAAACATTTTTCATGTTTTTTGTAATTCAATCGTCTATAATACATCAAATACGGTAGCATGAATGAATAATGAAGCAGTTAATTAAAAGGTAGACCTAGTATCAATCAACAGCAGCACAGACATCACCTGGTGAAGACGGAGGTGGAGACGAAGAGGGTGACGAGGAAGGAGATCTTCTCCCCTGACTGGTGCGGCAGCAGGAACACCAGGGTGTTGAGGTAGGAGGTGACGGCCATGGGCAGCACCAGACACAGGCTGTAGAACGTGCTCTTCCTCCTCAGGCCGATCACCAGGTGAGGGTGGACCTACAATGATGCACATTTTGGGGGTCCACTAATAGGACATTATCAACAGGACAAATGTCCCAAACATTCTTAGGGTCACTAACATGACATTGTCAATAGGACAAATGCCCTGAACTTTCTGTTTCGATAGGATACAAAATTCATGGCCCCAAATAAGCAAGTAAGTAAGTTTTTGTGTTTGTGTATGCACCCAACAAAAGTTATCTTAATATTCATGTACCGTATTGTTCGGACTATAAGGTAATGTTTTTGTTTGTTCACCGACCTAGAGACTTGCATCTAAATATATATGCGAGCTGTGTGTGTGTGTGTGTGTGTGTGTGTGTGTGTGTGTGTGTGTGTGTGTGTGTGTGTGTGTGTGTGTGTGTGTGTGTGTGTGTGTGTGTGTGTGTGTGTGTGTGTGTGTGTGTGTGTGTGTGTGTGTGTGTGTGTGTGTGTGTGTGTGTGTGTGTGTGTGTGTGTGTGTGTGTGTGAATGTGAATGTGTGTGTGTGTGTGTGTGTGTGTGTGTGTGTGTGTGTGTGTGTGTGTGTGTGTGTGTGTGTGTGTGTGTGTGTGTGTTCGGGATAAAACCATATTTAGTGTGGTTTTATCGCCGCCAAACTTTCACAGTATCCAGATGGATGATCCCGGGGTAACATACGGTACTTTACATTTTGCAACACGCTCCGTAATTAGCGTAAGTAGAAAGCGAGTCGACCAGGTCAGTGGTTCTACCCACTGCTTTTTACAACCATAAGGCCAAATTTTCAACAGACAGCAGCAAGATACAATAGCCTAACGGTTAAGTCGTCGCACTCTCACATAAACGTTCCGGGTTCGTACCTGGCTCCGTCCCCATTTAAAAAAATTACGCAAATAATAATACAGTGGATTACTACGCTTATTATCCGCGAAGCGGGTAGGTAACCGGTTAGTAGTCTCATAATATAACTACGAGCATAGTTAGAAAATATAAGAACAAAATATGAATATTGTGTCAAATTTGGGGGTGCGCTTTATAATAAGGCGCGTTTGACAGTCCCCCCAAAGACAGTAGGCTTACATTTTTTGTAGCAATTTCAATCATGATCTTTATCGTAAAATATATTTGAAATGATAATGTCTGCTTATCTACAAAAGAATGTTTGCTGTCCGCTTTCTTGCAAAAAACAACAGGACGCAAGTCCGCCTCAACAGTAATGCAGTAGATATGAATAGTGAGGCTAAGAGAGAGGATATAGTGAAATGAATAAGGGGAAGGAACTTCTCGTAAATTAACTCCCTTTTTTTTTACCAAAGTTATTTATGGCACCGATTCGCCTGCAAAGTGAAAGTAGTCTGTAGGCCGAAGAGGGCATTAAACCCTATTTCGTCGCAAAGTGAAAGTAGTTGCCACAACAATACAGCAAGTCCGCCTCAACAGTAATGCAGTAGATATGAATAGTGAGGCTAAGAGAGAGGATATAGTGAAATGAATAAGGGGAAGGAACTTCTCGTAAATTAACTCCCTTTTTTTTTTACCAAAGCACCGATTCGCCTGCAAAGTGAAAGTAGTCTGTAGGCCGAAGAGGGCATTAAACCCTATTTCGTCGCAAAGTGAAAGTAGTTGCCACAACAATACAGACCCAAGTTCATCCTGGCGAATCGGTGCCTTAAATAACTTAAGTCAAAAAGGAGTTAATTTACGAGAAGTTCCTTCCCCTTATTAATTTCAGTGATACAGTAGGACAATTGTAAGAGATCAGAGGGCATTTGCAGTTTTAATAGGTCATTGACCGAAAATTTATAGAAATATGCATCAGTGGGTCACCTGGTCTACCGTCTCCACCATCTTCAGGATGACGTTGCTCACGTCCCACTCCGCGTACAGCCCCATGGACTGGGACTCGTCGTCCATCCCTCCGCTCTCCCACTCCAGACTGTTCGAGAACGACACGATAGCAACGACGCAGGTCTGCTCGTCATAGGGGTACCGGGCCAGGTCCAGGAAGCAGAAAGTCTCCAGAACGACAGCGACCCGCAGCAGGACGTTGCCTTGGTGGGTCACCGTCAGGGAGCTGGTGGACTCCCCCGTCAACATCTTCAGGTTGATGGAGTTGGACACGAAGACGGGAGGGGTCCAGATGGAGTCGGCAGGCAGCTCCACCGCATCCAGTTCTCCGTACAGGGACTTGTCCCACGCCAGTGCCGGGTCGTACCAGGCGAACTTCATGTACATGCCCGTGGTGATGGTCTGCTTTGCGTCGCTGAAGTCCAGGATGGAGATCAGTGTCGCCTTGAGGTACAGAGGAACCTGGACGATAGTAAGCGAAGAAAACGAAATCGACATAAGTTTACAGAGGAATCTCCCTAATAAGACCTTCCTTGTTAAGATTCCCTTGAAGCGAAGAAAAAGAAATCAACATAAGCTTACAGAGGAATCTCCCTAATAAGACCTTCCTTGTTAAGATTCCCTTGAAGCGAAGAAAAAGAAATCAACATAAGCTTACAGAGGAATCTCCCTAATAAGACCTTCCTTGTTAAGATTCCCTTGAAGCGAAGAAAAAAAAATCGACATAAGCTTACAGAGGAATCTCCCCAATAAGACCTTTCTTGTTAAGATTCACTTGAAGCGAAGAAAAAGAAATCGACATAAGCTTACAGAGGAATCTCCTTAATAAGACCTTCCCCGTTAAGATTCCCTTGAAGCGAAGAAAAGGAAATCGACATACAGATGAACCTCCCTAATAAGACCTTCCCTGTTAAGATTCCCTTGAAGATTTCAAACATTTTCCATCGATTTTTCCCTCCTTCATATCCGGACTACTGACAACCGAGATTTAAAAAAAAATCTGATTCGAAATAAGCCCAACGGAAATTTGAACCTTAAAGACCTCCCACGTCACGCGTCACATTCCCTCTTATGCTAGGAAGATTTCTTAAGATTTCTTACCAGCCACAAGAGGGAAAACACGTGAAAACCATTATTTTGACACATGACGTGGTGGGTCTTTATGGATTACAAAGCTTCTTGGCATACTAGGCTTAATAGAGCTGCTCAGGACCTGAAGACTTCCTTCAATATAGTAGCATACACCACTAATAAGCATCCACATATTGGATAGCCTGCAGGCCAAAGAACTTCATAAAAGGAGAACAAAAACTTATACCTTGATTTCCCCGGTTTCAATGATGACCATAGGGATTGTTCGGGCAGTGGACAGACTCTGCAGGTAGCTGGTCAGATTGCTGCTGGCTGACCGCTTCTCCAACAGTATGCTGTTGTAGTAGGCTGCGTAAGGATTGTCAGCAGGGACCTAACAATTCCAATTCCAACAATTCCACAATTTTATTGTCTCCAAACAAAGTGAAGAAATTTGTTTTTCGGCATGCACGTAAAAATGAAGACAAATAAGACATTGCTATAACCTAATTTTTAAGATGCAGAAGAGATAAATTTATAAAAGCACATGTCATCATCATCATATAGTAAAAAGCCAAGTGTCCGTCCGTGTGTCTGAAACATGAAACGGGCCTTATAACTCCGCCGTTTTTCGACCGATTCGCTTCAAATTTGCTGTGAGCCCTAACGGGGCGATGGCAACGGCAACCGAGACGGCCGTGTCATTTGCGCGGTTTTGCAAATGCGCGAAACGCGCATCCGACGACCTTTCGGCGCCCGTATCTCCGGTATTTCTGGACCGATTGCCTTCAAATTTGGCAGATATATGACCGGGGACGGTGACTATCAATGTGCCAAACCGGAAGCGAATTCATTACTTAGGCGCATAACAGCAGCATGATGCAAAACGGGCCTTATAACTCCGCCGGTTTTCAACCGAATCGCGTCAAATTTGCTGTCAGGCTTGCTGTCAGCGGGGCAAATTTGAAGAAAATCGGAAGAGCGCGTCACTCTCAGAGCAGCGCCAACGGGAAACGGGGCTTTATAACTCTGCCGTTTCTTAACGAAATCGCTTCAAATTTGCTGTACTCAGCGTTACAAGTACTTGGCATTACCATTACTAGGCGTTACCGTTACTAGGGAGAGCGCATCACTCTCAGAGCAGCGCCAACGCGAAACGGGGCCTTATAACTCCATCGTTTCTTTACCAAATCGCTTCAAATTTGCTGTACTCAGCGTTACCAATACTTGCCATTACCGTTACTAGGCGTTACCGTTACTAGGCGTTACTGGTACTCGGCGTTGCGCTAGTTCACATGAAACGTAAAATGAGTGAAGTAATTGCTTCCAAGACAAAGGCAAATGGCAGAGCAACTGATATGAAACACCATCGATACCGACAGCAGTGGTATTGCAAGTAAACGACTCTAGTGATTCACTAAATTCTTCAAATGTAATGCATGAATTTAAGTAATGGTTTTCATCTGGAATTGGTTCACAATAAATATATTTTTTCTCTTCTTCTTCTCTGTAACTTCTTATGTTAGAATTAAGACTTGGTGATATATTATTTTTTGAAAAAAATTCAACAAAGACTTCTGCTTTTTCTAGTGATGTTGGAACATTGTTGTTTTCTAATTTAATTGGATACGATGGTAAGTGACATCTGTTCTTTAATTCCTTGACTTTCTTCCAGACTTTATGTATGTCCCTTGACATGGATATCTCTGATTGGCAAAAGTGAGAAAATTAGATGCGTTTCGCTTTTGCTACAACCCTGTTACTGTGATTTTTAGCACGTATCATTTCAATAAAGTTTTCCTCAGTCCTTCCTTTTGCCATGCTTTATAAGTCCATTTAAGTTGTTACCGCCTCTGCACATTCTTAATTCCACCAGCTATTTCCTCTGTATTTCTTATCATTATAGCATTTACGTTTTGGCATTGATTTTTCAGCAACAGACAATACAGCTTTTCTGACATTTTCATAAAATACATCAGTGTCTTCATGTTTAATCGCATTATGATCTATTGATAAAAGACTTGACTCATAGAGACTCCAATCAGCACTATTGTATAAACATTTTAGAATTATATCTTCAACTTCTTCATTAATGATCTGTTCATTTAATTTCACAACAATAGGAAAATGATCACTCCCTAATGTATCTTCTTCTGTCATCCAATTAGCCTTTACTGATAAATCAGGCGATATTAACGTTAAATCGATGGATGTTGGCCTGTGACTTGAAACATCAGGCACTCTAGTTATGCTGCCTTCATTCATTAAAACTAATTTGGACTCTACAATGTTTTCAACTAATCGATTGCAGACGTAAAAGAGCAATCGGGTTCCCAAAATGGAGAATGCGCATTGAAGTCTCCCATTATGACCCACTTTTTATCTGAAAAAGGAAGGTGTCTTATCCAGTCTGGGTTGTCTGCATTTGGATAATACACAGAAATTATATTTATGCTAAGATCTTTGTTCGTTGCAAAAAGTTCTCCTGTAACTTGAGTGTATCGATGGATTAATGTTTAATTTCAAAGGTCTATAATTAAGGGTTTTTTTAAAAATTCATTAACAAACATAAACTAATATGCATAATTACACTTACTCATGTACACGCACACATATTCACACACACACGCACACGCACGCACACGCACGCACACGCACACACACACACACACACACACACACACACACAACACAATGTCCCCCACAGCATATCCCCTATCCACCACCTTTCGTTCCTTATCCCATATCCTATCATTACCAGGCGACTTTAATATTGATTTAACATTGTCAGGAACAAAATGGAAACAAATGTATGAACTTTATGATTTGGAACAAATAACTGACGTTCCGACTCGTATCACAAATCATTCAAGAACTCTAATTGACCACATCTATGTCAACAACAAAGCTAATATAATAGAAGCGTCCTCTGTACAGACCTGTTGTAGTGATCATTCCTCTGTTTGCATAACTTGGAAGAAAAAAGGTGTCAACATTCCTAAGTCCGGTCACAAAGAAATATTTTATAGGTGCTTCAGGAACTTCGATCAAAATTCATTTCTGAATGACTTAATTAATTCGGATTTAGATTATGTTTATCAAATTAGGGACCCGGACTTAGCGATAGAGTTTTGGATACATACATTTCAGGAAATATATGACCAACATGCTCCCTTAATTAAAAAGAGAGTTAAACTCACCATCAAACCCCCTTGGTTAACTAAAGATATAGACAATGAGGGATATAAAAGAGATAGCTTACTTACTTCAAAAGACAGAAAGGCATTCAATAAACAGAGGAATAAAGTGAACTCAATGAAGAGAAGGGCAATGAAAACATACTTTCAAGATTTGGTAACTTCCTCCCAGAATCAGAAATCAATTTGGAAAGCTATTAACCTTTTGACTAACAGAAATTCTGACCATAAAGCGCATTGTCCTATATCAGAATTATCACCTGATGATTTAAACTCTCATTTCGCTAATGTTGCTGATAAGTTAATCACCAATGACAAAACACATGAAAATGATTTACAAGAACTGGGTGATTACTGTCGTTCAAAAAATATTTCAACACCCTTTACCATACTGCCCATTTCTGTGACTGAAACGTTGAATTACTTATTACATTTAAAACAGTCAGGATCAAGGGACTTAGATTGATTAGATAGTAGGATTTTAAAACTAGCTGCGCCTGCCATTGCAGACACGCTTACTTATGTTTACAATCTTTGCATTGATAAAGAAAAATTTCCTACCCAATTTAAACAAGCAAAAGTAATACCCTTTTATAAATCAGGTGATCGCACCAATCCCTCGAATTATCGCCCTATATCAGTACTTTCGCTCCTGTCAAAGCCACTGGAAAAACATATTCAATTGAATTTATGTAAGCATCTGAACCATTACGATCTACTTCATGAAAATCAATCAGGTTTTCGTGAAAACCACTCGTGTCACACATCTCTGACACATCTTACTGACAGATGTCTTTCAAATATTAATAATAACGAGTTTACTGGAATTCTTTTTATTGACTTTGCTAAGGCATTTGATGTTATTAATCATGCCCTTTTGACAAGAAAACTTAAGTACTACAATTTGTCCAGTCACGCCATTACATTTATTTCCTCTTTTCTTTGCGACCGTCAACAGCTCGTTGAAATCAGCTAAAAAAGATCAACATTATTACCAATTAAGTTTGGAGTTCCTCAGGGCTCAGTATTAGGACCCATTTTATTTTCTCTTTATGTAAATGACTTACCGCTATGTTTACAATGTTCCTCTGAAATGTTTGCTGATGACACATCTTTACAGTCTTGTAATAGTAACCCTAACGAATTGGTAAATGACCTCCAGAAATTTTTTGAAAAATTAGTGAACTGGACTGAAGAAAATCATATGTCTCTAAATGCTACCAAAACAAAATGCATGTATGTTACCACGAGACAAAAAAGACATAAAATGAACTCCTCGTTCCCATCATTGTTCATTCAAGATCAAAAGATAGAAGAAGTATCTTCACATAAAGTCTTGGGTGTTGTTATAGACAATAATTTATCATGGTCAAATCATATATCTAATCTTGGCAAACGCATTTCAAAAAGAATATATCAACTTGCAAGAATAAAAAGATTTTTGAATCGTGACGCACGAAAAAGATTTTTTCATGCACATATCTTATCCCTTATAAATTATGCATCAACTCTTTGGGACAATAGCAGCGAAACAAATCTGAAACAATTAAATCGTTTACACAAACGAGCCATAAAATTAATACAGTTGAAGTCCAGTTCACTCACTAAATGTGATTACAAATCTTTAAACATCCTGCCATTTAAGGAAAGACTATTATATAACAAATGTGTATGCATGTACAGCGTTGTGAATGGAATAGCCCCTAAGAAAATCACCCAACATTTTGTTAGCAACGAAAGCAGACATACACACAAACTTTCTTTTCCCAGACCCCGTAATAATCTTTATAAATCTAGTTTATTGTACTCCGGCTGTACGGCGTGGAACAATTTATCTTTTAATTTAAAATCGTGTACATCAAGACAGACATTTATGAAAGCACTTAAATTTCATATGTTAGAAACCCTATGAATTGGTCTCTAACATTATAAATGTAGCACCTATTCCGTCGGGATCTGTCCTTTCAATTGATACTTTACAATGTTTATACTTTGATTGTTCTTTGCTTTGTTCCATTGTGTCCAGGACATTTGTTAATATGGGTGATGGGGAGGAAATGAAATGGGGAAGGGACAACCACATTCACTTCAATATCCCATTCATTTATTTCTCTCTCTCTCTCTCTCTCTCTCTCTCTCTCTCTCTCTCTCTCTCTCTCTCTCTCTCTCTCTCTCTCTCTCTCTCTCTCTCTCTCTCTCTCTCTCTCAATAGAGTTATTTCAATGCGTTATATTATTAGGCTAATGTTTAGTAGTTTGGAATGTTTTGTTTTGCATGTTGAGTTATTTTTCGAGTTGCTTTCGTATTACTTTTCATTCTGAGGACAGGATGAAAAAAAGCTATCAAGCTTACTCCTTTATCCTCAATAAAGATCATTTTGACTTGACTTGACTTGACACACACACACACACACACACACACACACACACACACACACACACACACACATCGAGATCAGTTACACAATGACATTTCAAAGTTCTGACAGAATACGAAATGAAATGTCAAAACAGTAGCACAATCATCAACATTAGTCACTATTAATAGCAACATTACAAGAGTATTATTTCTCCACTCACACACTGCAAAAACATTTATCACAGCATTTTAATATTCATCTTCTTCTGCGTTCCCAGGCCATATGGCCACAATGGGTAAAGTATATAATTATGTGTCCGGTTTTCAGCCTTCACTGGTCTCCCCGCTGCGCACAGCCGACACATTCCGATTTCGGAGGAGCTCAAAGGAGAAAAAGTATTTGGAAGATTTTTTTAAAGACAGGAGAATGGGCCAATCAGTCAGAAAGATAGTAGATGATATTAAGCAAAGGGAAAAGGTGGAGTCGAAGAGAGTGGCAGATTAGAGGAAACACATTTTAATATAAATATTAGTTTACATTTCATGTCTCTCTCTCTCTCTCTCTCTCTCTCTCTCTCTCTCTCTCTCTCTCTCTCTCTCACACACACACACACACACACTAGCATCATCACCATCATCATCATCATCATCATCACCATTACCACCACCACCACTACCATCATCATCATGCACAATAGGGAGCATTGCCACAAACAAGGCAGAAACATTTATCACGGCATGATCAATATTACAGTGGTGCAATCAAACCAATCAAACTACACTTATTCAAATTATGCAAGCTTATTAGGATTCTCCCTAAAGACAAGAATACTATTGCATTCGTCAAAATTCTTCTTCTTTTTTTCTTTTTCTTTTTCTTCCCCTTTTTTCGTCTGATTTGGCTGAAATATTAAAAAAAAAGTTGCATGACCTTATGGGTATGTGAAATTTCAGATACTAAATGATGTCGCCAAATTGTCGGCAAAATATGGCCGAAAAAACGCGAATTCTGCAAAATTTCAATTTTGAATATCTCAAAAACGTCTGAACGGATTTCGTCCACATTTTCCGATTTGGCTACAAAATAGATTTGCAACACTTTCGGCATAAAACCCAGCCGGAAGTACGAACCGGACGTGTCACAGCTATGGTCAGGCAGCTTTTATTTGGTTCACGGAATAACCAAACCGGAAGTGACGTCACAAAACTAACTAGGATATTGTAGCCCTTAAGTTGGCCCAGGTCTGAAAGGAGTTTGTTGACGATAATTAAGTTAAATAGTTTGGAAGTTATTCAAACGTATGTAAATCGGGTTGAGCTACTTTCACCATTGTATTTGGTTCACGGAATAGCCAAAACCGGAAGTGACGTCACCAAACTAAAGGGGAGAATACTATTGCATTCGTCAAAATTCTTCTTTTTTTTCTTTTTCTTTCCCTTTTTTTGTCTGATTTGGCTGAAATTTTCAGAAAAGTTGCAGAACCTTATGGGTATGTGAAATTTCAAATATTAAATGATTTCGCCGAATTGTCGGCAAAATATGGCCGAAAAACCGCCCAAAACCGCAAAATCGGCGAAATTTAAATCTTGACTATCTCAAAAACGGCTGCTCGGATTTCGTTCATGTTTTCAGAATTGACTACAAAGTAGATTTGCAACACTTCCGGCATAACACCCAACCGGAAATCCGAACCGGAAGTGCCACAGATATGGTCAGGCAGCTTTTACTTGGTTCACGGAATAGCCAAAACCGGAAGTGACGTCACAAAACTAACTATTTGATATTGTAGCCTTTATGTTGGCCCAGGTCTGAAAGGAGTTTGTTGACGATATGTTAAATAGTTTGGAAGTTATTCAAATATATGTATATTTGGTTGACCTACTTTCACTGTTTTTTACTTTTCAACTGATTTCGCTTAAATTCACAGGAAAATTGACGGACACTATTTTCATGCTCAGTGTCCAATATTATACCGATTGGCCAAACGTTGGCCGAAATATGGGCTAAAAATGGCCAAATTCGGCCAATATTCAATCTTGAATAACTCAAAAACGGCTTCGCGGAATGCATTCCTATTTTCACTGATTAATAAGGAGTATCTTTGCAACACTTCCGATATGAAGCTGAGCCAGAAGTGCCAACTGGAAGTGGGGATAAATATTTTCAAGTTTATTGACTCAAAACCCCTTCGACAAAATGCATAGAATGCTATTTAGAGTATGCAAGCCATAGCAGAGTGTTACAATGACACAAAGTGACACTGACTGGCGAAAAAACACCCAACCCAGGGCTAAACGATATCTACCCCTTGCGGAACGTCCTGTGGGGAGGTGTTGGAGTTTGGCACGTCCTCTTCCACTGGAGTGGGTACAGAGCCTGGCAGGTCTGAAGGAGTCATCTCCATGAATGAGAAAACGCCACGCATTGTCATAATAACCACCAGAAACAGTTTCCGGTGAAACGCCATTGTAATGCTGTTTTTGTGTGTGATAATGTTCTTATTTTGATATGTCAGTCTCGTGAGTTAGAAAAATGTAGGCCTAATGGGTTAAGATGCAGACCCAGCACAACCACCCTGAACGTCTTGGCTCATTGCGTTTTGTCAGTCGCGCCTTTGTTTTCTACTATTAGTAAATGCATATTTTTCAGTGATGGTTTAAAAGGATGAAAATGAACGTTAAACGTAGAAAACGATGGAGGTTGAAGTGCTCAATGTGCATTAAGAAAGGCAAAACTGAAACAAAATTAAAGAACCGAGGAATGATTTCAAAGTAGCCCTACGCGGAGCGTAACCGCCGCAGAAAAAATCTCAGTACATGTAATGAATCCTTTAAAAAGCACAATTCACACAAGAGGACCACCTTCTTTTTCAGTCACTGTCTAAAATATATTGTTGAATGGGAATGTACGGGTCAAAGATGATCAGTTGATAACGCCGGCCCATTCATACTAAATCTGAAAGGAACATTTTTAAGCCTTTAGTTGTAACCACTTGTTCGTTTTTTTAATTATAAAAACCGCGACAAATGTCTCCATAATTCCTAGAATATTAACTGTCCGTCAGAAAAACAGGTCTTAGTTAAGTCATTCACAGCCCAGCAAAGGCAAAACGACATACAAAAAAGTCATAACCAACATATCTGGAAATTCAACCTGATGCGACTGATATACACTGGTAAGGTTGGGAATGACAACTGCAACTATAATTGTTTTATTATAATGTACCGCAACGCTCGCCAGAACAGGTACCTAACTCCAAGGCTTGCTATTAACCCTTTCAACCTCCAAAGTCACCTTTTGGCACGACGTTAATTTAACACCCATGTCACAAAAAAGGCATCAAATCAGGGTATGTTATTTAATGACTCTATCACACCTATGTTCTTAATTTGGGGATGTAGGCCTAATTAGGATAGCCCTTATTTGATACATTTCATAGAGGAATCCCTTATAGTACAGACACCATAATTATCTTCTATTGGCTACTGCAAAGAATACGTTTTGCAAAAGTGAATGCCCTTGGTGGGTGGGGGAAGATGGTTGAGTACTGACCAAACAAGGGAATAACTCTCGCCAATAACCCTATTTGAGGCCACTTAATGGCTGCCTTTTGCAAGAGTGAATGCCCTTTTGGATACTGATCAACAAGGGTTTAACTCTTGCCGTCAAGGGCGTTAATAACCCTAGTTGCAGTGGCTAATACCCAGGTTGGTTTGACCGAAATCTTAGGTCGTGTACACACATAAGCGGATATTCCATACGGAGACCCGTGCGCAATCCATAAATAAGTGAAACAAAGAAGGGAAAAGATTTGCGCACGTGTCCGAATTTCCCCTATATGAATACACTTTTATGCTTATTTCTTCCACTTATTTGGGGTTTTCCGTACGGAATGTACGCGTCTAATGTGAACCCGGCCTTATGCTGAGAATGGGTGGCGGTGAAAGGGTTAACAACATTAAGCTTAGTCCATGGGTCACTCATCAAGTAACTAATCGATCGACATCACCAGAACCCATCACTTATCAGCAAAATCAATATTTGTCTGTGTTTTTGGTGTTGTTGTTTTTAGTAACATTTTAACCCCTTGAATGCCACCAACGTATCACGTACTGACCTGATGACATCACTAATGATGTCATCAGATGAAGACAAATAACCCTGATATGCTGGCTTTTGCTTTAACACAGTCAAGAGAGTTATATCCCCAGACCATTTTGCCAGATTGGCTCTATCAGTTGTCTTTTTCATGGCATGATTTGCCCAATGATTTTTTCTTTAATTTTCTCTGGCAGTCAAAGGGTTAAAACAACCTGTGACGGTTGATTTAAAAAACCCAAAAAACCCGGTTGTCATTGGGTCCTGGAAACCATAATGAGAGTAGAAAGTGGCGCTCAACAGATGAGCTGGTAGTCAATAATGAAGGGGTGGCATTACAGGCACTATTGACATTGGCTCGTCAATTGTCCTGAAAATAATAGGCGCCACGTACTGTGATGTTACCATCGTAATGAATACCTGTGATTCATCAGTGGATGTAAAGCCTGTAATACACTAGCAACCAAAAGTTAAGGCCCAGAAAGACAATCATCTCCGAAAACTCACGAACTCAACAAAACGCACCCAGCTCATAACAAAACTGAATTTATTCTTTTAACATTAAGTTCATTCCAAAAAATCATTAATCAGAACGAGTTCATTAAACAAAATGCCCCTTTCAACAACTTCCCCCTCCTCTTGAAAAGTCACACTCAGAATCAATGCACTTTGGAACAGTCAGTACACATTACTGATTTTTTTTGGCGCGGATGCCTTCCTCTCACGGTGCTACATCACCACACAAAATTTGAAGCGATTTGGTTAAGCGGTTCGGGAGATATCCTTGGGACAGACAGAAAAAAACCACACAAAACCCACATTACTGCTGTTCCTAAGTGCATTGGTTCTGAATGTCCCCAAACCAGGCGCATGAAGCTTACATACCCGGAAAGGCGCAATTGAGCAATTTTCAAACAGGCGCAGTTGAGTGGTAGCCATTATAATACAATTAAGGGCTTCATTTAATCGATGATAGGCCTATTGGGGTTCCTTGCCGTGATTTTCTGACTGATCACAATCGTTGTGTATGTGATTTTGTTAACATCGATGGATCGGTGATGAAAGCACCACTTTGTAAACATGTTTAGGTCTACTGCAATCTGACGCTATGGCTTGGTAGTAGCGGCAGAGATGAGACTTACAATCGAGGTCCCGTGTGCGAACGCATGCACAAAGATCTTGCGCACACGATTAAAGCCCATTCCACGGTAGGTGTAGGCCGTGTTGCGCCGGTGGAATGGATGACACGAACTCACATAGTAGCATGCATCCTGTGCGCCAATTCATTGCAGTCTAAACGAAGACTTTGGGCGTGGGGCAGGATAACCATCCCCAAGAAGAAGAAGAAGAGAATGTGAAAGCCCTTTCAATTCTCTGGTAGTAGTCATAAATATTCCCTGGCTGACTTTTCATACTGTAGGCATGTGTAGGCCCCAGCATAATTTGACATAGACCTTTCATTCAGAAGGCCTACTTCTTCTTCTTCTTCGCCTCAGGCAGCCAACCTCATCAGGTTGAAGATTCTGCTGCACTTTGGGGGGTAGTAAGAAGACAAGAAATAATAAAGGTGAGGAGATAGAAGTAGCCTAATGGAAAGGAAAGTAAACAGAATAAAACCTTAAAAAACAACTACAAAACAAAAAACCCGAAGACTTTGGGCTGTGCTAGAAACAACACGTTACGATAGCACTTACATTATACTACTCAACACTTGCTTTGCATCAGTTTTTGTTTTGAAAGTTGTGGAAAAGTACTGCTTGATTTGTGTATGTAGTTGATTGATACTGACACTGACTTCAGTATTTAATATCTGTGTAGTGTTGAAAAAGTGAGTAGTGTTCACTTTATGCACATTTGTTTGCTCCATTCCACGACGTCTACATGGCCCAGCATGACCGTACCTGGAGGAGGCTCACTTCTGGTCTGGGATGGAATCAGTGTGCAGGGAAAGATCGACCTCGGCTATGTCTATACACGTCACCGGAAAATACTGGAATATGCCGGAAAATGAATGCAGAATGGTCGGAAAATGAATGCCGAATGGTCAAAACATACCGAAAAATGCCGAATGGTGAAGGCGGAATGATTAAAATGCCGAATGGTGAAGGCGGAATGATCAAAATGCCGAATGGTGAAGGCGGAATGATCAAAATGCCGAATGGTGAAGACGGAATGATTAAAATGCCGAATGGTGAAGGCGGAATGATCAAAATGCCGAATGGTGAAGGCGGAATGATCAAAATGCCGAATGGTGAAGGCGGAATGATCAAAATGCCGAATGGTGAAGGCGGAATGATCAAAATGCCGAATGGTGAAGGCGGAATGATCAAAATGCCGAATGGTGAAGGCGGAATGATCAAAATGCCGAATGGTGAAGGCGGAATGATCAAAATGCCGAATGGTGAAGGCGGAATGATCAAAATGCCGAATGGTGAAGGCGGAATGATCAAAATGCCGAATGGTGAAGGCGGAATGATTAAAATGCCGAATGGTGAAGGCGGAATGATCAAAATGCCGAATGGTGAAGGCGGAATGATTAAAATGCCGAATGGTGAAGGCGGAATGATCAAAATGCCGAATGGAAGGGCTGAATTATGAAAACATTCTACATTTAAAAACTTAAATAAAGAGGTGTTCATAAATCTTTACAAATGTTTAATACGGCCTCATCTTGAGTATGGAAACATAATTTGGAATCCCTTTCTTAAACGACAGTCCAGTGCAATTGAGAAGGTACAGAGGAGAGCAACCAAACTGATAAAATCCATAAAAAATGTGGATTATGAGGACAGGCTAAGTAAATTAGACTTGCCATCTTTAAAATACAGAAGACTAAGGGGAGATTTGATAAATGTTTACAAGATTTTTCAAGGCACTGACAATACTAACAAAGGCTTGTTTCACTTGTCTAACGAAATAAGAACCCGTAATAGTGAACTTAAAATCCTAACCAGGTACAGCAGAACTAACATTAGAAAAAACTTTTTTTCTTACAGTCACCCAATATTGGAACAACCTCCCTGCACATACCAAACTGGCCTCAGATACTAACAAATTCAAAAACCTCCTAGACAGTGATCCAAAAATTGCCCTGTTAAAGTACATCCATGATTAGTGCATCAATATGGATGCTAAAAACCGCCACAGCAATTGCCAAACTAACCAAAAGGAAGGACGCATTGAGAGGCTGCAAGGCCTGGTCGTCCTAATACCTGACCTGACCTGACCAACAGAAAACCCCAAAACGTTTATTACAATGGAAAGTGAAATTGCCTAAAAGCAAAGTGATTAACACGGCCCCGATGACACATTTCCGTAGTTCGGCTATCCGGCACACTAGAATAGAAATCACGTCATACCGCATCATATCGACGTGTTTACAAACAAAACAGTGCGCGCACGCGTACAATTTACAAACGTATCGGCGCTCAACATAAATCAAAGAACTCAATGAGTATATGTCAATTTTTTTGGGTGTGACATCACACACCGTTCACACAGGCCGAGATCGTCACCGGGCACGTAGCAACCTAGGCCTGGGCCGTGTGTTATTCTTAAAAGCTAACCTTTTTGAAAGATTGCCTGTTTTTAAGATCAACAATGTCCGATTATCCTCGCTCCTGTTGTGGTAAGCAGTGTGACATTGACTGCATTTTGTGCGATGTTTGCGAAAAATGGGCTCACTATAAATGTGAAAATCTATCAAACAGTGAATCCAGCATTCACCTTTCGGCATTTTCCGGTGAATAGACATACCCATCGACCTCGGACTATCGTGATGTACCCGAAACAAGCACTCTAACTGTACTCACACAAAAGCAAAAACGAATATACCATAGTAGTTTCAATCAGTGACTTTACTGAGACTTGGCAGGCATGGCACAAGGTATACACAGTGATTTGATATGACCAAGGCATACAACAGGTAGTAGGTATAAGGTGCACACACTCTTCATCATACAATCATTATGCATACAATAATTATAATATGTGACCCAACACCACAAAAGGGACATTAAGTGTCAAAATGAACATTCTGAGACAATGGTCCAGTTAAAGACGTCAGACAATTCTTTTTCAGATGATATAAAAATCATTCTTGTAATGTTTTTCGTTTTAGAGTTATGAACATTCAAAGTTGGTAGAGTGACTGCATGTCTGCCATTTTGAGAAATCAGTCTAAAGTGTATCCTAGCTGAAGAAAATGCACCAACCTACTCATTTGAAAGCACTTTTTGGAGTATTTAGGGACCATGATAAAGATTATCCTTTGTCAATATGAAAAATGAGATGTTAGAGAGCACAAAACAACTCAAAATTAATAAAAATGAGATGTTTGAGCCTGTTGTGAGAAACTAGCCCAGCGACTTAATGTCCCTTTCGTGGTGGTGGGTCACATATATACCTTTGCAGAAAATGGACGGCAACATTTTAAAATCTTCTTCGATCGCTCAATTTCCTGTCCATTATGAGCGCAGCTGCGTCATGCATTCTGCCGTTATGCGCCTAAAAAATAGTTAGGCCTAGCTAGCAAGTCAGACTTCAGCTGGAGGAAATGTTTTTGAAAGTGTTTCGTGAAGAAAAGGCAGGAGAATGGACCGGTAAGGCAGAAACATAGTATAGTAGATAACAGTAAGCAAAGGGAAAAGGCAGAGTCAAAGAGAGTGACAGATTAGAGGACGTTACAAGCACAGAACTTCCAGAAGGTGGGGAACTATTCATACAAAAGACCCCACCACCGGTATCCCCACAGGGGGCCATTTTAAATGAGGACATAATTAAGATGTTAATAAATAATGACCCATACACTCACTCTCAGAATGATATCAATGTACAAATCAAACCTAATTATAAGCGGGCATCACAACTGTCTGAAGTCCAGTCCCCTGAAAGACCTTAGTAAAAGGGCAATCGAAACCACAGACTGTAGAGAGACAACACAACAAAATAGACTTGAAAATACTATTTGACAGGAAAGATTTCACTCATGAAAAAAAGGTAAAATATCTGGCACCAGACAATTCCTCTGCCAGTGATTCTAAATCCTCTGAAATGTGAAAATCCTGACGATTCTGATGCCTGATGAACTTACGTTCATGTAAAATGTTGTACTCATCTGTATTATTAAAAATTCGGGATTTTCCTGGTGTTGCACTGCCTCCGGGCATTGCCTCCAGGATCGTCCCCACCGTCTTTATATCTACTAATGTCCCATAAGTGTCTGTTCCAGACCGGAGGACATTAAGCAGAATTTCTTCTTCTTCTTCTTGAACTTACGTTTCAGCCCCTGTTCCCTGATTTTTGTGTTGAAGAAAAATATAACTTTGGACTCAACAATGTCATTGGTTTTTTTTAACCAGCATAATGTAAGAGCTTTAAACTAAACAATCAATTTGAACATTAAGAAATAAAATATCAGACAACAGAGGAAACTATAATCTTTCATAGCGATGCAATTTAACTTATACATTCTATAATCGTCCCTGACCGATCAAAACCTCGTATCTCAATGCTGTTTTGAGAAAAACGAGAAAAACATTCCCAAAAATTCAGATGACATCTGTGAACGCGTGTTTTGTTCCAAGATGGTAGGCTATGATCTAAGAACAAATTTCTATGTTATTTTGATCGAAAACCAATGAAAATAAAAGAGATAATTGCAAAATATTTTAGTTACGTGTTTTTACCCTTTCTGTCTTGACCAATTTCAATAACTTACGAGGTTTTTCGCTCACGTGTAAGTTCAGTTTGAAGAATAGTGTTTAATTCGATAACAATAGCTGCGTCCTCTTGAAAACAGATTATGACTGCCTACGTGGCAAATAAATTAAAAACGGTCACATATGTAATACTCTCATCCTTAGCAGGTGCATTTCTACCATAGTGGTTTCCAGTACGTTAGCAGTTAGGATGACCCCTAAAGTCTTCAAGTCTTCTTCCCAAAGAGGAGGTGGAGGAGGAGGAGGAGGAGGAGAAAAGGGAAGATGAATCATTTGATAACCACAACAATCAATCTTACATAGCAAGAAATAAATTGTCAATTCATATCACATCTATTCACACACAATTAAGCACGCACACACACACATATATATACACATATAAGCACGCACACACATGCACACACACATAATGAGCAAAGTAACACTTTAATTGCCTTCACATTTGGATAACAGAATCAACATCATTGGTACACTCGTTCATGCTTTGCAAAACCAAAGAGTGAAATGTTATCATTTCAATAGCTGATTTTGTAAAAGAAGCTCTATTTAGTTGTTGCTTACTTAAGCCTTCCAAAAATTCAGTAGAACACCAACTTACAGTTGAACGCTGTGTGTTGTTTATTTCAATGCTTTGTTTCAGTTTTCAGTATCTCAGAAAATCCTGCTTTAAGCCATAGCAACTGAGTTGCACGGACTGACCACATACACCAACACGTCAGAGGATACACATACAAATACACTCACATACAACGTATGCACGCAGACACACACACACATGCATACACACACACATACACATGCGTGCACATATAACCCACAAAACCAAAACGCACACAAGTACACATGTACGCACACATGCATGCTCACACACATACACAACACACACACACACAAAACACAGCACAAACCTGTTATTCAATCTTCCCTCACGTGCACACAACGATAGACAACTGATGAAATATTTAGGGTGCAGCAGGGAAAGGATGGCTTTTAAGAGAGGTTTTGAATGAGGAGACTGAGTTGGAGTGTCGGAGAGAAGGCATCCGGGCATCCTGCTTTAAATAAGGCAACAAAAATCATTAGCTTTTTACTCTAACTGAAACAGAAATCTGCTTGACACAACTGCTCCATTTCAAGTTAGTCCACACTGTGCTCATACTTGAACGAAATAAAAAGGCTTTTGGCTAGCAGAAAATACTTTCTTTACCAAACAAATAGACTAATCAATACAACAGAAAAATTATTTTTGATTAAGCAAGCTTACAGAAATGAAACAAAGAAACTACAGCTGTATAGAAAACTGAGGCTCAAGTATCAACAAAAACAATGACTTCTGTTAGGTAGGCCTGTAACCTTTGCCCCATTTTCTGGGACCATTTTGACGCACTATTTATGTGCTAAATGACATTGGTTTTGGTTTTACGGTAATAGTCACCAGACTGAAGTATCTAGTGTCTAGATTAGATGCATTGTACAAAATGTTTTCAATCACTTGTGTCACTGATAATAAAACAAGCACGAATTCGCAATAGTTTGTGGCACGCGGTCAATTTTTACCACTCCAATCATGAGTCACCTCCCCTGGCTTTTCAATAATTTTAATCTGTAAACCAGGGACGGTATTCATGTCGAGATAGCATGAGACTTAGCATGATGCTAACTTAGAAGCTCTTCCAATGTCCTATAGGATTTAATAGGACTTTTGGAAGAGCTTCTAAGTTAGCATCATGCTAAGTCTCATGCTATCTCGACATGAATACCGTCCCAGAATGTTATCTCTGCACAATTTCGTAACTTTTTATATCTTTTGGAAAACATTTAAAACTATGTATCCTACTTATACTCATCGAAAGAAGCACCGCATACTCGTCGTGTCTGTTGTAGTGTCTGTATTACGTATGTTTATTATTTTGTACGCTTTAAAATACATCATTTTAAAGAGCGGCCTCAATTTGAAGTGCAGCCTCGATTTCAAGTGCGACAATTTTGTCAATATGTGCGACAATTTTGGACCGACAGACCGACAGACAGACAAAGTGAGTTATAGGTTTGTGGCTTGAGCCACAAACAAAAAGTGATATGTCACGTGGGCATTGCTGTATTCCCTTTCAGCCCATTCTCCCTTTCATGTCCTTAAGGTCAGATCAGTTGTCCTGATGACGCACGCTATCGGCCCCCAGCATGGTCCAGGGCATTGTAGAACGCGTGCTAGTCTTTGGGAATCATTATTCTGTGCTACCGACATGTGGGTGTGTAACACACGTCTCTCTCTCCCCCCTCTGTCTGTCTTAGTGTGTGTGATGCGTGCACATGTCCACGTGTGTGCGTGTGTGTTTGTGTCTGTGTGTATCTGCGTGTGCGAGTATGTATTGTTTGTACTGTGCGAGTGTGCACGCTCTTCTCATTCATCTTTTGTCAATTTGTCATTATTTTGATACGGGCAGATGGCCTTATTGTTTTTGGAATGAATTGAATTCATCTGTAATCCGCAAAAATCCTCGTATGTCACTTACGAGTTTTTTAACTGACCCATTTTTTGTCCTGAAAAACCTCTTAACTTAAGATACAAGGTAATTCTGGTTCAATGATTTGATACGAGGTTTTTTTGCATGGGAATTTAAAGCCTTTGGGATGATTGCTCGGTTTTCTGCTTTTGTCAGAAGATGGAAAAAAAGGTAATGCACCTAACCATACAAAAAACCCAAATCAGCAAAAAATTGAGATACGAGGTTTTGATCGGTCAGGGACGAATTATGTTAAAACAAGGAACCCAACAATTAAAAGGAATATTTTGGTGACAAGAAAATAAGAAAATGATTTAAGACTTGAAGTTTATTTCAAAAGATCATTTTGGCTGTCATAAGAAACAGTTAAACAATCGATAGAACCTGAAATTTAAACTCCTCCTTTTTAAACAAACACCCACCAAAGACCTATTTTACAGTATCGATGACAGTTGTTAGATAAACAAAATCAACACAAAATCAACACGACGGTATAGAAACATACATGTATATTAACAGGGGAATACAACAGTGTTTGTTTCTTTTCTAGTTAAATTGTTTTCTGAAAACTTCAGAAAATAAAATGTTATTACTCCACTATTTGCTATGTAATATGGAAGAGCTATATTAGATTTCAGTATTACAAAAAAACACACCCAACAATGTGATACATAACGCACATGTTACATATTCACAACCTTTGTAAAATGTTTGCATAGTTCATGCAAAACTCTCAATCAAAAATAAGGATTGAAACAAATAATAAAAAAGTAAAAAAAATGGTATCACCATTACGAGGAACATTTAAAATGCAGCACAAATTTGATTTCAAATTTTACGAGTTTTTCTTGCTTCGATGAATGTTCACACATGAATGAATATTCACACACACACACACACTCTTTAGAAAAAGTAATTTTAAAAGGAAACTGTAAGGCTGTATGCACATATACGCACACATTCTGTACAGAAATCCATCTGTAATCCGCAAAAAGAAATCTGGAAGTAAGAAATATGCCGGAGTTTGTGGAAACCAATCCACATTGATATCCCATCCGAATACTTCTTACTTTATTTTATTATTGTGGATGGGGAATGGACATGTGTTTCTGCATATTTTGTGCACATGCTTACATTGATATTTGTTTTTCTTCAAGTTTACAAAAACACATACCGGTAAAATGATATGAATCAATTGATTATCATCATGATTTTTGAGTATTACCACTGCAATAGTGTAAACTTCTTTACAAAACAAATAATTCTTCCTTCTAATCTAAGTCTGTCATAAAAATGATGAAATTTACATATTAACATGTACACATTTGTTAAATTGCTACTGATTTTAAGACAAGCTTCAGGCTTTCAATATCAAATTCAAAATTTGCCGACCTCGACCGATCACAATGCTCCCACCTACATTTCCGTCAATATCAGTGTCAGTAACATTCACTTATTTTCCCCGAGATATCAAGATGAACAATTTACACTGCTCCAAAAACTCGTATCCACTAGCAACCATCATAAAGACATTGCGAACAGATACCAATATGGCTGCCTGAAGTCTTGCGAACTCTTGTTCGAATGTTAACAGATGCTTGTTGCACTTATCGTCCACTTTTTACGCCATTCTACGCCTATGTTCTTCTTCTTCGACAAGTTTCCTGCCATATGAGCGCAGATGCGTCATGCTGCCGTTATGCCCCTAACCTAGAAATAGTTGGGCCCAGCATGTCCATCTTCGGCCAGAGAAAATCTTTGTTAAAGAGTTTCTAGAACAAAAGCAGGAGAATGGACCAGAAAGGCAGAAATATAGCAGATGTCAGTAAGCAAAGAGAAAAGGCAGAGTCAAAGAGAGTGACATTAGAGGAAGTTGCAAGCACAGAACCCTCAGAAGGTGGGGGAACTATTTGTACAAATGACCCCCTGGTATCCCCACGGAGGGAGGGGGGGGGGTATGTGTTCTGTCTTTCTCAACAATTTTCTTTGGCTCAAGTCTCTCATGCCCGATTTTTCACCCCACCCGACGTACTCCGAAAATTGGAAGCCATTTATTTTCGTATCCCAAAACCATTTTTGGACACTCAAAACCTGAAATCATGAACGTGCCAGAAACCCGTCAAGCTTACAGTTTTTAAATACAATGGATGGAACCTCCCTATTAAGACCTTTTTTTTTTTATCTGATTAAGGTCTTAACCCTTTCAACGCCAGCCATTTTTCAGCTAAAACTTTCCATTAAACTTACATGGGTGTTAAATCATTGTGGTGCCAAGAAGAAGAACGAATGATACTCTATATTTTAGAATATAATGAAGAATGTTAAAACCCTTTCATCGCCAATGTCGCCCCTTGGCACCACAATGACTTAACACCCATGTCACTGAAAGGCATCAAATTAGGGTCTGTTAACCAATGACCTTACATTCTTAACTTTGGGAGGTAAGGACAGGCCCTATTTCATGCATGTCACAGAGGAATCCCCAACATTGCAGACAGAATCTTTTCTCTACCCAGGTAAGTTTAATGGAAAGTTTTAGCTGAAAAATGGCTGGCATTGAAAAAATAGGGAGGTGGACACTCTAATCCGGATATGAAGGGGGAAAAAATCGGTGAAAAATGTTTGGGTCACAAATTGGAGGGAGTCTTAATAGGGAAGGTCTTAATAGGGAGGTTCCACTGTATATTCAGTCCTAACTTCGCTTCCCATCCATATCATTCGTTCTTCTTCAACAACATTATTGTTTGTCATTGCTGATATGCTTGCTTGTCTGTTTGTAATAATTTTATAATTTTAAATATGACAGTTTAATTACAGTTTGGTAAGATATACCGTACCACCAAAGGAACAATCGTACACATTTTAATTCTTAAACTTGATTGTCATCAAAATGTTGGATACTGCAATCTTTTTAATTTAACCCCTTCACTGCCAGAGAAACAAATTGAGAGATTATCGTTATATTATATGATGAAACATAAAAGAGACCTGTTAGGCCTAATCTGTGAAAATGATCTGAAATTCCTCCTGACTGTTCTAAAGCAAAAACCAACATTTCTAGACTTGTGACATACAACAGTTCTGACATCATTGGTGATATTGTACAGCCCGTAGCAGACACGAGGCTGACAGGGAAGGGGTTAATTTGAATTATTACAGTTTCATAGGATCAGAAAAGAGTGTTAGAATGAAAAGAGCTGTGAACAAATTTGGTCATAATATGAAGGAAAATGTAGATATGACATTGAAGAATGATAACAAATTTATGAGTACATTAGTGTACAAGATCAGAAAAAAAAATGGCTTCACAAACGCAAGACTAGCTTTAAAACGGTCTACTTAGCTGCTGATTTCACCACCAGGTGGTGAAAAACTTGAGAGGGTCTCATCCTCGTGATATTATCCGTTGGGGGGAGGGAGAGAGAGAGAGAGAGAGAGAGAGAGAGAGAGAGAGAACACTGAACACTGAACAATTTTAATGAATAGGCCATTGGCCCGTGTCACGAGGGATGGTTACAAAAGAAAGTGGGCTAATTATCATTGATTTCAAAGAACATGCACATCCATAATGATAATATACAAACAATTAATCAAACATTCTCGCGCATTCGATACAGGATTCACTCAAGCATATTCAAATAACGTACCTTGAATGCCTTATCTAAATACACAGCTGAACGTAAAACCACAGATTTGTTTTCACATGCTAATAATAAAGTCAGTCTAAAGAGAGATGGAGTATTATAATATTTAGCAGGGATATATTGTTGCCTTAGGTTATCATACATGGGACATCGTAACACAAAATGGACCTCTGTTTCTCTTTGGGATTTACAAAATGGGCATGCTAAGTCTTCCTCTCTTACATTGATTCTGAAACGTAATTTGTGAATATTAATTTGTGACACACCAAGTCGAAATCGTATAAGACTGATTCTCGCTTGAATGTGTTTCAGATCCAACAAGTAATGTGAAATTATTAGGTCACTTTTGAAAGTGCGGTAAAAGGAGAAACGTTCACTATCATGAAGTTGAGAACACCATTTTTCTTTAAATTCGTTAACTAGTCTTAAACGTAAGAGTGCAAGAAAATGCTTTACATTTCCAACTCCCTGATTCTCCCCGACTTCTTGAAAACCATATTTATGAAGCATAAAACAGACAGATGTGGCCCACGTGTTTCTATTCTGATGATGCAGGAAAAGTAACATTTTATAAGCTTTTAGGGGTAGTCTGTATTCTGGCATCTCAATAACTTTCAACCAATATTTAACTGATCTTACATGTAAATTAATGTATAACGGAAAACGTCCAAGCTCACCGTATACCATTGCATTGGGCGTTCTGATACTCACATTTAAAAATCTTTTCAATGCAAATAAATGCACTTTCTCTAAGATGTCTACGTTTGCAATAATACCCCAGATTTCAGCACCATAACTTAACATCGGTTGTATTTGTGCATCAAAATTTTGAAAAATATACTTGGAGATCTTTCGCCAATCGAATTTAACAATCTGAAAATATTAATTACCCCCCTTCTTGCACGACTAGCCATGTCATGTAAAGTATGAGAAAATGATAATCTGGTTGACAAAATAATACCTAAATATTTATACATATTTACTTTAGTTTGTCCGTAAAACCAATTTTCTGTTGCTGATAAATGCCCACCATTCCTAAACACTACAATATTAGATTTATCAAGATTCACAGACAGTCCAAGTCTTGTCGACGTCTCATGCAAAACATTCAACTGATTTTGTAACCCTATGACAGAGTCTGATATCAAGATTATATCATCTGCGAACATCAGGATAAGTAATTCCAATAGATCAGGTATCAACTGAAGACCATGTTTTCCCTTATTGATAATATCACAAGCTAACTCATTAATGAATAGTGAAAATAGCACAGGGCTGCATATTTCACCTAGAGAGAGAGAGAGAGAGAGAGAGAGAGAGAGGGGGAGTAGCGACTCCTGTCCCCCTCTCTCTCTATCCCCAACAGATAAAAACATGAGGATAAGACCCTCTCGAGTTTGTCGCCACCTGGCAGTAAACTCAACCAGCGAAGTCGCTCATTCAAGGGAAATAAATGTGTATACCTGAACAGCCTCTCAGCAGCCTAGTACTGGAGTGAGTTGTCTTTCATGCTGGAAGTTTGTGCTACGGCAGTGCATTCCAATTCTACGTAATATCTAGCAAAGACTAACATTCATGACTACTTTCTGTACAAATGTATGAAATTCCCTTTCTGTCGGTCTCATTAGCGTGCGTTCAACACCCAGCACAAACCAAGTTATCATTACAAGCATACAGGAACACTTCTACTAACAATGCACAAGTTCTAGAGTAAAACATCTCTTTCTCACTTTTGATTGCCAAATTCAGATACATTTTTTTCCTTTCTACATCAGTCATTTATGAAATATGCTTGTTCAACCCAAACCTGTACAAAAGCGCTCAAACATGTGCACGCACACACACAACCCAAACTCATACAAAAGCGCTCAAACACGTGCACACACACACACAATCAACCCAAACTCATACAACAGCGCTCAAGCGTGCAAGCACATATACCCACGCACATACACACACTTATATGTCTAATATCACTTTTAAGTGAAAAGACGTTAAATTAAAGAACAACATACACACACACACAATCAACCCAAACTCATACAAAAGCGCTCAAACACGTGCGCGCATACCCACCCATGCACATACACACAATCAACTCAAACTCATACAAAAGCACATGCGCGCGCACGCACACACACACACACACACACACAGAGACAGACAGACACACACACACACACACAGAAACTGTCTCAGAGATACAGGCACCGGCAAATGCAGAAACACTGGGATAAAGATTAAGAATCTCCCCCCCACCCCCGTTGGCGTTTATATCCAAAATTGGATCCTGCCGACGAACCTCATTAAGATCAAGAAGATACAAATGCAGAAACACTCACAATAGACTAAGGCTGTGCATACATTATATGTGGGAACCTTATGCGCTTATTCACAAATAAGTAAAAGAAATTAAGAAAAGAAGCGGATGGGATAAGCGCATGTGGAAATGCATGCGCGCATTTTTCTTTCTTTCTGTTACTTATTTGGGGACAAGCACATGAGGTTTCTACGTCTACTGTGCACAGCCCTTCACAAAAACACAGATACTGACACAGACAACTGCACAGAGACAGACAAAACGGGTGCATCATTGTGATGACATCGCTTCTAAGTCTAATGTGCACAGCCCTTCACAAAAACACACAGATACTAACACAGACAACTGCACAGAGACAGACATAATGGGAGCAGCATTGTCATAACATCGTTTCTCTCAGAGACCAGCTACCAGTAGCTGACGTACACAAGTCATCACTGGACTCACTCATTCAGATTCCAACTTCAAAATTTGAGATGTACCTGCAAAGAAATGCTTATCACAAAAGGACTTTCGCCTTGGCATAAGGCTGTGTCAGACCAACTGACATAATCCAGAACACCAAGGCTACATCAAAATGTTGTTATGTTCTGCATAGTTATGCGATGATTGTCTCTTTAGCCATGGAAAGCTCCTAGCATAACATCATCAGTCTCCAAAATTGAAAAAAGTCGGAGTGTGGCTGCCCATGTGGCGAGGTAATTAAAAAAACTGTCACACACGTAACGTTCTCATCTCTAGCTTGTGCATTTGTACCATAGTGTTCAATTGCTTCGGCTGTTGGGATGATCCCTGGAGTCTTTAAGCCAGGGAACAACAACAACAAAAGGACTAAAGAAGGCAGATAAGCAGTTCATGAAGCACCCCTCAAAATATAGGTTGACTAAAAAAAAACCCACCGCAACTCACAAAACTGTTGATAAAAGTCTTTAACAATAAAGCAATCTTTTTGATTTTTCAGGTTTATGAAGAAGATTCAATGAATGAAAGATTGCAACGGTTTGTTTTTCCAAGACGCCTCGGAGAGCTCCAGAAAATAACTCGTTCACATCGCAACGATTTTGAATTGCTAAAAAAACTCACAAATCACTCCAGACATATACACAAACAAAACATATATACATAAAAGGAGAAATGAAAGAAGATTACAGGTTTTTACTTCAGGTTTAGACATAGGGAAGTGGTAGGTCAGACTATTTTATATAATTTATAGACTTTTATATATATAAAAACTCTCTACACTGATTGGTTACCCCACAACAAACCACTACAAAAGCAAAGTCAGAGGCAAAATTGTGGTCTAAGGGAGCGAAGCTAGTTTAGAAGTGACCAAGGTATGGTGTGTGCACAGATTTACTTCCCTTGAAGCAAATGCATCAAATTGACAGCTATCTGTTAATTCCGGACATATATGGCTGGAACGACTTGAATGAGTTAACAGTTTCCGTGGTCACCCATTTTTAGAAAAGTCCCTTTTTGAAGGGTAAAACCACTTTTGCAGAAAATGCCAAACTGTCTCTTTTTTGTTCTGAACATTGAAATGCAAGACTGCACTATATATTCCAACTTTTTGAGCCCACATAGGAATGATAATTTTGTTCGGATACCGCAAACAAAGACATTGAAATTGCAAAAGCGATTGTTTTTGTTATACCTCAAACAGGGCTTTTTTTCTGAAAAAGGGGTAGCGTAGAAACTGTTCTGGAGCACACGAAAACAAATCTTGGAAGAAACAAATTGTTGTAATCTTTCACACATTATGTTCTTTTCAAAATCAAAAAATTCGAAATGATAGCTTGATTATCAAATCTGTTATTACCAATTTTGTGGGTTGCAATCTTTTTTAGACAGCCTGTACATTCAAAGAGATTTTCCTACTACAGAGGAAGCTCCATTATAAGACCTTCAAAAATCATCCAAAACGAGGTCTTATAACTTAAGGGATGGGTCTTATAAGGGAGGGTTCTTATAAGGGAAGGGTCTTATAAGAGAGGTAATTTTAATACTTAATCACTTCATCTAGTTGATGATGAAATCAAACTTAAGACCATATCTTTGTCGCTTAAAAACTCATGACTTTCCTGGTATTGCAGTACCTCCAGGATCGTCCCACCATCTCTATATCTCTATGTTTCATACAAGTGCCAGGCCGGAGGACGTTAATCGGATTTTCATTTTAATACTTAGCAAAGAAGGGCAACGTCTCAGAGAAGAAGGTCTTATGTGGGAGGGAGTCTTATAAGGGAGGGGTCTTATACGGGAGGTTCCACTGTACCTTCCTATCTCTAAAGCTCTTCTTTTCCCCACGCTCTCCCGCAACATTGTGTGACCATTTATTTTTTCAAAACAACCACATGTTTGATATAAAAACAATCGTTTATTTCAAATCAAATGATGCAAATTATTCTACCATTGTGAACTTTAACAACCTATTCATGCATTATCATATCACAACAATGCCCCCCACCCCACCTCCCACCCCCGGGGTGTGTGAATAACATGAAACATTCCAAACATGTTTCTAAAATGATTTCATAATGGAATGACCAGACAATTGCCAAAAGCACCATTCCAGAGAAGAAAAAAGAAATCACACTAAATCGTTAAAGCCACAGCATTGATTTTTACCACTTCCTTTTTCCGTATCACTTTCTTAAAACACACCGACATGCATAAAACAAAACCTGTCCTTACCTGAACGATAACATAAAATAAAAATCACCAACATCCGTTAACAATAAAGAGTTCAAGTTTCTGAGAGAAAAAAGGCAGTGTCATTCTACTAGGTCAACCGTTTTTTCAGTGCTTTCGTGGATCAAAAGAAAAACTTGAACACACAACTTCATCTTTCCTTTACTTTGTGTGCGCACCCTTGTGCAAGCTGACACACACACACACACACATACGCATATAAACACACACATGCAAATGCATGCATACAGACACACAAACAATCTGGGAGATATTCATGGAAGTGAAAAAACAACATAAAACCCCCCACTCCGGCTGACTTGATAAACAAGGTGGGAGGGAAATTAATTTTAAAAAATGGGAGAGCCAGGTGGAAGGGGAAATGATTGAGGACGGAGAAGGAAGAAGAAGGGAGTTAACGAACACTTCACTGCTGGCTGTGGTTACGTCCCTTGTTGACCTTGATGGGTCGCAGGTCGGCGTGCCGAGGGGAGGTGGGCTCGTGGTGATCCACAGAGGGCCGGCGACTCTTGGGGTCCAGGGTGCCCCCTCCTCCCGGCAGACCCTGACACCCACACACCACACAGCATTGAAGGCAACGCTCAGTACACACATAGGGCTAGAACACCAAGGCTACCGGCGACTCTTGGGGTCCAGGGTGCCCCCTCCTCCCGGCAGACCCTGACACCCACACACCACACAGCATTGAAGGCAACGCTCAGTACACACATAGGGCTAGAACACCAAGGCTACCGGCGACTCTTGGGGTCCAGGGTGCCCCCTCCTCCCGGCAGACCCTGACACCCACACACCACACAGCATTGAAGGCAACGCTCAGTACACACATAGGGCTAGAACACCAAGGCTACCGGCGACTCTTGGGGTCCAGGGTGCCCCCTCCTCCCGGCAGACCCTGACACCCACACACCACACAGCATTGAAGGCAGCGCTCAGTACACACATAGGGCTAGAACACCAAGGCTACCGGCGACTCTTGGGGTCCAGGGTGCCCCCTCCTCCCGGCAGACCCTGACACCCACACACCACACAGCATTGAAGGCAACGCTCAGTACACACATAGGGCTAGAACACCAAGGCTACCAGCGACTCTTGGGATCCAGGGTCCAGGGTGCCCCCTCCTCCCGGCAGACCCTGACACCCACACACCACACAGCATTGAAGGCAGCGCTCAGTACACACATAGGGCTAGAACACCAAGGCTACCGGTGACTCTTGGGGTCCAGGGTGCCCCCTCCTCCCGGCAGACCCTGACACCCACACAGCATTGAAGGCAGCGCTCAGTACACACATAGGGCTAGAACACCAAGGCTACCAGTACATCAAAATGCTGTTATCCTTACCTTAGGGTAAGAGCTTAAAGGTGAAGCGCTATATACAGTTTCTTAAATAATAATCCTATGCGTAGGTATGCGGGGATTGTCTTTAGCCATGGCAAGCTCCTAGCATAACATCATCAGTCTCCCAAATCCCCCGAAGACGGAGGGAGTGTGGCTGCCCATGTGGCGGGGTAATCAAAAACGGTCACACATGTAATGTTCTCATCCGTAGCTGATGCAGTTGTACCATAGTGCTTAAGTTGTTGGGATGATCCCTGGAGTCTTTTAGCCAGGGTAAGCAACAACAACACACTACTCTGACACCTTACACCTGTCCTTTTTTTTAAAACATTCGCCCAAGACACCACTCTACACTCCCACCAAATGCAAAGACATTGACTGCCATGCACTCTGCCATGTGTTTGTCTGCTTTTAGAGCTTATATCACCGTTTCCTCCGTTGAAGCAACGCATGCACACTCGAAAAAATAGTTACTCCCCTCTTGTCGGTTAAAATGCAACGGACAACCAAGAATGTAAAAAACTACATGGTGCTAGGAGTTAAAAACCGAACCAAACCCTGAGAATTCCTCTGCCCCCCCCCCCCCAAAAACAAATTCCTCATTCACTTTTGTTGTAAATTCTCCTCCCAAATCGTAATGTGTTGGCTGAAGTAACAGCGAGGAGACCAGTAAAAACTGAAAACCGAACACATATGTACTTAACCCATTACGGCCATATGGCCTGGGAACACAGAAGAACAAGGAGAAGCTGTAAATTCCTTAAAACATTTTTATTATTTTTATTGTTTCCGCACAATGAGCTCAAAGCTGATATCCATGTGCCCCCTCCGTCCTCCCCTGCCCTGCACCACAATTTAACAACAAAACAAACGAAAACCACATAGCTTACAGTCAAAGGAATAAAATAAGTAGAACATTCTCACAGGTATACTAGTACTCAAATAATGGATTGCAATGTTTCAGCCATTGCTGCATGCAGGTATCGCACACATACACACACACACCACAAACACACACCCACCTCCCCCCCACACACACCCCTCTCCGCCCACACACACACACGCCACGCACTGGTGCTACCTTGGAATGGCCGGAGTTTCTCTGAGACAGGTCGGAGGTGTGTGGACCCAAGGAGATCTGCGTCAGGTTCATCAGAGGCTGTAACCGCGCCCCCTGCGCACACAACACACACCACCACCCAACACCCCCATCAGCAGGCCATTCAATGCGGTGAGTGACCCGGGTTCCAACCCCAGCCTCGCCCTTTCTTTCCAGCACCACATGAAAATCAAACTCAAAGCGTCGAGTCGTTCGGATGGAGACTTAAAGCAAGTCTGACCCGTGCGCTTTACACACGTAAAAATCCCACGGCAGTTAAAAGTCGATAAGAGCAGGGAGATTCTATCCCGCTGCCTGGTATGACCAAATTGATAGCTAGGTTCCCCCCCCCCCTCCCCCACTCCATCTCCCCCCCAAAAGGTAGCGCTGTGCTTGCAGCGATGCGTTCTCCGGGTGGTGGCAGCCCAAAGTTCAGAGATAAGTCTCTGTGACTAGAACATACCAGATACAGCGGAACATCCCTTATAAGACTCCCTCCCACTTAAGACCTACTTCTCTGAGACAGTGAGACAGTGCCCTTCGTTGTAAGTATTAAAATTACCTCCCTTATACAACTCCCTCCCACTTAAGACCTTAATTTGGATGATTTTTCAAGGTCTTAAAAGGGAGGCTCCACTGTACCAAAATACCCAATTCCACGTTGTTCCATGTTGTTCTATGTTGTTCCACGTTGTTCCATGTTGTTCCACGTTGTTCCACGTTCCATGTTGTTCCATGTTGTTCCACATTGTTCCATGTTGTTCCACATTGTTCCATGTTGTTCCACATTGTTCCATGTTGCTATGCTCGGCATGGTTATGCGGGGATCGTCTTTAGCCATGGCAAGCTCCTAGCATAACATCATCAGTCTCCCAAATCCTCCAAAGTCAGGAGTGTGGCTGCCCACGTGGCGAGGTAACCCAAACGGTCACACACGTAATGTTCTCATCCCAAGCTGGTGCATTTGTACCATAGTGTTCAAGTGCCTGGGCTGTTGGGATGTTCCCTAGAGTCTTTACGCCAGGGAACAACAACAACAACAACAGGGTTAGTAATCTTTCTCCATCTCTGCTTACACCATTGAACATTTTCTCATCACTGTTAACAAAGACAATCCCCAAACTCTGTGATCTTGCATGCCCTGCTCTCATGGTGACCTCAGTTTCTATTACCAATCCAGTCTATGCCATTGGTGCGTTCGGGTCTAAGTCATGGGGATCAGTATGTTCTGGGGAGCTGTTGATGGATGGTCATGGTGGCGCTCTCGGAGGAGGACCTCACTCACACTGGCTCCACGACTAAGACATTGTCGTTGTCAGTAGGGGGCCTAGTAGGTGGTGTTCTGTGTATGTTAGCTCATAACAGGCTCCACTGAACTCCACCGAAGTGACTCAGCGGAAGTGCAGTTTCTCCTCTGATGGTTGCCTCCTGACGGCCAAACATAGATTCGCTCCCCTTGGACTGCTGATTTCTGATTCCGCGATGTGTATGTGTGTGTGTGTGCATGTGTGATGGACTATGGTTATTAATGTTTGTGTCCATGCATATTATGTCTATGAATGTGCATGCATGTATGTGCATTAATGCTTGTGTGTGTGTGAGAGAGAGAGAGAGAGAGAGAGAGAGAGAGAGAGAGAGAGAGAGAGAGAGAGAGAGAGAGAGACGCACACAGAAATAATCTGTGTGTGTCTAAACTGCTTTAGGAAAACTTCTTTATTTTATCTATTATGATAGAATTTTGAGTTTCTTCATATAATTTTGAATTTCATAAGAATTTTGAGTTTCTTCATATAATTTTTCTAAATCAACTATCAATTTTTCTAAAGTTTTCACACAAGCACTGGGGATTACATAATGTTTGCAACCAAGCACTTGAAAGTTCCAAAGATCCACCAAGGGCATCAATTCAAAGCATCATGTTGCTGGCCTCAGCTGACCCCCACAACATGTGGGGTACCAGGGGATCTTTCAGTAAAAACAGTTTGTCTGGAAGTTCTGGGGTAGCCTCCATTAATCTACCACTCTCTTTGACTCTGCCTCTTCCTTTTCTTACTATCATCTACTATTTTTCTACGTTATTAACCAATTCCCCTGCCTTTTTTTCTCTCTCCAAAAAATCTTCCAAATAATTTCCTCCTTTGAGGTCCTCCAAAATTGGAATGTGTTGGCTGAATGCAGAGCAAGGAGACCAGTGAAAATTGAAATTCGGACACATGCATATTTATTCGATTTCATGTTATTGAGCTAAACCTACTATAAATATGTTGAGATGTGTGTGTGTGAACGTTCGTTTTAAATTCCTCACTGTTTTGCCAAAATACCTGTAATTATTTGTGGGCTTGAGTTTGTTTATGTCCATTTGTCAGTATAATTTACCTGGTATCCAAAGGACATTAGTTTTGTGAGTAAGAACCATGCTATCTTTGTTACTTTACTTCTTTGCATTGGAATGTTGGTAGTATGACTATTTTGTTGATTTTATTTCATGTTTTTTATCCTACAATGTTGCTTTTGTAAAGTGCATCGAGCATACTACTGTACAGATTTTAGCGCTCTATAAAATAAAATAATTAATATTAATGAAGAAGCAAGGCGGTGACTGCTGGATCCTATTGACAAACACTAACCTGGGTGGGTGGGAGGAAGTTACCTCCTAGGATCCTTCTTCCTCCCACCCACCCAGGTTAGTAATTATTATTATTATATAGCCATATGGCCTGGGAACGCAGAAAAAGAAGAAGATGGGGAAAAAAACAACCTACCCCCAAAACAAACCAATTCTACTGTCCTACATTCACAACACTCCCGCACCGACTACCAGACCTCAAAGCAAGCGTCTTCCCCTCATTCTGCGCAGCCTACCCTATCTCGGGGCGTGTAGGTGGTGCGGCGCAAGCTGATGGGCTGTTTGTACAAGCGACGCTGGTCGCGGCTCCCCGCCACGCCCGAGGAGGAATCGTGAAAGCTTTGCTCTCGCATTTTGAAAGTGAAACCCAGCTGCTCTCTCTCCCCCGCAGCGAAGGACGACTCTCCTCCGTCCTCCCCCCGATTGTCGTCGAAGCGGGAGAGACGGGAGAGGTTGCGTAGAGTGACGGAAGGGGAGAGGCGTCCGTCTTCTAAAGCCTCGGGCACCTGGTAGAGGTTTAGTCACAGAGGCCGGGGGTTAGTGCTGAGTGGTGTGTACACTACGCGACGGTGAGAAAGCTTGCAAAGATGGCTGTGCGCTCTGACTTGCGTTAGTAGTTAGTTGTTGCACTTCTATTGTAGGAAGAAAAATATCTGTCGAGTTAAAAGCTGCGCATTTGGGTACAGCCACTGATTGAAAAGGACCGCCCTCCGCGGGGCCAGGGATACAGGAGGATCTTCTGTACTTTTTTGGGACAATGTTTGCGCATACTTTTTGTTTTTTAACAATGTTTGCACACGTCTGTAAGGGTTTGATTTTAATATATATAATTTTAGTAAAATTGTAAAGCGCATAGAGCTTTAAGGATAAGCGATATATAAATTGTCCAAATCAAATCAAATCATTTTGCTCTTTGCTACACAGTGACCCAATAATTTCTTTCTTTCTCTTTCTTTGCAAGCCATCTCAGGCGGTTATTAACGGTACATTTGACAACACGACAAGCTGATACAATTGACGTGCAAATGAATACAGCACAAATTAACACATAAAGGCACACCATGTACCACGAGGTGTAATCAGTAATCAGTAATCCACAGACCAAATAAAAATGACTGTTAGAAAAGGAAGGTTTAGGAAAGTGCATATGCATTTTTCAAAAATGACGACACCCATTATACACTTATTACTTACATACACAGTTAGTGCGCGTACACACAACTAAATGTTTCCATACGGAAACCCTGTAAATAAGTACAAGAAAGAAGGAAAAAATAAGCGGACCTGTTTCCGTGCGTAAACGTGTGTGCTTATTTTTTCCTTCTTTCTTTGACCTATTCACGAGGTATCCGTACGGAAATATTTAGTTGTGTGTATGTGCGCTTAATCAAAAAACCTTTTCATCCGTGAAGTTTCCAATCGGTCTCTCAAGAATGCAATATTATAATAACAACAACAATAATTTGATTTAGACAGCGCAAAATCTATTTCTCTATGCGCATGACAATAACAAGATAGAAAAGTGACGTAAAGTGTTGAAATAAAACCAGATAATCTGCATAACCGACGAGAAACTGAACTGTGTGCTGATTTGAAAAGTCTATGAGTATGAACAACCTGATTGTGTGCAAGTGTTAACATTCTATTTACCTATGTCAAAAGTCAAGGAATCAATCTCATTTTTCTGTGCTTTGATTCAAATTTGTTTCTGTTCTGGGTTATCTCCTAAAAAGACTCTTGATAAACATTTCATTACTTTTATAAAGTCTTTTTATAAAGAAAGACCCCCTCCCCTCATCCCCCACTCCTCCCTTTTCTTCTTTTCTTATATTAGTGTGATCAAACATAATCAGCGTAAAGCATCCGGAAAACGTGAGCAGTATTCCAATTCCTGAACTAAAAATACTCTGTGGGTATATCGGGAGGGAGGTGTGTGTGTGTGTGTGTCTTTTGTACAAATAGTTCCCAAACCTTCTGGAAGTTCTATGCATGTAACTTCCTCTAATCTGTCACTCTCTTTGACTCTGCCTTTTCCCTTTGCTTACTGTCATCTACTATCTTTCTGCCTTACCGGTCCATTCTCTTACATTTTTTCAAAACACTCTTAAAAGGCTTTCTCCAACTATTTTTTCAGTTAGGCATATAACAGCAGCATGACACATCTGCGCTCATATGACAGGTGACTGAGTGATCGACGAAGAAGTGTGGCTAATCATAAGCAGCATAAAGCATTTGGAAAACATAGCAATTTTCTAAATCCTGAACTGAAAATCTGAGAAGATTGATGAAAAGGTTCATGAAAATACAATCACATATGTGACCCAGCACCACGGAAGGGACATTAAGTGTCAACATGACTATTCTGGGGAAATTACACATTTGAAAACTTCAGACAATTTTCTTTGTAATGATACAAGAACCATCCTTGTATCTTTTTCCGTTCCAGAGTTATAAGCATTTAAAGTTAGCAGGGTGAGTGTCGGCCATTTTGAGAAAACAGTCTAAAGTCTAGCCTAGCTGAAGAAAATGCACCGACCTACTCATTTTAAGGCACTTATAAGACCATTTACAGACCATATTAAAGATTGTCCTTTATAAATATGAAAGATAAGATGTTAGAGAACATGAAAACACCCATAACTCAAAATTGATAAAAAATTTGATTTTTGACTTTGCAAGCCCGTTGTGAGAAACTAGCCTAGCGACTTAATGTTCCTTTCATGGTGCTGGGTCACATACAGTTTAACAGTGTACATGTGTCACCACAACCATCACAGCACAACAAGAAAACACAATCACATACAGTTTAACAGTGTACATGTGTCACCACAACACAACAAGAAACATTACTGTTTCTAAACCCTTTAACCCTCCCTGGGCTATGGGAGACACAACAGCAAAAGGAGAAAGCAAGACAAACTGCGCTCACCGGGATAAACTTCTTCTTGTTCTTTTTCTTGGCCAGGCCGTACACAGAGCCACCACCGCCTTGGCTGACAGAGTCTGATGCTCTCCTGGAAACACACAGTGCAAACTGGCCTGAGGAGAAATGAACTGGGGAGAGAACGACTGACAGAGTCTGATGCTCTCCTGGAAACACACAGTGCAAACTGGCCTGAGGTGAAATGAACTGGGGAGAGAATGGCTGACAGAGTCTGACGCTCTCCTGGAAACACACAGTGCAAACTGGCCTGAGGAGAAATGAACTGGGGAGAGAATGGCTGACAGAGTCTGACGCTCTCCTGGAAACACACAGTGCAAACTGGCCTGAGGTGAAATGAACTGGGGAGAGAATGGCTGACAGAGTCTGACGCTCTCCTGGAAACACACAGTGCAAACTGGCCTGAGGAGAAATGAACTGGGGAGAGAATGGCTGATAGAGTCTGATGCTCTCCTGGAAACACACAGTGCAAACTGGCCTGAGGAGAAATGAACTGGGGAGAGAATGGCTGACAGAGTCTGACGCTCTCCTGGAAACACACAGTGAGCAAACTGGCCTGAGGAGAAATGAACTGGGGAGAGAATGGCTGACAGAGTCTGACGCTCTCCTGGAAACACACAGTGAGCAAACTGGCCTGAGGAGAAATGAACTGGGGAGAGAATGGCTGACAGAGTCTGACGCTCTCCTGGAAACACACAGTGCAAACTGGTGTGAGGTGAAATGAACTGGGGAGAGAATGGCTGACAGAGTCTGACGCTCTCCTGGAAACACACAGTGCAAACTGGCCTGAGAAATGAACTGGGGAGAGAATGGCTGACAGAGTCTGACGCTCTCCTGGAAACACACAGTGTGCAAACTGGCCTGAGAAATGAACTGGGGAGAGAATGGCTGACAGAGTCTGACGCTCTCCTGGAAACACACAGTGAGCAAACTGGCCTGAGAAATGAACTGGGGAGAGAATGGCTGACAGAGTCTGACGCTCTCCTGGAAACACACAGTGAGCAAACTGGCCTGAGAAATGAACTGGGGAGAGAATGGCTGACAGAGTCTGACGCTCTCCTGGAAACACACAGTGTGCAAACTGGCCTGAGAAATGAACTGGGGAGAGAATGGCTGACAGAGTCTGACGCTCTCCTGGAAACACACAGTGAGCAAACTGGCCTGAGAAATGAACTGGGGAGAGAATGGCTGACAGAGTCTGACGCTCTCCTGGAAACACACAGTGTGCAAACTGGCCTGAGAAATGAACTGGGGAGAGAATGGCTGACAGAGTCTGACGCTCTCCTGGAAACACACAGTGAGCAAACTGGCCTGAGAAATGAACTGGGGAGAGAATGGCTGACAGAGTCTGACGCTCTCCTGGAAACACACAGTGAGCAAACTGGCCTGAGAAATGAACTGGGGAGAGAATGGCTGACAGAGTCTGACGCTCTCCTGGAAACACACAGTGAGCAAACTGGCCTGAGAAATGAACTGGGGAGAGAATGGCTGACAGAGTCTGACGCTCTCCTGGAAACACACAGTGTGCAAACTGGCCTGAGGTGGAATGAACTGGGGAGAGAATGGCTGACAGAGTCTGACGCTCTCCTGAAAACACACAGTGCAAACTGGCCTGAGGAGAAATGAACTGGGGAGAGAATGGCTGACAGAGTCTGACGCTCTCCTGGAAACACACAGTGTGCAAACTGGCCTGAGGAGAAATGAACTGGGGAGAGAATGGCTGATAGAGTCTGATGCTCTCCTGGAAACACACAGTGCAAACTGGCCTGAGGAGAAATGAACTGGGGAGAGAATGGCTGATAGAGTCTGATGCTCTCCTGGAAACACACAGTGCAAACTGGCCTGAGGTGAAATGAACTGGGGAGAGAATGGCTGACAGAGTCTGACGCTCTCCTGGAAACACACAGTGTGCAAACTGGCCTGAGGAGAAATGAACTGGGGAGAGAATGGCTGATAGAGTCTGATGCTCTCCTGGAAACACACAGTGCAAACTGGCCTGAGGAGAAATGAACTGGGGAGAGAATGGCTGATAGAGTCTGATGCTCTCCTACACAGTGTGCAAACTGGCCTGAGGAGAAATGAACTGGGGAGAGAATGGCTGATAGAGTCTGATGCTCTCCTGGAAACACACAGTGCAAACTGGCCTGAGGAGAAATGAACTGGGGAGAGAATGGCTGACAGAGTCTGACGCTCTCCTGGAAACACACAGTGCAAACTGGTGTGAGGTGAAATGAACTGGGGAGAGAATGGCTGACAGAGTCTGACGCTCTCCTGGAAACACACAGTGTGCAAACTGGCCTGAGGTGAAATGAACTGGGGAGAGAATGGCTGACAGAGTCTGACGCTCTCCTGGAAACACACAGTGCAAACTGGTGTGAGGTGAAATGAATTGGAGAGAGAATGGTCCCTAAAGTGCATGCACTGTTTGATACCAACAGGAACTGTTCAGAAATAATTAAGGGGAGTAATTTCATGGTGTGCGGGAGTGATCTTGCCTAATTCAATCGGTCAAACAGGGGAAGTTACTCTCGATCAGGTAGATCCCCAGCTCTCGCCTCGTGTGCTTGAGCTGACATACAGCACTTAGAACACTGTGCGTCATTCTAAAATTGATGTTAATTATATTTTTACGTCACATTTTGCAAGTTCTATCAGTTTGTGGCCACTGGCCACCCCTCATTTTTCTAAAATATGTTTGCAAGTCGCTGACTAGCATCCTGTGGTTTCAAGCTTCAATGCCATTGTTGCTATGGTATTTGACCTAGTAACGTAGGTAAACAACTCTAATTTTCATGAAGTGCTCTCCCCTAGTTTTTTTTCGAAAATCGTCTATTAGGCACTGTGTTTTACATGTATATCACTTCTGTTAGCATCGCAATGTGGCCCTGATTTTATAAGTTTATTCATTGACCTTAGACAACATTTCCACCCAGATTCATCACCTATGATTATATCTTTAGGAAACCAAAATGCTATGATTTATTGGTCATAAGCGTAAGCAAAAATTAACTGTAAAATGCCACATTTGCAAAACTGATACCATTTGCATCTATTTCATTAAATCTGATACAATAGACTATTGTGTTCACTCACCAACTTCTTAACAATAAACAATCTCAGAATTATTAGTACTAAATAATTAGAAGGCAGCATGTTTCTTCAAAGACCCAAGCACACAAAATATGCTCAATTTAAAAAAAACCCACCAAAACCAGCAAATCCTAATGAACATGTTGCTGTTGCTGCTGCTGCTGCTGATGATGATGAAAGAAATGGTAATAGTGACGATGAAGAAAAAGATGACAACGATGATGATGATACAGATGATTAAGACGATGAAAATGATTATCATGGTGACAATGATGATGATGCTGATGAAAATGGTAATGCATCTGCATTTGCATCTGGTACGTTGGCAGAAGAAACAATTCTGGTTATAGTACACCAACGCAAAAACTTTGGGAGAGCAAAAAAATAAATAAACCAATTAATAAGGAAAATAAATATGAATAATGATTTTTTTTTTAAAAACCACCAAACTTTTGCTTAGTGATTTGATTTTGGAGACAAGAGGCAGGGAAAAGATAAGATTACAAAGATGGTGATCAAGATGACAATGACAATGACAAAGTATGCTACGTTACTACAGGGAGAAAGGTGGCAGAGTGGTTAAGACGTTCGCCTGCCAAATTTAATGCATGACTGCATCGTGAGTGACCCGGGTTCGAATCCTAGCCTCACCCTTTCTTTCTAGCTTAACAGGAAAATCGAACTGAACATCCTGTCCTTCGGATGGGGACTTAAGACCTGTGAGCTTTTCACACGTAAAAATCCCATGGCAGTTGAAAGTCGGTAAGAGCAGGGAGAAATCCCGCTGCCTGGTATGGCCAAATTGATAGCTAGGTTTTCCAAGTGTGTCCACACACCCTCCTCACCCTGTGCCCCCCCCCCTAAAAAAAAAAGAAGAAAAAAAAGGGGTAGCCGCTGCACTTGCGGCGACGTTCTCTCTGGGGGAGAGCAGCCTGAATTTCTCTGTGACTAGAATATACCAAATATGAAATAGCAAAATACCAAATTACCACGTGGAGGAAGACGCGGTCCCTGAGGAAGCGTCAGTGACCAGGTTGTAGGTCTGAGGCGTGGCAAACCGCACGGAGCTACGCGAAGGGGTGCTGAGGTAGCGATTGTCGTAGGGGACGTCCCGCTGAGGGAACCCGGGCTCTGAAACAGAGAGGTTCAATAACTATACTTCTCCAAAGTCGGGAGTGTGGTTGCCCACATGGCGGGGTAATCAAAAGCGGTCGCACGCGTAATGTTCTCATCCCTAGCTGGTGCATTTGTACCATGGTGTTCAAGCGCTTCGGCTGTTGGGATGATGATCCCTGGAGTCTTTAAGCCAGGGTACGACAACAACAACATCAACTAACCATACACACTTTCCTTTCGTAAATACAGTGGAACCTCCCTTATAAGACCTCCCATTATAAGACTCCCTCCCACATAAGACCTCTGAGACATTGCCCTTCTTTGTAAGTATTAAAATTACCTCCCTCATAAGACCCCTCCCTTATAAGACCTCATTTTGGGTGATTTTTGGAGGTCGTATAAGGGAGGTTCCTCTGTAATGCAGAGACATCATGATATCTCGCACTGAACTGAACCGACATGGCCTGCACAACCGTTTAGGACGAATGAGCCTGATCGGGCTCATGAGAGTTTTCAAGAGGTTTTGATTTCTGGCCTGTAACCAGCTTTCAATAGTCATGCTATGATCTATCTTTAGTTTGCTTTGACCTCTCTTCCCTTGAAATCAGCCAGTCCTTGCAGACAGTCACAGTCTACCAATCAGGGTAATGGATGACATCAAACGTAACTACAAGAACAATACTGATACCATGCTTTGGTTCTGCCTATACCCAGATCAAGCAGCCTGTTGTTAGTCTTTGATCAATGATCCGATATAATTATATCCCCATGGGGATAGGGGGGGTCTTTCATACAAATAGTTCCCCCACCTTCTGGAAGTTATGTCCCTGTAACTTCCTCTAATCAGTCACTCTCTTTGACTGCCTTTTCCCGTTGCTTACTCAAGTTACTGTCATCTACTATCTTTCTGTCTTAACAGTCCATTCTCGTGTCTTTTTTTTCAAGAAACTCTTACAAAGATTTTCTCCAGCCGAAGTGAGGACATGCTGGGCCTAACTGTTTCTTAGTTATGCGAATAATGGCAGCATGACGTATCTGTGCTCATAATTGACAGGAAACTGTCTGAGCTATTGAAGAAGAAGAAGAAGAAGAAAAAGAAGAAGAAGAAGAAGAAGAATTTCACTAGTTTTCAAGTCAAACATCATACTGTGAACACTAAATTTCAACAGGTGAGAAAAAGAAAGACACAGCAAATGTAAATGGCTAAAAAATAAAAAAATCATGAAAAATGAGACCACGTATACTTAAGCAGAGAGATGTTGTGAGAGAAAAAGAGAGATAGACAGACAGGGAGGGAGAGAGAGAGAGAGAGAGAGAGAGAGAGAGAGAGAGAGAGAGAGAGAGAGAGAGAGAGAGAGAGAGAGAGAGAGAGAGAGAGAGAGAGAGATAGAGAGAGAGAGAGAGAGACAGAGAGAGAGAGAGAAAGATACAGAGAGCAACAGAGACAGACGGACAGACACACAGATGGGTAAAAAATAAGGAAAAGAAGAGGTTAAAATAAACGCTGATAGATTGTATTTCCAACAGGCAGAGAATGAATTAAAGCAAGCAGAGAGTAACACCTATTAAGAGCACACGTCAAGTCTAGATTCCCACACGTGCATAATTAATCAGAAACAAAGAAGTATTAAAAAAACAAAACAAAAAAAACCCGGTGTTTCAACACACACACAATCTGTGATTGACAGAGACAGAACGAAGTAGGGAGGAAGACGACAAGGAGAGAAAATCAGAAACTGTTTGTTTGTGTCAGGACAGTCCACCCCCCCCCTCCCCCGGACCATTTATCCCCTATGAACCTCCCCCCACAACAGTCTGCCTCCAGCCTCCACCCAACATAAAGTATTTGACCCGTCATAGAGCTTACACACACACACAACTCCAATCTGTATTTGGTGGTCAAAGGTCCAGAACGGGTAGTGTGTGTGTGTGTGAGAGAGAGAGAGAGAGAGAGAGAGAGAGAGAGAGAGAGAGAGAGAGAGAGAGAGAGAGAGAGAGAGAGAGAGAGAGAGAGAGAGAGATCAGAGAGAAAGATTGGGAGATTGTTCTGTAAGTTGTCCCCGTGGGGATACTGGGGGGTCTTTCGTAAAAATAGTTCCCCCACCTTCTGGAAGTTCTGTGTTTGTAACTTCCTCTAATCTGCCACTCTCTTTGACTCTGCCTTTTTTCCTTTGCTTTCTGTCATCTACTATCTTTCCGACTTATTGGCCCATTCTCCTGCCTTTTTTCAAAAAACATCTTCCAAATAACTTTTCTCTTTGAAGCTCCTCCGAAATCGGAAATGTGTCGGCTGTACGCAGCGGGGAGACCAGTGAAAACTGAAAAACCGGATACATATGTACCTTATCCATTATGGCCATATGGCCTGGGAACGCAGAAGAAGAAGAAGAAGAAGTTCTGTAAGTTGCAGAGGGGGGGGGGGGGGGGGGGGGGGGGGATAAGCCAGGGGGATATTGTCCTAGTTGGGAATTGTCCTAAGGGGGAAATGTCCCAGGGGGAATATCCAAAGGGGAGTTGTCCTAGAACCCTGTTTGTTATGTGCAAACAGCAGGGTGCAGGTTGAGAAACTCAACAGTCCTTTGTCAACACTGGAGAAGAAATAATATCTGACAAACAGGCAGACTGACTGATAGACTTGACAGGAAGACAAACAAACTGAAAGTGCACAAAGAAGAGATACTCAGATAGTATCAATCATCTGAAGAAAAAAGATGCAAGAACACAGCACACAAATAGTGATAAGCGCAACGCATGCACTCACTCTACATACGCACGGCACACTTACACACATGATGCGCGCACGCATGCACGCACAAACTCACATGCACGTACACACACTTCTCCATTTCAAATCACTCTACAATGACTGCGATTCATTCACACCTCTAATTGCACCATTTAATAAGCTGCCACACACAGCGACCTTCCATAATAAACTGTTCAACTTTTAACCCATACCTTCCTAGTCTCCCCATACCGTAAAAATTAATATTTGTTATTGTGATTTTGGCAGTGACTTAACCTCCCCCCACTTGTCCCAATATCACTTCCCATGAATGGAGTCTTCAGTTCATGCTGATCGATAACTGGAACTGTCATTCCAATGTTTACTTTTACCTAAATATTTGTGTGTGTGTGTGTCTGTGTGTGTGTTTGAGAGAGAGAGTGTGTGTGTGTGTGTGTGCTTGAGAGTGTGAGAGAGAGAGAGGAGAGAGAGAGAGAGAGAGAGAGAGAGAGAGAGAGAGAGAGAGAGAGAGTGTGTGTGTGTGTGTGCGTGTGTGTGTGTGCGTGCGTGCGTGCGTGCGTGTGTGTGCGTGTGAGTGTGACTCTTTGAAGACTTAAGTTTGTGATATTATTGTCATTTATGATTGCAAATTTGCATGACATGTATTTGTTTTTGTACTTATTCCCCTTTTATGATTTCAATTGACTGTGACATAAAGGCACCTAAAGTATCATCCTTTCTGTATGTATGCAAGTTCATCTTACTGTTTACTTTTAATTTATGAATAGTGCATTTAGTGTGTGTGTGTGTGTGTGTGTGTGTGTGTGTGTGTGTGTGTGTGTGTGTGTGTGTGTGTGTGTGTGTGTGTGTGTGTGTGTGTGTGTGTGTGTGTGTGCTCTCTTGCTAACTTTCACTGTTTCCATGTTAACTACTTGTGCCTATTGTTTGTGTAGAATTGTCTTCTTCAGTCAATGTATGTCGTGTAACTGACCAGTTAATGAAATGCTTTTATTATTTATTCTGTATTTTATGCGCAAGCCGAGCAACAAACTTCCTCTGTTAGAAGACAATGAACTGACTTGTTTGATTGATAAAACAAATTTTGAGGGGTAATTGCCTAAACATGTTATCACCCTTCTTCATTCCTTTTGCGATAACCCATTCAGGCAATTATCCCCAGAAATACACACACAAACACACGCACACACACATACACATACATATGCACACACACAAACACACACAATGCACACATGTACTCATACACACACACACATGTATGGGTGCGCACACACACGAAGAAATACGCATGCGTGAGGCAAAATTCAAACAGCACCCTCCCATTTACTTTAATAGTTGAGAGATTTGGAAAGAAAGAGAGAACCGTACACACACACACTGTCAGAGCAGCCATATGCAGTGAGCACATCAAACACACAGGTGTGTGAACAATGTGTGAATTAATCCAGCAGAAAAAACAACATTATAATGTTCTATGTTGAATTTACCTGATTCACCTATATCACTGGTAGACTCTGTCGGAATAGTGAAAGCAAACTTGTTATAAATGTGGAGCAGGGAATTTGGATTATGAGAGAATAATGATAGTGTGTGTGTGTGTGTGTGTGTGTGTGTGAATGTGTGTGTGTGTGTGTGAACGTGTGTGAACATGTGTGTGTGTGTGTGTGTGTGTGTGTGTGTGTGTGCATGCGTGCGTGTGTGGGTGTGTGAGTGTGTGTGTGTGAACGTGTGTGTGTGAACCTTTTGTGTGTGTGTGTGTCAGTGTGTGTGTGTGTGTGCGAGAGAGAGTGTGAGTGTGTGTGTGCCTGCGTGTGTGTGTGTGTGTGTGCATGCATGCGTGCATGGTGTGTGTGTGCAAACATGCACACACATGTTCTTACACGCCGGCGTCTGTCTATACCACACGCTGTCAGTAGCTAACATCAGTACAACATGTATACACAGCTGAGTCAGTGGCAACTTAAAAGCTCAGCAATTCTTTCTTGTTAAAGTTTTAAACAAACACATGAAATGTTCCGTCGCGATTTTAGATACCCCGTTTGTTGTGCAGATGGATGTTTATGAATGATAATTTAAAAAAAAAAAAATTTGTACTGAGGATTACTGGAGGAGTCCGCGATATTGAGGTGCCTGTTAAGCAGGGCTTCAGAATCCGCACAAGTCTAAAAAAATGAATAAACTTTGAAGAAAAAAAAAGAAACGAAAGGGACTTTATAAGAACTGAGAGCCTGGGAACACAGAAGAAGAAGTAGAAAAGATTAGAACGGAGTGTCTGCATCACAAATAATCAGGCTTTCTTCCAGAAAGACGTAATTCAAAGTAAGACAGTGTGTGCACAAATACTGGCTGAATTTTTTCCAGACGAAGAATTCATAAATTTGAAATCTCATTTGTTCAACGTAGAGCGTTGTGGGTGTATATTTTTGGGGTGAAAAATACAAAATAATACTGACCGTGTAACTGGTTGCGAGCCCGGCGTGGCTGTAAATAATAGCTGTCTTTCCATCTCTCACCACCCTGCTATTTGAACACACAAACACAAGAATCCAGAATGTGAACCCTTTGTTCCCTTTGGGGCATGAAGGATAACAGAATAACAGACTTAAAACTCAAGATGATCACCAACAGGAACCAAAGGCAGGACATTATTCCTTACTGTAACGCAGGACATTATTCCTTACTATAACGCAGGACATTATTCCTTACTATAACGCAGGACATTATTCCTTACTATAACGCGGGACATTATTCCTTACTATAACGCGGGACATTATTCCTTACTATAACGCAGGACATTATTCCTTTACTATAACGCAGGACATTATTCCTTACTATAACGCAGGACATTATTCCTTACTATAACGCAGGACATTATTCCTTACTATAACGCACATTATTCCTTACTATAACGCAGGACATTATTCCTTACTATAACGCAGGACATTATTCCTTACTATAACGCAGGACATTATTCCTTACTATAACGCAGGACATTATTCCTTACTATAACGCAGGACATTATTCCTTACTATAACGCAGGACATTATTCCTTACTATAACGCAGGACATTATTCCTTACTATAACGCAGGACATTATTCCTTACTATAACGCAGGACATTATTCCTTACTATAACGCAGGACATTATTCCTTACTATAACGCAGGACATTATTCCTTACTATAACGCAGGACATTATTCCTTACTATACGCAGGACATTATTCCTTACTATAACGCAGGACATTATTCCTTACTATAACGCAGGACATTATTCCTTACTATAACGCAGGACATTATTCCTTACTATAACGCAGGACATTATTCCTTACTATAACGCAGGACATTATTCCTTACTATAACGCAGGACATTATTCCTTACTATAACGCAGGACATTATTCCTTACTATAACGCAGGACATTATTCCTTACTATAACGCAGGACATTATTCCTATAACGCAGGACATTATTCCTTACTATAACGCAGGACATTATTCCTTACTATAACGCAGGACATTATTCCTTACTATAACGCAGGACATTATTCCTTACTATAACGCAGGACATTATTCCTTACTACTATTCCTTACTATAACGCAGGACATTATTCCTTACTATAACGCAGGACATTATTCCTTACTATAACGCAGGACATTATTCCTTACTATAACGCAGGACATTATTCCTTACTATAACGCAGGACATTATTCCTTTACTATAACGCAGGACATTATTCCTTTACTATAACGCAGGACATTATTCCTTACTATAACGCAGGACATTATTCCTTACTATAACGCAGGACATTATTCCTTACTATAACGCAGGACATTATTCCTTACTATAACGCAGGACATTATTCCTTACTATAACGCAGGACATTATTCCTTACTATAACGCAGGACATTATTCCTTACTATAACGCAGGACATTATTCCTTACTATAACGCAGGACATTATTCCTTACTATTTCTAGTACGGATTGAAGCATACAAAAACACACCATAAAACTTGACCAAAACATATAAGTGTGAACGTATTAGCGAAATGTTGAATTTTGGTGAGCTGTAAAATAAATCCTCTTCTTAAACTATCTTTCAAATTGTAATAATTCACTAATATTTAAACAAATGCGTCATCCTTTTACAGAAATTAAAAACAGAAATATTATTATTATTTTTTTTTTTTTAAAAAGATTTTGGTTTCAAACATTTCTTAGAAATACATTTTTCATGAAATTCAATACATTTTGGACATTCTATTATACAATGAAATTCATCCTTTTCGCAATTAGGGCAAATGCGCAATTCTCTTGGAACATTGTGATGTCTTCCAACATCAATAAGCAACTTATGATTACTGCATCTAAATTTGAATAACGATATAACAGAAACATCTGGTAACAGGTAAGGTTGAAATGTAATGTTCTCTTCCAAAATCAGTCTTAAAATGTCTGTAGAATAAACACTTATTACAGTTCTCAAGAGAATTATACACACACACACACACACCAGCATCAGATCAGATTCATGACATATGCATAATATGAGAACCACGGTAATAAAGTAGTGTTGATAGTAAAGGTTGAAATACACGTTACAATGTTAGTTTTCACTCTTTCCCCATGGCAACACAGTGATAGGCAAGTTATATCATTACAAGAGAATCACTGTGTTGCCATGGGAAAACAGTGAAAACTAACAACGTGTATCTCAACCTTACCTTCTGAGAACAGTAACGTTTTTCAGGTATGATGATTTTGAAAAAAAAAAGTTCAGCTTATTGTGATCTTGTAATATTCCATGAACAAATTTTGGGATCCATTTTCAAGGAATGTGATCAAACTGAAAGCTTAACCCCTTGACTGCCACATTATAATGTATTACACAACGCTTGATCACATCACTAATGACATCATCAGATCAAGGGGAATAAGTCCGGGATGCCATTTTAAGCTTTAAAACAGTCATGAGGGTTATATTTCCTGACCATTTTGCTAAATTGTTGCCAACACTTCTCTTTTTCATTTTCTTACCCTCAAATGTTCTCCTGCACCAAATGGGTTAATTGAAATCAATGACAGTTGACACACAAATACAATGAATAATATTAACCTTAAAGGTTGCACAGTCACAATTACCAGCATTGATTAACTTACTTTTACTTATACCTGGCAAAGGATTCCTATTGTCTACAGACTTAACTGCTGAGAAAATCTGATCAAATTCGTGAATGACAATCAATTAACGCTTTCCCAGCCTCCAGGAAAGATTTATCTCTAGACCATTTTGTTCTTCTCCAGATTGAGTCTAACAGGTCTCTTTTTCATTTTGAAATAATAAAGAAAACAGTTTGTCCAAAGTTCTCTGGCAGTAAAGGAGTTAATATTGAATGAGCATGCACAGTCCAGACCTTATTATCTGCAGTCTTCTCCGCCATGGCCTGGTCTCGTGCCTTCTTCTTGCTCAAAGTACTGGAACGAATGCGCTGGATTTCTTCCTGTGTTGCCTGTGTGAGGAACTGATGCACAAACATCACAATTAACGTCAATGCCAAATCCAATATGTGACCCAGGACATTAAGTGTTAAACTGACCATTCTGAGAAAATTATACATTTGAAAACTTCACACAATTCTCTTTCTAATGATACAAGAATCATTCTTGCATCTTTTTCTGTTCAAGACTTATGAGCATTTAAAGTTAGTATGGTGAGTGTCAGCCATTTTGAGAAAACAGTTTAAAGTCTAGCCTAGCTGAAGAAAATGCATTGACATACTCATTGTAAAACACTTATAAGACCATTTAGAGACCATATTAAAGAGTATCCTTTATAAATATGAAAGATAAGATGTTAGAGAACACAAAAATACCAATAACTCAAAATTGATTTTTGACTTTGCAAGCCTGTTATGAGAAAATAGCCCAGCGACTTAATGTCCCTTATGTGGTGCTGGGTCATATATATCCTGTATTTTATTATCTCAAAACAGAGAAGTTCATGCCAGGTGCAACAACATAACAGAAACATGACACTACTAAAAAACATCAAAGCGTTTGAAATGCAATTATAGAAACCAAAGTTCTTAACTTTACACATTCATGACACCAATTTAAAATGTGCACATTAACATGAACACAGGGTGCTGCAAATAAAAAAAAAGAAATGTCAGCAAAATAAAGGCAGAAGAACTCAAGAATTCAACATATGGATAGAATGCGGTACGAAAGTTTTTTTGTGCCTGCGCTTTCAGCTTGAGATCATGAGTCCTGTACCTGTGTCCTTCTTCTTCTTCGTCGATCGCTCAGACAGTTTTCTGTTAATTATGAGCGCAGATGCGTCATGCTGCCGTTATGCGCCTAACTAATAAATAGTTAGGCCCAGCAAGTCCGACTTCGGCTGGAGGAAGTGTTTCGCAAAAAAAAGGCAGGAGAATGGACCGGCAAAGCAGAAAGATAGTAGATGACAGGAAGCAAAGGGAAAAGGCAAGAGTCAAAGAGAGCGACAGATTAGAGGAAGTTACAAGCACATAACTTCCAGAAGGTGGGGGAACTATTTATACAAAGGACCCCCCGGTATCCCCCCGGGGGGAGTACCAGCGTCCTGATGCCAGCAGTTCATAACGGTGGGCTAAAACAAGCATGGCTATCATCAGTCGCTATTTGCCTGGCCCTTCGCACCACTCGCTCAGCATACAAAACATCTGAACTCCTTTGCATGCCTGACCTACTTTCACCCATGTACATGTACCCATGCGTGTTCAGTCTTCAGTTCCATAATCCCTTCGCTGTCTTCAACACATTCCAATTTTGTAAGAAAAAAAAGCTCAAAGCTTTAAATTTTGCACGTTGTTTGTTTGTTTTCTATTTATTAACATCTAAATAAAACTAAGCCAAACTCAGAACATTGAAGACCTTCTTTCAGCTTTCGAGAGTTTGAAAGGCTTTGGCTAGGTGTGACCAGGGATTTAAGGGGCCGCAACACTACATACGATTTGATCCCAATGCGATGCGATTTGACATTTGTGAGGCACGATTCTCGTGAAAGTCAACCGTCTAAATGAATCTGATGAAATACTACTAGTTTTGTTCACTATATGTGTAGTACACGAATCTGATGAAAAGTTATATTTTTTCCCCAGACTTTTTATTTGATTCATGTAATGGGGTCCACTTGAGTGTAGTGAGTGAAAATACAAACATTTTGGGAAGGAAGCATTTCACGTGAATTATAACTCACAGACATCGTCACAAACGCATCGCATTGGGATCGAATCGCATGCAGTGTAGCAGACCGTTTGGATAGATCACAAAGAAAAAGCGACTCACCTTCTTCTTATCGACATTATCTTTGGCCTTGCTGCTGGGCACATCGCCGGAGGCGTGCCCCCCACCGTGAGAACCGTTAGCGGTAAAGTTCACCACGTACGTACTGCCGCTACCACCACCACCACCACCCTGACTGCCCTCCCCCTCCGGCTGCCTCTCCTCCCCACCACCACCCCCCGCCCTGCCCCCGTGTGGCACCCCCGCCCTCCCTGCTGTCCGAGGCGCGTCCTCACACATCTGAGCCCCGTCCATAGGCTCACTGTCCCTCCCGCTGACACTGGCCGCGCTGGCCTCGCCACGACCACCACCACCACCTCCACCGCGCTTCGACTTGAGGTAGCGCGACTCGCACGGGGCCCAGTCCATCTCTTCGGGGGAACCACCACCCACACCCCCACCACTACTCCCGCCCCCTTCCTCCATCCTCTCCTCCTCTTTCTCCGATGATGATCTCCGAAAGTCCAGGAGGTTGCCGTTGTGGCGGAAGTCGGAGAAAGTGCTGTGGTGGCGGCTGCTGCTGCCGTTGCTCTCGGCCAGGGAGAGCTGCTTCTTGACCCCCGACAGATTCAGGGGCCTGCCACGCGCGTCCCCCTCCACCCCCTCCTGCCCAGCTTTGTCCGAGCTCGGTTTGGACGACCTGTCCAGACCTTTAGCGGGCAGCGGGGTGGTGGGGAAGACGGCAGCGATCAAGTCCTTTCTGTGCATCGCTCTGCCGTCCTCTGGCTGCTGCTGCTGTTGATGATGATGCACTCTGTTCAACACAATGGGTTTATTGCTGTCAGACAGGTTGTGGGCATGGTGGCTTTGCTTGAGGTGTTTGCCGGAGGAGGGCGGAGCTTGGATAACGTAGGGCCCCCCCTCCTGCTCCTTGCCTTCCGTGTCAGCCTCGTTGGTGTCCATCTTTTCCGAGTGGTGGTGGTGGGGGGGAGGAGGGTGCGGTGAGCTGCAGAGGGACAGGGGGTCTTTCTTCTCCGCCCCGCTGTGGCCATACATGAGAGAGAGAGAGAGAAAAGAGCGGTGCTGTCAGTATTTCAAGTACAGTCAGTGTTAAACTAAGATGGAAACACACACACACACAGACAGACATTTATATTCTTTGCTCTCCACGACCAATGCCATTCAGTAATATCTCCCCCCCCAAATTAATTTATTACACACACACACACATTCACACACACACAAATCTCAACATACTTATTCAGGGAAACAAGACGAGCATGATAAATAGCACACAATTCATCTCCTGAAGACTAAGAACAAATATCAGACAACTACACGCAAAATCAGCATAGATAGGCTTAGCTTAAAACAGCGACAGGCAAAAATTAGTGACAATGTAAACAAACAACAGGAGTGGCCCAATACACACACACACACAAATCCCACAAAGAAACAAACAAAGGAGACGCCAGCGAGTCCTTTGTACTAATAGTTCCACCTTCTGGAAGTTCTGCACTTGCAACTTATTAGTCACTCTCTTTGACTATGCCTTTTCCCTTTGCTTTCTGTCATCTACTATCTTTGTGACTAACTGGCCCATTCTCCTGCCTTTCCCCCCCAAAAAAAAAAATCTTCCGGATAATTTTCTCCTATTTGAACTCCTCTTAAATCAGAACGTGTTGGCTGTATGCAGTGGGGAGTACAGTGAAAACTGAAAACAGGATTATATTATGGCCTGGGGACGCAGAAGAAGAACCTCTTCGGGTTTTCCCCACTTCTTCTTCTTCTGCGTTCCCAGGTCATATAGCCATAATGGGTAAGGTACGTATGTGTCCGGTTTTCAGTTTTCACTGGTCCCCCCGCTTCAGGTGGAGACAAGTCTGTGTTGTGTGACTATAAAACTAATGCTAATGCCAGTATCAATACCAATACCTGTGGGTCTTCTCCGAGCTGTCAGTGCGTCGTTTCTTGCTGAGACTGTGGGCGCTGTGGGAGCGGGGGGGCAGGCGCGGTCCGCGGTCCGTGGCACGCTCCGTGTGGAAGGCCGCATGCCCCAGGCAATCCTCCACCGGCAGACGCTCCTCCGGGTCCAGCTTCAGGGTGCACTGTGCGCGGAACAGTCAGGGGCGTTCTTGTTTGTGAGCATCACAGATACAAGGACTACAGACTGGGGCAGGCCACCTTTGAAGTAGTTTGAAGGGGTTGGGAGGCAGAGCCCACGCAGCTGAAGTTTTTTTGGGTTCATTTTTACTAATGAAATAATAATAATAATAAACGGGCACAAAGCGCTTTACAATCAGTATTAAAACACTCACACACCCACAACAGACATACACGCACGTACGTGCACACACGCGAGTGAACGCGTTCTTGCACACAGACATACACACACAGACCCAGACCCACACACATTTCATCAAACACACAGAAAACACATGCTCACTGAAACGCACGCACACTCACACAAACATACACTTGAACAAAGAGCATTAAGAGCCAGCTTTTATTCTTCAATTAATTATTGCAAATTTCTGATTTCAGGAAAAAATTATAGGCCAAAATCAGATTCTTGCTTTTCCTGCCATATGGTTTCATTCATGCTTTCACCTTTAACCCTTTCACCGCCAAAGTCGCATTTTAGCACCACAGTGATTCAAGACCTATGTCATTAAAAGCCATCAAATCAGTCTCTTATGCAAAGACCCTATTGTCATAGTTTTGGGAAGCAAGGATAGACCTTATTTTATATATGTCACAGAAGAATCCCCAATACTGCAGATGGATTTTGTTCTCTTTCCAGGTAAATTTAATGGACATTTTTGGCTGAAATATGGCTGGCGGTGAAAGGGTTAAACCTCTGTACCAGGTTACGTTTTTTTGGTGGAGGGGGGGTTGTTAATTAAAAGAAAATTCTATACCTTTGCACTGCTTCACTCACATTCATGAAGTCGATCAGCAGGCTGGTGAGCGTGCCCTGGTAATGTTTCTCCAGCGTCTTCGGCTTCTTCACTGCAGGGAACTGAAAAAACACACAAAAGGTTTGTCAGAGAAGGGCGGCTCGCTTCGTGCTAAACCGTTACCACAACCAGGCATCAGAATAGTCTGAAGTCCAATCCTCTGAAAACTGCGGTACAAGGGCCATCAAGGCCCCAGACTATAGAGGGACAACACTGAAATCAATTCCCAGCATCACCAAAAAGGCTTTATGCAGTGAGGAATCACTATAAAATGCTATTGTAAGAGAAAAGATATCTCTAAATAAGAAGGCAAAACCTCTGACAGAAGAGGCCAATCCTCTGTCAGAAATTCTCAATCCTGTGAAATTAGCTGATCCTCTGACAATTCTAATGCCTGCGGTGACAACCCCTCAAGTGTGAGCGACATGTTGGCCCGTCTGGGTTGGCCCCCTCTGGAACATCGCAGGAAGGCGGCTGACAATGCTGTACAAATCCAGCACGACCTTGTCCAAGTCAGCAACTTTTTGAATACGCCGGGTTCACATCTGTATTGCCAAAAATTCGGGACTTTACTGGTGTTGCACTGCCTTCGGGCATTGCCTCCAGGATCATTCCCACCATCTTTATATCTACTAATGTCCCATATGTGTCTGTTCCAGACCGGAGGACGTTAAACAGATTTTCATTCCAAGTCAGCCACAGCAGAATCCATCCAGCAATAAGCCGACAGAGAAGAGGACACAACCAACAACTGAGTGTTATTCCATGCCGCACTGAATACTGACGTTGATCCTTCTTTCCCAGAACAATCAGGGACTGGAACAAGCTGTCTGAGGAGGCCGTAGCAGCTTCATCTCTCGACGCACTCCACCCGAGTTTACTAATTGAATTCATCAAAGTTTTTTTTGTTTCTGTTTTTAAAGTAGCCTAGGTGTTCCTGCCAGATGCGGCATCACATTGGGGATCCACAGGGAGACCTGACTGGCTGGGTCACTAAATTAGCTTAGGGTGTTTTGTTTTTCTTGTCTGACCTGGAACCTCAGCCAGCAGTCATGGTAATGGAGGAAAAACGTTTTTCTCTGAAAATATTTTGGGGTTTCAGGAGACACTGTTTCATGGTGGTCTCAATGGGTAAAGAGCCCTTTATGGAGATCAAGGGGCAATTTCCCTTGAGGACAAATACATAAAACTGTTAACAATTAAAAAAAAGGCATATCCTCAAGCTTAAAACCCCATCTGACATTTCTATTTTTTCTGCATTCATTTTTTTCTGAAATCAAAGAATTCTCTGAAAGATTACGATGCCTGACTTTGGGTGTGGGGCAGGATAAACATCCCCAATCGGAACAGAAAAAAAGAAGAAGAAGAAGCAGCGAGGGTCAAAGTCAAAGTCAAAAATACTTTATTATCACGTTAGGTGAAATTACAGTGTGGTCTCGTACAAGCACAATACAATCAAAGAAACACATTTGCATGCATGAAAAATGGAAACAAAACTAAGGAAAAATGAATGACAAATCATGCTTCGCAAAAACATTTGAACATAGTTAGGGTCGATAGAAGCGACTATCAAAACATTAAGAACTGCCCTCTTTCCCACCATTTCTATTATCGCATTCATTTGTTCACCTCCACCCTACCCCAAACCCAAACCCTCTCCAAGTCACCTCAAGCTTTCACATATTTTTGGTCCCTTCCCGTTCCCAACATTTCATGCGCCTCCCTCTTCTCTCTCTCTCTCATACACACACAGACATAGAGACATACGGACAGACAGACACATGCACGCACGTACGCACACACGCACGCACGCACGCTCACACACATAGACACACACATACACACACACACACTACTGTACAGATTGGCCTAAGCTAACACATAATTCCTCATTATTTGGTCTTAGCAGAGATCTTGTTGAGAAGTTCGACTGACTTAGGGACAAAACTAGCTGAATTTGTAATTGTTCTACAACGAATAGTGCGGAACCGTCTATCAGATGGCAATAGTTCATAACAATGCGATAGAACCCTGGCTTTTTGAACTACACGTTTTTCATACAACAAATACAAGTTGTCTTGCTTTCTACCCACGATCTTGCTACCAACATTCACAATCTTATTCAGAACACCCTTGGGTTTTACATTCAAGCCACCGTACCAACACATGAACGAAAATGTTATAATAGATTCAAGAAAACAATGATAAAAGCTTTGGAGAAGATCTGTGCTAACATTGAAAGATCTGAGCTTTCTCAGGCAGTACATCCTTGTCTGGCATTTCTTGGAAACATGATCAACATGAGAACTAAAAGTAAACTTATTGTCTATGATTGTTCCCAGATACTTATATTCATCTACCCTTTCGACTGTCACACCTTTGATTGTGAGATCTGGCATTGGTACCGGGGATTTCCTAAAGTCGACTACCTTGAGTCCTGAGAAGCGTGGGTTCTTGTGGAAGAGGTTCATCTGGTAGGCGGGCAGGGGCCCCAGGATCCTCTGGATGACGTACAGCTGGTCGATCTCGCTCTCCCCGGGGAACAGGGGCTGGCCGTCACTCAGCTCACCCATGATGCACCCGATGGCCCAGATGTCCACCGCCTTGCCGTAGGGGGCCCTGGCAGGGAAAGGAAAATACTGAATAGTTAGGGGGCCCTGGCAGGGAGAGGAAAATACTGAATATTTAGGGGGCCCTGACAGGGAAAGGAAAAATACTGAATATTTAGGGGGCCCTGTCAGGGAAAGGAAAATACTGTATATTTAGGGGGCCCTGGCAGGGAAAGGAAAATACTGAATATTTAGGGGGCCCTGACAGGGAAAGGAAAATACTGAATATTTAGGGGGCCCTGACAGGGAGAGGAAAATACTAAATATTTAGGGGGCCATGACAGGGAGAGGAAAATACTGAATATTTAGGGGGCCCTGACAGGGAGAGGAAAACACTGGATAGTCTCTTCATTTCACATATACCGCCTTGCCATAGGGGGCCCTGGCAGGGAAAGGAAAATACTGAATATTTAAGGGGTCCTGACAGGGAGAGGAAAATACTGAATATTTAGGGGGCCCCTACCGCCTTGCCATAGGGGCCCTGACAGGGAAAGGAAAATACTGAATATTTAGGGGGTCCTGACAGGGAGAGGAAAATACTGAATATTTAGGGGGCCCTGACAGGGAGAGGAAAACACTGGATAATCTCTTCATACCGCCTTGCCATAGGGGCCCTGACAGGGAGAGGAAAATACTGAATATTATTTGGCCATACCTAAGTTATTAAGGGGTGGGGGCTTATTCATTGAAGGTGGGAAGCACCAAGACCCCTAGGGGGGTCCGGGGGCATGCCACCCCGGAAATTTGTTAAATCCGAGAAGCAAAATAGTGCAATCTGGGCATGAAATAAAGGACTAATGCCATTACTGTTCATACCCCTATTGAAACATGTTTTGAACCATTAAGTACACATCAACTGGTGGTGCTGATGAGTGCTAGGTATCACCCGCAAGGAAATTTAGCTGCCGCTCGGCGACATGATTTTGTTTTTGTATGAAAAAGGGTGGGGGCTGCAGCCTCCTAAGCCTCGCTAAAAATTCAGGACTTTCCTAGAGTTGCACTGCCTCTGGGCATTGCCTCCAGGATCGTTCACACCATCTTTATATCTACTAATGTCCCATATGTGTCTGTTTCAGACCGGAGGACGTTAAGCGGATTTTCATTCATAATCAAAGAAGAGATATAAAAAGAAGACAATGGAGACTCACCCTAGAAGAAGTTCCGGTGACCGGTACCACCGCGTGGCCACGTAGTCTGTGTACAGGCCGCTGGAACCGTTGGAGATGTTGCGAGCAAACCCTGAGAACACACATTTCTATATATATTACTGTCGTTTTCACTGGAATCGTTGGAGATGTTGCGAGCAAACCCTGAGAACACACATTTCTATATATATTACTGTCGTTTTCACTGGAACCGTTGGAGATGTTGCGAGCAAACCCTGAAAACACACATTTCTATATATATTACTGTCGTTTTCACTGGAACCGTTGGAGATGTTGCGAGCAAACCCTGAGAACACACATTTCTATATATATTACTGTCGTTTTCACTGGAACCGTTGGAGATGTTGCGAGCAAACCCTGAAAACACACATTTCTATACTGAACCGTTGGAGATGTTGCAAGCAAACGCTGAAAACACACATTTCTATATACGTCGTTTTCACTGGAACCGTTGGAGATGTTGCGAGCAAACCCTGAAAACACACATTTTTATACTGTCGCTTTACATTATGAACGGACACAGACAGACAAACAGACAGACAGACTGAAACACACACATTTATGAATGCAGATTTACAGACCACGCTCGCACATACGCATACACAGACAGGCAAACATACCCACCCATGTACGCACGCATGCACACACACGAACACATGCACACTCGCATTAACACATGATGAACTTTACACACCACACTCGCGTGTATGCACACAGACTGGCAAACACATACAAACAAGTGTGAGAGCACACACACAGACAGACAGATGGAAAGACAGACACACAGAGACAGACAGACAGACACACACACACAGACCTAAACATATCTTACCAAAATCACACAGTTTTAAAACACCGTTCTTGCTGATCAAGAGGTTTTCAGGCTTGATATCTGTAACATACCAGGGCATTGATATATGTAACATACCAGGGCATTGATATCTGTATGTTACCAGGGCATTGATATCTGTATGTTACCAGGGCATTGATATCTGTATGTTACCAGGGCATTGATATCTGTAACATACCAGGGCATTGATATCTGTAACATACCAGGGCACATCCAAAGTAATCTCGGTCTTCATTCCAATGAGAAACAAACCATAGGAATAAAAAATAAGATAAAAACGGGGTCTGTTAGTGTCATCTACTTGAAATACAACAATGTCAGCATTCGTGGTCGTTTTCTTGTTTGCTTTTTGTTTTTCATTCCATCTTTTATTCTTTAATTAACATCCAAACCTTTGATTTAGCATACAATTATTCTAAAGGGAACAGGTTGAGAGCAAGAAAAATTATGTGTGTGTGTGTGTGTGTGTGTGTGTGTGTGTGTGTGTGTGTGTGTAATTCCTGAAGCCTGGGCTGTTGTGCCTATTAATATTCCACAAACAAACACACACACACACAGTGGAGAGAATCAGGAAAGCAATGCGGAAAAGAAAAGTATGCTTTGAGAGAGAGAGAGAGAGAGAGAGAGAGAGAGAGAGAGAGAGAGAGAGAGAGAGAGAGAGAGAGAGAGAGAGAGAGAGGCTTGTGAGTGTGTGTGTGTGTGTGTGTGTGTGTGTTTATGTGTTATTTATTTATTGTTTATTTATCTATTTATTCACATTTTGGTGCTTTTATAATATAGTGTACTGCTAGGTGAACAAGTTAGTATGAATGGTGGGTGCAAGCACATTGAGTTGCGTACCAAAAAATGTGCTTTATAAATACCACATATTATTATTAATATTATTATGCTTTGGGCATAAGAGTGAGAGGAGGGTGGGTGGCCTGGGTAGGGAGGGAGGAAGAATTAACCAGGAAGGAAGACAGAGCACAAAAAAACAAGTTGTAAATCATGCCCTTTACCCTAACCACAAAAGCACCTGGTCATTCCATCTAACCACTACAAACACAAGCACTAGCTAACGTCCTCATTCCATACGTCCTCAGTTCATACCTAACCGGCAGTTTGGTTCCTACGGGAGAAAGTGTCACCCTAAACCCCGCAATCAGCTAGGGGGCTTTGTGGCTTTACGAACCTAGACATACCCAAGCAAGAAAAGCTGTTTGCCTATTTGCCTGTCTGTCGGTGTGCGGTGTGTGCGCGTGTCTACCTGTCATCCTTATCTGTCTGGGGGCCTACCTCCAGCTCTGCGGGAGGGAACACGGAATGTCCAAAGTCAACAGGCTGGCCTGGTTTGGGTGTCATTAATACTATGGCGCACCAGAAAGAACAAAAGGCAGAAAAAGAAACCAGAATCTTAGGTCTTCCACAAAAAAAAAGAAGGCTAAAGCTTTCTTTTACCTCTCATGATGTAATGACCTGAAATTCCAACAGCAATGATTTCAAAAATGTGAACAGAGCCACACCAAAGACGCTTAGCTGATGCAAAGATAGGGCACCTGCCTTCCAGCTTGAAGCCACATCTGGCATCCATTTCTTCCACTCACCCCTTTGTATGCCTAGGTTCAGGAGGGGTGTGTGTGGTAAGTTCGGCAGGGCAATCAAACAGCTGGCATTCACCCTTTAGCATGCCTAGGTCCATTGGGGAGTGGCATGTTAAGCAGGGCAATCAAACAGCTGGCATTCACCCTTTAGCATGCCTAGGTCCAGTGGGGAGTGGCATGTTAAGCAGGGCAATCAAACAGCTGGCATTCACCCTTTAGCATGCCTAGGTCCAGTGGGGAGTGGCATGCCAACATGTGGCTTCACTCACATTACCACTGTGAGAAGTGTAAGTAGTCATCAGTCTTTCCGCAAGCTAAGTGTCTTTGGTCACACTGACATATGTTGACATCAAATAGAGTATGCAGATAGCGCCCTCCCCCCCCACTTCCGATCAACAATGTCAAAATGATGTCAAGTTCAGTCAAACCCTGCCTAACGGGCATCTCAGTATCGTGGACACCCTGGTAACTTGGACAGCTTTCAGTCTCTTCTATTCTTATATATACCTAAAATAGTCTCCAGTACAGCGACCACCTGGCAATTACCGGACAGTTTGGGCCAGTCTGTAGGGTGGTCGCAATACTGAGGTTCCACTGTATCCAGTATAGCGACCACCTGGCAATTACCGGACAGTTTGGGCCAGTCTGTAGGGTGGTCGCAATACTGAGGTTCCACTGTATCCAGTATAGTGACCACCTGGCAATTACCGGACAGTTTGGGCCAGTCTGTAGGGTGGTCGCAATACTGAGGTTCCACTGTATCCAGTATAGCGACCACCTGACAAATACAAGACAGTTGTGGCCAGTCTGTAGGGTGGTCGCAATACTGAGGTCCCACTGTATCCAGTATAGCGACCACCTGACAATTACAAGACAGTTGTGGCCAGTCTGTAGGGTGGTCGCAATACTGAGGTCCCACTGTATCCAGTATAGTGACCACCTGGCAATTACGGACAGTTTTGGCCAGTCTGTAGGGTGGTCGCAATACTGAGGTTCCACTGTATCCAGTATAGTGACCACCTGGCAATTACCGGACAGTTTGGGCCAGTCTGTAGGGTGGTCGCAATACTGAGGTTCCACTGTATCCAGTATAGTGACCACCTCACTATTACCGGACAGTTCTGGCCAGTCTGTAGGGTGGTCCCAATACTGAGGTTTCACTGTATCCAGTATAGTGACCACCTCACAATTACCGGACAGTTTGGGCCTGTCTGTAGGGTGGTCGCAATACTGAGGTTCCACTGTATCCAGTATAGTGACCACCTGGCAATTACTGGACAGTTTTGTCAGTCTGTAGGGTGGTCGCAATACTGAGGTTCCACTGTATCCAGTATAGCGACCACCTCACTATTACCGGACAGTTTGGGCCAGTCTGTAGGGTGGTCGCAATACTGAGGTTCCACTGTATCCAGTATAGCGACCACCTCACTATTACCAACAGTTGTGGCCAGTCTGTAGGGTGGTCCCAATACTGAGGTTCCACTGTATCCAGTATAGCGACCACCTCACTATTACCAACAGTTGTGGCCAGTCTGTAGGGTGGTCGCAATACTGAGGTTCCACTGTATCCAGTATAGCGACCACCTCACTATTACCAACAGTTTGGGCCAGTCTGTAGGGTGGTCCCAATACTGAGGTTCCACTATACTGCTTTTTTTCCCCCACAAGATATTTAAGCGAGCAGACCACCATGACGTTAAGCCTCCCTGCTTAAAGTAAAGAGGCCTTAATTGTTTGGCAGGGGCAAATACTCTTCACCAGCCCTCTCCAGAAAGGGGGCATGATCGTCATTATGCGCACACACCCTCTACCGTTTACTCCAGGCCCCGGCTGGCAGTTAGATGTAACAGATCCATGAGCAGGCACTTCAGCCAGATGCCAAACATTACAAAAACAACCTGATCGTTTGTCCCCTCCCCACTTCTTTGTGTTTTAAATGCTACAGGAATCTTCTTACTCTTAGATTATCGTTGTCTAAAATACGGGACTTTCCTGGTGTTGCACTGCCTCCGGGCATTGCCTCCAGGATCGTTCCCACCATCATTATATCTACTAATGTCCCACATGTGTTTGTTCCAGACCGGAGGACGTTAAACAGATTTTCACTTCTTTTTTGATCACTCAGTTTCCTGTCACATGAGTGCAGATGCGTCAGGCTGCTGTTATGCACCTAAAGAAAAGAAAGGACACTACGCAAAACAAACTAGTGAATGTTCTACAAATCTGTTGATATCAAATTAAACAAATACACACAAAAACTATGAACCATATTGAACCCTTCTTGAAATGCAAGTCTTGCAAACAATTTGAGTCATAGTACACAGAGAACACACACACACACACACACACACTCACACACATGTTGACACACAACTTTCAGTTACACTCAAGTTACAGGTAAACTAAATAAAAACCTGACAAACTAGAAAATAAAATGTATTTAATTTTTGTTTTAAAAGAGGAAAGCTAGCAAAACAACTGTAGGCCTGAATCGAATGGCAATACTATAAGAATAAAACTTTTAAACATATTGTGGTAAATGGAAGGATAGATCAAGCAGAATGTCCTCAACAACCCTTAGGTGCCGCCGCACATGCTTGTATTTCTCTTCTTCCCCTACAAGCCAGCCACTTGTATTATTCTGCCATTGACAAATAAAGCAAAACAAGTGTATCGGCGAGCGGCAGATAAGTTCCTCAGCGGCTGAACATGGGCATATAGCATCAGCATGACGCATCTGCGCTCCAATGACAAGAAACTGAGTAATTGCCAAAATATAATAATAAATAACAAATGTCTAATGTGTGTGTGTGTGTGTGTGTGTGTGTGTGTGTGTGTGTGTGTGTGTGTGTGTGTGTGTGCATGTGTGTGTGTGCATGAGTTCGAACCTTGCGTCGGGTCTGGTTTAAAAAAAATATGTTTGTTGTTGTTGTTGGCATTAGGTCTGAACGTGTGAAGCAGGTTACTACAGTGGAACCTCCCTTATAAGACCTCACATTAGAAGACTCCCTCCCATATAAGACCTACTTCTCTGAGACATTGCCCTTCTTTGAAAGTATTAAAATTACTTCCCTTATAAGACCCCTCCCTTACAAGACCTCATTCTGGATGATTTTCGAAGGTCTTATAAGGGAGGTTCCACTGTACTAGGAGCAGAAACTGTAAGGATGGAGGCATTCTCTCTCCCAGCCGGACGTACCCCTGTGAATGATGTCGTTGGTGTGGCACCATTGCATGGCCCTGCAGAGCTGGTAGGTGTAGCTACGAACCTTCTCCATCGCCACTCCGTTGGGTTGCTCTTCTAACAGCTCCAACATATTCTGCAACAACAAAAACAACACGCAGAGAATTAGTTCTACATTTCTTTCAGAAATAATAAACCACCACTGCATGGCCCTGCAGAGCTGGTAGGTGTAGCTACGAACCTTCTCCATCGCCACTCCGTTGGGTTGCTCTTCTAACAGCTCCAACATATTCTGAAACAACAAAAACAACACGCAGAGAATTAGTTCTACATTTCTTTCAGAAATAATAAACCACCACTGCATGGCCCTGCAGAGCTGGTAGGTGTAGCTACGAACCTTCTCCATCGCCACTCCGTTGGGTTGCTCTTCTAACAGCTCCAACATATTCTGCAACAACAAAAACAACACGCAGAGAATTAGTTCTACATTTCTTTCAGAAATAATAAACCACCATTGCATGACCCTGCAGAGCTGGTAGGTGTAGCTACGAACCTTCTCCATCGCTACTCCGTTGGGTTGCTCTTCTAACAGCTCCAACATATTCTGCAACAACAAAAACAACACGCAGAGAATTAGTTCTACATTTCTTTCAGAAATAATAAACCACCACTGCATGGCCCTGCAGAGCTGGTAGGTGTAGCTACGAACCTTCTCCATCGCCACTCCGTTGGGTTGCTCTTCTAACAGCTCCAACATATTCTGCAACAACAAAAACAACAACACGCAGAGAATTAGTTCTACATCTCTTTCAGAAATAATAAACCACCATTGCATGGCCCTGCAGAGCTGGTAGGTGTAGCTACGAACCTTCTCCATCGCCACTCCGTTGGGTTGCTCTTCTAACAGCTCCAACATATTCTGCAACAACAAAAACAACAACACGCAGAGAATTAGTTCTACATCTCTTTCAGAAATAATAAACCACCATTGCATGACCCTGCAGAGCTGATAGGTGTAGAGATGCCCACCCTAATTAGTTCTACATCTCTTTCAAAGTATTTTACGGACTATAAGGCGATACTTTTTCCCCAGACTGAGATCCCTGCGCTTTATAAATAAATAATAATAATTAATAATGCTTATATAGCGCATAATCTTGCAAAGCAACTCAATGCGCTTTTCACCCACCATTCGTACAGACATTTCTAACAAACTGGCCCACGCATCCTCACCGTACATCTCTATGAAAATGAATACATATTAGAGAATGCATTGCATATAATCATAACACAACACACTAACACCCACCTCCCTTCAACACCACCACCCCAACCATCCCCCCACCCCACCCATCCCCACCCCTGCCCCCCTACTCCCCACCCCCACCCCATACACACACGCGCACGCGTTAACCTCATACTCAACGTCTTCAATGAGCTGGAAAACAAGAGTGGGGAAAGGATCATAGACTTTGCAGAGAGAAAGCTTTCCTGAAGAAGTGGGTCTTTTAAGTTGGGACTTGAAGGAAGGAAGAGTGGACTGGTTACGGGTATGGTCAGGAAGAGAATTCCAAACATTTATCATGTGACTGATAAAATAGTAAGAAAATAGAGCAACAAAATCTGAATTTTGAGTCAAATTTGGGGTGTGCGCACTATAGTGCGTAAAATACAGTAATTTCCATGAACAAAAACCTTAAAAATCTTGAATTCACCACGACTTCCCGGAACATGGCAAGAAAATGTTGGTTCTATTGGCCAACGTTAACTCTTCTAGTACCCTGGCAAGATGATTCACCTTACACTCCCACCAAAATGAATGCAAAGATATTCACTGCCAAGCACCCTGCCATGTGTTTGTCTGTCTTTAGAGCTTTTGTCACTGATTCTGCCGTTAATTAAAGCAATGCAAAATTGTGCGCTCCAAAAACAAAAAGTTACTCCTCTCTTGTCGGTTGGGATGCAACGGACATTACAACTTGGTGCAAATTTTATCTTGAAAAAGGCGCAGATGCAAAAAACACACAACAACAAATAAAAGCAAAAAGTATAATGCACAGCAAAAATCAAAACACAACCTACACCCCCCACCCCCACCCCACCCCCAAAAGAAAATCCCAACCAACCTGAAAGACAAACCAACCTGAAAGACAAAAAGCAAAGACGGACAAAGGTGGACTAAGAGATCAGAAAAATATTAAGAAGAAAAGTTCACCAAATTAAACACTGAAGAGAGAGAAAGAGAGAGAGAGAGAGAGAGAGAGAGAGAGAGAGAGAGAGAGAGAGAGAGAGAGAGAGAGAGAGAGAGAGAGAGAGAGAGAGAGAGAGAGAGAGAGAGAGAGAGAGAGAGAGAAAGAGAAAGAGAAAGAGAACACTGAACAGTGAAAGGTTTTTATTTGCGCTTCAGCCTTGGGTCATAGTACAAAGAGGAATGACGAACGGGTGAAAGGGAGGATGTGTAAAGGGTGCATAAACAATGGTGATAATGTCATGATTAGATATCATATGCCATAATAAACACCGTTCATAGCAAAATGATTATCAACAAAATATTGCTCAAATAATTAGTTGAGAGAGAGAGAGAGAGAGAGAGAGAGAGAGAGAGAGAGAGAGAGAGAGAGAGAGAGAGAGAGAGAGAGAGAGAGAGAGAGAGAGAGAGAGAGAACTTGAACTTTATTTTTCAAGGATAAAGATTTTAGGCAATGCCTAGTCTTCCAATCTGAGAGAGAGAGAGAGAGAGAGAGAGAGAGAGAGAGAGAGAGAGAGAGAGAGAGAGAGAGAGAGAGAGAGAGAGAGAGAGAGAGAGAGAGAGAGAGAGAGAGAGAGAGAGAGAAAACTTGAACTTTATTTTTCAAGGATAAAGATTTTAGGCAATGCCTAGTCTTCCAATCTGTCCTTGGTACATATACGAACATAGGATACAAACATGGCAAGGCATATTACAGAGAGAGAGAGAGAGAGAGAGAGAGAGAGAGAGAGAGAGAGAGAGAGAGAGAGAGAGAGAGAGAGAGAGAGAGAGAGAGAGAGAGAGAGAGAGAGAGAGAGAGAGAGAGAGAGAGAGAGAGAGAGAGAGAGAGAGAGAGAGAGAGAGAGAGAGAGAGAGAGAGAGAGAGAGAGAGAACTTTATTTTCCAAGGATAAAGATTTGAGGCAAAGCCCTTATTCTTCCAATCTGCCCTGAATGATACACATATAAAGTAGAACACAAACGCAGCAAAGCATAATTAATATAACACGTACAAAACTGAACACAAAGGAAGCATTAAAGCAAATGATATTATTATGACACAAACTGACAAAGATAAACTTAAAACGTGGAATTGCAAAACTTGCATACTGAAAGAGAGAGAGAGAAAACGAAAAGGTAAATTACATTTTATTTATCCAGTGAACATGAAAATTAAGCAATGACAGCTTACTTAGTCCCACCCAGTCCTGGGGAAGATAATAAATTTAAATAACAACAAATCAAAGAAAAATTTCAAACAATAAAGCTAAGAGAGAGAGAGAGAGAGAGAGAGAGAGAGAGGAGAGAGAGAGAGAGAGAGAGAGAGAGAGAGAGAGAGAGAGAGAGAGATAACTTTTTATTTTCAAGGATAAAGATTTTAGGCAATGCCTATTTTTCCAATCTGTCCTTGTGTGTGTGTGTGTGTGTGTGTGTGTGTGTGTGTGTGTGTGTGTGTGTGTGAGAGAGAGAGAGAGAGAGAGAGAGAGAGAGAGAGAGAGAGAGAGAGAGAGAGAGAGAGAGAGAGAGAGAGAGAGAGAGAGAGAGAGGAGAGAGAGAGAGAGAGAGAGAGAGAGAGAGAGAGAGAGAGAGAGAGAGAGAGAGAGAGAGAGAGAGAGAGAGAGAGAGAGAGAGAGAGAGAGAGAGAGAGAGAGAGAGAGAGAGAGAGAGAGAGAGAGAGAGAGAGAGAGAGAGAGAGAGAGAGAGAATGAGAGAGAGAGAGAGAATGAGAGAGAGAGAGAGAGAGAGAGAGAGAGAGGAGAGATTGAGAGAGAGAGAGAGAGAGAGAGAGAGAGAGAGAGAGAGAGGAGAGAGAGAGAGAGAGAGAGAGAGAGAGAGAGAGAGAGAGAGAGAGAGAGAGAGAGAGAGAGAGAGAGAGAATGCGAATGTTTTATTTGAGGGTAAAATGGATAAGCTACAATGGCTTCTTTGCAGTATGCCCTCTCACTCAGAACCATGCAGAGCGAGAAAGAGAGAGAGAGAGAGAGAGAGAGAGAGAGAGAGAGAGAGAGAGAGAGAGAGAGAGAGAGAGAGAGAGAGAGAGAGAGAGAGAGAGAGAGAGAGAGAGAGAGAGAGAGAGAGAGAGAGAGAGAGAGAGAGAGAGAGAGAGTCCAGAGAGAGAGAGAGAAAGAGAGAGAGAGAGAATTGAATTGAATGAATATTATTTATAGAGGGTAATAGAATAAGCAATAACATGCTTTTTTTTTTAACATCCAGCCCTCTGGAAAAAAATTACATATATGTCAGACAGACACAGAGAGACAGACACAATGACAGAGAGACAGACAGACAGACACAGAGAGACAGACAGACAGAGACAGAGAGACAGACACAATGACAGAGACAGACAGACAGACAGACACAGAGACAGACAGACAGAGACAGAGAGACAGACACAATGACAGAGAGAAGTGCAGGCAAGTGACAAACAGCGTCCTTTGTTGTTAGCAACAGCAGGGAGAACAAAGCTAAACGCCTTTTGTGTTCCGCCCAACAGGCAAACCCTTGTGTGGTTTTCCCCCTGTGATCCCGTCAAAGAGAGGAAAGAGAGAGAGAGAGACAGAGAGAGAGAGAGAGAGAGAGAGAGAGAGAGAAAGAGAGAGAGAGAGGGGAATGGGGGGGGGGGTATCACGATTTATGACTGCACAGACCCTGATTGAATCCCCTTCACCTTTTCACCCGGTGAGGTAATCATGAGTGCGTCTTGAACAGTAAACACGGGTAGTAACATGTAAAGTAGAAGAATTACTCAGCCAATCGTCTTGGCGCTTTTTTCTACTTTACATGTTATTACCCGTGTTAACCGTTTAAGACTTCCCCCTGCACGGGCTTCCACCTTGTCGTGGTGGGGGAGCTTTAAACTAAGACAGACCTGTTTACCCCCAACACAAGTCTTGAGTAGTCTGGATAGCTGAAATGAGTAGTTTGGGTGCAAAATGTGTAGTAATCAATAATTAAAGAGCATTAGTTTCAGTTTTGAAGAGTAGTAGAGGTCCAAACTGAGTAGAATACTACTCGAAAAGAGTAGAGTAAACAGGTCTGCTAAGAGTAGCCCCTCATCCCCATTTTTCATTCTCTCCATCCTCATTTACAATTTATGACACGCCAGGTTTTTTATTTTATTGTTCACTGGCTTTCACGGGTGAGACCTTACTTACGCACTTGAGTGGGCACATGATGCCCATTCTGCAGTGCATATTTGCCTATATGGCCTTTTTTATATATATATTTTTACTAGGATGAGATTGTTATCTTTCTTACTGTTGTTTTTTAACCTGGATCCGATAAGTAGAGTAGAGTGGCTCAACGTTTCCAGCATTGTGTGAAGTTATGAGCTATAGTGTACAATGATGAAGATGCCATGTCGTGAATTGTGCTGTTTATTATTTTTGTTTTCTTCAGGTTTTTGGACGTTGTTAAGAATCATTGATGTGTGTTTTGCTATACGTGGTCGAACTTTACCTACGCGGTGACAGTCCTGAGATAACCATAGCTGTTGACGGGACTATTATTGATTGACTAACTAACTAACTAACTAAAAACCTGAAGCAGACTGCAACATCACTGATACATGCAACAAACAAACAACTACATGACAAATGTAAAGTGACGTTAGTTTATTCACGAGACAAAAAACAAAACTACTGGATATTTCGGCGAATGCGCCTTTATCAACATAGACACAAAAAAACACAGCAAATATAGCAAAAGGAGAAAAAAGCAGGCAACTAAAGGAGCAAAAAATCAACATGATCAAAAACAACCACCACAATACTTCCCCTCTACAGTCCAATGCGTAAATGATACAACCAAGTTGAAGCCAAAGAGCAAGGCATGCATTTGTGAACACAAATCAGGGAAAAAAGAAAAGAAAATAAATAAATAAATAAAATGTTTTGAGATGAGAGAGGTTGGGGACAGTGAGTACGCAATCACAAATGGCAGAAGTTGGAAACAAGGGTCAGTTGGGTGTGGAGTAGGGGATGGGGAGAGGGAACAAAAAAGATAACTAATAGACTTTTGTATCTCAATTTGTTTTCATTAACCCTTTCACCGCCAAAGTCGCATTTTAGCACCACAGTGATTTAACACCCACGTCACTAAAAGGCATCAAATTGGGGTCTACTATCCAAAGACCCTATTGTCTTAGTTTTGGGAAGCAAGGATAGACCTTATTTTAGATCTGTCACAGAAGAATCCCCAATACTGCAGATGGATGTTATTATCTACCCAGGTAATTGTAATGGAAAATTTTGGCTGAAATATGGCTGGCGGTGAAAGGGTTAAAGGGAAGAAGAATTAGGGGGGAATACTTACTGAAACTTACAAATTATTGAATGGCCATATTGATTTGTCATGGGATAAATTTTGAACCACCACAGTATAATCTGACAAGAAATTCTGATGGTAAGATATTTATCAAAAGGTGTAATACTAATATTAGAAAAAATGTTTTCAGTAACAGAGTTGCTAACATGTGGAATGAATTTCCTTTTGAGTTAAAATGTGCACCAAATACTAACATCTTCAAAAATCGTCTTGTTGAATTTCCAAAATTTGTTAGTATATTTAGAAGCTTTGATTCATTTATTTTCATAGGAAATTTTTGTAACCGTACAAACCTTGATCAAAACCTGCCAATGTTTAAAATGATGGGACTCCTAAAAAGCTTCACAGCTTGTTTTGTCCCTACTTACTACTACTACTTCTAACTAACTAACAGTTTAAGACGCACTGATGATTACGGAACCCGATCTATAGCAGTTAGCACCCTGAACTTGATCTGATCGGAACCCGAGACAAGCCTGGGATTGATTTCAAAACAAGGCACCCAGTGAAGCGAACGAAGACAATGGATCAAACTTTAAAAAATATATATATTCTGCTAAATGGTTCACGTTATGTATGTGATTACAGATATCTTGTTCTTACATGTTAATGTATGTTTTTGGTGTTGTTTTTAAAAAAGTAAACTGTTGTGTGTGTGTGTGTGTGTGTGTGTGTGTGTGTGTGTGTGTGTGTGTGTGTGTGCGTGCGTGCATGTGTGTGTGTGAATGTGGGTGACTGTGTGTGCATGCATGCACTTGTAAAATAATAAATTGAGATGGTATGCATTCCAAAGAGAGAGAGAGAGATAGTGAAGCAGAGAGAGAGAGAGAGAGAGAGAGAGAGAGAGAGAGAGAGAGAGAGAGAGAGAGAGAGAGAGAGAAGAGAGAGAGAGAGAGAGAGAGAGAGAGAGAGAGAGAGAGAGAGAGAGAGAGAGAGAAGAGAGAGAGAGAGAGAGAGAGAGAGAGGAGAAAAGACAGAGAGAGAGGTAGACAGAAAGAGAGGTAGAGAGAGAGAGAGAGAGAGAAAAGAGAGAGAGAGTGATAAAGAGAGAGAGAGGTAGAGAGAGAGAGAGAGAGAGAGAAAAGAGAGAGTGAGAGAGCACCATATTGCTATTGCAATCACACAAGGCTTTGATAACACATATTGATCTTTAGAGAGAAAAAATGAAAGAGAGCAAATTTAGTTTCTCCATTCTCAATTATTAACCGCTCCACACTCACACACACACACACACACACAAATGGCCCAAACTAAATAGCAACAGATCGTGGCTTATTAATACTGAGACGTGGTCTACACTTTCATAACAATAAGTTTTATATACTTCAAGAAGAAGAAAAAGTGTTTAGCGTCCTCCGACCTGGAAAAGGTACATATGTATGGGACATTTATAAATGTACAGATGGTGGGTCGATCCTGGAGGTACTGCAATACAGTGGAACCTCCCTTATAAGACTCCCTCCCACATAAGACCTACGTCTCTGACACATTGCCCTTCTTTGCAAGTATTAAAATTACCTCCCTTATAAGACACCTCCCTTATAAGACCTCATTTTGGATTGTTTTTGAAGGTCTTATAAGGGAGGTTCCACTGTACAGGGTTTTCAAGGCTTCATTGTTTCCAAAAGGCCCCTTGGGGGTACATGGGAAAAGGACAACAAAACAAACATTGAAAAACAAAAAAGATGCAATAAACGGACAGATAAACCTTCAACAAGGAGAACAAACAAAACCAGAAACAACGAAGGAGGAAGAAAAACACAACATAACAAAAACAAAAGTTGTTGTTGTTTTGTTGTTTTCGTTCCTGAGCTTAAACGCTTTGGGGGCACACCCAGTGCCATGTGAACATTTCGCATGGCCTTGGGTGGGAAGATTACGTGCATGGCTGCTTTTAACCCTTACGCCGCCAGACATTTTCAGCCAAAAAATACCATCAAACTTAACTCTTTGGAGAAAAATATGCATCTGAAATATTTGGAATTCCTCTGTGACATGCATAACATTAGGGCTATCCTTACCTCACAGAATTAAGAAAATAGGGTCTTTGGATAACAGGCCCTAGTGACATTGGTGTTAAGCCATTGTGGTGCATAAATGCGACATTGGCGGTGAAAGGGTTAAAGGGCCCCGCCACATGGGCGGCCATACTCCGACTTCAGGGGACAAAAACAAAAGTTGAAAATATAGACAAATAGCAAATCGCATTGAAAGGGTGCGGCATAACCAGCTGTGATCAGCTACAAGCAATTGGGCTAAAAAATAGCGACACAACAACAACACAAAAATCGCTACATCATCATCCTAACAAACCACAACACAGTACAACATTACAATCTGCCACAGCCAGTCATTAGCTACATCATCATCCTAACAAACCACAACACAGTACAACATTACAATCTGCCACAGCCAACCAAGCTACATCATCATCCTAACAAACCACAACACAGTACAACATTACAGTCTGCCACAGCCAGTCATTAGCTACATCATCATCCTAACAAACCACAACACAGTACAACATTACAATCTGCCACAGCCAGTCATTAGCTACAACATCATCCTAACAAACCACAACACAGTACAACATTACAATCTGCCACAGCCAACCAAGCTACATCATCATCCTAACAAACCACAACACAGTACAACATTACAATCTGCCACAGCCAGTCATTAGCTACATCATCATCCTAACAAACCACAACACAGTACAACATTACAATCTGCCACAGCCAGTCATTAGCTACATCATCATCCTAACAAACCACAACACAGTACAACATTACAATCTGCCACAGCCAGTCATTAGCTACAACATCATCCTAACAAACCACAACACAGTACAACATTACAATCTGCCACAGCCAGTCATTAGCTACAACATCATCCTAACAAACCACAACACAGTACAACATTACAATCTGCCACAGCCAGTCATTAGCTACATCATCATCCTAACAAACCACAACACAGTACAACATTACAATCTGCCACAGCCAGTCATTAGCTACATCATCATCCTAACAAACCACAACACAGTACAACATTACAATCTGCCACAGCCAGTCATTAGCTACAACATCATCCTAACAAACCACAACACAGTACAACATTACAATCTGCCACAGCCAGTCATTAGCTACATCATCATCCTAACAAACCACAACACAGTACAACATTACAATCTGCCACAGCCAGTCATTAGCTACATCATCATCCTAACAAACCACAACACAGTACAACATTACAATCTGCCACAGCCAGTCATTAGCTACATCATCATCCTAACAAACCACAACACAGTACAACATTACAATCTGCCACAGCCAGTCATTAGCTACATCATCATCCTAACAAACCACAACACAGTACAACATTACAATCTGCCACAGCCAGTCATTAGCTACAATTACATCATACATCATCATCCTAACAAACCACAACACAGTACAACATTACAATCTGCCACAGCCAGTCATTAGCTACATCATCATCCTAACAAACCACAACACAGTACAACATTACAATCTGCCACAGCCAGTCATTAGCTACAACATCATCCTAACAAACCACAACACAGTACAACATTACAATCTGCCACAGCCAGTCATTAGCTACAACATCATCCTAACAAACCACAACACA
>CM065692.1:8393206-8400706 GCA_017654935.2 Phymorhynchus buccinoides
TTAACCCTTTCGCCGCCAGCCAATTTTCAGCCAAAAAATACTGTTAAACTTAACTGGTTACTTAAAGAAGAACAAAATCTGCAATATTGAGAATTCCTCTGTGACATGCATAACATTAGGCGTATCATTAGGCAATTCATTAACTCCCAAAATTAAGAAAATAGGGTCTCTTCGGATAACAGGCCCTGATTTGATGCATTTTAGTGACATGGGTGTTTGATGATTTGATTTGAAAGCATTGTGGTGCAGACATGCGACATTGGCAGTGAAAGGGTTAATGAAGTGCAAAATATTTTGCAGTCCATTTTTGATATATTACTACTGTATCAGCACAATTATGTTATACAATCGCTTAGAAGTTAACACAAAGTGAGTCTATAGTATGATAGTTGTTCGGTTGTGTGTGTGTGTGTGTGTGTGTGTGTGTGTGTGTGTGTGTGTGTGTGTGTGTGTGTGTGTGTGTGTGTGTGTGTGTGTGTGTGTGTGTGTGTCCTTGGTTTAATCTCCAAACTTTAACATTGGCATTATCTCGGGAAATAGAAGGCATACATTGTTCAAATTTTGCACACATATATATGTCTATGCAAGCTTTCAAACAATAATGATTTGAATAATACTTAAAACAACACTGTAAACAGATAACAAACAGATAACAGATAACATATTAGATTAGTGGGTTAGAGAGTATTCAACAGGCGACATGAGTTAAGAAACTTATCAACACTGAAAGCCTCAATAGCTCATTGGTAGAGTGTCTGTCTGTCATGCCTTATAGTTCCGGGTCCGATTCTCAGTACGGGCACCTCTTTTTTTTTAATAAGTTGTATCCATTAACGATAGTTTCATTTGTACTTTAAAATTTTATTGGCAATCTTGTACTGCAGACACCCCCCCCATCAATTTTTGAATCTTGTACTTTAGACCCCCCTCTCAATCTTTGTTTGTTGTTGTCCCGCATGTTCCTGTTCGAGTGAGCCTTGCAGGCTTTGCCTCTTGTTTCTTATTTACATTTTAGGCCCTCCCCCCTGATTTGGCTACCCCCATTCCCTTTTATCCCACGCCATGTTTTTTGTCCTTCTGGTTCTTGTCAATTAAATGGAGTTCACGTTTGTTTGGAGCTTTGAAAATGTAGGATATACTAGCTGCATACAAACATAATTTATAGTAGCATTGGTATTTGTATCAGACTTTTGGAGTTACTTTTATTGTCACCGTCTCTGTGAAATTCAGGTTGCTCCCACCCGGAGAGAGGGTAGCAGCAGAGTGCTGCAGCTACCCATTTTTTTGTGTTTCTTTGCATGCAGTGTTTTTAGTAACTGATGGGCAGGGGGGGGGGGGGGGGGGGGGGGGGGGGGGGGGGGGGGGGGGGGGGGGGTGAGGGAATTTTGACCAAATGACAATGTTTTTGTTGCCACTGGATTCTTAATGTGCGCAAAGTGCATGGGCACACGGGACCTCAGTTTTTGTCGTCTGGTTCGAAAGACTTAGCGTTCAGACCATAAGGTCTAGTGGAAAGTGAGCGGAAAATCTCCGCTGCCGGCCAGGAATCATCCTGGGTGTGTTGTTTAATACGAGGCGAACGCGTTACCACTGAGACAGTGAGTGGCTGTACCAGTAAAATATTACTGATAAGGAGAGAGAGAGAGAGAGACTCAGAGAGAGAGAGAGAGAGAGAGAGAGAGAGAGAGAGAGAGAGAGAGAGAGAGAGAGAGAGAGAGAGAGAGACTCAGAGAGAGAGAGAGAGAGAGAGAGAGAGAGAGAGAGAGAGAGAGAGAGAGAGAGAGACTCAGAGAGAGAGAGAGAGAGAGAGAGAGAGAGAGAGAGAGAGAGAGAGAGAGAGAGAGAGAGAGAGAGAGAGAGAGAGAGAGAGAGAGAGAGAGAGAGAGAGAGAGAGAGAGAGAGAGAGAGAGAGAGAGAGAGACTAAGACACAGTGAAAGAGACAGGGATGGACACAGAAAGAGAGAGAGACAATTGGGGAGAAACTAATTAAAGAAGTACAACATTGGAGACACTGCAGGCAGGGAGAAAGACAGATGATTGAAAAGACACACATACAAAGGACACACACAAGATACAGAATTAGACATGAGAAAAAGACAAGACAGATATTTGGAAGGACACACACAAGATACAGAATTAGACATGAGAAAAAGACAGGACAGATATTTGGAAGGACACACACAAGATACAGAATTAGACATGAGAAAAAGACAAGACAGATATTTGGAAGGACACACACAAGATACAGAATTAGACATGAGAAAAAGACAGGACAGATATTTGGAAGGACACACACAAGATACAGAATTAGACATGAGAAAAAGACAAGACAGATATTTGGAAAGACACACACAAGATACAGAATTAGACATGAGAAAAAGACAAGACAGATATTTGGAAAGACACACACAAGATACAGAATTAGACATGAGAAAAAGACAGGACAGATATTTGGAAAGACACACACAAGATACAGAATTAGACATGAGAAAAAGACAAGACAGATATTTGGAAAGACACACACAAGATACAGAATTAGACATGAGAAAAAGACAAGACAGATATTTGGAAGGACACACACAAGATACAGAATTAGACATGAGAAAATTAGACAAGACAGATACAGTAGAACCTCCCTTATAAGACCTCCCATTAGAAGACTCCCTCCCACATAAGACCCGCTTCTCTGAGACATTGCCCTTCTTTGTAAGTATTAAAAATTACCTCTCTTATAAGACCCCTCCCTTATAAGACCTCATTTTGGATGATTATTGAAGGTCTTATAAGGGAGGTTCCACTGTATTTGGAAACACACATACGAGACAGAATTAGACATGAGAAAAAGACAAGACAGACATTTGGAAAGACACACAGTAGAGACAGAATTAGACATGAGGAAAAGACAAGACAGACATTTGGAAAGACACACACAAGATACAGAATTAGACATGAGGAAAAGACAAGACAGACATTTGGAAAGACACACACTAGAGACAGAATTAGACATGAGGAAAAGACAAGACAGACATTTGGAAAGACACACAGTAGAGACAGAATTAGACATGAGGAAAAGACAAGACAGATATTTGGAAAGACACACACTAGAGACAGAATTAGACATGAGAAAAAGACAAGACAGATATTTGGAAAGACACACACTAGAGACAGAATTAGACATGAGGAAAAGACAAGACAGACATTTGGAAAGACACACACTAGAGACAGAATTAGACATGAGAAAAAGACAAGACAGACATTTGGAAAGACACACACAAGAGACAGAATTAGACATGAGAAAAAGACAAGACAGACATTTGGAAAGACACACACAAGAGACAGAATTAGACATGAGAAAAAGACAAGACAGACATTTGGAAAGACACACATACGAGACAGAATTAGACATGAGAAAAAGACAAGACAGACATTTGGAAAGACACACAGTAGAGACAGAATTAGACATGAGAAAAAGACAAGACAGACATTTGGAAAGACACACAGTAGAGACAGAATTAGACATGAGGAAAAGACAAGACAGACATTTGGAAAGACACACACAGAGACAGAATTAGACATGAGGAAAAGACAAGACAGACATTTGGAAAGACACACACTAGAGACAGAATTAGACATGAGGAAAAGACAAGACAGACATTTGGAAAGACACACACTAGAGACAGAATTAGACATGAGAAAAAGACAAGACAGATATTTGGAAAGACACACACACGAGACAGAATTAGACATGAGAAAAAGACAAGACAGATATTTGGAAAGACACACACTAGAGACAGAATTAGACATGAGGAAAAGACAAGACAGACATTTGGAAAGACACACACAAGAGACAGAATTAGACATGAGAAAAAGACAAGACAGATATTTGGAAAGACACACACAAGAGACAGAATTAGACATGAGGAAAAGACAAGACAGACATTTGGAAAGACACACACTAGAGACAGAATTAGACATGAGAAAAAGACAAGACAGACATTTGGAAAGACACACAGTAGAGACAGAATTAGACATGAGAAAAAGACAAGACAGACATTTGGAAAGACACACACTAGAGACAGAATTAGACATGAGAAAAAGACAAGACAGACATTTGGAAAGACACACACTAGAGACAGAATTAGACATGAGAAAAAGACAAGACAGATATTTGGAAAGACACACACATGAGACAGAATTAGACATGAGAAAAAGACAAGACAGATATTTGGAAAGACACACACATGAGACAGAATTAGACATGAGAAAAAGACAAGACAGATATTTGGAAAGACACACACTAGAGACAGAATTAGACATAAAAAGACAAGACAGATATTTGGAAAGACACACATGAGACAGAATTAGACATGAGAAAAAGACAAGACAGATATTTGGAAAGACATAGACAGAAATTCAGATACATTCACACAAAAAGACGTAACTACGTACCCGTTCGACATACTCGAAGACCAGGTACAGTTTTCCTTTGCGGCGAAAGGCCTCCCGCAGCTCCACGATGTTGTCCTGCTTCAATGTCCTCAGCATCTTCAACTCTCGCAGTGTCGTCCTCTTCACATCCTCGTTCTCTGCACACACAAAAACAACCAATTAAAAAAACCACAATGTTAATTTTGACGATGTTGTCCTGTTTCAACGTCCTCAGCATCTTTAGCTCCCAAAGTGTCGTCCTCTTCACATCCTCGTTCTCTGCGCAAACAAAAAAACAACCAATAAAAAAAACCTCACAATGTTAATTTTGACGATGCTGTCCTGTTTCAACATTCTCAGCACCTTCAACTACTGCAGTGTAGTCCTCTTCACGTCCTCGTTCTCTGCACAAACAAACGAGAAAACCCCACACACCCCACAATGTTAATTTTGACGATGTTGTCCTGCTTCAACATTCTCAGCATCTTCAATCACTGCAGTGTCGTCCTCTTCACATCCTCGTTCTCTGCGCAAACAAACAAAGAACCAATAAAAAAAACCACAATGTTAATTTTGATGATGTTGTCCAGTTTCAACATTCTCAGCATCTTCAACTACCGAAGTGTCGTCCTCTTCACGTCCTCGTTCTCTGCGCAAACAAACGAAGAAAAAAACCCACAATGTTAATTTTGACGATGTTGTCCTGTTTCAACATTCTCAGTATCTTCAAACTCTCGCAGTGTCGTCCTCTTCACGTCTTCGTTCTCTGCACAAACCAAAAAACAACCAATAAAAATAAAATAAAAATGTTAATTTTGACGATGTTGTCCTGTTTCAACATTCTCAGCATCTCTCTTCACGTCCTCGTTCTCTGCACAAACAAACAATACCCCACTATGTTAATATTAATACACATAATTAGGTCAATCAATCAATCGATCAAATCAATAAATAGGTCAATCAATCAATAATTATGTCAATCAATCAATCAAACAATCAATAATTATGCAAATCAATCATTAATTATGTCAATCAATCAATCAATCTTTATTGTCCCCGTCAAAAAAATAAGAAGGAAATTTTGTTTGCTGTCACATTTATTCTATAAAGGCACAATACGGATATATTAAGACAATATTCACAGAAAACAACACATTAGAAATAAAGGATTACAAATAAAATTTACATACACACACACACACACACGTGCAAGCATACACACACATATATACATGCACGTGCGCACGCATGCATGTGCGAGCACACACACACACATACACACACAAAGCACACACATACACTCACACACACACATTGCATGCGCGAGCACACACACACACACTCACACAAATCATCCAGTGTTTCCAAATGAATTGTTGAAATTTAATTAACCGTGTCACACAGACACACAACACACAGAGATGGAGTCACAGGCCCTAAAAGTTCCCCTTCCAATGGACTTGTCTCCTACTCTTATAAAACTGAAAGTTCACACATGCATGCACACACACACACACACACACACACACACACACACACACACACACGCAAAAACACATACACACACGCACACATTCTTAAAACTGAATGTTCACACACACACACACACACACAGACAAACACACACACCACACAAAATCATCCAGTGCTTCGAAATTAATCGAATGAAAAGATAGCAACCCTCCTTTTCTTCTTTTCTCTCTCCGTTTCCTTGGAAGAGATGCTGGGGATAGCGACATTATAAACGTTTGATGAGCTGGGAGGGTGTGGACGATTGTGTGGAGGACTGGGACACCCTGACGGATGACTTTTTGCAAGAAACACGCGGATATCACCAGGAAAACACCCTTTACGGAGATCGCAACACTCACTTTGCTCGGGTTTTCTATAAATCAAACTGTCAAATCGGCGATTCGTCCTTGGCGGAGGTGCTGGGAGTCAAATTCTTTCAGAAGGCATGTGCTTTCTCTTTTCTAATGGCCGTCTTGAGTTGTTTAGACCAAATCACGAAATTTCCACAATACAAGCCTTTTTATTTAAATAGTTTACCAAAAGGAGTTTGCTCACAACAAAGAAAATTGCTCCTTTTTTATTTACTGCACTACAAAGAAGAAAAAGCTTCAACCACTCTGAGTGTCCTCCACCCACCCCGTCCAAAATGGCTTCTCTCTCCGGCATCTCTGCCAAGGAGGAATCGCAGTTTTGACGGTTTGATTTCTAGGAAACCAGAGCAAAAAGCTGTCTTTCTGGTGATCTCGACGCGTTCCTTGCAAAAACTCATCCGTCAGGGTGTCCCTTTAAGGAGCAGCTCCACCCATAGGCCATTGGCCCCTTGTTGCGAAATAAAAGAGAGGAGCCAGCATAGTTACGCCAGAGAGGTTTACATAGCGTTGTGTCCCCAACTTCATGTCTATGTGTCCCTATATCTATGTGTCCCCATCTCTTAGTGTGTCCCCGTCATTGTGTCCCTGTCTCTATGTGTCCCCGTCTCTTAGTGTGTCCCCGTCATTGTGTCCCTGTCTCTATGTGTCCCCATCTCTTAGTGTGTCCCCGTCATTGTGTCTCTGTCTCTATGTGTCCCCGTCTCTTAGTGTGTCCCTGTGTGTCCCCGTCCCTGTCTCTATAGTGTGTCTCCGTCATTGTTGTCTCTATGTGTCCCCGTCTCTTAGTGTGTCCCTCTATGTGTCCCCATCTCTTAGTGTGTCCCCATCATTGTGTCTGTCTCTATGTGCCCCTGTCTTATATATCTCTGTCTCTTTGTTAATTCTAACTCTAAACCTATCCCTAACTCAAACATAACCTTTACCCTTAACCCTATCCATAACCCTTATCCTAATCCACGAGGACACATAGAGGCGGGGACACATAAAGATGAGGGAACATAGAGACAGGGAAACTTAGAGATGGCCACATTACACACAAATGGAGACACAAAAAGACAGGAACACATAGAGACATGAACACTCAGACAGGGACACATAGAGACAGGGATTTATAGAGACAGGGACATACAGAGATGGGGACACATTAAAAGACGGGGACAATTAGAGACTAGGACATATAAAGACGGG
>CM065692.1:8405706-8420706 GCA_017654935.2 Phymorhynchus buccinoides
GGAGTGATCTCGTCTAATTAAATCGGTCAAACAGGGGAAGTTACTCTACCTTCAGGTAGATCCCCAGCCGTCGCCTTGTGTGTTTGAGGAGACACACAGCGTGTCATTTATATTTTTACGTCACAGTTTGCAAGTTCTATCATTTTGTAGCAACTGGCCACCCCTTATTTTTCTACAAAAAAATGTTTGCAAGTCGCTGACTGGCATCCTGCGGCTTCAAGCTTCGACGCCATGCTGCCATGGTTTTGACAGAGTAAGTCGAGGTAATCAACTCTAATTTTCAGGAAATGCTCTCCCCTAGTTTTTTTCTCCGAAAATCGTCTATTATTGTTTTGTTTTTTATTTATATTTTTTTAAAATTTGCAATTGATTTTCATAATTAGAAACAAAAATCAGTTCTCTGTAACGACGACTTAACCCCTTCACTGCCAGAGAGAAGAAAGGACGGATTATCTTATTTTTAAGAACAATAAAATATAGAAGAGATTTGCTAGACTCAATCTGGTTTAGAGATATAAACCCCCCTGACCGTTCTGGAACAAAAAGTAGCAAAGAAAGAAAGAAAGAAAATCAACAACAACAAAAATAAAGAAAGGCATGCAGAAAGACTCACAGTAAGAAAGAAAGAAAAGAAATAAAATTAAGAAAGAGACAGATAGAAAGAAAAAAAAAGAAAGAAAGAAGAAAGAGGAAGAAAGAAAAATAAGGAAAAAAGTAAAGAGATATAGAAAGAAACAAAAAGGAAGGAGGAAGAAAGAAAGATGAAGAAAAAAAGAAAGAGATATAGAAAGAAACAAAAAGGAAGGAGGAAGAAAGAAAGAAAAGAAAAAAGAAAGAGAAAAGACAGACACAAAATTAAAAAAAGAAAGACAGAAACTAAGAAAAGAAAAGGAAACAAAGAAAGCGTTAGTGACAGAAAGTAAGGAAAGAAAAGAAAAGAAAGATAATTAAAGATCCACCAGATCACATGTCAAAATCACGGGTTTCACGTGTTTTTCCTCTTTCCTCTTATAGCTGGAAAAAAATCTTGTTTTGACTAGGTCTCACTCCCATACAAACGCCCCCAAATTCAAACTGAAACATCATTTTAAAGAGCAGGCTCAATTTGAAGTTGGGGACATGTGTATGTGGGTCACAGCTGCCCAGAAAAACCCTGAGGGCCTAATACTCGTGGTGCGTCAGTGTGTCTTTAAACAAGAGAGGAAACAAAGTGGGACATTTAGGCTCCAAACATAACAAACCGCAGGGCTACATACAACCTTAGCGGCCGGTCGATGAAAGTCTCTATGGCATTGGCTTCACAATATTACTACCACCCATACAGCTGAGGGGGTCCAATCCCCCATGATTACTATACTGGCCCGCTATCAGTGACCGAGTCTGTCACACACAAAAAAAAAAAAAAAAAAAAAAAAAGTCTGTCACGCACTGCCTCACAGGCAAAATTACCTCCCCATTTTCTTATGTTCTGGAGGTGATGGATGTGAGGGGAGGGGTGGGGTTTGGTTAATAAGACTTTCTATCTTCTTCTTCTTCTTCTGCGTTCCCGGGCCATAAGGCCACAATGGTATGTGTCCGTTTTCCAGTTTTCACTGTAGGTGTCCTGATCACTGCATTCAGCCGACACATTCCGATTTTGGAGGAGAAGACTTTCTATGATTTGGTTTAAACTTTAATACGACTTAAAATCTATATAAAAAGAGAACTGAATTTATTGACATTCTTAACTCAGCTTCAACACAAACAGTTCCCCCACCTTCTGGAAGTTCTGCGCTTGTTATAAACTTCCAGTCTAATCTGTCCCTCTCTTTGACTCTTGCCTGTTCCCTTTGCTTTTCTGTCATCTACTATCTTTCTGCCTTACTCAGTCCATTCTCCTGCCTTTTTTTCAAGAAACACAAAGATTTTCTCACTCAAGCCAAAGACGGAAACGTTGGGTTAACTATTTTTGATTTAGGCGCGTAACAGCAGCATGACGCATCTGAACTCATGTGACAGGAAACTGTGTGAGTGATCGAAGAAGAAGATTACAGTGGAACCTCCCTTATAAGACCTCCTATTATATGACTCCCTCCCACATAAGACCTACTTCTCCGAGACATAAATGTTCTTCTTTGTAAGTATTAACATTACCTCCCTCTTAAGACCCCTCCTTTATAAGACCCCTCCCTTATAACTAACTAATATAAGACCTCATTTTGGATGATTTTTTAAGGTCTTATAAGAGAGCTTCCACTGTACCATCTGTGAGCTCTGTTCAGCAACACACACACACACGTAGGGTATCCACAACAATAGCCACAGAAGGTGGCGAGGGAGAAAGGAGAGAGATGGGGGAGGGTTAGAACGTATTGGTTATTGGTATATTCTTAAGTCACAGAGACTTTTCACTGTGAAATTTGGGCTGCTCCAACCTGGAGAGCGTGTCACCGCGAGCGCAGCACCACCCCCTTCTTTGTAGGGGTGGGGGTGAGGAGGGACCTGGAGGGCTCCCAGGGACCCCCATTTGGGGGTCTATGAAGCACCAAAATTCTAAAGGACCCTCTAAAAGAATGTGCAGGGGGTCCCAGGGATGCACTAGAAAAATTATTTTAGCATTCGCAATGCCACTGGGACCCTCTATCCCGCCTCTAGGACCCTCTATGCTGTAAATGAAGGAGTCCCTGGGACCCCTTGTTTTGCGGGATGATTGGGAGCCCTGGGGACAGGGGGGAACTGGGAAAGCTAGCTGTCAATTTGGTCATACCAGGAGTGGAGTGGGACTTCTTCCTACTCTTACCAACTTTTCACTGATTTTAAAGTGCACGGGTCAGACTTGCTTTAAGTCCCCATCCGACGGACTCGACATTCAGTTCGATTTTCCCGTCGAACTGGAAAGAAAGGGCGAGGCTGGCTGGGATTCGAACTCGGCCGGGTCACTGACACGCACTGTAATTGGCAGGCGAATGTCTGAACCACTCTGCCACCTTCCTTCCTTGTGGAATGTAGAGAAGGAGGGTCAGATCATAGTGAACTTCACATGTAGGAGCATTGTGTGGAAAACAGGGTAAGGTAAACATTGGCAGCTGCAGGGCATTTTGTTCTCAGGTTGTAAAAATCCAAGCGTTTAACTATTTCACCGCCAACCATCTCCTTCTTCTTCTTTCGCTGACAGTTTCCTGCCAATTATGAGCGCAGATGCATCATGCTGCCGTTATGCGCCTAACTAAGAAATAGTTAGGCCCACCAGCAAGTCCGACTTCGGCTGAAGGAAATGTTCTTGAAAAGTGTTTCGTGAAAAAAGGCAGGAGAATGGACCGGTAAGGCAGAAAGATAGTAGATGACAGTAAGCAAAGGGAAAAGGCAGAGTCAAAGAAAGCGACAGATTAGAGGAAGTTACAAGCACAGAACTTCCAGAAGGTGGGGGAACTATTTATACAAAAGACCCCCCGGTATCCCCACGGGGAGTCCCCCAACCATCAATGTCCATTAAATTTACCTGGATAGAGAACAAAATCCATCTGCAGTATTGGGGATTCTTCTGTGACAGACAGATATAAAATAAGGTCTATCCTTACTTCCCCAAACTAAGACAATAGGGTCTTTGGATAATAGACCCCAATGTGATGCCTTTTAGTGACATAGGTGTTAAATCACTGTGGTGCTAAAATGCGACTTTGGCGGTGAAAGGGCTAATGTCTGTATGGTGTGCTTGTGTACGTGCACATTTGTAGAGTGGCACAGTGGTAGCGCGTTCACTTCGTGTCAAGTAAACCCGAGTTCGAACCTGGGTACAGGGGATTTTTTCCTCTCATTCTGCACTAGTTACGGTCTGAACGTGGAGTCTTTCGGATGAGACGATAAACCGAGGTCCCGTGTGCCCATGCACTTAGCATACGCTAAACCCAGTGGCAACGAAAAAGTTGTCATTTGGTAAAAATCCCCCCCCCCCCCCCCCCCCCCCCCCCTCATCAGTGACAAACAATCGCATGCAAAAAAAAAAAAAGAAAAAAAAAATGGGTGGCGCGCCTCTGGCTGCGACGCGCTCTCCAGGTGGGAGTAACCCGCAATTTCACAGAGACGCCTCTGTGACTATAAAGTACCTAATACCTAATAATACTATTTTCACAACCCTTGAATGGCGTTCATTGTTAAGTTGCTTATTCAGGGTTTCTGAAAACGTTCAGATTGTGCACATTAATTTTACGCACTACTGACTAGAACTCTCAAATCACAGCCTTAGAATATCAAACCATGCGTGAGATTTACCCTTTAAAATTTCATGTAGAGGGTGAGATGATGCATAAATATGACGGTGTGTGTGTGTGTGTGTGTGTGTGTGTGTGTGTGTGTGTGTGTGTGTGTGTGTGTGTGTGTGTGTGCATGCGCACGCATACATATTTTCACAATGTCGAATAATGTTCTATTTGTTGAGTTGCTTATTACAGTTTGATCACTTTAAATGTAAAAACAAGTGACACACACCTCCCTATTACTAGTATTAAGACCTTCCTTATTAAGACTCCCTTGAAAATGTGAAGAAAAAACAAACCGATTTTATCCCCTTCAAAGTCGGAGGGTGGCTGCCCACGTGGTGGGGTAATCAAAACAGGTCACACACGTAATGTTCTCATCCCTATTGTCCTCTGCAACTAGGGTTATTAACGCCCTTGACAGTGAGAGTGAAGCCCTTGCTGGTCAGTGCGGACAAGGGCATTCACTCTTGCGAAAGGCAGCCATTTAGTGGCCTCAAATAGGGTTATTGGTGAGAGTTATGCCCTTGTTTGGTCAGTGCTCAACCATCTCCCCCCACCCACCAAGGGCATTCACTCTTGCAAAAGGTGTTCTTTGCAGTAGCCAATAGCTGGAGCATTTGTACCATGGTGTTCAATTGCTTCGGCTGTTGGGATGATCCCTGGAGTTTTTAAAGCCAGGGAACGACAACAACAACAACAACAACAACAACAATCCCCCTTCATATCCAGACTACTGAATGTTCCCCTCCCTATAAAGACCTCTCACTACTAAGACCCTTTTTGGCTGATGTTTAAGGTCTTAACCCTTTCACCGCCAATGTCGCATTTTTTTCACCACATTGATTTAACACCCATGTCCCTTAAAAGGCATCAAACCAGGGCCTGTTATCCAAAGACCATATTTTCTTAATTTCTGGAGGTAAGGATAGGCCTTACTTTATACACGTCACAGAGAAATTTCCACTACTGTAGATTTTTTTTCTCTCTACCCAGGTAAGTTTAATGGTTATTTTTTGCTGAAAAATGGCTGGCGGCGAAAGGGTTGATAGAGAGGTTCTACTATAATTACGACATAGCATTAATTATTGTAAAAAAAACACAAAAAAAAACCCTTAGACATCTGCATGTCATTCAAAAATATTAGTAACATGCAATTACCGTAGTTAATTGGTTCAACACATGACACACTGAACAATTTACATACAATTTACATACAGTGAGACATAATTACAGCAGTGTTAGATTTACAATCTCATACAGTGGAACCTCCCTTATAAGACCTCCCATTACAAGACTCCCTCCCACATAAGACCTACTTCTCCGAGACATTGCCCTTCTTCGTAAGTATTAAAATTACCTCCCTTTCAAGACCCCTCCCTTATAAGACCTCATTTTGGATGATTTTTGAAGGTCTTATAAGGGAGGGTCCACTGTACTGGCCCTTAAAATTAGAGGTGGGGGGAAAAACCGGTTTGAACCGAAAAACCGGTGCTAAACTTTCGCGGTTCGAAAAACCGGTTTGAGTTGCTCTGAACCGGTTTTTTTAACTGCACACTGAAAGCAAGTTTTTTCTTGGAATAACGCATTCTTTTCGAAAAACAATACTCATTCTCAGCGCAGATTGGGTGTTTGCAAACCAAGAGTAGCTGTTTCTAGTTTGTGGTGGTGTATGGCTTTGACTTTGTATTGACTGAGTGTTGATCGAGTTGAGTGTGTGTGTCATAAGTCATAAGTTTATTTATTGTGTGTGTGTGTGTGTGCGCGCGTGTGTTTGTGTGTGCGCGCGTGCGTGCGTGTGTGTGTGAATATTCTGACAAATAAATATGTGTGTGCATAGGTAAAACTAGTGATGCGAGTACTGGTTAAAAAACCGGTTCGACAACACCGGTTCGAAGAGGGAAAACCGGTTTAAAAACCGGTTCAGATTTTTTAACCGGTTCTCAACTCTACTTAAAATGATGTCCCCCACATTGTGGGTGGGTGTGTGTGTGCGCGTATGTGGGTGTGGGCGTGTGCGTGCAATTGCGTGTTGTGGCTGTGTGAATGTTTGTGATAGTTGAGATTGTAGTAGCTTATTTATGATTTATGTATTTATTTAAACAATTGTGAAGCGCCGTGAGCTCAAGAGAGAAAGGGCGCTCTATAAATGTTATTTATTATCATTATTATTATTAAAAAAAGAAACATTCACAACCACACGTAACAAAAATAACAACATTCAACAACAACATCAACGACCACCAAACAAATACAACGTTGAAAAATGATCCATTAATTGACAGTTCTGACATCTGGCCCTTTTGTTAAGTCTTCCACACATTTAAACCCCAATTTAACCCTTTCACAGCCAAAGTCGCATTTTAGCACCACAGTGATTTAACACCTATGTCACTAAAAGGCATCAAATTGGGGTCTTATAATATCCAAAGACCCTATTGTCTCAGTTTTGGGAAGTAACGATAGACCTTGTTTTATATATGTCACAGAAGAATCCCCAATACTGCAGATGGATTTTGTTCTCTATCTAGGTAAATGTAATGGACATTTTTGGTTGAAATATGGTTGGCGGTGAAAGGGTTAACCGGGCCACAACTGCAGGGGTACCACCGCTAAGCCTACCAAAAGGAAGGATATTGAAAACCCATCAGTCTTCCGAAGGTTGGCCTGGACAGGTAAAAAAAAAAAAAAGTGGCTTCATGTAACCCCCCCTCCCCCCCCCCCCCCCCCCCCCCGTCCCTTGTGAGAGGTGACAGTGACATATGTGGGTCACATAAATGATCTTAAAGGCCCTGGCAAAGAAGGGGGCAAGGGACCCTCTTGGGGGGAAAAAGACTCAAGAATTACTGTGTGTGGTGTGGTGTGGTGTGTGTATGTGTGTGTGTGTGTGGTGTGTGTGTGTGTGTTCATTGTAAATGTGTACCTTTAGTTTGAGTAGTCTAAGACTTAAAGAAGGAGAATTAGAGAGAGAGAGAGAGAGAGAGAGAGAGAGAGAGAGAGAGAGAGAGAGAGAGAGAGAGAGAGAGAGAGAGAGAGAGAGAGAGAGAGAGTCAGTCAGAGAGTCATAGAGAGAGAGAGGGAGAGAAAGAGAGTCAGAGAGAGAGAGAGAGAGGGAGGGAGAGAGAGAGAGAGAGAGAGAGAGAGAGAGAGAGAGAGAGAGAGAGAGAGAGAGAGAGAGAGAGAGAGAGTCAGAGAGAGAGAGGGAGAGAGAGAGAGAGAGAGAGAGAGAGAGAGAGTCAGAGAGAGAGAGAGAGAGAGAGAGAGAGAGAGAGAGAGAGAGAGAGAGAGAGAGAGAGAGAGAGAGAGAGAGAGAGAGAGAGAGAGAGAGAGAGAGAGAGAGAGAGAGAGAGAGAGAGAGAGAGAGAGAGAGAGAGAGAGAGAGAGAGAGTCAGTCAGAGAGAGAGAGAGAGTCATAGAGAGAGAGAGAGAGAGAGAGAGAGAGAGAGAGAGAGAGAGAGAGAGAGGAGAGAGAGAGAGAGAGAGAGAGAGTCAGTCAGAGAGAGAGAGAGTCATAGAGAGAGAGAGGGAGAGAGAGAAGAGAGAGAGAGAGACAGAGAGAGGGAGAGAGAGAGAGAGAGAGAGAGAGAGAGAGAGAGAGAGAGAGAGAGAGAGAATGACAGAAAGAGAGAATGAGAGACAACAGAAGGGGAGGGGGGAGAGGGGATGAGAGGAAGAGACAAAAAAATAGAAACATGGAGTGATAACATGAGAAATACTGTGTGTGTGTGTGTGTGTGTGTGTGTGTGTGTGTGTGTGTGTGTGTGTGTGTGTGTGTGTGTGTGTGTGTGTGTGTGTGTGTGTGTGTGTGTGTGTGTGTGTGTGTGTGTGTGTGTGTGTGTGTGTGTGTGTGTGTGTGTGTGTGTGTGTGTGTGTGTGTGTATGTGTGTGTGTGTGTGTGTGTGTGTGTGTGTGACTGTCTCTGTGTATGTGTGTGTGTATCCATGTGCATGCAAGTTTTAGTGAGCTGTCTTTAATATCATTAGCATCAATTAACATTCAAAATATCCATGCTTATGGATGTGTCTTTAATTACCCCACCCCCTCTCTCTCTCTCTCCCCCCCCGTCTCTCTTTTTACCCCCCCTTTCTCTCTCTCTCACATCGGTCGCAGCCTCAATCCTCTCTCAATTTCTTTCAGTCTTGATGAGCACTTCGAAGCTGTTTTTGCTCCGATAAGGGTTAAGTTACATTTCATTGCAAGCATCAATCAATGTTGTTATTGACCTTGAGACTGGGCAACACCAGAGTTTTCTTATCGAGATCTCAGGGCGGCCATCATGGTGTTAATTATTCATCGGTTGTTTGATTGGACGCATGGCTTATTCCTGACTCTCCATCATCATACTCATCACAACCCTACTGGCCTACATATCTGTATTTTTCTTCTGCGTTCCCAGGCCATGTGGCCATAATGGGTACACTAGGCATGTGTCTGTTTTTTTAGTTTTCGCCATTCTCCCCGCTGCATAGTCAGCCGAGACATTTTGATTTCAGAGGAGTTCAAAGGAGAACATTATTTGGAAGATTTATTTTTGAAAAAAAGACAGGAGAATGGGCCAAGTCGGACAGATTGTAGATGACAGAAGCCTGAGAAGGCAAAGGGAAAAGGCAGAGTCAAAGAGAGCGACAGATTACAGGAAGTTACAAGCACAGAACTTCCAGAAGATGAAGAACTATTTGTACAAAAGACCCCCTGGTATACCCACGGAGAGAGACTCATGGAGACTCCCTGTATGGAGGCACGAGGCATCCACCCACTGCCCCGAGTCTACATATAATGATGTACTGTATATAACTACAATCCCTTGATATAAAAAAAACAACAACACTCCAATGCACCAGAATGAAAAATGCACCAAATTGCAAGAAAAAAACAACAACAGAAAACAAAAATCCGTATGCAGGTTTTTTTGAAATGATAACGCTTTTGTGTGCATGCTTGTTGTTTTTGACCCACAAACAAACAATTGAACAAAACAAATAAAAATGTTCCATAATTATGTACCTGTACCAGGACAGAGGATGTTAAACACGTTTTCTTCTTCTTTGTTGCTTTGTTTTTGTTTTTGTTTTTGAATAAGACAGGCTTATCTAAAGATTGGTGTTCCTACACATTTTAAATGCATTCTTTCCTACAGATTGTAGATTCATCTACAATTTACCCGGTACATAACTTCTCTTTAAAGACCCACCACGTAACATGTCAAAATCATGGCTATCACGTGTTTCCCTCTTAAGGTTGGTAAGAAATCTTAAGAAATCAATATTTCCTAACATTGTAAATGCATAAGAGGGAATGTGACACGTGACGTGGGGGGTAAATGCAATATATTCTTTCTTACACATTGTAAATGCACCTACACATTGGGGTAAATGCATTCTATTCTTTCCTACACATTGGCATTCTATTCTTTCCTACACATTGTAAATGGGGTAAATGCATTCTATTCTTTCCTACACATTGTAAATGCAATCTTTCCTACACATTCACATTGTAAATGATTCTTTCCTACACATTGTAAATGGGGTAAATGCATTCTTTCCTACACATTGTAAATGACGTGGGGGGGGGGGGTCTTTAAATCAAAGACATTTGCCTGTGATTTGACACATTCTGGGGGTACGGTAAATGTTCTATAACAGACCCACACAGATCATTCTATTCTTTCCTACACATTGTAAATGCATGAGTGAAACATTGTAAATGCATCACGGGTTCTACGATTTACCCAGTACATAACTTCAAATCAAAGGTTTTGCCTCTCTTTGAGGTGGGCGCGGGTTAAAGAAATCTTATTTTGACCAGGTTTGACTCCCATAAGAAATGACCCCCCATAAATTGAAAACGAGACACAGACTTTAAAGAGCAGCCTCCATTTGAAGTTGGGGGCATTTGTATATGGGTCACACCTACCCAGAAAAAAACCCCCCCCCCCCCAAGGGACTTAATCTATGCTGGGTCAGTGGGTCTTTAAAAGGTTTGATATTGAGTAAAGCCTTTCAGTGACCTTGTAAATGCCTTGCACTGGGATTGCCTTTTAATTGATGGAAATGTTTTAAGTATCAACAAAAACTATGTGTTCTTCAGGCTCTAAGTCGTTTTAAATAAAACAAACAAGCAGACAAAAACTGAGGCAATTCAAGTGTTTACTATCTGCATCATTATGTAAAACTATACCGGAGAGAACTGTCTTTAGTTGCGTGAACACAAACAAAAGCTGCTTTGACTGTGGGGGCATCAAAGAGGAGGAAGAAAGACAAGGATCTCATTTTAAGTGGGGTTATTTCAGATTGGGGATATCTTATAGGCTTTAAATTATAGTGGCACAGTGCAATAAGGAAATTTTAACAAAACCTCGGCAGGTGAAAATGTTTTATTGGGTAGTTCAAACAGGTGTGCATCAGCTCTCTCTCTCTCTCTCTCTCTCCCTCTCTCTCTCTCTCCCCCCCCCCCCCTCTCTCTCTCTCCCTCTCTCTCTCGTTGTTCGGTATTGCAGATTACCGCATTGTGGATACCACAACGCAAAGAACTTTTCAGTGACAATGTATCTAGGGGCTAAGCAGCCTAAAGATAATAAACCATTGTCCGTTGTTCTCTCTCTCTCTCACTTTCAACCCCCCCCCCCTCCTTTCCCCTCAAACAGCCCCATACACACACACAACCACCATTACCACTGCTTCAGATGAATCTTTTCCCACTCGATTTAGGAAAGGAAGGAGATTAACTAAAGGAAATGAGGACTGGAACGCTGCAAAACATGGCCACAGTCGATTGCTGCGGTCTATTTCAAAACATCCATTCCCAACCTGACAACCTCTCCATCACCAACACCAGGGGTGGACCAAATGATTCGCAAGGGGGGGTCCGCAGGGAGTCCAGGTAGCAGCAAAGGTCCTGGGTTAAGGTGTAGTGGCGTAGGGGGGAAATTTTGCAAATGAGTGATTATAGCAAAAATTGAGCCATTTTCTAACTTTTTTAGGTACATGCTTGGGGCAAAGGAGGGTTTCCAGAAACCCTGGAAACCTCCCTCAGATCCGCCCCAACACAATCCCTATTTCCTCTCCCTTAACACTTTCTTTTCTTTTGTGGCTACATCTCTAGAGAATTTTTCTCTCTTGAATTTTACTTTTTTTGTGTGACTTGTCCTAAACTTTGGACAACGCTTCTGTTCTTGTTCACTGGTCTTTCTCTAGAGGAAAAAAGGCAAGGGAATGGACCAAGTAAGGTGGAAAGACTAGACGACAGTGAGCAAAGGGAAAAGGCAGAGTCATAGACAGATTAGAGGAAGTTGCAAGCACAAAACTTCTAGAAGGTGGGGGAACTATTTGTATGAAAGGCATCCTGCAGGAAGGGAGTGGGGGTGGGGGTGGGGGTGTGTGTAAACTGTTCATAAGCAGATGTGTATTGGACAGAGCAGGTGGCTGCAAAAACTAAAGCATTTGAGGTTTGTTCAAGGACTTCACTTTTTTCTGAAAGCTTTTTCAGATTGGATCAACATCAGGAGGGGGACCTGGCACACAGTCCAGGAGGAGATGACCACAACCAAATAGACTACATCATGGTTAAGCGTCGCTTCCAGTCCAGTGTCAACATCTCTAAGACCAGAAGTTTTCCAGAAGCAGACACTGGAAGCGACCATGAGCTTGTCATGGTGACCATCCCATAACGTCAAAAAATGAACAAGATGCACAATGATAAGAATCAAGTTCAACCTAGAAAAACTAAAGGACACAACTATAGCAAAATCCTTCCAAGCGACCATCGGAGGGATACATTTTTTTAGGTGTTTTTTTTACAAATAGTTCCCCCTCCTTCTGGAAGTTCTGTGCATGTAACCTCCTCTGATCTGTCGCTCTCTTTGACTCTGACTTTTCCCTTTGCTCATTGTCATCTACTGTCTTTCTGTCTTGCTGGTCCATTCTCCTGCCTTTGTTCTAGAAATTCTCACAAAGATTTGTTCAGCCTAAGACGGACATCAAGCTGGGCCTATCTATTTTCTAGTTAGGCGCATAATGGCAGCATGACGCAGATATTTGATAGCAATCAACGAAGGAGAACTCACTGAAGAAGGATCAATATCCTATACCCTCAGGGGATGCCACGCACATGGATCTAGGCAGGGCTGTGATGGGTTTAGAATTGACACAAAACATGCAGGTACCGGTAAATGAGCAGTTCTGAACATTCTTTATTCAGTTTTTACCTGGTTTGCCTGTTGTACAAGTTACGGCCAAGTTTCTCTCCTTCTGGTACCCAATATGAAAGTGCATGTGTGTGTGTGTGTGTGCGCGTGTGCGTGTGTGTGTGTGTGCCTGCGTGTGTGTGCGTGTGCGTGTGTGTGTGTGTGTGTTTCTGCGTGCGTATGTGCATGCGTGCGTGTGTGCGTGCGTGTCAAAGTCAAGTCAAAAATACTTTATATATCACGTTAGGTGAAATTACAGTGTGGTCTCGTACAAGCACAATACAAGCAAGGAAACACATTTGCATGCATTAAAAATGGAAACAAAACTAAGGAAAAATGGACAACAAATCATGCTTCACAAGAAGTTGGACATAGGGTTGATGTGTGTGTGTGTGTATGCGTGTGCGTGTGTGTGCATGCATGCATGTGTGTGTGTGAGTGACTCAGTGAGTGAGTGAGCATGTCACTGCGCATGCATGTGTATGTGTTATGCCGCTATCACATCCCTTGTTCTGCTTTCATGGAACATCGAACATTGACAGCCCACCTTTTACCAGGCCCAAAGATATTCTAAAAGGGTAAGATGGATTACTTAAGAGCTCGGCGAACCGGGCTGATAGAGTTATCGTTAGTGCGGACGTGTACACTATTCACAGTGGAGGCTATCCAAAAACTCGGACTGGAACTTGAACGGAGAATTCAACTGGCCTATCGATGTGTAAAATGTGTCACGTTTCAAAGGGACATAACCAGTGTTTCTGTCCTCACTACTCATATAGGGAAAAGAGACCGGATGTTTATCTTCCCCTGTACAGTCTTTGCTAGGCCTAAAGAAATCTTACATACATGTCCAACAACAGTACAGCAACAAAACCAACAAATATAAGAATAAAACAACAACACCAACAACAACAATGGCATTTTAATTCAAGCAGCCAAGCCATGGCAAAAGACAAAAGTCGGGAGACAAAAAAGCTAAATCTTTCCTTCAACAGAAGCCAATTTTGATAATGTAAAGTGCAGTCATTATTTACATTACCAGTAAACACTACAGGGTTTTTTCTGAAATTGCTTCAGACTACATTAGCCTATTACAGTATTAGGCCTGCGGAAGAAGCAATTTTCTGGCAGATGAAAAGGATCTACAATAAACGTTTTTTTTTCTTCTTCTACGACGAAACAACTATCATCATCATTGTCATGAGTACTTCTGTTGTTTAACTCATTCAAGTGGTTCCGGCCATATATGTCCGGAACTAATAGATAGCTGTCAATTTTATGCATTTGCTTCAAGGGAAGTAAATCTGTGTGCACACATACCTTGGTCACTTCTAAACTCGCTTCACTTCCTTAGACTACAATTTTGCCCCTGAATTTGCTTTTGTAGTGGTTCGTTGTGGTGGAACCAATCGACGTAGAGTTTTTAAAGTCTGTATATATACAAAAGTCTGATCTACCACTTCCCTATGTCTAAACCTGAAGTAAAAACTTGTAATCTTCTTTCATTTCTCCTTTTGTTTATGTATGTTTTGTTTGTGTGCATGGCTGGAGTGATTTGTGAGTTTTTTTTAATAATTCAAAATCGTTGCGATGCGAATGAGTTAACATCAAATTGAATCATGGCAATCAACAGCTCATACATTCACAATACTCTGTTCTACCTGATACTTATTTGACACCCACCTACCCACCCATTATCATCTGTTGCAATGGTATTACGCAATGCATCAGCATCACAAGTGTGTGAGGAGCGGCGGCAGCGATCATCAGATAAGCTAAGCAATGCAGCCAATCGAACAGCTACTGAGTTATTTAAACCACACTGCACAGCGATCTTGATCTTTCTTTGGGCTCTCAGCGTAACGTCTGTATTTTTCATCAACGGGTGCCTGCGGTGTAAATCAGCTAGAGTTTAATGGAATACGGTGGGTCTTGTGCTTTCTAACAATAACACAAGTCTGCAGGGCTCCAATCGTCCCGCAAAACAAGGGGTCCCAGGGACTCCTTCGCTTACAGTACAGAGAGTCCTAGAGGAGGGATAGAGGGTCCCGGTGGCAGAGCGAATGCTATAAATAATTTTTCTGGTGCATCCCTGGGACCCCCTGCACATTCTTGTAGAGGGTCCTGTAGAATGTTATTGCTTCATAGACCCCCAAATGGGGGTCCTTGGAAGTCAGACTCTGACTGGTAACATACCATATTATTATTACTCTCACAGGAACATACAGTTGCACATGTATGTGTATGTGTGTGTGCACACATGAACACACACAGGCACGCATGTACACGCATATGGCACACACACACACTCAACACAATGTCTTCGGGCAAATACATCAAATGGCAACTTTTTTTCCTTTAACCACTGAGAGAGAGATGGGGAGAGAGAGAGAGAGAGAGAGAGAGAGAGAGAGAGAGAGAGAGAGAGAGAGAGAGAGAGAGAGAGAGAGAGAGAGAGAGAGAGAGAGAGAGAGAGAGAGAGAGAGATTGAGAGACAAAGAGAGAGACACAAACAGAGAAAATGAGTGACACACACACAAAGAGACAGACAATCAGACAGAAAAAGAGAGAGAGATAGGAAGAAAA
>CM065692.1:8428206-8438206 GCA_017654935.2 Phymorhynchus buccinoides
TTGTGTTCCCAGGCCATAGGGCCATAATGGGTGAAGAAAATGTGTCCTGTTTTCAGCTTCCTGCTCTCCTTGCTACCTTCAGCCAACATGCAACACACACTTTCCGATTTCGGAGGAGCTGAAAGGAGAAAAATTGATTTTAAAGATTTTTAAAATTAAAAGATTGCCGATGAATGGGCCAAAAAGGCAGAAAAGTAGTACCTAAATATACAGTAAATAAACAAAAAGCAGACAGTCAAAAAGAAAGAGAATGATAGTAGAAATTCCTAAAACACACACACAGTTCACAGTTCACGCAAATTTTTAACGCACGCAAATCAGTGTTAAAACTGAAAGCAGCACACTTGCGCGCACAGACACACACACTTAAAAGCCATTCACACCGAGATATGGAGGACCTTCTAGCATGGCCAAGAGGGTTTACGAACTTGAAGGCTATGATGTTCAAACAAAACTTCCTTGGAATACAAAAAAGCAAGTCAAAGATTTCGTCCCGTTTCCTAAGATAATAACCTGGTGAAGGCTTCAAGTCCCATGGGACATGTAATGTATTTAAGCCATTCAAGGGCATGATGTCCTCATTTTGAGGTCCTTGTCCTGGAATGGACAAAAACAATGAACACAAAACTCCCACCAGTGTCTTGTGTCAATAGAACGTTCGGGAGCTATATTTTGGTTGGTTTTCTTGTGATTCCCTCTTGGTATAGCTGGTACTTTTTTCTAGTTTATTTTCAGTGTGTGAACTGCCAAAACCTGTGAAATAAAATAATAATAACCTACAGATTTATGGCAGAGGGAGGAGAGTGGAGTTTGCTATTTGAAGTTGGGGACATTTGTTATGTGGGTCACAGCTACCTAGTCCCTATTCACTAACTAAGACCTTCCCTACCAAAACTCCCTCTAAGATGTGATCCCCGCTGTCTCCCACCCAAGTCAGGATAAGATGGATCTCTAGATCTTTCCTCAGAATAGTTCTAACAGGTCTGTTTTACATTTTATAATAAGAACATCAATAATGTATCTGTTTTCCTCTGGCAGTGAAGGGGTTAAGCACACATCTGCCCAAAACTTTTGTTTTCATTTCTTGTTCAATATTTGTTATTTTTGTTGCTACTGCTGTTGTTTGATATTGTTCTTCTTATCAAGTGGCGCTAAGAACTCACGCACCTCATCTCACAAACACACAGACATTCAGCCGAAACAGAAATAAAAAGCATAATCTGCATGTGCTTCTTCTTCTTCTGCATTCCACATGCCATAATGGGTAAGGTATATAATATGTCCGGTTTTCAGTACAAGCATACTGGTCTCCATGCTGCATTCAGCCACCACATTCCGATTTTGGAGGAAAACAGTTACAATGTTCACAGACATTTTAGTCTAGGCACATACCCTCGCTGTCCTTGAATTTCTTGATGGCAACCATCTCTCCGTTCTCCTGAAAGAAAAAAAAAGATAGAACTTGTTAAAACTACAGTTAAACTCTATGGCTGGTACCCACGTGTCGTCATATCCGGCCACAAGGAGCGCCATATTATGGAAGACCGCCATCTTAGTCCTTACCTTCACTTGAAAAATGCCAGATCGATGCTGCGTATTTGGCTGTTCCAATTTGAAACTTATCTAAACTGTATTTATAACATCTGGATGTTTTCTTTACACGTTTAGATAACATTTTCACATTTTACACACAAATAAGGACTAAGATGGCGACACTTCCGTTGGAATGGTCGAGATGCGCACGCAGGTGGGTTGGAGCCATACATGAGACTGGCTTCTTCTTCTTCTTCTGTGTTCCCAGGCCATAGGGCCATAATGGGTGAAGAAAATGTGTCCTGTTTTCAGCTTCCTGCTCTCCTTGCTACCTTCAGCCAACATGCAACACATTCCGATTTCGGAGGAGCTGAAAGGAGAAAATTATTTTAAAGATTTTTTCAAGAAAAGAAGCCGATGAATGGGCCAAAAAGGCAGAAAAGTAGTACCTAAATAACAGTAAATAAACAAAAAGGCAGACAGTCAAAGAGAATGATAGTAGAAATTCCTAGCACACACACACACACACACACACGCACATGTATGCACACACGCACACACACACACACGCGCGCACAGACACACACACTTAACAGCCATTCACACCGCAAATTAGAACCTTCTCGCATAAGGCCAAGAGGGTTTAAGAACTTAACTCAGTGATGTTTCAAACAATACTTCCTTGGAAGCCATCTAAGCAATCCAAAGATTGCCTCCACGTTGAATAAGATAATAACCCGGTGAAGGCTTCAAGTCCCATTAAACATTCTTCAGTATTTAAGCCATTGAAGGGCAAAGGGACTCAGTGAAGGATAGTCCGGGGGACAAAAACAATGAACACAAAACTCACACAAGTGTCTTGTTTCAATAGAACGTTCGGGAGCTATATTTTGGTTGGTTTTCTTGTGATTCCCGCAGTTGGTACTTTTTTCGAGGGTATTTTCAGTGTGTGAACATGCCAAAAAAAATAAAATAATAATAACCTACAGATTTAGTGGCAGAGGGAGGAGAGTGGAGTTTGCTATTTGTGCAGTGGAACCTAGTCCCTATTCACTAACTAAGACCTTCCCTACCAAAACTCCCTCTAAGATGTGATCCCCGCTCTCTCCCACCCTGTGGGGATACCGGGGAGGGGGATCTTTTGCATAAATAATTCCCCCACCTTCTGGAGGTTCTGTGCTAGTAACTTGAAACTCTAGATAATCTATCACTCTCTTTGACTCTGCCTTTTCCCTTTGCTTACTGTCATCTGCTATCTTTCTGCCTTACTGGACCATTCTCCTGCCTTTTTTCTCAAGAAACTCTTACAAAGATTTTCTCCAGCCGAAGACGGACATGCTGTGCCTATTTCCTAGTTAGGCATATAACAGTCGAACTGTCCATACATAAATCACACACACACACATGCACAAACACACATAAATATCAGTACAAGCATGCATGCATGTGCATACACACACACTGTCCACACATAAAGACACACACACACACACACATAAACACAAAAAACCCCAGAAATATCAGTACAAGCATACATGTGCATGCATGCACATGCATGCGCACACACACACTGTCCACACATAAACACACACACACATAAACATAAATACAAGCATACACATGCATGCGCGCACACAAACAAACCGTCCACACATAAAAACACAAACACACACACAAACATCAATAATGTGTTAAACTCTCAAAGGCTCTGGTCTACCCCCAAGGTGAACAATTGACACGCATATCTCATTCCCCGGCCTGTGATAAGCTGCCAGGTCATGCAGGAACAAGCTCAGACCCTTGATTTATCTCTCCGCCACTTGACACGGGACACAAACAACTACCTCACCTTTGCAATTACTCTACACAAGTTGCTAAATGATATACCAAAGAATAAGGTGTGCAAGTCTGCGTTTCAAGTGCAGAGGGGAAATTTATACATTTACACATAATTTAGATCTGCATGCATCTAAAAACACAAGTATGCATATTTTGCATGAATTCACATGCACAAAGCATACATGCATGTGTGCACACGTGCACATGTATGTAAATCTGCAAATATATTTTTTACTGAGAGCACACACACACACACAACACACACACAACACACACACATACACAGACAGACAGACACACACACACGCACAGTACAAATGGATGATAAGGAAAACAAAACAAAAATAGTATCAAAGCAACATTTAATCTATCACACGACAAAACAATAGTAGTGAGCATTGCAGTTCTAACAAAGCCAAACACAATTTAAATTCAAATATATTATAATGCCAGATAATAGAATTACTGTAACTATTAAGGAAAACTAAAACAAAGAGGGATCAATAATCATGAAGATAAAGATGGAAATGATAATGCCACACTCTTATAATTGAAAAACAAAGTCATAATTACCTTGTGGCGACATTTCAGCACAACTCCGTAGGCACCTATAATAAACAACAAAACATATTTTGATATTTATTCAAGATCTACTTCTATACTATGAACTTGACTGAAGTGGCTTTCACAAAAGTCAAATTTTATTTATTGTGCTTAATGTTCAAATTGGGCGCCTCAGGTAGGGGAGAGTGACACAGAGAGAGATAGAGATAGATAGATAGAGATAGATAGATAGAGAGAGAGAGAGAGAGAGAGAGAGAGAGAGAGAGAGAGAGAGAGAGAGAGAGAGAGAGAGAGAGAGAGAGAGAGAGAGAGAGGAGAGAGAGAGAACAAAATTTAATTTATACAGGGTAATGGGATAAGCATACATATTTTGTTTTACACCCAGCCCTGAGAGAGAGAGAGAGAGAGAGAGAGAGAGAGAGAGAGAGAGAGAGAGAGAGAGAGAGAGAGAGAGAGAGAGAGAGACAGAGACAGAGAGAGAGGGAGAAAGAGAGAGGTACACTTGAAGTTGAACACTTGAATGTTATTGTCATAGCCAATTTGGTGTAATGACAAGGGGGGGGGGGGGGGGGGGTGACAAAAGGTAAACAAAATAAGAAGCAATAACTGAAAAACAGAACAATGAAAACAACACACAGATTAGGGGAAAGTTCAACTAGAACAGTGCTTCTCCAATGATTTGCATGGACAAAATGTCACATGTTTTGTTTTTTGTAATATCATATAGGTATATTTGTTTGAGATATATCTACTTGTCGTTTTTCATAGCATAAACATCACTCTGTTTTGATGCTCGATTGTTTAACTATATATGTGTGCTTTGTTTTATATTTCTGTGCCCCAAGTGGGTATGAAATAAAACATTTGCCTTGCCTTGCCCAAAAAGCATGAAATGTAAGAGAACGAACGAACTAAAAATTTTATTGAGGGAAAAAGAGTAAGCACACAATGGGCTTTTTTACATCTTGCCCTCAAACAAACATGCAAGAAAATCAATATATTCAACACAAAAATAATGAAGAAGCATGCAAAAAATAATCATCGAAGAATTATCCATGAAGAAGAAAACATAGATACAACAAAACCGTCTATCTATCCCCCCCTCCCCTCCTCCCCTCACACACACAAAAGGAGAGAGAGAGTGAGAGAGAGAGAGAGGGAGAGAAGGAGAGAGAGAGAGAGAGAGAGAGAGAGAGAGAGAGAGAGAGAGAGAGAGAGAGAGAGAGAGAGAGAGAGAGAGAGAGAGAGAGAGAGAGAGGAAACACATGAAATAAGTAAATACAAAACTTGTTAATAATTTAACAACAACAAAGTTGATAATATGCATACATGTCAACATATCAAAAGTGGAAACATATTTGAAACTAAGAATGGGGTTAAACAACATTGCTTGTATGTTTCAACATAAGATACTTATGGTACTCTTTTTTTAAAACAGCAATGCCCGAGTACACATTAAAGGAAGATGAAATAGTATTCCATAAGCAGCCACCTGAATATACAAGACTAGATTTAAAAAGGTCAACTCTTGGAAGAGGTATTTTTATTTTAAAAACATTACGGACAAGGTTAATTTCAAATTTATTTTTTAATGTTGGAGGAGCATTATCGGACATTAATCTAAACATAAAAATTGCTTTGTTGTACACAAGCTTCCATTTTAGAGGTAGAATTTCTAAACGCTGATAATCAGTAAGTGTAAGGGAAGATGATTTCAGAAGGATCAATTTCAATGCACGTCTATACAAACTGCATAATGGTTTTAAATTTTTCTCGCTTGCCAGATCCCAAATTGTAGAGGCATAGTTGATGTGTGACTGGATATAAGCATTGAAAAAAAGTTTACGACTCTCTAAATCAAGAAAATGCTTTATCCTGGAAAGTTGATAGACTTTTTTTGATACTTGCTTACAAACCATGGATATTTGATGGGACCATGAAAGGTTGTGATCAACAATAAGTCCTAAAATGTTATGATAGTCAACCTCATTTTGACGCTTTTGTCTGGTGGTGATAAGTAAGTATTTACATTTCTTGGGGTGTAGCTGCATGTGATTAAATTCGGACCATTTTATTAGTCTGTTAATGTTATCTTGTAAATAAATAAAAACGTTTTCCACTTTACTGTCACAGGAGTGTACTGTAGTATCGTCTGCAAACATTTCACATAAAGTCGTTAGAGAGAGAGAGAGAGAGAGAGAGAGAGAGAGAGAGAGAGAGAGAGAGAGAGAGAGAGAGAGAGAGAGAGAGAGAGAGAGAGAGAGAGAGAGAGAGAGAGAGAGAGAGAGGAGAGAGAGAGAGAGAGAGAGAGAGAGAGAGAGAGAGAGAGAGAGAGAGAGAGAGAGAGAGAGAGAGACAGAGAGAGAGAGAGAGAGAGAGAGAGAGAGAGGGGTGGGTGGGTGAAAAGACAGGACAAGAGGCTGCATTGATCAGACCCTCCATCTAATGAATTATAAGTGCACTACTGTCAGTCACAGTGTCAGCCACCAACTCTCTCCATTCTTGCTTCAACCTTATTACCTTCAGGCTACTAACTTAACAGTAGGACATCAAACATTAGACAGCAGGAAGCATGCCCCTGCATGCGCACGCACACTCACATGCACACACACATGCTCACACACACACACACACACAAACACACACATATGTGCATGCACACATACACATCACAGACACATGTGCATGTATACACATACATGCACAAGCACATGCACACACATGCACACACACACACTCATTCACAAACACAATGACTGCATAAAAAATGCATTCTCATATAATCTATATATATTTGTTTATTTATTTTATATTTTTTATACAACTATGACTTTGTAAACCAAAACTGTAAAATCTATGATCAGAAATCAACCTTTTACAAGTTGTAATACAACAACAACAATAAATAAAAAAGAAAAGCAAAACATATTATAACTTATATAAGTCATCTCAAGATTTAATCTGAACTAAGTTAATAAAAATAAAGTTTGAACAAAGCCTTCTGCAAGAATAATTCTAAAGCATTTATATGCAGTGACGCATTTTGCCTCCAAGTTGGATTTACTTAAAATTTTAAGATTTTAAGTAAATCCAACAGGGACCCATTAAAACTTTTTAATACTGTATTGGTTTCAGTAAAAACCATTGCGACAGCTCCGGCTTATTTTAAAAGACAAAAAATAGTCTTTGGCTCGTGACACTCGCTGTCACGTAGTCAAAGATTAGATGTATAGTTCTTTTAACCTTTTTTTGGAAATAAAGTATTTTGTGTAAATAAATGTGCCCTCTTCGTAGGGCAGACCTTAACTGATTTTTAAACTTTTTGACTTCATTTTAAAAAAAGGTGGTCCTGGAAATTTTAATCTGAAGATGCTCAAACACAATTTTATTACAAATTTTACCAAAATAAAAATTATAACTTTTTTAGCTAGCTAGCTAACGGGTCAAATTAATACGAGCCATGGCACTTAAACTTTATTCTAAAAACAAACAAAAACTTTATTAAAAGAAAATACTTAGGTATTTTTTCTCTCTCCCCCCCCATCCCCACAACTTTATATATAAGTAATGTCCCATATGTTCTTTTAAGAGCGGGAGGACGTAAAGCATAACTGACGTTGCCTCCAAGTCCAATACAGCCTCAGCACCTACAGTACACATGTATTTCAAACATTTTTACCGTAAGAATAACATTAATATTTATACTGTAGATTTTAATTGAGATGTCATCCAGTCCTGACAATACCGAGACAAATGATCTTTAAAATTTAATTTAATTAAGCTTTCACATCAAATAATAACATCACTGCCACAGGGCTCCCAGGGACCCCCATTTGGGGGTCTATGAAGCACTAAAATTCTAAAGGACTCTCTAAAAGAATGTGCAGGGGGTCCCAGGGATGCACTAGAAAAACTCTTTTTAGCATTCACAATGCCACCGAGACCCTCTATCCCGCCTCTAGGACCCTCTATACTGTAAGTGAAGGAGTCCCTGGGACCCCTTGTTTTGCGGGATGAGTGGGAGCCCTGCTGCCAAGTTCAAAGATTACACAGTTTCCTTTAACAGTTTATTATAACATTAATTAATCAAATCTAGTCCAACGTACCTTCACCTACAACCCCCAGTACTTCGTATTTGTTCATCACATTCTTTAGTTGCATCGGCAAGCAGGTAAATCCAATCCCCGCTGATGAATCTGGAGAAAAAACGAAGAAGAAAAAACTTGTGCAAAAAGTTTATTTTTTATTAATATTTTTAATACCATCATAGACTGCATTTTCGCTATTCACTCCTCAAATGTTTTGAAAACCCATAACATAAAAAGTAGCTGCCTGCAACAGATTTTTGAAAGACTCCATGTGTGTGCATGTGTGCGTGTGTGTGTGTATATTTATGTGTGCACATGTTCAGTGTACATTATGCATGCATGTGATGTGTGTGTGTGTGCATGCGTGTACTTGTGCATGTGTGTGTGTGTGTGTGTATGTATGTATGTATGTATGTATGTATGTGTGTGTGTGTGTGTGTGTGTGTGTGTGTGTGTGTGTGTGTGTGTGTGTGTGTGTGTGAGTGTGCACTTCTACTTCTTCTCTTAAGGGCCCATGGTCAATGAGCTGACTATTCTGGCACCTTTTGAAAAAACAAGACTGAAAAAGTGTCAAGTGTATACTTAACTAGTTCATTACAACTGAGAGAGAAGAAAGAATAGCAACGAAGAAAAAGGAAAAAAAGACAACATGTAAACTGTACCTTAAATTAATCAGTTAGACTTGACAAACAAAACTTATTTTCACAACAATCCCATGGAGCGATCACACCAGTCACACACTTGACACAGACATCGTTGTTCTTCTACCTCTCATAATCTGACCATGTATCACTGTTACTGTGTTAGTGTATCATACTATTACTAATATACTGTTACTGTATGATACATTCAACATTGACTCTATCAGTCTATGATAGAGTGTATCAAAACACAGTCACTGAACACACTGTCTCGAACTCAAGTTAAAAGAGCTTCGCCAGCTTGTTCTCTTTCCAAAGGCACACGCATGCTTGTAGAAAGATCGAACTAACAGAAAACATGAAATAACTCAAAACTAAATTCTACTGTAGTCGATTCACTACAGATCATCCTAACTCATATCTTAACTCGTCGCTAAGATCCGTGACACGAACAGACAAGCTACTTCACAACGAACAGAGAACGAAAGTAAGTTAGCAGATGGTTCAGTGTTCTCTCTACAATCGATACACAACCGCAACTGTAGTCTGAGCCTACCATGTGACGCGCTGTCGCAAACGGGCGTGAACATTCTGCAGCCATCACTATTTGCCTTGCCAACATGCCCCACAATACACTAACAACTTCCGCTCTCTTCCACAGAGGTTCTGCTTGGGTTGAGATGTTTTCTTCTTCTTTTCTTATTTTTTCTTGGATGGGAGGAGGCATCAATAAGGATCACCGCGCGTGTGCTCAAAACGCACGAAACGATCATAATTATGTCACGCACACAGTTACTAAAAAAAGGTAAATAAAAAAAACAAAAAAAACAAGTGGATCGCCGAGCGGTAGATAAGTTCCCGCAGAGCGGGTGAACTTGGACACATAACAGCAGCATGACGCATCTGCGCTCCATTGACAAAAACTGAGCAATTGCCAAAAGCATGTTAATAAATAATAAATGTGTCCAAAATGTGTGGTTGTAAATAATATGGTATGGTCTTATCGGCAGACTAGGCTGAGCCTAATTTATAACTTGTATCAAACAATGACTGCAGAAATATATAAAGTGGGTTATGCTTTTTATATTTCTGCAGTCTTTTTTTTTAATACAAGTTATTCGTTTTCGTACTAAGTTCAATAATCCGTTTTGACTCCGCGGGCCAATCGTTACCGTTGTGACCTTGACCTTTCTTGTACTACATATTCGGAATCACCGTAAGCCAATGCATATAATGCACACCAAATTTGAACATTTTAATTCCAACGATGTGAAAGATGTGGTCACAAGAAGAAATGTACGTTTTCAAGGTCATGCTTCAAGGTCAAGGTCAGCA
>CM065692.1:8440706-8453206 GCA_017654935.2 Phymorhynchus buccinoides
AGAGAGAGAGAGAGAGAGAGAGAGAGAGAGAGAGAGAGAGAGAGAGAGAGAGAGAGAGAGAGGCAGACACAGAGAGACAGAGAGCGCATACAGTCGCATCCAGACTTACAGAAACTTGAAAAACAAAAACTACGGGCTACGGTACTGGTAGGAACTATTCCAGATCTCTTATGTTCACTTGAACACGTCATTTCCTTTGCACGTTTATTTCTTTATTTTCGCAAATAGCGTGCGAGGAACATTCAGGAAACTTCACTGTCGATAAATATTCACTCACGAGCTAAACTAAACAAGTTCTGTAAATTAACTTTCAAACAATATTATCAATTTCAATCCATAAAATCATACATAATTTCTGCAGCTCTTGATGTGAAGAACGATACAAAGTCATTTTTGTTTTGATTGACTTTGTTAATAACCAGAAAAAGCAAAACAAAAGCTTAAATTTATCATCTGTAAGCCCTGATTTACTTAATTGATGTAATACACACACACACAAAAAAATAATCTAAGTAGACAGCAACTAGGTTGTAACGCTTTACACATAAAATAGATGTAAATGAAAACAAAAAGTCAAAATTGAATAACACACAATCACGCATCCATGGACTGGCAAAGATGATACCAAAGTCCTTCAGCGTTTGGTGTTTTGTTTGTTTTAGGTCAATATAAAACATCACTATTGTAATCAGATTAATTAAAACGAATACCTTAATTAATTAGTCATCTTGTTTCGTTGACCAGTTGAGATTTGTAGCCTACACGTTGAAATAGGTTTGAACAAAAACGTGTATTCCAAGGACAGGCCCTTTCTTTTCAGCTGTTTCCAGGATAAATACCGTATTTTTCGGACTATAAGGCGCACCTGATTATAAGGCGCACCTCCCAAATTTTACACAAAATTCAGATTTGTCTGCAGTAGTTTATTACTAAGGTACCCATAATTGGAGACGGTAGGCAGCCCTCACATAGACACTGCACGCATGCACGCACGGAAGCACACGCGGCGAGCGCGCGTGCACACGCGCGCGCGCACACACACACACACACACACACACACACCGCACACGCGCACACGCACGCACACGCACACGCACACGCACGCACACGCACACGCACACACACGCACACACACACACACACACACACACACACACACACACACACACACACATATATGCACGCAGGCACAACATAAAGATTAGCCTATTCATTTAGTCGAGGCTGTTGGACACTGAAAGAGAAAACGAAAATGTATTGGACAACCCTTCAACCTATCAGCTCAACAATAGGAGCAGATGTAGAAGTGAAAAACAGACACATCTGACTTTGTAGATGTAACGTCCTATCAGCAAGGCTACTATAGGCCTACTAGATCGAATTCCAAAGAGTTCCAAAGAAAAGGCTAAATGAAATATGCTCATGAAACTGCCTTAGTGCGATATGAATTTCATAAAACTAAGGCAAAAAGTTTTAGCTTTAAATTTTCTGATTGATAATAAATGATATATTGACATATCCCAAATGCACTCCAATGGTTTTAAGCAAAACAAAATTGGGCAACGATGAAGATCAACACCCCCTCCTCCATTTCTTGGTTCTTTCCGTTTTTTCAGTCTTGCCTTTCTTGCTGCAGATTGAGCACTTCAACCTCTATCGTTTTCTATATTGACGTTTAAAACAAATTCCATTTAGACAATTAACAATATGCATTCAATAGTAGTAGAAGATAAAGGTGAGACGGAAACAACGCAATGAACCAAGACTGTAACAGGGGGTGTTGACCTGCATCTTTACGTTTTTGAAACTTTTCCCACTATCAAGCCGCAATGGCAGGATTTCATAAACTCCAACTCCAAACCCTTTCGTCTGTTCCCTGGAAGTGGATTTCACCAGTTCACAAAGGCTACCGGTTGATTGTCATGACTTTTGGTGTTATATTAATTTCTTCTTTTTCATCATGATCGAGGCTGAGTTCTGTGTTGATTTCAGTTTTGGTAACGTTGAGGCCGCAGCGTTAGATAAGCCGCAGGGGTCTGTTTCAAAGGAAAATAAGTTGCGGCTATTTATAGTCCATGAATCACAGTACTTTTTCAGACACTTAACTCTTCTAGTACCATGAGCAAATGTATTCGCCCAGTACATCACACTTCACTCCCACCACTGAAGGTCATTGCCAAGCACCCTGCCATGTGTCTGTCTATTTTCAGAGCTTATGTCAGTGATTCTTTTTCGGTTAAAGCAACGCATGCGCACTCGAATAAGTAGTTTAAGTTGTCTTTTTCTTGTTGGTCGAGGTGCAAAGGATAATCAACAACGTCAAAATATACATGGCGCTAGAAGAGTTAAAGAAGCAAAAGATAATCTTTCAGAATCGTCTGGATGTTCTGGCATCATCATTCACAAGGCGTGATAATTATATAATCATAACTAACGACGACCCCTCTGACGACGCCTGCCGCTGAAGATGCACACGCAGCGGTTATAACGGTTGACCACTATGCGGAAATTGCGTGGACATCGCCTGATCCCGCAGTTGGGGGTAGTAGTGGTAGTAGTAGGAGTAGTGGTAGTGGGGGGCTGGGTCGTGGTGGTGGTGGTGGTGGCGGTTGTCGGGGTGAGGGAAGGGAGGTAGCGGCTGATGAAAAGGCGGTTGTCGGAGTCTCTGTGGCGCCGTTCCTGCCAGGCGTCGATCTCTGCCTGAGAGGCGTTGGGGGAGAACCCGATGGACGTCTTCAACGTGCATCTGCGACAAACGACCGTGATTGTGTAAAAAAAAAGTGTATTTAATTTTTGTTTAGATAAAACGCATTCATACTTTCATCATCACAAGAAATAGGCCTACATTGTAGTAACCCAGAAGGAAACCGTCTCTAAATCGCCTAGAAAACGAGATTTTTCATTTTCTTAATTATTTGAGAAGGCAACAAAATTCCAACTGGTATTGATAGTATGATGTTTAAGAAGTATTATAGTAAACAAAATCACCACTTAAATTCTGATCAATGCAAATATGTATCCATTTAAAGACAGAATGTACGTAAAAGTATGTCTTTAAACGTTTATATCTTCATGTTCATCAGGATATAAGTGGCGACTGTTTTACTATAATACTTCTTTACATCATACTATCAATGCCAATTGGAATTTTTGGTAGTCATCTCAAATAATTAAGAAAATGAAAAATATATTTTTCTAGGAGATTTAGAGACGGTTTCCTTCTACCAAACCGTATTTACAGTTTAAAAAAACCCCGTTCATTTAAAAAAACAAACAAACATGATTCATCACGAGAAAGACATTGTAGACCAAACCGTATTTACGGTTCAGTAAAACGTTCATTTTTAAAAAAACCACCACGATTTATTGTATATTTTATGATTGCCAAATATTAAATATTAGGCTAATACTAAAATTAAGGAAAGTTATAAAAAAAAAGGCACGGGTTTTAAGTTTAATCACAAATAGAGCTTTTCTTGAACACTAGAGTTGAGAACCGGTTAAAAAATCCGAACCGGTTTTAAACCGGTTTTACTGAATCGGGTTTTTTAACCAGTTCTCAACAGTTCTCGCATCACCAGTTTCACCTATGCAAACACATATTTATTTGTCAGAATATTCACACACACGCATGCACGCGCACACATACACACACAATAAAGAAACATGACTTATGACACACATACACACACACACACACACACACACACACACACACACACACACACACACACACACACACACACACACACACTCAACTCAACACTCAGTCAAAGTCAAAGCCATGCACCACCACAAACTAGAAACAGCTACTCTTGGTTTACAAACACCCAATCTGCGCTGAGAATCAGTGTTGTTTTTCGAAAAGAATGCGTTATTCTAAGAAAAACTGACTTTCAGTTTGCAGTTAAAAAACCGGTTAACAGCAACTTGAACCGGTTTTTCGAACAGCGAAAGATTAGCACCGGTTTTTTGTGTTCAAACCGGTTTTCCCCCCACCTCTATTGAACACATTTTTGTATCTTCTGTATCCCTTTTCACAGAGGATCGAAACGTACGACAGGAGAGAAGTCGGAAGTCATAACTTATGGCTCCAACCCACCTGCGTGCGCATCTCGACCATTCCAACGGAAGTGTCGCCATCTTAGTCCTTATTTGTGTGTAAACAAAGTGAAAATGTTATCTAAATGTGTAAAGAAAACATCCAGATGTTATAAATACAGTTTAGATAAGTTTCGAATTGGAACAGCCAAATACGCAGCATCGATCTGGCATTTTTCAAAAAAAGGTAAGGACTAAGATGGCGGTCTCCCATAATATGGCGCTCCTTGTGGCCGGATATGACGACACGTGGGTACCAGCCATTAAGGCACATGGGCCTTGGGCCACAATAGTGCAACGTTGTTAGTAATAAGGGAAGGGGGTGGAGGGTTAGTTTACAAGAAAAAAAAGTCTTCACAACACAGAGAGAGAGAGAGAGAGAGAGAGAGAGAGAGAGAGAGAGAGAGAGAGAGAGAGAGAGAGAGAGAGAGAGAGAGAGAGAGAGAGAGAGAGAGAGAGAGAGAGACAGAGAGACAGAGAGACAGAGACAGACAGAGACAGAGACAGAGTGTTAAGTTATAATGTTCATTGCCCCTTCGACGACTAAGGCCATGCCAGGGCTGTCACCACGTTAACATTTGACCACGTGACGACTAGATAGAGAGACAGGGACAGAGGGAAGACAAAGAGATAGACAGACAGACAGAGACAGAGAAGAGAATAAAATCAACGTACCTTCTCTGTCTCTCTGTGTCCTCTCTCTGGTCTCTCTCTCTCTCTCATCTCTCTCTCTCTCTCTCTCGTACAGATAATAAATCGCAGCGTACTCTCTCTCTGTCTCTCTGTCTCTCTGTCTCTCTCTCTCTCTCTCTCTCTCTCTCTCTCTCTCTCTCTCTCTCTCTCTCTCTCTCTCTCTCTCTCTCTCTCACAAATGATTTTCCTGATTTTTGTTAATTCAATTTATATTAGTTAATATGATTACTGTGCTGTGTGCTGGGTGGAGGGATGGGTGTATGCATGTGTAGGATTTTTTTCCCCTGTTGCTTTTTTGTTCATTAACTGAAGTTTTAATTATGCTTTTCTTCTTTTGTTTCGAGAGCAAGATGTAAACAAGCCCACGGTGTGCTTATTCTTTTCCCTCAATAAACGAATGTTTCAAATGCTTCAAATGTTTCTTTCTCTCATCATTTCCTACGTACTCGCAGAAGTCGTGATCGAAGTAGGAGGTGCACGTCCTGTCGTCCTCCTGGCCCTGTTCAGCACAGCAGGGTCCCTCGTTAGGACAGCGACATCCACACTGCTCCGGGTCCCACACCTTCTCGTTGTAGCACGGCATGGCGCGCATGCAGACGCACTTACACTGGTACGGGTTAAACCTGCAAAGAGAGAAATCAGACTTGCAAACTAAGCTTTTTTACAGTAATGGAAAGTCACTGCAACAAAAATCTCTGGTACGGGTTGCAGTCGTTGTATAATCTATATTGTAATAGTAAACTCATCATCTCTGGTACGGGTTGCAGTCGTTGTATGAATCTGTATTGTAATAGTAAACTCATCATCTCTGGTCACTCGAGGGTTGCAGTCGTTGTATAATCTGTATTGTAATAGTAAACTCATCATCTCTGGTAAGGGTTGCAGTCGTTGTATAATCTATATTGTAATAGTAAACTCATCATCTCTGGTAGGGTTGCAGCCGTTGTATAATCTATATTGTAATAGTAAACTCATCATCTCTGGTACGGGTTGCAGTCGTTGTATGATCTGTATTGTAATAGTAAACTCATCATCTCTGGTAAGGGTTGCAGCCGTTGTATAATCTATATTGTAATAGTAAACTCATCATCTCTGGTACGGGTTGCAGTCGTTGTATAATCTATATTGTAATAGTAAACTCATCATCTCTGGTACGGGTTGCAGCCGTTGTATAATCTATATTGTAATAGTAAACTCATCATCTCTGGTAAGGGTTGCAGTCGTTGTATAATCTATATTGTAATAGTAAACTCATCACTCTGGTACGGGTTGCAGTCGTTGTATAATCTGTATTGTAATAGTAAACTCATCATCTCTGGTACGGGTTGCAGTCGTTGTATAATCTGTATTGTAATAGTAAACTCATCATCTCTGGTACGGGTTGCAGTCGTTGTATAATCTATATTGTAATAGTAAACTCATCATCTCTGGTACGGGTTGCAGTCGTTGTATAATCTGTATTGTAATAGTAAACTCATCATCTCTGGTACGGGTTGCAGTCGTTGTATAATCTATATTGTAATAGTAAACTCATCATCTCTGGTACGGGTTGCAGTCGTTGTATAATCTATATTGTAATAGTAAACTCATCATCTCTGATACGGGTTGCAGTCGTTGTATAATCTGTATTGTAATAGTAAACTCATCATCTCTGATACAGGTTGCAGTCGTTGTATAATCTATATTGTAATAGTAAACCCATCACTCTGGTACGGGTTGCAGTCGTTGTATAATCTATATTGTAATAGTAAACCCATCACTCTGGTACGGGTTGCAGTCGTTGTATAATCTGTATTGTAATAGTAAACTCATCATCTCTGGTAAGGGTTGCAGTCGTTGTATAATCTGTATTGTAATAGTAAACTCATCATCTCTGGTAAGGGTTGCAGTCGTTGTATAATCTATATTGTAATAGTAAACTCATCATCTCTGGTACGGGTTGCAGTCGTTGTATAATCTGCATTGTAATAGTAAACTCATCACTCTGGTACGGGTTGCAGTCGTTGCATAATCTATATTGTAATAGTAAACTCATAATCTCTGGTAAGGGTTGCAGTCGTTGTATAATCTATATTGTAATAGTAAACTCATAATCTCTGGTAAGGGTTGCAGTCGTTGTATAATCTATATTGTAATAGTAAACTCATCATCTCTGGTACGGGTTGCAGTCGTTGTATAATCTATATTGTAATAGTAAACTCATCATCTCTGGTACGGGTTGCAGTCGTTGTATAATCTGTATTGTAATAGTAAACTCATCATCTCTGGTATAGGTTGCAGCCGTTGTAATAATCTGTATTGTAATAGTAAACTCATCATCTCTGGTAAGGGTTGCAGTCGTTGTATAATCTATATTGTAATAGTAAACTCATCATCTCTGGTAAGGGTTGCAGTCGTTGTATAATCTATATTGTAATAGTAAACTCATCATCTCTGGTACGGGTTGCAGTCGTTGTATAATCTGTATTGTAATAGTAAACTCATCATCTCTGGTACGGGTTGCAGTCGTTGTATAATCTATATTGTAATAGTAAACTCATCATCTCTGGTACGGGTTGCAGTCGTTGTATAATCTGTATTGTAATAGTAAACTCATCACTCTGGTACGGGTTGCAGTCGTTGTATAATCTATATTGTAATAGTAAACTCATCACTCTGGTACGGGTTGCAGTCGTTGTATAATCTATATTGTAATAGTAAACTCATCACTCTGGTACGGGTTGCAGTCGTTGTATAATCTATATTGTAATAGTAAACTCATCACTCTGGTACGGGTTGCAGCCGTTGTATAATCTATATTGTAATAGTAAACTCATCACTCTGGTACGGGTTGCAGTCGTTGTATAATCTATATTGTAATAGTAAACTCATCATCTCTGGTACGGGTTGCAGTCGTTGTATAATCTGTATTGTAATAGTAAACCCATCACTCTGGTACGGGTTGCAGTCGTTGTATAATCTGTATTGTAATAGTAAACTCATCATCTCTGGTACGGGTTGCAGTCGTTGTATAATCTGTATTGTAATAGTAAACTCATCATCTCTGGTACGGGTTGCAGTCGTTGTATAATCTGTATTGTAATAGTAAACTCATCATCTCTGGTACGGGTTGCAGTCGTTGTATAATCTGTATTGTAATAGTAAACTCATCACTCTGGTACGGGTTGCAGCCGTTGTATAATCTGTATTGTAATAGTAAACTCATCATCTCTGGTACGGGTTGCAGTCGTTGTATAATCTATATTGTAATAGTAAACTCATCATCTCTGGTACGGGTTGCAGTCGTTGTATAATCTGTATTGTAATAGTAAACTCATCATCTCTGGTACGGGTTGCAGTCGTTGTATAATCTATATTGTAATAGTAAACTCATCATCTCTGGTACGGGTTGCAGTCGTTGTATAATCTGTATTGTAATAGTAAACTCATCATCTCTGGTAAGGGTTGCAGTCGTTGTATAATCTATATTGTAATAGTAAACTCATCACTCTGGTACGGGTTGCAGTCGTTGTATAATCTGTATTGTAATAGTAAACTCATCATCTCTGGTACGGGTTGCAGCCGTTGTATAATCTGCATTGTAATAGTAAACTCATCATCTCTGGTACGGGTTGCAGTCGTTGTATAATCTGTATTGTAATAGTAAACTGTGTGTCATCACCTCTGGTGGGGGTTGCAGTCGTTGTATAATCTATTGTAATAGTAAACTCATCTCATCTCTGGTAGGGTTGCAGTCTTCTCAATCTATGGTAGGGTTAATAGTCTTCTCATCCTCTGGTAGGGTTGCAGTCTTGTATAATCTGTAGGGTAATAGTAAACTCATCATCTCTGGTATGGGTTGCAGTAGCACCATAATCTGTATTGTAATAGTAAACTCATCATCTCTGGTAAAAGGCATCCAATCATTGTATAATGTTATTGTAAAGAAACTGTTTTCTTAATTTTGCAGTAAGGATTGTATAATGATCTGTATTGTAATAGTAAACTCATCATCTCTGGTGAGGGTTGCAGTCGTTGTATAATCTGTATTGTAATAGTAAACTCATCCTCTGGTAAGGGTTGCAGTCGTTGTATAATCTTATTGTAATAGTAAACTCATCATCTCTGGTAAGGGTTGAGTCGGGTTAAAGTCTTCTCATCCTCTGGTGGTAGGGTTAATCTGTATTTCTCACATCTCTGATAGGGTTGCAGTCGTTGTATAATCTACATTGTAATAGTAAACCATCCTCTGGTAGGGTTGCAGTTTGTATAATCTATATTGTAATAGTAAACCATCATCTGGTAGGGTTGCAGTCGTTGTATAATCTATATTGTAATAGTAAACTCATCATCTCTGGTAGGGTTGCAGTTTGTATAATCTATATTGTAATAGTAAACCATCATCTCTGGTAGGGGTTGCAGTCGTTGTATAATCTATATTGTAATAGTAAACTCATCATCTCTGGTAGGGTTGCAGTCGTTGTATGATCTATATTGTACCCCTGGTAGGGGTCGTTGTATAATCTATATTGTAATAGTAAACCATCATCTCTGGTAAGGGCAGTCGTTGTATAATCTATATTGTACCCCTGGTAGGGGTTGTATAATCTATATTGTACCATCCTCTGGTAGGGTTGCAGTTTGTATAATCTATATTGTACCCCTGGTAAGGGTTGTATAATCTGTATATTGTACCCCTGGTAGGGGTTGTATTGTAATCTATATTGTACCCCTGGTAGGGGTTGTATAATCTATATTGTACCCCTGGTAGGGGTTGTATAATCTATATTGTACCCCTGGTAGGGGTTGTATAATCTATTGTTGTACCCCTGGTAGGGGTTGTATAATCTATATTGTACCCCTGGTAGGGGTTGTATAATCTATATTGTACCCCTGGTAGGGGTTGTATAATCTATATTGTACCCCTGGTAGGGGTTGTATAATCTATATTGTACCCCTGGTAGGGGTTGTATAATCTATATTGTACCCCTGGTAGGGTTTGTGCATTCTATATTGTACCTCTGATTGGGGTTGCAGTCGTTGGGCTCCAGGTTGCACACGGCTCTACACGACAGGTGTCGCTCCACCTCCACACTGGAGAAGCCCTCCCAGCGCATGCTCAGTGCTCCAGGATACAGGTAACGGGCCCGCAACACCTGCAGAACAAAGCAAAAACACGGGAAAACTACTGATTGATCAAGTGCTTGGACTCACTGATTGTTAATTAAATGAATGAATGGATGGAAGGATGGATAGGTGGATGGATGAATCAATGAATCGATGTGTAAACGGACGGATCAACTGGATGCTTTAGGGAGATAATAAACTGATGATTGGATGTTGCATGCGCTCAAACTCATTTATGCACATTCTCTCTCTCTCTCTCTCTCTCTCTCTCTCTCTCTCTCTCTCTCTCTCTCTCTCTCTCTCTCTCTCTCTCTCTCCTCTCTCTCTCTCTCTCACACACACTTCACACACACACACACACACACACACACACACACACACACATACACACACTGTGCACGTATGCGCGCGCGCACAGACACACAGACACACAGACACACACACACACACACACACACACACACACACACACACACGCGCGCGCCGCGCGCGCGTTGCACGTACACACACAAGCATGCACGCACGTACACACACCTTTTTGTGTGTCTAATGCCACTTTTAGTAAAAAGACGTTAAATGAAAGAACAACACAACAACAGCACACCTTGAGGACAATCTTCTCCTTGTAGAGGGGCTCACAGGAGAGGAAGGGGGTGGGGGTGCAGCCTCCACACCTCTGCACCATGGTGCATTCTGGGTAGTAGGCCACCTGACTGTCCCTGTAGTCCAGCGGCAGACGGACGGACATGTTGCGAGGAGAACACTCATCAGACGTCGCCATGATGCCGCCTGAAGGAAGGAAGAAAGGGAGGAATTAAGGATAGATGGAAGGAAGAAAGGGAGGAATTAAGGATGGATGGTTTCAATATTTGTTCAGCGGCAGAAGGACGGACATGTTGCGAGGAGAACACTCATCAGACGTCGCCATGATGCCACCTGAAGGGAGGAAGAAAGGGAGGAATTAAGGATAGATGGAAGGAAGAAAGGGAGGAATTAAGGATGGATGGTTTCAATATTTGTTCAGCGGCAGACGGACGGACATGTTGCGAGGAGAACACTCATCAGACGTCGCCATTATGCCGCCTGAAGGAAGGAAGGAAAATAGGGAGGAATTAAGGATAGATGGAAAGAAGAAATTAAGGATAGATAGAGGGTTTCAACATTATGTCCAGCGGCAGTCGAACGGACATGTTGCGAGGAGAACACTCATCAGACGTCGCCATGATGCCGCCTGAAGGAAGGAAGGGAAGAAGAACGGAGGGGAGGAATTAAGGATAGATGGAAGGAAGGGAGGAATTAAGGAAAGATGGAAGAAAGAAAGGGAGGCATTAAGGATAGATGGAAGAAAGAAAGAAAGAAAGGAAGGAATTAAGGATAGATGGAGGGTTTCAACATTTTCAGCGGTAGACGAACGGACATGTTGCGGGGAGAACACTTATCAGACGTCGCCATGATGCCGCCTGAAGGAAGGAAGAAAGGGAGGAATTACGGATAGATGGAAGGAAGAAAGGGAGGAATTAAGGATAGATGAAAGAAAGAAAGGGAGGAATTAAGGATAGATGGAAGGAAGAAAGGGAGGAATCAAGGATTGATGGAGGGTTTCAACATTTGCAGCGGTAGACGGATACATGTTGCGGGGAGAACACTCGTCAGACGTCGCCATGATGCCGCCTGAAGGAAGGAAGGAAGAAAGGAATTAAGGATAGATGGAAGGAAGAAATGGAGGAAATAAGGAGAGATGGAGGGAAGAAAGGGAGGAATCAAGGCTTGATGGAGGGTTTGAACATATGCAGACAAACGTATACATGTGAGGAGAACACTCGTCAGACGTCGCCATGATGATGCCGCCTGAAGGAAGGAAGGAAGAAAGGAATTAAGGATGGATGGAAGGAAGAAATGGAGGAAATAAGGAGAGATTGAGGGAAGAAAGGGAGGAATTCAGGCTTGATAGAGGGTTGGAACATAATGTCTAGGGGAAGAGAAACGGACTTGTGAGGAGAACACTGGTCAGGAAAAGAAAACTAAAAAAAAAAATTCGATGGATGGATAAATTGGAGAATGATTGAGTAATGAATGAATACAGGATATCAATGAAAAAGTGGACCAATAGAAGGCTGGATATAAGACCGTATATTGCAAGTCAGGGGAAGATGAACGGACATGTTGCTGGGATAACACTCACCAGAGGTCGCCATGGTGCTACCCGAAAGATTCAATGAAGATACCAGTGGATAAATTATATAAAATAAAGAAAAGAATATGAATGGGTAATCGGATTAAAGACTGCAAGAACTAGTGGATAGATGAGGGCTGAATATTGTGACTGCTGTTAGTCATAAGTCATACGTTGTTTTTGTTTGTGGCACAAGCCACAAACCTATAACTCACTGTCAGTCTGTCGGTCTGTCGGTCGGTCCAAAATTGTCGCACGCCACAAACGATTGCGAATCCGCGCTTGTTTCATTGTCCATTGGGTATTGTACAACGCACATAGAAACTTAAAATAAAAATATTAAATAAAAAAAGTATGAAACAAATTTACATTAACAAATATGTAACTCTCACATCACATTGCTCACTCATCATGCAACCCACCACCA
>CM065692.1:8458206-8460706 GCA_017654935.2 Phymorhynchus buccinoides
TTCTATTAACTTATTCAATCTTTGGGATTTGGCCAGTCAGAATTTACTCAAACCATTAGTCAGTGTTCATAAATGCGCAGTGATGGTCACAATAAACAAATCTTCTTCTTTGACCAATGATGACTACAAATCTGCCAATATTTTCCCCACTTAGATCTAAGCTACTTTATAACAAAGGAGTCCTAATGCATAAGATTATTTATGGCAATTCTCCAACATCATTACAAAATATGTTCACTATTAATGAGTGCCGTCACAGCCATAAAATAGATCTTCCTTTGCCTGCTATTACTCTCTATGAATCAAGCCTTACTATTCTGGCAGCTGGCTCTGGAACAGACTGCATGACTCTTGAAAAAATAATCCAAATTTTAAAAGATTCAAAACTTTGTATTATGAGTTTTTGTTTGTGGCTCAAGCCACAAACCTATAACTCACTTTGTCGGTCTCGGTCTGTCTGTCTGTCTGTCTGTCGGTCCAAAATTGTCGCACATTTTGACAAAATTGTCGCACTTCAAATCGAGGCTACACTTCAAAATAATTGAGGCCGCTCTTTAAAATGATGTATTTTAAAAGCGTACAAAATAATAAACATACGTAATACAGACACTACAACAGACACGACGAGTATGCGGTGCTTCTTTTGATGAGTATAAGTAGGATACATAGTTTTAAATGTTTTCCAAAAGATATAAAAAGTTACGAAATGATGCCGAGATAACATTCTGGTTCACAGATTAAAATTATTGAAAAGCCAGGGGAGATGACTCATGATTGGAGTGGTAAAAATAGACCGCGTGCCACAAACAATTGCGATTTCGCGCTTGTTAATGAACAACTCTAACAAAAGCAACATCTAACTGCTTTCTCCGGAAATGTTTTGATGAACGTGCATGATATGTTTTCCACTGGACTGCCTAAGCACCGATGCATGCGTAGCATAAATGATTGTTTGTAATTATGTTTAAATCGATAACATTAATGACAATGTTCTGCTTTCTGTATGTTTATTTTCTGCATATGACCTTCTATGTATTGCATGTATATGTGGGCTTTAGAAGTTTGATAGATGAACGGGATTTGTTCTCACATAAAAGCTTGTTTATGTATTAGCATTTTCGTATGTACTATCATTTGAGGTGGATGTTCATTTAAAACATTATTTTTTTTCTCTCTCTCTCTCTCTCTCTCTCTCTCTCTCTCTCTCTCTCTCTCTCTCTCTCTCTCTCTCTCTCTCTCTCTCTCTCTCTCTCTCTCTCTCTCTCTCTCTCTCTCTGGTGGATGGGTGGATGAATGTGTATTTTTTGTTTTTTGTTTTTTGTTTTAGTTTTTGGGTGGGTGGGTGGGGGTGTTCCTGTTGCTTTTGTTCATTAATTGAAGTTTTAATTATGCTTTTCTTCTTTTGTTTCGAGGGCAAGATGTAAACAAGCCCATTGTGTGCTTATTCTTTTCCCTCAATAAACAAATCTCTCTCTCTCTCTCTCTCTCTCTCTCTCTCTCTCTCTTTACGTTTGATGTATTTTTAAGATTAGTATGTAAAATGGGCTTAGGCTTGATTTTATTATGTGTATCGGCTTGAAATTTAAAATGTGTACATGTTACGAGTATGTAAAATAGGATTAGTCTTTATTTTGTGATGAGTTAAGTTTTACTTATGTGCATGTTAAAGATGAGGACTAGAAAGTAGGTTTAGGCTTGATTTTGTTATGAGCAGTATTTACTTTTTAATATGTGTATTCGCATGCAAACAATATGACTAGGTCTGCTTTTGTTACGAGTGTGTGTTTACTTTTTAATTTGTTCATGTTAAAAATGAATAATGTAATGTAGGAATAGGTTTCATGTTGCCATGGGTACATGTATTTACATTTTAAATTGTGCATGCTAAGATGAGTAGGTAAAGTAATACTATGTTTGACTTATTATGTGCATGTTTTTCTCCTCAAATAAGTACATTTTAATGATGAATATATAAAGTATGATTGAGGTTGTTTTTTCATGTTTGTGCACTTCTCTATTTTTGAATGTTTAAAGATGAGTGTGAAAAGTAGGATTGGGTTTTATTTTCCCGTGTGTATGCGCTTACTTCACACATTTTGAATGTTAATAATGAGCATAGTTAATAATAATAGGTTTGATTTTGTTATTGATGTGTTACAATATAGGGATGTTTTTTGCATGCTTTATATTACTTTGTATGTGTTTATTTTCGTTTTCCATTTTCATTCATTCATTCTCTTTCATAAGCTTCAAATGTTTACTTCGATGTTATTGTCTCTTTGTTTATTTCTTTGTTCCTTAGTTTATTTTTTGAGGACTAGATGAAAAAAAGCATTTGTTTGCTTAATCTACTACCCTTATTAAAGAAAATTATTCAATTCAATTCAATTGTCTCTCAAACTCTCAATCTGTTAACAAACAAACAAAACAAAACAAAACACAAAAAACACACCCAGAAATTATTACTTACTGCCAGAGAAAAAGCACAACAGCAGAACAA
>CM065692.1:8465706-8490706 GCA_017654935.2 Phymorhynchus buccinoides
ATGACCAGAAATAAATTCTTCATGAATCAAAAGGTAACTAATTTCCGAGCGAAGCTTCGAGAAGTATTGTTTTCGTTTGTGATGTGTTGTTGTGGTTGTTGAGAGAGAGAGAGAGACAGAGGAGAGTAGAGGAGAAGAGAGAGAGAGAGAATGAGAGAGAGAGAGTAGAGATGAGCAGAGTGTTGAGAGATATAGAGAGATATTGTTAGAGAGCCTAACTACAGACCAGAAGATAGAGAGAGACAGAAGAGAGACCAGAGAGAGAGAGAGATGAGAGAAGGTAACTAATTCCCGAGCGAGGATCCGAGAAGATTGATTTTGTTTGTGATGTGTTGTTGTGGTTGTTGAGAGAGAGAGAGAGAGAGAGAGAGAGAGAGAGAGAGAGAGAGAGAGAGAGAGAGAGAGAGAGAGAGAGAGAGAGAGAGAGAGAGAGAGAGAGAGAGAGAGAGAGAGGTCTAAGTCGAATGGTTTATTCATTCAAAGGCCAAGGCCCCATATGAATAAGGGGCAATAATTAACAGCATTTACAGAGAGAGAGAGAGAGAGAGAGAGAGAGAGAGAGAGAGAGAGAGAGAGAGAGAGAGAGAGAGAGAGAGAGAGAGAGTAGCCTACTGAATCATACACATCTATAAAAAAAAAGCCAAACCATAACAACAACAAAACCCATACTTTGTAACCTTTACTCTCTAATTGGGCTGTTGCTGACGTCACAGCATCAGACCTGTACTGATTGGTCAAGAGGGGGCACTTGACAGATGACGCACGAGCGTCGCACGGTCCACTTCAGATCAGAGTTCCAGAACCCTACAGACCTTTGAAGAGAATCATAAGAGACAGGACAGATTTTTGCGTGCTAGCAGCGGTTCTTTTAAGGTCTAAATACACGCTGTTAGTTTTAACTCTTTCCCCATGGCAACAGTGATACTGTAGTAATGATACTACTTGCTTAGGGGAAGACGGGGTAAGAAGCGCATGGGCGGGTAAGAAGCCCACCCCAATTATCTCATGAAATTAAGCAAATTTCAGTCTCATTTTGCCCATGAGACGAGCGTTAATGTCTAGCATTCGTCTCATGGGCAAATTTGACTGAAATTTTCTTTATTTCATGAGATAATTGGGGTGGGCTTCTTACCCGCCCATGCGCTTTTTACCCCGTCTTCCCCTATTGTGTTACCATGGGGAAAGAGTGAAACATGTTAATTTGTATTGAAACCTTTTTTAATATTGTACTTGTCTATCACTGTGTTGCCATGGGGAAAGAGTGAAAACTAGCAACGTGTATTCTGACCTTTAGATTGCTTTAAAAAAAAAGAAGATGGTTGAGTAGTTAACCCATTTGTAGGCCCTATCCGTTTGTTGCAAGAAACGTTTGAAAGAAAAGAAAGAATCAAAGCATGTTTTTGTTTTTTGTTTTTTAGTAGCTGGAAGTGGTATAATTACTTAAATGCAAATCGCATTGCAAAGTTGTGACTGTGTGTGTGTGTGTGTGTGTGTGTGTGTGTGTGTGTGTGTGTGTGTGTGTGTGTGTGTGTGTGTGTGTGTGTGTGTGATGTGAAGTCAAATCAAGTCAAAATTGTATTTAAGTCAAACTTTTAGTGTGTGTGTGTGTGTGTGTGTGTGTGTGCGTGCGTGCGTGCGTGCGTGTGTGTGTGCGTGCGTGTGTGCGTGCGTGTGCGTGTGTGTGTGTGTGAGTGCGTGTGTGTGCGTGTGCGCGTGTGTGTGTGTGCGTGTGCAACGCGCGCGAGAGAGAGAGAGTGTGTGAGAGTGTGCGTTTCAAGAGAGAGACAGAGAGAGAGAGAGAGAGAGAGAGAGAGAGAGAGAGAGAGAGAGAGAGAGAGAGAGAGAGAGAGAGAGAGAGACAGAGAGAGACAGAGACAGAGAGACAGAAACAGAGTGAGTTTGTTATTGCCAAGAATCTGCCTTCAAATGAAATGGCACCTGGTGTCAAAGGCTGCGGACTGTAACCCCAGCTAAGCCGCTCATTAAGGAATAAGTCACAACATGCAAGCATCACGCTTCCATCCCACGAACTGAGAACCCCCCACCCCCACCCCGCGTGGGGATACCGGGGCGGTCTTGCGTAAAAACAGTTCCCCCACCTTCTGGAAGTTCTGTGCTTGTAACTTCCCCTAATTTGCCACTCTCTTTGACTCTGCCTTTTCCCTTTGCTTTCAATCATCTGCTATCTTTCTGACTTATTGGCCCATTCCATCCAATGTTTTTTTTCCCTCCGAATAACCAGTGTCTTTGTAATATTCAAAATTATTGTCATTGGGATTTCATTGATATGGCTGTGATTCTGACATCACGCACCACAACTGTATACATCACAGTACAAGTTATTAAATCTGCTTAGGGCCGTTTCGACATCTATTCGCGAATTACAAATTTGTATGTATATTTTATTCATGTCCCATATGTCCAGCGGGACCAGAGGACGTTAGACTTCTATTTTCATTCGCACCATAACTGTTAGTTTTACTGTAATTTAACTATCTGTATCGTTAAAAAATTTGGGACTTTCCTGGTGTTGCACTGCCTCCGGGCATTGCTTCCAGGATCGTTTCCACCATCTTTATATCTACTAGGCTAATGTCCCATATGTGTCTGTTCCAGACCGGAGGACGTTAAACAGATTTCCATCCGTGCCACAACTGCCAGATCAAAGGAACCATTGTGCCAAGTTTCAGTACGATCAGTTCGGTGGTTTAGGCGCTATGAACTGGAACACATTTCGGTCACACACGGAGACAGACACACACAACACACACACATACGGACAGGGAAACGCACAGGCTCTCGTTCCCATTCCAATGTAACTCCCTTTCCAAAAAACACACCCCCCCCAACCTGAAACAGACTGCAACGCCACTGGAACATACAACAAACAAACAACTACACGACAAGTGCAAAGCGACGTTATTTTATTCACAAGAGACAAAACAAAAACAAAACTGTCTAATAGAACAGGGAGGACAAAAAGATGCACCAACGCAACACAAAAACTTCCCTTTTTCCTTTATTTCTCTCCAATTATCTGGTCCACCACATAAACGCCCCTTCATTCTGTCCCTTTCTCTCTGACGTCTTCAAGCACTTGTTATCAGGTCATCGAGTTTCACCACCACCAAGTGACGTCAGATGCTGCACGCATGCGCAGCAGTGGATTGCAAAAACAAGAGAGGGGGGTGTCATTGGAGGCTGATTGTATGTAGGTCACTTAGACAAAAAGGGCATAAAAAGACCGGGGCGGTGGAAAGTTTAGTCATTTTGTAAGGAAATAGTATTAGCCCGTGAACAAGAACGCTACGCAGAGACTGTTGACTTCTTATTGTTGTTGTTATTATTGTTTATCTGTGATAATTCTTCATTGTTGTGAGTTTTTGCGTGTGATTTGGTGTGGTAGCCATGCTTGTGTTCGGATTGTTATGCTGGAGTGTCTTTTCTTTACTGGTAAGTGATTTAAGCTTACTATGTCCGTGAATAGTTTCAAGGGTCTACAAAGAAAAGAAGAGAGAGAGAGAGAGAGAGAGAGAAGAGAGAGAGAGAGAGAGAGAGAGAGAGAGAGAGAGAGAGAGAGAAGAGAGAGAGAGAGAGAGAGAGAGAGAGAGAGAGAGAGAGAGAGAGATTCGGAAGGTTTAATGAACCAGGCCATGATGCCCATGTCATGGGGATGGGGATTACAATAGGGAAGATTAAAACATAACAATAAATATGAATAACACAAATAAATGATAACTCAATTAAATAATTTAAACAAAATCAATTAATTATGTTGAACTAAGCAATTAAAAGAAAATATAAAAAAATGAATGAGTGGTAAATAGATAAATAAATAAATAAACAAATAAATAAATAGTACCTAACTAAATACATAATAAATAATAATTGAATTAATTGAAATTAAATCAATGAAATCAAACAGAGAGAGAGAGAGAGAGACAGAGACAGAGAGAGAGACAGAGAGAGAGAGACAGATAGAGGATGGGGATAGGCATACACACATATATACATACATATAGACAGACAGACAGACAGATAAACTGTGTTTTTGTAGGCTACATCCAGAAATGCACTCAAATATCAGAATTGAACTTTCCATTATATTTCCCGATTTTGTTTCTTGTTAACATATTATTTTTGGTACACTATGATGAATTTTCATAAACAAAGAAGCATATAAATATGATACATTATCTTGTCTGGGTCAGCGGTTGTAGTTTAAGTGACTGAAGCCAGAAAGGTCAACATATTGACCATGGAGAAGGGGTCCTACTAATTGCCGTCCGGAACCGTCCGGAAGCCGTCCGGATCCGTCCGGATACCGTCCAGAGCCGTCCAGATGCTGTCCGGATGCCGTCTGAAGTTTTCCTAGGGCCTTTTGGAGTCGATTCTTTAATAAAGCACAGTTGTATTATTTTCAAAATGCCAGTCTTTCTTATTTTTGAGAGGTGTAGGCCTTATTTCAAATATATCACATTAGAATCCCCAATATTTCAGACAAAAATATTTTCTCTCTCCATGTAAGTTTAATGGAAAATTTTGACTCTCTCTCTCTTAATAAAGCACAGCTGTATTATTTTCAAAATGCTTGTATTTCTCTCTCTCTCTCTCTCTCTCTCTCTCTCTCTCTCTCTCTCTCTCTCTCTCTCTCTCTCTCTCTCTCTCTCTCTCTCTCTCTCTCTGTCTCTCAGGCTCTAGTACGTGCTGCAGCCAATGGGAGTGGCTTAGTAGTATATTATAGGAATATAAAGTCTTCACATGAGCTTTTACCAATTAAAGTACCTGACTGAAATGACTTCACTCATAATCAATATGTATCTCTCTATCTCCCTAAATGTGATATGTTATCAACTCTGTGATAACTTCTAACTATTCATCTTGAAGCCATTATAAAAAACAACTATACTCTATTAACTTTTAACGGCATCCGGACGGCCACGGACGGCATGGACGGCTCCGGACGGCTCCGGACGGCAATTAGCATGACCGTGGAGAAGAAGAAAAGAAGAAGAAGAAGAAGAAGAAGAAGAAGAAGAAGAAGAAGAAGAAGAAAAGAAGAAGAAGAAAAAGAACCAGAAGAAGAAGAAGAAGACACTATAGGAATACCATTGTCGTAGGTCACAGAAGACACTAGTTTCAATACCATAGTCTTTACACTCTCCAAACCATTTTACAATGTCTGTTATAAGTACAATGTTTTTATCACACTGAAAACGCTACGAAAAGCAACGGTGACAAAAATATCTGGTTTCAAAGCATATTTTTGTTATTATTGTTAAGCCCCCATTAGCTAAAGGATTACAATAAACGTGATAGACTTGTCCTTAATGTAGACGAGGATTAGGAAAGTTAGGAATACACAAATATGCAGACGAAGATTGTTATCGAGCTTTGGAATTTTCTTTTCTAAAAGCCAACGACTCATATTGAACTAAATATCAATTATTGCAAAACGAATGTAGGGGAGCATGGGTCAAAACGGCCCAATCTGAGGAAAAAAGCCTCTACCAGTTATTGGTAGGGGAACTTATGGTCAAAACTCCATTCGACTGAATCATTAAATAGTGCACAGTTTGCGCACCCTGCAACTGGCCTGACAGTGTCATTGAAGAGGAAAAAGAAGATTACACAAAGTTTGTTTATGCGTTTGTTTGGTATGTATACCCACATGCGTGCACGCGTGCACACACGCACGCACGCATACACAAACGCGCACGCGCACACAGACACAGACACACACTTCCTATCTAACGATTTGTGTGCTTGACGTTGCACTTTATAATGCATTTCTATTTGTTTTTGTTACCTCCAGGTCTTCCCTGTCTCAACAATACACACACACACACACACACACACACACACACACACACACACACACACTCACACACACACACACACACACACACACACACATGTCTTCACTGTCTCAACAATACACACACACACACAAACACACACACAAACACACACACACACACACACACACACACACACACACACACACACACACACACACACACACACACTTTCACATGATCTTGCTCCATCCCTGATACCTTTCCACCCTCCCCTTTCTTCCAGTTCAATCTATGTGTGTATGTATGACTGTATGCCAGTCAGTCGTTTCAGACCATGACTGCCAGATAGCAGAAGGGGCAGAGGCTGGATGGCTAGAATGCTTTGCTTATAGTGGAGATGCCTTGCCCAGAATACATCCCCACACTCTCGGCCAAAGGGATTTAAGGACCGCTGGCGTTGGAGAAGGTCCCCAAAGGACAACCCATCCCTTTGGCTGCAGCACTAGACCCAGTGCAAAGACCCCCTCCACCTCGTTTAAGAGTCATAGTCTTCTACATAAATACTAAACATGTTTTTCCATTACTGTAGAAAATAATCTATTGTACAGCTCTCGTGTTACTACAGGCGCTAACGTCAGCCAATGATAAAAGCCATTTGAGCAATAAAATGGCTACCTTCAATCAATGAACACTTTTGAAAGGCCTACCATAGGGTAAGACGGGGGAAAAGCCCATGGGCGGGTAAGAAGCCCACCCCAATTATCTCATGAAATAAAGAAAATGTCAGTCAAATTTGCCCATGAGACGAATGCTAAACATTAATACTTGTCTCATGAGCAAAATGTGACTGAAATTGGCTTCATTTCATGAGATAATTGGCATGGGCTTCTTACCCGCCCATGGGCTTTTTACCCCGTTTTCCCCTATACATAAGGCAGGGAAAAGGAGAGCCTGTCTTAGTCCACCACCACCACCACCCATTTTGACTACAGTCCAGGACCTCTGACTCACAATGGACAGTTTCTTTTCCGGGGCTCTCACGCGCCTATAGTAGTGTTTGTCCCTTTTATAGCCTTTGTAGTGAGTTAGAGAACAGCACCTCCATTGTGCGGGGCGACACAAAGCAGGGTGTTGTTGCGGGCCTTATCAACAGGAACTGCCCACTCCGCGCCTCAACAGTCCAATTAAGCCACCACCATACCATCCCTGGGAGTGCACATAGATACTGCCAAGCCTCTCCATGGTGAATGGCGGTGAGGGGTATACCCCCCTCCCCTCTCCCCTCCTTTTCATTCCTTTTGCTCAAATGGCTTCTATCATTGGTTGACATTGGAATATAGTAGGGGCCAACGGTAACGTGAGAGCTGTACAATAGATGGGTTGTTTTCTTCTACGGTAATGGAAAATCGTGGAACAGTTTATACATTTGTGGAAGACTATGCCTCTCAAACGAGGGGGCATTTGCACCGGTTCTGACGCTGCAGCCCCAAGGGATGGGTTGGCCTTTGGGGACCTTCCCCAACGCCAGCTGTCCTCAAATCCCTTCGGCCGAGAGAGTGGGGATGTAGCCTAGTCAAGGCAGCTCCACCACATTAAACAAATTCTAGCCCATCCCGCCGGAATAGCATCTGCCCCCTCTGCTATCTGGCAACCGTGGTCAGAAACTACTGACTGGCAGTATGCACAGTAAGCTACCTGCAGTATCGACTCCAGCTACTTGCAATTTCTTGGATAACGGCAATGGCAAGCGGCCATTTTGTCTTGTCTTTTTTTCATTTTTAGCCCTAACCCCAATCCTAATCATAACCATATCCCTTCCCCGGGCGTTCTATCCTAACCCTAACCCTATCCCGACCCGGAGAAAGGGATAGGAGTAGCAGTGAGTTCATAACTTGAAAAAAGAATCGTTGGCGTCGATACTGCAGATAGCTTTCAGTGTAGTGTACATGCACTCGCCAGGTCCTTAACTGAAAGCAAAGCGATCGCATTTTTTTAAATGTCGGTCTTTTCTATCCCTGACTACAAGTGTGCAGTGTTGACTGTAGCACACAATTAGTTGTAGATTTATTTATAAGTTTGAGAAAACCATGCGCTTCTTCCTTTGATGATTATAAATGTTATTATTCATTCCGTTTTGAACCCGAAACCCGTTGCTTTCGACGCGCTTAACCCCGTGTTTTCATCCTTTTATCCTGCGTCCTTTTACTACGTCATAAACAACAACAACATCAACAGTTTAATTGGAAAAAAAATGTATCGAAACTGAAAATACAACAGAGATTTGTACCTAAGTATGGGTTAGACTTCAGAATTGGTGTCATTACTCAGTCAGTGCGTGCTGTGCATGTGAGTCATCATGCTAACAAACCAATACCCTATTTGTCAATAATACTCTGCTTGGACACAGAATCTGAATGACTTCCTTGTTATTGTGTGTGACGTTGTTTCTTAATTTGCTTTGCGACTTGAATATCTTTATCGATTAAAAATTCGGGACTTTCCTGGTATTGCAGTACCTCCAGGATCGTCCCATAATCTTAATGTCCCACATGTGCCTGTTCCAGGCCGGAGGACGTTAATCGGATTTTCATTTATTTGCCTTGATAAGGCCCACTGTAGTTGGCTTTGTTGTGTTGTTGTTGCTGTTGTTGCTGTTGTTGTTGCTGTTGTTGTTGTTGTTGTTGTTGTTGTTGTTGTTGTTGTTGTTGTTGTTGCTGCTGCTGTTGTTGCTACTGTTGCTGTTGCTGTTGTTGTTGTTGTTACTATTGTTGCTGTTGTTGGTGTTACTGTTGTTGCTGTTGTTGGTGTTACTGTTGTTGCTGTTGTTGCTATTTGTTGCTGTTGTTGGTGTTACTGTTGTTGCTGTTGTTGCTATTGTTGCTGTTGTTGCTACTGTTGCTGTTGCTGTTGTTGTTGTTGTTACTATTGTTGCTGTTGTTGGTGTTGCTATTGTTGCTGTTGTTGCTACTGTTGCTGTTGCTGTTGTTGTTGTTGTTACTATTGTTGCTGTTGTTGCCATTGTTGCTGTTGTTGCTGTTGCTGTTGTTGTTGTTGTTACTATTGTTGCTGTTGTTGCCATTGTTGCTGTTGTTGTTATTGCTGTTGTTGCTATTGTTGCTGTTGCTGTTGTTGTTGTTGCTACTATTGTTGCTGTTGTTGCTATTGTTTCTATTGTTGCTGTTGTTGTTGTTGCTGTTGTTGTTGTTGTTGCTGTTGCTGTTGTTGTTGTTGCTACTATTGTTGCTGTTGTTGTTGCTATTGTTGCTGTTGTTGTTGTTGCTGTCGTTGTTGCTGTCGTTGCTGTTGTTGTTGTTGTTGCTGTTGTTGCTATTGTTGCTGTTGTTGCTCTTGCTGTTGTCGTTGTTGCTGTTGTTGTTGCTATTGTTGCTGTTGATGCTGTTGCTGTTGTTGTTGTTGTTGTTGCTGTTGTTGTTGTTGTTGTCATTGTTGTTGTTGCTGTTGTTGCTGCTGTTGTTGCTGTTGCTGTTGTTGTTGATGTTGCTGTTGCTGTTGTTGCTGTTGTTGTTGTTGTTGTTGTTGTTGCTGTTGTTGTTGTTGTTGTTGTCGTTGCTATTGTTGCTGTTGTTGCTGTTGCTGTTGTTGTTGTTGCTGTTGTTGTTGCTGTTGCTGTTGTTGTTGTTGCTGTTGTTGTTGTTGTTGTTGTTGCTGTTGTTGTTGTTGCTGTCGTTGTTGCTGTTGTTGCTGTTGCTGCTATTGTTGCTGTTGTTGCTGTTGTTGTTGTTGTTGTTGCTGTTGTTGCTATTGTTGCTGTTGTTGCTGTTGCTGTTGTTGTTATTGTTGCTGTTGTTGTTGTTGCTATTGTTGCTGCTGTTGTTGATGTTGCTGCTGTTGTTGCTATTGTTGTTGTTGTTATTGTTGCTGTTGTTGCTATTGTTGTTGTTGTTATTGTTGCTGTTGTTTTTGTTGTTGCTGTTGTTGTTGTTGTTGTTGTTGTTATTGTTGCTGTTGTTGCTGTTGTTGTTGTTACTATTGTTCACAATAATGGTGGTTGTCATTGGTGATGATAATGATGACGACGACGACGACGACAATGATGAGGATGACGATGATGATAATGATGACGACGACGACGACGATGAGGATGATTATTGTGATGACGATGTAATGATGACGATGATCATGACGATGATGATGATAAATTGATGGTGATTCTGATGATGACATTACTACTGCTTTTGTTGCTGATGTTGATCCCGATGACGACGACTATGACAATAATGGCGACGACGGCGACGACGGCGACGACGAGATAATGATGATGACGAGGATGATTTTGACAGTGACAGTACGCCTAATAACGACGACGACGACGACGACTATAATGATGACAATGATTTCAACAATGATGAAAACAACATAATGAAGAAAACTGACGATGACAGTTAATAAAACACACGTCGATGAAAATGACGACGACGGTAACGATGATAACTATGAACGATGGCAACGACAACGATGAGAACCACAATGATTTCGCGCGCGCGCGCGCGCGCGTGCACGAACGCACGCACGCGCACGCACGCACACATGCACACACGCACGAACGCACGCACGCATGAACACACACACACGCACGCACGCACACGTACACTCAAAACACTATATATCATGCACACATACACACACGCATACACAAATACACACACACACACACACACACACCACACACACACACACACACACACACACACACACACGCGCGCGCGCGCGCACGCGCGCACACAATGTCAGCTGTATGGTTATTTCTAGGTACATATTGTATCAAGTGTAAATGCTTTGTGTTATTAATGTTTTAGTAAGCTTATTTGCACTTTTTTGTTTTGTCTTTTAGAATTGTTTTTCAATCTTTTTAAAAATTCTTACTTATTTTCTTTCTGAGAACAGGATGTAAACAAGCTGTCAAGGCCGCTACTCCTATACGATTCGATTTATTTATTTATTTATTTATTTATTTATTAAGAAGGTTTCTATAACGCATACCTTTAAGCTCTATGCGATTCCCTGCGATCCGATTGTGACTCTTGTGAGGCGTGATTCACGTGAAATGCTATCGTCTACATGAATCTAATGAAACCCTAACTAGTTTTGTTCACTCTATTAGTAGTCCGTCTGTACATGAATCTGATGAAATATCTAACCTAAGCGCAAAACCCTTTTTCCAAGTTGATCTTCATAATCTTCAGTACGATGAAGGTGGAAGATCAAACGAAGAAGAAGAAGAAGAAGAATCTGCATTTTTGTATCAGACATTTGATCGGATTCGAGTATTATTTCGGTCTACGTGAGTAGTATAAGTGAAGGAAAATAGTAGAATTATGATTGTTAACAATCTGTATTGTTAAAAATTTGAGCTTTACTGGTGTTGCACTACCTCCTGGCATTGCCTCCAGGATCGTTCCCACACCATCTTTATATCTACTAATGTCCCATAATGTGTCTGTTCCAGACCAGAGGACGTTAAACAGATTTTCATTCAATTACGATTGTGTTGTTTTTTATAAGACGGATGTATTTCACGTGAATGAATCGTGACTCACAGACATCGTCACAATTGGATCGCATTTGGGTTGAATCGTATTCAGTGTGGCGGGCCCTTTGTTCCTTTGCCCTCAGTGAAGATCATTCTGACTCGACCTGACTTGACTTGACTTGACTTGATACAGGTGGCAGGGCAAAATGGAGGGAACAGACCGAGGGCTTGGGAGAACAGAGGCAGAGGGAGACCCCGGCGGATCAACAGCAACATCAACAGCGTAAGAATGGACACGTCCATTTCAACTCAGTCCTCGTCTGTTAACCCTTTCACCGCCAATGTCGCATTTTAGCACCACAATGGTTTAACCATTTTACCACCGATGTCGCATTTATGCACCACAATGATTTTAACACCCATGTCATTAAAAGCCTTGAAATTCGGGTCTGTTATCCAATGATCTTGTGTTCTTAAGTTTGGGCAGTAAGGATAAGCCCTATTCTAAGCATGTCACAGATAAATCCCCAATATTGCAGATCCATTTTTTTCTGTTACCTTGTAAGTTTAATGGAAAATTGTGGTTAAAAAATGGCTGGCTGCGAAAGGGTTAACAGCCATGTCACTAAAAGGCATCAAATCAGGACCTTTTATTATTCAAAGACCCTATTTTCTTAAAAATTTTAAGAAACGAAGATGACGGCTGGGTTCAATAAAATTCACAACAAATTAAAACAGAGTCGATATTGAAACCCAAAAGAAAATGTTTAATAACGTTATATATGCTACAGAGGAATTCGCAATATTGCAGATATTTTATTTTCTCTACCCAGTTAAGTTTAATGATTGTTTTTGGCTGCCAAATGGCTGGCGGCGAAAGGGTTAAGGGTACGTACACATACGTGCGTAGATTCCGTGCGGAAACCCGTGCGCAATCCGTAAATAAGTAAAAGGGAAAAGATTTGCGCACGTATCCGAATTTCCCCTAATCCGTGATTGTTTGCCCTTCTTTCTTTCACTTATTTACGGATTGCGCACGGGCTTCCGCACGGAATCTCCGCATGTATGTGTACGTACCCTATGTCTTTCTCCATCACATAAGCCCGTCTATTTTCTTCTCCCTGTCTATCATTCCTTATACTGTTAAATTTGTTCTCTCAGCCAAGTTCTAGGCTTAGACCTACTCTTTTCTTTCAATGTTTGCTTCTTATTAGAATTACTGTATTTTACTGCATTTCTACAGTGTACTGGATGGGAGGTATATGCCTTACAAGAGGATGAGTTTTTCTGTTTCTGATCGCTAAAAACCACAAGTAAAAAGTAATGTCCCATATGGCTTCGGCCAGGAGGACGTAAAGCTAAATTCGTCGTTTTCTGATCGTCTGCCTGTCTGTTCTTTGTCTATGTTTCTGTTTATGTGTCTGTCTCTGTCTGTTTGTCTGTTGTCGTAATCGTCATCATCATCATCATCATCATCACCATCATTGTAGTCAGCCTCGTCATGTTCAACTTCCACCTTCTACTTCCCCATCCTCCTCTTCTTCCTCCTCCTCCTCTTCTTCCTCCTCCTCCTCTTCTTCCTCCTCCTCCTCTTCTTCCTCCTCCTCCTCTTCTTCCTCCTCCTCCTCTTCTTCCTCCTCCTCCTCTTCTTCCTCCTCCTCCTCTTCTTCCTCCTCCTCCAACTCTTCATTCACATCGTTACTTCTTCTTCTTCTGCAAACATTTTCCAGCAGGCGCAGGAGCAGCCTCAGCAGCAGGTGCGGGTTCAGGTGCAGGAGGTCCCCGCCAGGAGGCCCATGAGCGGCCGGAACTCCGATGACGAGCCCTTCCTCCCCCAGGACTGGAGGAGCCTGGTCCAGAGGAACGGAGGGGTCAATGACGTCATCGACTTCATCGGCCTCCTGGAGACTCCGGAGGGACGTCAGGTCACCGAGGATGACAGTAAGTGTGTGTGGGGTGGGGGTGGGGGTGGAGAGGGGTGGGAGTGGGGGAGGGAGAGAGAGGGGGTGAGAGAGAGGGGGTGAGAGAGGGAGAGGGGGAGAAGGTCAGAGAAACAGAACTCTGATCACGACCCTTCCTCCCCTCAGCACTGGATGGACCTGGTCCAGAGGAACGGAGGGGTCAATGACGTCATCGACTTCATCGACCTCCTGGAGACTCCGGAGGGAGGTCAGGTCACCGAGGATGACAGTAAGGGGAGGAGAGGGGCGGGGGAGGGGGGGGGGGCGAGGGGCAAAGGGAGGGATAGAGAAATGGAGAGAAGGTGGGAGGGAGAGATAGATGGGGGGAGGGGAGAGGGGAAAAGGAGAGAGAGAGGGAGGGAGAATGTCAGAGAGAGAGAGAAAGAGGGAGAGGGAGGGAGAGATAGATAGATGGAGAGAGAAATGGAGGGGAGAGAGAGAGAGAGGGAGGGAGTCAGAGAGAGAGAGAGAGAGAGAGAGAGAGAGAGAGAGAGAGAGAGAGAGAGAGAGAGAGAGAGAGAGAGAGAGAGAGAGAGAGAAGAGAGAGAGAGAGAGAGAGAGAGAGATTTAAGGAGCACGGTAAAACCTTCGAGCTTGTTGTTGCTCTAATTGTCTTTCTGTTTGATCGTTTCCGAATGAATAAAGATTTGTTTAAACCAGAGAGAGAGAGAGAGAGAGAGAGAGAGAGAGAGAGAGAGAGAGAGAGAGAGAGAGAGAGAGAGAGAGAGAGAGAGAGAGAGAGAGAGAGAGAGAGAGGGAGAGAGAGAGAGAGAGAGAGAGAGAGAGAGAGAGAGAGAGAGAGAGAGAGAGAGAGAGAAGAGAGAGAGAGAGAGAGAGAGAGAGGAGTCTGGAGAGAGAGAGAGAGAGACAGAGGGAGAGAGACAGGCAGACGCGCGCGCGCGCATAAAGTTCAAAGTTTAGCAAAGATGCGAATGATATGCTAAATAACAAAGTTATGCAATCGATCACAAATATAATTATGTGCTTGTTTTGTTTGTTTCAGTTTTCAGTGATTACGAAACACCAGATGGAAAACGGGTGATAACAGGAGGTGCGTAAATTCGTCTGTCTTGTTTGTGAAGAACTGTCCTTTAAAAATAAATGTGTCCACTGCTTATATATTATTATGATGTCAAGAGACAGACAGAAAGACACACACACAGACACACAGACACACACACACACACACACACACACACACACACACACACACACACACACACACACACACACACACACACACACACACACACACACACACACACACACACACACACACACACACACACACACACACACACACACACACACACACACACACACACACACACACACACACACACACACAGGGGGAGAGAGAGAGAGAGAGTCAGAGAGAGAGAGACAGAGAGAGAGAGAGAGAGAGAGAGAGAGAGAGAGAGAGAGAGAGAGAGAGAGAGAGAGAGAGAGAGAGAGAGAGAGAGACAGACAGAGAGTGAGAGAGAGGAGAGAGAATGTGACAATATTATGTTAATTTTCATTACCAATTAATTATATGTTTAAGAGAGAGAGAGAGAGAGAGAGAGAGAGAGAGAGAGAGAGAGAGAGAGAGAGAGAGAGAGAGAGAGAGAGAGAGAGAGAGAGAGAGAGAGAGAGAGAGAGAGAGAGAGAGAGAGAGAGAGAGAGAGAGAGAGAGAGAGAGAGAGAGAGAGAGAGAGAGAGAGGAGAGAGAGAGAGAGAGAGAGAGAGAGAGAGAGAGAGAGAGAGAGTCGAATCTATCCTTAGGGCTACATCTATCCTTAATTCCTCCCTTTCGTCCTTCTATTTATCCTTAATTCTTCCCTTCCATCTATTCTTAATTCCTCCCTTTCTTCCTTCCATCTATCCTTAATTCTTTCCTTCCATCTATCCTCTTAATTCCTCCCTTTCTTCCTTCCATCTATCCTTAATTCTTCCCTTCCATCTATCCTTGATTCCTCCCTTTCTTCCTTCCATCTATCCTTAATTCTTCCCTTCCATCTATTCTTAATTCCTCCCTTTCTTCCTTCCATCAATCCTTAATTCTTCCCTTCCATCTATCCTTAATTCCTCCCTTCCTTCCTTCCATCTATCCTTAATTCTTCCCTTCCATCTATTCTTAATTCCTCCCTTTCTTCCTTCCATCTATCCTTAATTCTTCCCTTCCATCTATCCTCTTAATTCCTCCCTTTCTTCCTTCCATCAATCCTTAATTATTCCCTTCCATCTATCCTTGATTCCTCCCTTTCTTCCTTCCATCAATCCTTAATTCTTCCCTTCCATCAATCCTTGATTCCTCCCTTTCTTCCTTCCATCAATCCTTAATTCTTCCCTTCCATCTATCCTTAATTCCTCCCTTCCTTCCTTCCATCTATCCTTAATTCTTCCCTTCCATCTATTCTTAATTCCTCCCTTTCTTCCTTCCATCTATCCTTAATTCTTCCCTTCCATCTATCCTCTTAATTCCTCCCTTTCTTCCTTCCATTAATCCTTAATTATTCCCTTCCATCTATCCTTGATTCCTCCCTTTCTTCCTTCCATCAATCCTTAATTCTTCCCTTCCATCAATCCTTGATTCCTCCCTTTCTTCCTTCCATCAATCCTTAATTCTTCCCTTCCATCTATCCTTAATTCCTCCCTTCCTTCCTTCCATCTATCCTTAATTCTTCCCTTCCATCTATCCTTAATTCCTCCCTTTCTTCCTTCCATCTATCCTTAATTCTTCCCTTCCATCAATCCTTGATTCCTCCCTTTCTTCCTTCCATCAATCCTTAATTCTTCCCTTCCATCTATCCTTAATTCCTCCCTTCCTTCCTTCCATCTATCCTTAATTCTTCCCTTCCATCTATTCTTAATTCCTCCCTTTCTTCCTTCCATCTATCCTTAATTCTTCCCTTCCATCTATCCTTTAATTCCTCCCTTTCTTCCTTCCATCAATCCTTAATTCTTCCCTTCCATCAATCCTTGATTCCTCCCTTTCTTCCTTCCATCAATCCTTAATTCTTCCCTTCCATCTATCCTTAATTCCTCCCTTCCTTCCTTCCTTCAGGCGGCATCATGGCGACGTCTGATGAGTGTTCTCCTCGCAACATGTCCGTTCGACTGCCGCTGGACATAATGTTGAAACCCTCCATCTATCCTTAATTCCTTCCTTTCTTCCTTCCATCTATCCTGGGTACAGGGGATTTTTTCCTCTCATTCTGCACTAGGCCTTAACGGTCTGAACGTGGAGTCTTTCGGATGAGACGATAAACCGAGGTCCCGTGTGCCCATGCACTTAGCATACGTTAAACCCAGTGGCAACGAAAAAGTTGTCATTTGGTAAAAATTTACCCCCCCCCCCCCCCCCCTCATCAGTGACAAAAATCGCATGCACATTTATTATTTTTAAATGGGTGGCGCGCCTCTGGCTGCGACGCGCTCTCCAGGTGGGAGCAGCCCGAATTTCACAGAGACGCCTATGTGACTATAAAGTACCTAATACCTAATAACTAATACCTAATACCTTAATTCTTCCCTTCCATCTATCCTTGATTCCTCCCTTTCTTCCTTCCATCTATCCTTAATTCCTCCCTTCCTTCCTTCTATCTATCCTTAATTCCTTCCTTTCTTCTCTCTATCCTTAACTCCTCCCTTTCTTCCTTCCATCTATCCTTAATTCCTCCCTTCCTTCCTTCAGGCGGCATCATGGCGACGTCTGACGAGTGTTCTCCCCGCAACATGTCCGTTCGTCTATCGTTGAACTACAGGGACAGTCAGGTGGCCTACTACCCAGAATGCACCATGGTGCAGAGGTGTGGAGGCTGCACCCCCACCCCCTTCCTCTCCTGTGAGCCCCTCTACAAGGAGAAGATTGTCCTCAAGGTCTGTGACACTGTGTGTGTGCGCGCGCGCGCGCGTGTGTGTGTGTGTGTGTGTGTGTGTGTGTGTGTGTGTGTGTGTGTGTGTGTGTGTGTGTGTGTGTGTGTGTGTGTGTGTGTGTGTGTGTGAAGGTGTGTGTGTGTGTGTGTGTGTGTGTGTGTGTGTGTGTGCAAGTGGTTTGTTTGTGTGTGTGTGTGTGTGTGTGTGTGTGTGTGTGTGTGTGTGTGCGTGTGCGTGCGTGTGTGTGTGCGTGTGCGTGTGCGTGCGTGTGCGCGTGCGTGCGTGCGTGCGCGCGCGTGCGTGTGTGAGTGCGCGCATGTGAGCGTGTGAGTATGTGTGTGAGAGAGAGAGAGAGAGAGAGAGAGAGAGAGAGAGAGAGAGAGAGAGAGAGAGAGAGAGAGAGAGAGAGAGAGAGAGAGAGAGAGAGAGAGAGAGAGAGACAGAGACAGAGACAGAGACAGACACAGACACAGAGAGACACAGAGAGAGTAATGTATGTTCGTAAGTGAGTGCGAGCGTATGCAACATCAAATCAAATCCTCGCTTTAATGTCACCCCAAAGCATTAATTTTATCCGTCCGTCTATACCTTGATTAATCTATCCATCCATCCATCCATCCATCCATCAACATCACTTTTTATTGCTTTCCCATCTTCTGGGCTGTATAGTGCTCCCACGCGGCTCATTCTGAGTACCAACTCACAGCCACACCCCAACTTGTTCAAGTCGCAGAATCCGAAACCATCAGTCCAAGGGTAGCGAATCTATGTTAGGCCGTCAGGAGGCAACCAACCGAGGAGACACTACATTGCTGCTGAATTGCTTTGGTGGAGTTCAGTGGAGCCTGTACGCAGGACACTTCAGTCCAATCACTTTATCAATCAGTAGTTTTGCTTTGTTCTGCAGGTGTTGCGGGCCCGCTACCTGTATCCTGGAGCACTGAGCATGCGCTGGGAGGGCTTCTCCAGTGTGGAGGTGGAGCGACACCTGTCGTGTAGAGCCGTGTGCAACCTGGAGCCCAACGACTGCAACCCCAATCAGAGGTACAATATAGATTATACAATCCCTACCAGGGGTACAATATAGATTATACAACCCCTATCAGAGGTGAGAAGACTTTAACCCCCACCAGAGGTGAGAAGACTTTAACCCCTGTCGGAGATGAGAAGACTTTATCCCCTATCAGAGATGGGAAGACTTTAACCCCTACCAGAGGTGAGAAGACTTTAACCCTACCAGAGGTGAGAAGACTTTAACCCCCACCAGAAGTGAGAAGACATTAACCCTACCAGAGGTGAGAAGACGTTAACCCTACCAAGATGAGAAGACTTTAACCCTACCAGATATGAGAAGACGTTAACCCTACCAGAGGTGAGAAGACTTTAACCCTACCAGAGATGAGAAGACTGTAACCCTATCAGAGGTGAGAAGACGTTAACCCTACCAGAGATGAGAAGATTTTAACCCTACCAGATATGAGAAGACGTTAACCCTACCAGAGATGAGAAGATTTTAACCCTACCAGAGGTGAGAAGACTTTAACCCTATCAGAGGTGAGAAGACTTTAACCCTACCAAAGGTGAGAAGACTTTAACCCCCAATAGAGATGAGAAGATATTAACCCTACCAGAGGTGAGAAGACTTTAACCCCCACCAGAGGTGATGACACACAGGTTTGCTATTACAATATACATTATGCAACGACTGCAATCCATATCAGAGGTACAATATAGATTATACAACCCTGCCAGGGGTAGAAAATAGATGATACAACCCCTACCAGGGGTACTATATAGATTATACAACCCCTACCACAGGTGATGACACACATGTTTACTATTGCAATATTTATAGATGATACAACGACTGTAGTAGTCTGTTTGTTTTATTTTGTTTACTGTTAGACTCTGCGCTTTAAATCTTACTATCTTACGGTTGCTTTTCTATTTGCCCTCCAGGTTTAACCCGTACCAGTGTAAGTGCATCTGCATGCGCGCCATGCAGTGCTACAACGAGAAGGTGTGGGACCCGGAGCAGTGTGGATGTCGCTGTCCTAACGAGGGACCCTGCTGTGCTGATCAGGGCCAGGAGGACGACAGGACGTGCACCTCCTACTTCGACCACGACTTCTGCGAGTACGTTGAAGTACTCTCTCTCTCTCTCTCTCTCTCTCTCTCTCTCTCTCTCTCTCTCTCTCTCTCTCTCTCTCTCTCTCTCTCTCTCTCTCTCTCTCTCTCTCTCTCTGTCTCTCTCTCTGTCTCTCTCTTTTTCTTTTCTTTCCTCTCTCTCTCTGTCTCTCTCTCTCTCTTTCTCTCTCTCTCTCTCTCTCTCTCTTTCTCTCTCTCTCTCTCTCTCTCTCTCTCTCTCTCTCTCTCTCTCTCTCTCTCTCTCTCTCTCTCTCTCTCGCTCTCTCTGTGTATGTGTATGTGTGTGTGTGTGTGTGTGTGTGTGTGTGTGTGTGTGTGTGTGTGTGTGTGTGTGTGTGTGTGTGTGTGTGTGTGTGTGTGTCTGCCTCTCTGTCTTTCTTGTTACTGTCTGTCTTTGTCTGTCTCTCTCTTTGTGTCTGTCTGTTTCCGTACCTTTACATTCTGCAGAACTTTTCATGAATGTTACTGTGAAATTGCATATCATAAGCAGAGGGACAACAACATTGCAAAACGGTTAGAATTGATGCAATGTTGTTGCCGGTTAGGCTGCCTATCACACCATGCTATGTCAGTCTCACTGGTTATACTGTTAGTGTTTGTGCCTAGAGAGCCTGATATAATAGGCTTGGGTTCCATTCTACTGTTGGTAGACGGGAAAGTATTCTGCCCGACCTCAAGGAAATCACTTCCATAGGGGCAAGCCCAAGTCCACAAGTACGTGTTACAGCTAAGACTGAAGATATTGATAAAACAATTAAGGGACAGGACTGCAAACAAACATATTGCCCCAAGATACAAAACATCTGTACGAAACAATCTCTACTGGTAATTATAAATACTATTGTGTTTTAAAATGAACTTTCTCTGTTTTAAAATGAACTTTCTCAATGTCTTGTCTACAATGCCTTCTTTTGTGATGATTAGGCATACACCGTGAATGTATTTTATCTACAAAAAATGAACAGTTTCACACAGTCACCCTCGCTTGTCGCAGATGCACGTTGAAGACTTCCATCGGGTTCTCTCCCAACGCCTCTCGGGCAGAGATCGACGCCTGGCAGGAACGGCGTCGATCCGATCAAGAGAACAACGAGGAGGAAGGAGGAGAAGAGGTCACAGACGAACCCACCACCCCCACCACAACTACCACCACCACATCCACAACTCCAGCCCCCACCACACCCGCTAACTGCAGCATTAGACGATGTCCGCGAAATTTTCGGTTAGTGGTCAACCGCTTCGGCCATTGTGTGTGCGTGTACAACGGAAGACGTCGCCCACGCGTTCGAGGACGGAGGTCAGTTGATGATGATGAAGGCGAAGAGGCTTGACTTTGAACGATCAGAAATGGACATTTTGCCATTTGTGAAGAGGCCTGATTTTGAACGACCAGTACTGGACAGTTTGACCAGTTTTGAAGAGGCCTGACTTTGGATGTTCAGTAACGGACAGTTTTCTTTTTCTTCTTCTTCCTCCTCCCCTGTGTGTGTGTGTGTGTGTGTGTGTGTGTGTGTGTGTGTGTGTGTGTGTGTGTGTGTGTGTGTGTGTGTGTGTGTGTGTGTGTGTGTGTGTGTGTGTGTGTGTGTGTGTGTGTGTGTGTGTGTGTGTGTGTGTGTGTGTGTGTGTGATTCAAAACGTTCGTTGTCCAAACTGGGCAATGAGTTTTGCTGGCCCGGTCTAAAGCAGGTTGGTGGAATCGTGTAGCAATCCTGTTTGCTGACTACCTTGTGCTGGGGATTCGTCAGTTGTTGTTCTCAAGTCTGAAGACTTGACCATGCCTGTGCCTTCAGGTTGTAGCGATTCTGTCATTGTTGGGAACAGCCCAGAACAGGGACAGCTACCTACTGTCAATCGTGTATGTTTAACGTTTGTGTTTTGAGTGAAAATTCAGTTGTATATTTTCCTTTTTATTATTTTTAATAGAACCAATCGGATATTACAGTTATTAAATTCGATCAGGATTTGTTTTGGGATCGAGTCAGTTATTGTATACATGTGTCACTGTGTTACAGTATAATAATGCTAGAGTTCTCTTGTTCTATGAATCGAAATTTGCTTGGAAGCACTGGTGAATTTTTTTAAGAGAAGAGCAACTTGAGAAAGTCTTATTTCAAATGGTTGGGCCTGCAAAGCAGTTTCCTCCAAATCTATACTGAAGCACCTTCTAATCTTGTGTTTATATATTTGACAACGAAGCGCAAGACTAGACCTACAACAAAAATTCGTCCGCATACTGGAATGTAAGCTTATTCGGTTACCTTATAAACTAAACTTGAATTATAGCCTACGGCATAATATTAACAGCAACGCTTTTTAATCAATACAGATCTATCCAAAATCTCTCTCTCTTCTTGTCTTTTTTTAAAATTCGACTCACTGACCTTTATTCTCTTAACGTGTGCATGGGTGTTTTTTTTTTTACTCCCCCTTAAAGAGCCTCTTAGTGCATAGAAACTTGTCGCCCTTTGAACCGGAAGTAAAGTACTATGCGACACACAGGATGTCCTGTGAATCCTTGCATCCAACGCAGAAGTCAGACGGGAAAGTGAAGGGCTTTTCTATGTTTCTGTGATGACACTCTTTGGTTGAGCAAAGTGAGTTAACCAGCGTGTGATTCAGTCTGTGACTCATTTAGTTTAGTTTGATCAAGCTTTGCTCGAGTGTTCCTGCAGGGTAAAGGGTTTCGCAACTTCAGTAACAGAACGCTTCTGTGATTTGAAAACAAAACAAAACAGGCTACCCATCAACATCCCGGGGAGTTGTAATGGGGGGTTGTTTGTTTATGAACATTTTCGGAAGTCTTTGTTTTAGGTAAAACATATTTTGAAGAGAACGACACGGGGAAAAGTGTAACAGATGAAATATAAGATAGGAGGTCTTCATAGAATGTGAAACGTTTTACACACATACTATAGTTTTATTTGTCAGCTTTTTAACATTCATGTGCTAATCTGCTTTAGAGCAGGTTTGGTAAATTAATTGATAATATTTCAGTGGACATATTTCTTTATAAGTGTACATTGTTCAGCTTCTTTGACATGAACTTATAACTAAAAATTAAGATAAGAAAAGAAGTTGAAGACATAACGAGAATCAGACTCAATGTCAAAGTCAAAGTCAAAAATACTTTATTATCTCGGTAAGAGAAAATACAGTGTGGTTTCATACAAGCACAGAAGAAACACGAAAACGCATATTCACGCATTAAAAATGAAAACAAATTAGGTAAAAGAATGGACAGTCAATCATGCTTCACAAACAGTTGGGCAAAATACTTGAAGTCGATGCAAGCAACTTTCCCTGTATCATATAAAGCGAAAAATGAGAATGATGCAACAGGACTTCTCTATCTTTCCTTTCTTATGTTTTTTTAAAGGTGGGAGAATGTGTACTGTACTGTATTAAAGTGCGTTGTATTGCATAATATTGAGTTTGTATTGTATTGGATATGTTACGCCCAATCCATGAAATTGCCCATTTCATGAAATGGGTAAAATGGTTTGCCCAGTTCGTGAAATAGCCAATTTATAACTTGCAATTGAGAAAAGCAATATGAATGAAAAATATTTTTCATTCATTTGCACACATAGATCAAGAATTGGTTCAAACGAATGAGAAATCTCATCTGTAGATGAGTTCAAAATATTTTATTCAGACTTAATTTGATAAAACGTTTGATTCAACATGTGGCTCAGGCATGCCCCAGCTTAGCATCTGGTCGAGTTGGGGGGCAGGATAGGGGTGCAAATACAATGTAGAAAAGTGTGATACCATTGAATCAATCTTAATCAATACCTGTGTGAATGGGGATTCAAAAATGTGATATGCATTGTCCATTTAATAAATTGGGCAAAGCATTTTGCCCATTTCATGAATTGGGCGTAACAGATATAAGCCTTCTTTGAAAATAATAAATAGGATCATTTCCTTGAAAGATTTGGTTACTTGAAGTCTTACTTCCCCGGCGGAGAGCGTGTCGTTCCCAATGTAGAGCCGCCTGCAGTTTGATGTGCATTCTTATATGTTTCTTTACATTTCAAAATGTATGTTTACTACGTAGTATTGACAGGGACAATTTATTTGTTCATATTCATTTTTTATATTTTAGGCCACATGTGTGTTTATTTCTTATGTATGTATATTTAAAATGAAAATGAAAATGTATGCATATATTTTGCTTGCAATGAAGTGTAGCTTAGTGTGTGTGTGTGTGTGTGTGTGTGTGTGTGCGTGTGTGTGTGTGTGTGCGTGCGTGCGTGTGTGCGTGTGCGTGTGCGTGCGCGCGCGCGCGCGCGCGTGTGTGCGTGTGTGTGTGTGTGCGCGTGTGCGCGTGCGTGCGTGTGTGTGCGTGTGTGTGTGTGTGTGTGCGTGTGTGTGCGTGTGTGTGCGTGCGCGCGTGTGTGTGTGTGTTCAAAGTAATCTCGTTTTACATACACACTTGAATGTTGAGTTGTTTCTTGTTGTGGGTTGTTTTTATCTTCCCCTTTCCAGACCTGATTGGTGATACAGTGGAACCTCCCTTTTTAGACCTTCCCTATTAAGACTCCCTCTAAGGTGTGACTCCCAAACAAATTCACCCCCCCCCCCCACCAATCATAACCGGACTACTGATTAATGATTAATGACTAATTCTGTTGGTGATTAATGACCAACATTGGTATCATGCCAACGTAACGGATGCAGATGCAGATACAGATACTGAATGTCCGCCTCCCTATTAAGACATTTATCTGGCTGATTTTTCATGGTCCTGACAGGCAGGTTCCACTGTACATTTATTTTACACTTGGCATGCATGCGGTTTCTTCATTATTATATTATATTGTACTTTGTGAGGGATTGTTGTAGACTGATTTGTGTAATGTGTGTATTTAAAAAAATAATACAATATGTTTGATGTATTGTAAGGTTATCAATAAGTTTTTGAAATGTCAGTAAAACGTGTATTGCGAAATAAGCTGTAATTATTATTGCTTATTTGTTTGAGAGTGTGTGTGAGTCTAAGACAACAGAGAGAGAGAGAGAGAGAGAGAGAGAGAGAGAGAGAGAGAGAGAGAGAGAGAGAGAGAGAGAGAGAGAGAGAGAGAGAGAGAGAGAGAGAGAGAGAGAGAGAGAGAGAGAGAGAGAGAGAGAGAGAGAGAGAGAGAGAGAGAGAGAGAGAGAGAGTAGAGGAGAGAGAGAGAGAGAGAGAGAGAGAGAGAGAGAGAGAGAGAGAGAGAGAGAGAGAGAGAGAGAGAGAGAGAGAGAGAGAGAGAGAGAGAGAGAGAGAGAGAGAGAGAGAGAGAGAGAGAGAGAGAGAGAGAGAGAGAGAGAGAGAGAGAGAGAGAGAGAGAGACGCTTCAGACGCTTCAGAATCATATTTTTTGACATTGACAAGTACAGTCCTTATGTCAAGGGGGAGTATCATAATTGCAGCGTGAGGAATTTATGCAAAAACGAAAATGAGTAAATGTATTATGAATAAAGGCAAATTGAGTCAACGTTGGACACAATATAACAACATATACAACATATTCTACAAAGAAAAACAATAACATTTACAGTGATGACAATTGTCATCGTAATAATTATATGAATACGTGTTCAAGTCTAAGAAGAAAGAGAAAAAGAGAGAGAGAGAGAGAGAGAGAGAGAGAGAGAGAGAGAGAGAGAGAGAGAGAGAGAGAGAGAGAGAGGGGGGGGGGGGAAACTCTCATTGGCCTACTTAACTGTAGCAATATATCTTTGTATCTGCTGAAGAG
>CM065692.1:8493206-8498206 GCA_017654935.2 Phymorhynchus buccinoides
AAAGAGAGTGGCAGATTAGAGGAGGTTACAAGCACAGAACTTAGAGAAGGTGGGGGAACTATTTTTATGAAAGATCCCCGGTATCCCCACTGGGACATCCTCAAGAACAAACTTTGGCAAACGGGGACGTTACTCACTTATCCTTAATACACTTATCCTTACTTAGGTGCAGAGTGGCATAGAGGTAACGCGTTCGCCTTGTGTCAAGCAAACCCGAGTTCGAAACCTTGGGTACAGGGGATTGTTTTCCTCTCACTTTCCACTAGGCCTTACCTTCTGAACGTGGAGTCTTTCGGATGAGACGATAAACCGAGGTCCCTTGTGCCCATGCACTTAGCACACGTTAATCCCAATGGCAACGAAAAAGTTGTCATTTGGTCAAAATGTACACACACACCTTTTCCTTCCTCACCAATCACACAAAAATCGCATGCAAAAAAAAAAAAAAAAAAAGGGTGGCGCGCTTCTGGTTGCGACGCGCTCTCCAGGTGGGAGCAATCCGAATTTCACAGAGACGCCTCTGTGACTATGAAGTACCTAAATACCTAACAAACCAAAAAAACCACCTAATATGTTGCTTTCCGTTTTATGAAAATATAATCCTGTGCTGATATCCTAACCCTATACCCCTTTCCCGAGACTGGTTATGTTAGGTACATTATAGTCACAGAGGCGTCACTGTGAAATTCGGGTTGCTCCCACCATGGAGAGCGCGTCGCAGCCAGAGGCGCGCCACCCAATTTGGGTTTTTTCTGCATGCGATTTTTGTGTGACTGATGAGGAAGGAAGGGAGGGGGGGAAATTTTTGACCAAATGACAACTTTTTTGTTGCCACTGGGTTTAACGTGTGCTAAGTGCATGAGCACACGGGACCTCGGTTTATCGTCTCATCCGAAAGACTCCTGGCAGAATGTTGCTCCACAGTGAACATTATCATGAGGGGGAGAGGGAGGTGGGGGGGGGCTTAATGTACAGAAGGGGGGGGGGGGGGGGCTTAAAATACAAGATAGCTGAAGCCCAATGAACTGCCTTATCCCAGAGTACAGCGAGCCATTTGTTTTACGATCAGTACAGTACAAGAGTATCTTATTTATGTGGCGTAGTGGTGTAGAGTGGCACAGTGGTGTAGAGTGGCGTAGTGGTGTAGAGTGGCACAGTGGTGTAGAGTGGCACAGTGGTGTAGAGTGGCACAGTGGTGGTAGCGCGTTCGCTTCGCGTCAAGTAAACCCGAGTTCAAACCTGGGTACAGGGGATTTTTCCTCTCATTTTGCACTAGGCCATGCGGTCTGAACGTGGAGTCTTTCGGATGCGACGATAAACAGAGGTTCTGTGTGCCCATGCACTTAGCATACGTTGAACCCAGTGGCAAAGAAAAAGTTGTCATCAGTCACACAAAAATCGCATGCACAAAAAAAACCCCAGATTGGGTGGCGCGCCTCTGGCTGCGACGCGCTCTCCAGGTGGGAGCAACCCGAATTTCACAGAGACGCCTATGTGACTATAAAGTACCTAATACCTAATAATACCTATCTTTGTGTTACACGCAACATGCAGTTCAGAAACTAGTGTCAAAATCTGCATGTAGCCTACTACCTAGTGTTTAATGGAGAAAGGTGGCAGAGTGGCTAAGACGTTCGCCTGCCAAATATAATGCGTGACTGCAACGTGAGTGACACGGGTTCGAATCCCGGCCTCAGCTCGCCCTTTCTTTCTAGTTTGACAGGAAAATCGAACTGAACGTCGAGTCCTTCGGAAGGGGACTTAAAAGCTGGTCTGACCCGTGCCGCATTACGCACGAAAAAAATCCCACGGCAGTTGAAAGTCGGTAAGAACAGGGAGAAATCCCGATGCCTGGTATGGCCAAATTGATAGCTAGGTTTCCCAAATCTGCCCCCCCCCTTACCTCACCCCTCACCCCCCCCCTCAAAAAAGGGTAGCGCTGCACTTGCGGCGACGCGCTCTCCCGGGGAGAGCAGCCCGAATTTCACAGAGATTAGTCTCTGTGACTTGAATATACCAAATACCAAATATCTGTTCGCTTACTGTTAAATGTCTTGCTTAGTATTCTTGTTTATTATTCTTGTTAAAGTGGTTTAAAAAAACAAAAAAAACCTCTTCTTCCTGGCTTAATTGAAAGGCAGTATAGAAATGGAATTGTATTATGTGGAAACGTGTGTGCGGGCGCAGACATAGAGAGAAAGAAAGAGAGAGAGAGAGAGAGAGAGAGAGAGAGAGAGAGAGAGAGAGAGAGAGAGAGAGAGAGAGAGAGAGAGAAAGAGAGAGAGAGGGAGAGAGAGAGAGAGAGAGAGAGAGAGAGAGAGAGAGAGAGAGAGAGAATGAGAGGTGTAAAAACTGAAAAACAAATACATGCCTCTAGTTAGGGAGAAAATAGCAAACAATTAGCTCAAATACGGCACAAACAATTCTTTATTAAATCTTAAGCAAGCCAACCAAGTGAATGAAATGGAAAATAATAAAAATCCGATTAACGTCCTCCGGCCTGGAACAGGCACATGTGGGACATTAACAGATATAATAATAATAATAATAATACTGGGACGGTATTCATGTCGAGATAGCATGAGACTTAGCATCATGCTAACTTAGAAGCTCTTCCAAAAGTCCTATTAAATCCTATAGGACATTGGAAGAGCTTCTAAGTTAGCATCATGCTAAGTCTCATGCTATCTCGACATGAATACCGTCCCTGGTTATTTACAGAGCGCCTAACTCCCTTTGCAGGGTGCTCAAAGCGCTAAACAAAGGCCTAAGCACTAACATACAGATACACATACACATTAAAGACAAGCCAAGAATAATCAACATGAAGCCAAGTATCAATGAATATAAACATTAAAAATAAGTGAGACTGTTCATACAAAATACATGTATTAATCTCTCTCGCCCTCCCTCCCCAACCCCCTCCTCCCCCTCCCTCCCCACCCCACACACACACGCACGCACGCACACACACACACACACACACACACACATACTGCAGGGTAATATCATCAAGGACTACGTGGATTAGAGGTGAGAGCATAAAGATAAAGGGACGATCCTGGAGGTACTGCAATACCAGGAAAGTCCCGATAGTGTTTATGAATAACACCAAGTGCAATGATCAGCTCTTGAAAACAAAACAAACATTCAACATTTGTTTATAATAATAAATTTCAGAAGACCCCCCCCCCCCCCCCCCCCCCCCCCCCCCGTTTGTTTGAAACCAGCGTGAACGAAATAATTATGCACTAACTACACATAATTGTTTCATCATGATTAAGCAAACTCTTCTGGAAGAGAAGATTCTGACGCAAAAAGCGAGACACAAAACCCCTCTATGCCACACACCGGAAAGAGTTCATCAATGGCAGAGGGAAGTCACTCGATGAGAGGCGGAAGTGGATCTCGGCCGTTCGCTTGAGAAAGTTCCGGTTGGCGCGAGAGAGAGGGAGACGGGTTGCTCTCACTGGGCTAGGGCTCTCAAGTCTCAACTACTGCCATCAGAGGTCAATTATGTTGGAGATATATCACCGTAGGCTACTTTATTGTTGTAGTCTTCGGTGAACGCATCGGATTCATAATAAGCCTTGGTTGTTGTTGTTTTTTTTTTCATTTTCATAATAAGCCTTGTAAATGTAGGGGAAGACGGGGTAAAAAGCGCATGGGCGGGTAAGAAGCCCACCCCAATTATCTCATGAAATGAAGCAAATTTCAGTCTCATTTTGCCCATGAGACGAGCGTTAATGTCTAGCATTCGTCTCATGGGCAAATTTGACTGAAATGTTCTTTATTTCATGAGATAATTGGGGTGGGCTTCTTACCCGCCCATGCGCTTTTTACCCCGTCTTCCCCTAAATACTTAGGGTTTATAACAGAAAATAAATGTACAAACGCTTAACCTTGGACACTATTTTCCAATACGCATGGGTGAAAGTAAGTTCAGGAGTGCTCCTCAAATCAGGTTTGGAAAAGCTTCTTCTTCCGATTGGGGATGTTTATCCTGCCCCACGCCCAAAGTCTTCGTTTAGACTGCTATTGGGGAAAAAAGCTGATAGAAAGAGTCTTCAGGGTTGGCCATCTTGTCATCCGGGTCCACGGTCTTATAAGAATCAAACGTGTCTGCCAAATTAAAAGACGATAGACATCTAACACATACACGCGCGCACGCATACGCGCACTCACACGCTCACACACGCGCGCGTACGCGCATGCAAGTTTTTTTTTTTTCAGCTCTGACCTTGAGATCTTCACCTGTTTTGTTTTGTCTTCCAGATGGAGCAGATCACTTTACAGAAAGTCTCAGGCTGGCCATTTACCTATTCTTTTCATGTATTCTCTCTCTCGCTCAAACGCGCGCGCACGTGCGCACGCACACACACACACACACACACACACACACACACACACACACACACACACACACACACACACACACACACACAACACACACACACACACACACGCGCGCGCGCGCGCGCGCGCGCGCGCGCGCACGCGTGCCCGCACGAGCACACACCTACATACGTACCCATATACGCACGCACATAGTACACGCAGGCATACTCGCACGCGCCCGCACACAAACACACACACTCGCGCACACATATGCGCGCGCAGGCACACTCGCACCCACACACACGCAGGCACACACACACGCACGTACGCACTAACACACAAACACAAACACACGCGCACACACGTCCGCACACACACACACACACACACGCAGGCACACTCGCATGCGCACGCACACACACAAACACACGCGCACACACACTTATATGCGCGCACAGGCATACAAGCACGCGCGCACACACACGCACGTGCACACGCGCACGCACACACACACACACCACACACGCGCGTATGCACACGGACACATACATGCATACACACATACACACACACACACACACACACACACACACACACACACACACACACACACACACACACACACACACACACACACACACACACACACACACACACACACG
>CM065692.1:8508206-8510706 GCA_017654935.2 Phymorhynchus buccinoides
GGTGGGGGTGTTACGTTACCTGTGTGTGATGGGGGTGCTACGTTACCTGTGTGTGATGGGGGTGCTACGTTACCTGTGTGTGGTGGGGGTGTTACGTTACCTGTGTGTGATGGGGGTGCTACGTTACCTGTGTGTGATGGGGGTGTTACGTTACCTGTGTGTGATGGGGGTGTTACGTTACCTGTGTGTGGTGGGGGTGCTACGTTACCTGTGTGTGGTGGTGGTGTTACGCTACCTGTGTGAGATGGGGGTGTTACGTTACCTGTGTGTGATGGGGGTGTTACGTTACCTGTGTGTGATGGGGGTGCTACGTTACCTGTGTGTGGTGGGGGTGCTACGTTACCTGTGTGTGGTGGTGGTGTTACGCTACCTGTGTGAGATGGGGGTGTTACGTTACCTGTGTGTGATGAGGGTGCTACGTTACCTGTACATGTGTGTGTGATGGGGGTGTTACGTTTCCTGTGTGTGATGGGGGTGCTACGTTACCTGTGTGTGGTGGTGGTGTTACGCTACCTGTGTGTGATGGGGGTGTTACGTTACCTGTGTGTGATGGGGGTGTTACGTTACCTGTGTGTGATGGGGGTGTTACGTTACCTGTGTGTGGTGGGGGTGTTACGTTACCTGTGTGTGATGGGGGTGTTACGTTACCTGTGTGTGGTGGGGGTGCTACGTTACCTGTGTGTGGTGGTGGTGTTACGCTACCTGTGTGAGATGGGGGTGTTACGTTACCTGTGTGTGATGGGGGTGTTACGTTACCTGTGTGTGATGGGGGTGTTACGTTACCTGTGTGTGATGGGGGTGTTACGTTACCTGTACATGTGTGTGTGATGGGGGTGTTACGTTACCTGTGTGTGATGGGGGTGCTACGTTACCTGTGTGTGGTGGGGGTGCTACGTTACCTGTGTGTGGTGGGGTGCTACGTTACCTGTACATGTGTGTGTGATGGGGGTGTTACGTAACCTGTGTGTGATGGGGGTGTTACGTTACCTGTACATGTGTGTGTGATGGGGGTGTTACGTTACCTGTACATGTGTGTGTGATGGGGGTGTTACGTTACCTGTGTGTGATGAGGGTGCTACGTTACCTGTACATGTGTGTGTGATGGGGGTGTTACGCTACCTGTGTGTGATGAGGGTGCTACGTTACCTGTACATGTGTGTGAGATGGGGGTGTTGCGTTACCTGTGTGTGATGGGGGTGTTACGTTACCTGTGTGTGGTGGGGGTGCTACGTTACCTGTGTGTGGTGGTGGTGTTACGCTACCTGTGTGAGATGGGGGTGTTACGTTACCTGTGTGTGATGGGGGTGTTACGTTACCTGTGTGTGATGGGGGTGCTACGTTACCTGTGTGTGGTGGTGGTGTTACGCTACCTGTGTGTGATGGGGGTGTTACGTTACCTGTGTGTGATGGGGGTGTTACGTTACCTGTGTGTGATGGGGGTGTTACGTTACCTGTGTGTGATGGGGGTGTTACGTTACCTGTGTGTGATGGGGGTGTTACGCTACCTGTGTGTGATGGGGGTGTTACGTTACCTGTGTGTGATGGGGGTGTTACGTTACCTGTGTGTGATGGGGGTGTTACGCTACCTGTGTGTGGTGGGGGTGTTACGTTACCTGTGTGTGATGGGGGTGTTACGTTACCTGTGTGTGATGGGGGTGTTACGTTACCTGTGTGTGATGGGGGTGTTACGTTACCTGTGTGTGATGGGGGTGTTACGTTACCTGTGTGTGATGGGGGTGTTGCGTTACCTGTGTGTGGTGGGGTGTTGCGTTACCTGTGTGTGATGGGGGTGTTACGTTACCTGTGTGTGATGGGGGTGTTACGTTACCTGTGTGTGATGGGGGTGTTACGTTACCTGTGTGTGATGGGGGTGTTACGTTACCTTACCGTGTGTGATGGGGGTGTTGCGTTACCTGTGTGTGGTGGGGGTGTTGCGTTACCTGTGTGTGATGGGGGTGTTACGTTACCTGTGTGTGATGTGGGTGTTACGTTGCCTGTTATGGGGGTGCTACGTTACCTGTGATAGGGAGGTTATGTTACCTGTGTACCTGGTTGGGGGTGTTACGTTACCTGTGATGGGGGGGGGGGGGGGTACGTTACCTGCATGTGCTGCAGTGGCGGAGAGCGAAGAGGACGTGCGCTGTCTGATCAACTCCACGGCTCTGCTGCCTTGCTACAGCCACTACTACAACTACCTCTTCTACCTGACTGTCATCAAGCGATTCGGATCCCCGCACCGACAGCTCTCACAGGGCGTGGTCAACACGCTTCTCTGCACGTGAGCAAGCCACACCGGCAGAGAGAGAGAGAGAGAGAGAGAGAGAGAGAGAGAGAGAGAGAGAGAGAGAGAGAGAGAGAGAGAGAGAGAGAGAGAGAGAGAGAGAGAGAGAGAGAGAGAGAGAGAGAGAGTTGGGGGGGGGGGGGGGTAGGGAGAGAGAAAGTCTTCCTTTCAACTTAAATTCAAATTCAAATAATAATGTTATGCGACCTGTTTTGTTTT
>CM065692.1:8515706-8518206 GCA_017654935.2 Phymorhynchus buccinoides
GAGAGAGAGAGAGAGAGAGAGAGGCAACGCACAGATCTCGCCCATTCTAAACTTGCCCCGTTCTTATAGAACTGGGACTACAATAAAAGACATAGAAACAAAGTGTGTTAAATATAGCAACACTAGTGACCCTAGATATCTCTACCTTAGTAGCCACTTGTTCCTTGTTGTCCAAGGCGAGTGGACTTTGAAGGCTGGTAGGATGACACTGGAAGAGCCTCCTTATTGAACCCATACAAAAGTCAATCGTGGTCCCTGTGGTGGGTGGTGAGAGAAGGGATTTGTTCGAGTCCTATCCACCCACTGGTCTTTTATTAAACCACCCGATCGGTCAGCGCTGGGCTGTATTGTCTAAGTGTTAAATGGGCACCCTGACGGATACGTTTTTTTGCAAGTAACACGTCGAGATCACCAGGAAAACACCCTTTACAGAGATCGCAACACTCAGTTTGCTTTGGTTCATAGAAATCAAACCGTCCAATCGGCGATTCCTCCTTGGCGGAGGTAATGGAAGTAAGATGTTTTCAATTTTAAAAAAAAGTTTCTAATGGCCGCCTGAGTCGCTTAGACCAAATCGTTTGCACGAAATTTCCACAATACAATTTACCAAAAGGAATTTCGCTCACAACAAAGGAAATAGCTCCTTTTTTTTTTACTGCACTACAAAGCCGAAAAAGCTTCAACAACTCTTGAGTGTCCTCCTCCCACCCCATCCAAAATGGTTTCTCTCTCCGGCTACTCCGCCAAGGAGGAATCGCCGTTTTGACGGTTTGATTTCTAGGACACCAGAGAAAAGTGAGTGTTTCGGTCCTTGAAAAGGCTGTCTTTCTGGTGATCTCGACGTGTTTCTTGCAAAAACTCACCCGTCAGAGTGCCCCTTTAATGGCTGGTCTCCAGCCTTTTGCACCCCCAGTTCTATAAAAACGGGAGTGTTTGCTACTGGAACCGGGTCTTAAGCGTGTCTTATGTATGTATGCGTTGCGTGTGCGTGTGTGTGTGAGTGCGTGCGTACGCGCTGTGTGTGTGTGTGTGTGTGTGTGTGTGTGTGTGTGTGTGTGTGTGTGTGTGTGTGTGTGTGTGTGTGTGTGTGTGTGTGTGAGAGAGAGAGAGAGAGAGAGAGAGAGAGAGAGAGAGAGAGAGAGAGAGAGAGAGAGAGAGAGAGAGAGAGAGAGAGAGAGAGAGAGAGAGAGAGAGAGAGAGAGAGAGAGAGATGTGTTCCAATAGCCACAGATTAAGCAATTTAACCGATCATAATAAAACTGGCAAAATTGTCTCGGGTGTCCAGACAATCATGCCCACCATTTCAGTTTACCCCAAATTGCAAGCAATAGGCCTATAAACGCAATGCAAATGAAGTCGAGTGTATACGGACGTGACGATTAATACCTATTATTACTGGCGACAGAGACGGTTGTTTGTCACAGCTTGTCTGTATGCATGTATGTATGTGTTTGAAGATCAAAATCTCTTAAAAACTACAGGACGGATTTTAAGTAAAGTTGTCTGAGGGGTAGGCATCTTAAAAGGGGAAGGTTCTTTTTTATATTCACGACCTTGTTGACCTTGACCTTTAAGTTTGACCTGGTAAACCGATATTTCTTCCTGCGGCCATATCTTTCACAACGTTGGACTTGGATGCATTGGTAAGTCTGAGCATTGGGTACTGAGGAAGGTCAAGGTCAAGGATGTAGGCCTTGGATGTTTGACATTACTGTTGCAGCCATATCTTTCACATTGTTGCAGTCATAGGCTTCAAATTTGGCGAGTTGGTTGACTGGGTGAAGGTCATTTGGGAGGTACAGAGCTTGGGAGTACGGGGCAGACATTTCTTTTAATAACTCCGTGGGCAAAACGGGCAAAGGGCGATTTTGGTGCCCTTGCCGCCGGTTTTCGCTGTATCAGTGCTTTTTAGTTAAAGATAGTAAACTAATCATAATGGAAATTGGCAGAATGGTCTCCCATGTTCCGACAATGATGGCCGTTATCTTAGATGGTCCAAACGGCAAGTCATAATATACATAATGGGATTCTCATTAAAGCCAATGTCTTATGACATTGCATAATATTATGGTCAAAGAAAATGAACATATTATGATGAAAATGAACAGATTCGTCCATGATGTTCCGAAGATGATGCTCGTAATCTTAGTTAACCAAACGACAAGCCATATAGATCTAGTCCCAATGAATTCAAATTTTGATGGCGTTGAAAGAACGCCCATATGGTTTGCCCTTTTTTGTCTCTCCACTTCTCAGATGATAATAGTGGGATTTAGTGTAGGGGTGACTTTGGACAAAAAGCGAGGAGTGGTGGATGAGTGTATGGGAAATTAGTTTTCGGTTGTTTTTTTCGTTTTCGTTTTTCTGTACTGGTTATTGACCCTCGGTTCGTAGGGAGGAAAGTGAGCAGAAAACCCCCACCGCTGCGGCCATGAACGATCCTGGGTTGGTTGAATACGAGGCGAACGCGTTACCTCTGAGCTACGTGTGAAAAAATATG
>CM065692.1:8528206-8533206 GCA_017654935.2 Phymorhynchus buccinoides
TTAAATCCATCCATTAACTTTGAAATAATCGGTATCTTTGTAATATTCTAATTTGCTTCAGTGGGATTTCGTTGATATGGTTTGCAATATTGTAAATATGACATCACGGGCCGTATCTACAAGTACTAAAGGGCCATTGCACAAAATGTCGTTATGGTTGGTTCAGTGGTTTAGGTGCTATGACATGGAACATAATTTTGATCACACACAGACGCCCATACACACACACACATACACACACAAAAATGTTCAGTACTTTGGAATGTTTTGTTTTGCATTTTGAGTTATTTGTCGAGTTGCTTTCGTATTTCTTTTCATTCTGAGGACAGGATGAACAAAAGCTGTCAAGCTTACTCCTTTATCTTCAATAAAGATTATTTTGACATGACTTGACTTGACTTGACACAGACAGACAGAGAAACGCACAGCCTTTGTTCCCATTCCAATGTACTCCCGTTCTGCTAGAACTGAGAGTACAAAGAACAACTACACACACACACACACACTATTACACATACACACATAGTTGCACGTGCAAACACACACATACAGAGACACACTCACGAGCGTGCGTGTTTAACTATTGACGCATGCAAATAATTTTTTTATACGTTTTTGTTATTCTAAACGTCTTCTTTTTTTAATTGAATATTCTGTTTTTTGCCCCTTGCAAAGAACGTTCTCTTTTCTTCAATGATTTGCACATGCAAACAAAAAATAATTGAATATTTTTCTTCTTCATGTATTCATTGTGCTCTCCCCAAAGTTCTTCCGTTGGTGATTCGCAACCAGAATTGGTTTTCTTCCAACGTAACCGATGCAGATGCAGATACAGAAAAGTACACGCATAGCTATTGACACACGCTATTGACAGCTATTCTTCACAACCCTACAAAAAAAAGACGGGGTTTTTCTTCGCCCTCTTATGTGATAAACCAGACTATTGTAAAGGCGGCCCATATCGAACTACGTGTCCCCGAACAATCCCCAAAACTCCTGCTGAGCAGGTGTCGAGCCAATGTCGACCAGTAATATCAGTCCAGTGGCGATCGCGAATCTGTCTCTGACAAAAGCCGTGTCAATCACATTGGCTCGTAATGAAATTGCACCGTATGAAGAAGGAAGGGTCTTGCTGTCCCTCACACCAGTCAGTCACTGGCGCATCGATGTTCATTGATTCGCTTGACGATTGAGCAATGCCAGAGTTTATGTAATAACATCGATAGAGAGCGAGCAAGAATCGACGTGTGTTCAGAGAGGGAGTGGGTAAACAGTGCGTTGTGATTTTTGTGTGTTTATATTTTTTTGTTTTAGTGTAAGGAAGTTTTGTGTGTAGTGAAGTAATTGTAAGAGCAATACTTTGACTTAATTTCGTTTACAAATCTTTGAAGAGTCTACCATGATTGCATTATCGTATTGATATTTCGCGTTGATTAGTTTTGTGGAGTACTTTTTACTACAAGTGAAACCTAGTCAATATTTCGTTAACAAATGTACACATCAGCAGTCTTCCCCCAGTCTTTGTTTTTCCTTTGTGAGTGGTAATATAAATTTTTCCATGATAATGACAAGATAATCTGTCAATAATGAATGAAACAAAACAAAATGCTAATGAAGCTAAAGCGCAACAAGAAGCAGTGTATATGTATGGATGTCCTTTGTTTTTAAAAAATCATTATTTATTTTCCGATTTAATTAGAGTGGTATAAAATCTATTATTGAAAAGCTAGGTTTGTTTCATTATGTGATAGAAATGCGATCATTCGGGTTTGGATTGATTCTAACTTTCAAAGTGTGAGTCTTTGTGGCTTGCTCCAGGCTGGATGACTTCTGGAATAGAAGGGGGAGGGCGATGGTAAATGATAGCACCATTCACTGAAAGGAAGTCTTCGATCTGCAACCTTGCTCTGAGTGATTTGAATGAACGCAATACCTGATTGAAATCATCAGTGGAGACTGAATGTTGACAGGGACCGGTAAGCAGATCTTTTTTTTTGTTTTGACTTCTTAAAAGGTCTCTCTCTCTCTCTTCTCTCTCTCTCTCTCTCTCTCTCTCTCTCTCTCTCTCTCTCTCTCTCTCTCTCTCTCTCTCTCTCTCTCTCTCTCTCTCTCTCTCTCTCTCTCTCTCCCTCTCTCTCTCTCTCTCTCTCTCTCTCTCTCTCTCTCTCTCTCTCTCTCTTTCTCTCTCTCTCTCTCTTCCTCTCTCTCTCTCTCTCTCTCTCTCTCTCTCTCTCTCTCTCTCTCTCTCTCTCTCTCTCTCTCTCAGATGACTCTCTCTCGTCTCTCTCTCTATCTCTCTCTCCTCTCTCTCTCTCTCTCTCTATCTCTCTCTCTCTCTCCTCTCTCTCTCTCTCTCTCTCTCTCTCTCTCTCTCTCTCTCTCTCTCTCTCTCTCTCTCTCTCTCTCGCTCTCCCTGGGATTTTCCTCCCTGAGGGCATGGTGTAAAAACGCTGTCTCAGCTTATCCAATTACCCAAAACTAAAACAATATCGTTTTTGTGATAATTCGTAGTATTCGTACTCTCTCTCTCTCTCTCTCCTCTTTAGTCTCTCTCTCTCTCTCTCTCTCTCTCTCTCTCTCTCTCTAAAATGCTCCCTTTCTCTCTCTCTCTGTCTGTTTAACAAGAGATGTCTCTCTCTCTCTCTCTCTCTCTCTCCTATCTCTCTCATTCCTTCAAATCTCTCTCTTCTCTCTCTCTCTCTCTAAATAAAATTTCAATCAATCAATCACGAAGATCCCTCTATCTTGTATCTCTGTCTGTCTCTCTCCTTTCTCTCTCTCTGTCTCTGTCTGTCTCTCTCTCTCTCTCTAAGTCTGAATTCTACCTCTCTACAGACTCTTTCTCTCTCTCTCTCTCTCTCTCTCTCTCTCCTTTCTCCGCCAAAGTCTCTCTCTCTCTCCACTCTCTCTCTAACACTCCTTTTCCAGTTTCTCTTGATATATCAAATGCCACCTGATTTAGTTTGTTGATGTTGTTGTTGTTGCTGTTGTTGCTGTAGTTGTTGGTGTTGGTGGTGGTGTTACTGTTGTTGTTAATTTACTTTTGTCAACCTGTCTGAGGGACAAACAAAACGAAAGACAAACAAATCATTTCCTCGGTACAAGCGGGAAGAAAAACAAAAAGGAGAGAACAAAGAAAGACAGACACAAAGAAAAAACTGGCACATTTAACCCTTTCACCGCCAGCCAAATATTTCCAGTAACATTTACCCCATAGAGAACAAAATCCATCTAAGTGTTGGGGATTCGTCTGTGACATGGGCAAATAAGGTCTAACCTTACTTCCCAAAACTAAGACAATAGGGTAGTTGGATAATAGACCCCAATTTGATGCCTTTTAGTGACATAGGTGTTGAATCACTGTGGTGCTAAAATGCGACTTTGGTGGTGAAAGGGTTAATAACAAGAGATGATTTGAGGTAGTGTGTAGGAGGCACTCCTATCAGAGCATTCCTTTGAATACCAATATCCTTTAATTCTGAAATGACTCAAAAATAACAAGACAAATGTTTAAGGCGGAATTCTACCTCTCTACAGACTTTTGATTCAGATTCGTTCATTATAAACCCTTTCACCGCCAAAGTCGCATTTTACACCACAGTGGATTTAAAGCACCTATGTCACTAAAAGGCATCAAAAGCAATGACTATTATCCACAGACCCTATTGTCTTAGTTTTGGGAAGTAAGGATAGACCTTATTTTATATATGTCACAGAACAATCCCCAATACTGCAGATGGATTTTGTTCTCTACCCAGGAACATTTAGGGGAAGACGGGGTAAAAAGCGCATGGGCGGGTAAGAAGCCCACCCCAATTATCTCATGAAATGAAGCAAATTTCAGTCTCATTTTGCCCATGAGACGAGCGTTAATGTCTAGCATTCGTCTCATGGGCAAATTTGACTGACATTTTTTTAATTTCATGAGATAATTGGGGTGGGCTTCTTACCCGCCCATGCGCTTTTTACCCCGTCTTCCCCTAATGGACATTTTCGGCTAAAATATGGTTGGCGGTGAAAGGGTTAAGCTTGGAGTGATATGTGGAGCAGATATAGACAGACAAACAGAAGATAAGGAATATAAAACAAACAGACAGATATGGCAGACAGACAGAGAAAACAGACAGACAGATAAAACAGACAGACAGATAAAACAGACAGACAGATATTGGAGGTAAAGCAACAATAAACAGGTTGAAAGATCGAGAAAAGCAATGACGAAAGAACGCACAGAAATAATGAAAAGAAGCTCCCCCACCTCCTTCACAGACAAAACACACACAGCACGCGCACGACGCACACGCGCGCGCTTATACGCTAGGGATCGCACACACACACACACACACAACACAACACACACACACACACACACACACACACACACAAACATTGACGACAGGAAGTAAAAAAGCTTTTTAGCAAGCTTACTTTTTTATCGTCAATTCTGTCTTTTGACTTGACTTGACACACACACACACACACACACACACACACACACACACACACACACACACACACACACACACACAGGGACCACCCCCACCCCCACCCACCCTACCCACACAAATCCAAAACAACAAAAAACAGGCCTAGTTATAAGAAAATGAATTCACTCACGGCTGATCGAAGAAAAACCATGAGATTGACTATAGCTTTATTGAAGTGCTGACGGGATATTACGCCCTTCGGATGTCGACATTCGAGCCAAGCGAAAGAAAAGCTGACAATTCAACATGAATAGGTCTCTGTGCAGAAAAAAATAGGGATTCAATAGACTCGACATGTGAAAGGCGGTAGACTTTCACTTTAACTTGTGTTTGTTTGTTTTCTTCTCCGTTTTTTGTTGTCTGTGACACAACTCTTGCAAACTTTGTACATTTTCTTAACAATGGACAGGTGTAGATTTGGCTTTTGCACAGTTATTCTAAGTGATTTAATAAAGACAGGGAATTTGAGAACTGGTACTATATCGAAGGACTTATCCAACCAAGGCTCATTCC
>CM065692.1:8538206-8553206 GCA_017654935.2 Phymorhynchus buccinoides
TAAACAAATATTAAGCAAACATAACGGCAACAACATGCTGCCGTTATGCGCCTAACTAAGCTTAAAGCTTATACTGTGCCACTTTACTTCATATAAATTTTAGCATGGCGGCTGGTATTGGTAAGCACAAAAGGATGTTTAAAACAATTAGAGAAAATAAGGATATACATTTTGAATCCTTCGTATCGTATTGGGGTCAAATCGTATGCAGTGTGTCTGTCCGGGCCGTTAGTTGATTTTTGTGTGAATGATTGACTATATATCAATGCTATAGAAATAATCAATGGGGTGTTGTTGACAGCGAGGCAGTGACACTGCTCTGCAGTTAGTGTAACTAAAGACACACTGACGCACCACGATTAAGTCCCTTGGGGTTTTCTAGGTAGCTGTGACCCACATACAAATCCCCCAACTTAAAAATTGAGTCTGCTCTTTAAAATTGTTTCGTTTTCAATTTGGGGACATTTGTACGGGAGTCAAACCTGGTCAAAACAAGATTTCTTACCAGCTATAAGAGGGACAACGCGTGAAACTCGTGATTTTGATACGTGACCTAGTGGGTCTTTAACGATGAAAAGAATTCCAATTTGCGATGCTAAGAACGACAACATTAATGAGACGGAGACGACAGGTCGTTGTTAATAATGCTGATTGCAACCAACACGACTATTCGTGTTCTTCTACCATGAATAAATCAAAGGAAGGTCTAGGGCTGCTCTTCTGTTGGTATGGCAGGTAGGACCGGTGTGTTTCTGGTTTTAATCGGCACCTTCGACTGATTCTTTTTCAACGTGCCACGCTCATGCGCATGTGCATGCATAAATAAGCTCTCGCGCGCGCATTTTGTGTGTAGTTGTGTGGTCCTTCGTTTTAAGTAAGTTAGTAAGCAAGTATGTAGGGGAAGTCAGTGAGTGAGTGTCAAATTTGCCCATGTGTGCATTAACGCTATGGGCAAAATTAGACTGAAACAACCCGCCCATGCGCTTTTTACCCCGGTCATGGTAAAATAACAATTTGGTATGGTAAAGCAATTGTGACCCTCTTGTATTGTTTAGAAGTAATTTCAATATTAAAGTCCCGCTTCGTGTTACGAGATACGTAGGATGATCGAGGTGTTGTCTGTATTCAGCTTATCTATTATTCACTCAGTTTCTCTTAAAGACCCACCAGATCACGTGTCAAAATCACAGGTTTCATGGATTTCCCCTCTTAATAGCAGGTACGAAATCTTCTTTTGACCAGGTTTGACTCCCATACAAATGCCCCCCAGTTCAAAATAAAACATCATTTTAAAGAGCAGCCTCAATTTGAAGTTGGGAGAATTTGTACGTGGGTCACAACTACCCAGAAAAAACAAGGGACTTAATTTAATCGTGGTGGGTCAGTGTGCCTTTTACATGAAATCAAATCAAATGGTTCAGGAATAGCTATGACATGAGAACCACAGACAGTTGATGTAGGAGATATGGCCAATCTCATGGTTCCTCCGTGGGGATACCGGGTGTGTGTGGTCGTACAAACAGTCCCCCCACCTTCTGGAAGTTCTGTGCTTGCAAATTCCTCTAACCTGTCACTCTCTTTCACTTTGCTTTTATGAAAGATAGAATGCTCTATATTAACTCCAATTTATAGAGAAAACTCTATTGACGTTACCAACTTTGAAAATGAGAGTCAAATATTATCCAGCCCTGACATCATTAATATTGCTACTATACTGGCACAATCCCAAGTTGTAAAGTTGCTTTGATGTGTCTTTTATCAATTTCAATAAGTTAATTTTGTTGTTCCACTTATCACTTATGTTATTAACTGTTAGTAGAGACTACCTTTACGACTATTGTTTTCTTCTTTTATTTTTCGTCTAATATCATCAATGGTGAAGAGACGTTAAATAAACCACTGAACTGAACTGAACTGTTGATTTTGCTTCCTGTCATCTACTATCTTTCTGCCTTACTGGTCCATTCTCCTGCCTTTTCCCTTTGTTTACTGTCATCTACTATCTTTCTGCCTTACTGGTCCATTCTCCTGCCTTTTCCCTTTGTTTACTGTCATCTACTATCTTTCTGCCTTACTGGTCCATTCTCCTGCCTTTTCCCTTTGCTTACTGTCATCTACTATCTTTCTGCCTTACTGGTCCATTCTCCTGCCTTTTTCCCTTTGCTTACTGTCATCTACTATCTTTCTGCCTTACTGGTCCATTCTCCTGCCTTTTTCCCTTTGCTTACTGTCATCTACTATCTTTCTGCCTTACTGGTCCATTCTCCTGCCTTTTCCCTTTGCTTACTGTCATCTACTATCTTTCTGCCTTACCGGTCCATTCTCCTGCCTTTTCCCTTTGCTTACTGTCATCTACTATCTTTTTCTGCCTTACTGGTCCATTCTCCTGCCTTTTCCCTTTGCTTACTGTCATCTACTATCTTTCTGCCTTACTGGTCCATTCTCCTGCCTTTTCCCTTTGCTTCCAGTCATCTATCTTTCTGCCTTACTGGTCCATTCTCCTGCCTTTTCCCTTTGCTTACTGTCATCTACTATCTTTCTGCCTTACCGGTCCATTCTCCTGCCTTTTCCCTTTGCTTACTTTCATCTACTATCTTTCTGCCTTACTGGTCCATTCTCCTGCCTTTTCCCTTTGCTTCCAGTCATCTACTATCTTTCTGCCTTACTGGTCCATTCTCCTGCCTTTTCCCTTTGCTTACTGTCATGTACTATCTTTCTGCCTTACCGGTCCATTCTCCTGCCTTTTCCCTTTGCTTACTGTCATCTACTATCTTTCTGCCTTACCGGTCCATTCTCCTGCCTTTTCCCTTTGCTTACTGTCATCTACTATCTTTCTGCCTTACTGGTCCATTCTCCTGCCTTTTCCCTTTGCTTCCAGTCATCTACTATCTTTCTGCCTTACTGGTCCATTCTCCTGCCATTTTCCCTTTGCTTACTGTCATCTACTATCTTTCTGCCTTACCGGTCCATTCTCCTGCCTTTTCCCTTTGCATACTGTCATCTACAAATATTTATGCCTTACTGGTCCATTCGCATGCCCGTTTCCCTAGAAATTCTTACAAAGTCCCCCCCTCCCCCCCCCCCCCCCCCCAACCGAAGATAGACATGCTATACTACTAGCCTAAGTATTTCTTAGCTAGGCGGCGCTTACCGGCAGCATGACGCATCTGCGCTCATATGGCAGGAAACTGTCTGAGCGATCGACGACGAAGAAGAAGAAATGTGAAGGAGAGGAGAGGGAGGGAAATATTTATGGTGCATCGGGGGAGGAACCGAAACGAAGGTACGCGCGCGCGCGCGCGCGCGCGCGTGTGTGTGTGTGTGTGTGTGTGTGTGTGTGTGTGTGTGTGTGTGTGATGTGTGTGTGTGTGTGTGTGCGTGCGTGTGCGTGTGTGCGTGCGCGCGTGCGTGTGTGCGTGTGTGTGTGTGTGTGCGTGTGTGCGTGTGTATATGTGTGTCTGTGTGTGTCTGTGTGTGTGTGTGTGTGTGTGTGTGTGGTGTGTGTGTGTGTGTGTGTGTGTGTGTGTGTGTGTCTGTGTGTGTTTTGCAGTGTTGTTTAACGTTTTTCATTTATTTTGTTGTCTTGATCTGTTCGCCATCGTATATATGTGCTTTTTCTCTCCCTATTTATTAATTGTAATTATCCTATTGTTGTTCTTATTTCAATTATTTCCATTCTTATAGTTGCCCGGAGGCAGTGCAACTCCAGGAAATTCCATATTTGTTTAACGATACAGATGTATGCAATAATAATGAATTATTATTATTATTATTATTATTATTATTATTATTATTACTATTATTGTTGTTGTTGTTGTTGTTGTTGTTGTTGTTGTTGTTGTTGTTGTTGTTGTTATTATTATTATTATTATTATTATTATTATTATTACTACTGTTGTTGTTATTATTATTATTATTATTATTACTACTGTTGTTGTTGTTATTATTATTATTATTATTATTATTATTATTATTATTATTATTATTATTATTATTATTATTACTACTGTTGTTGTTATTATTATTATTATTACTACTGTTGTTGTTGTTATTATTATTATTATTATTACTACAGTGGAACCTCCCTTAAAAGACCTTCAAAAATCATCCAAAATGAGGTCTTATAGGGAGGGGTCTTATAGGGAGGGGTCTTTCTTTTTCTTCTTCGATCGCTCGGACAGTTTCCTGTCAATAATGAGCGCAGATGCGTCATGCTGCCGTTATGCGCCTAACTAAGAAATAGTTATAAGGGAGGTCATTTTAACACTTACAAAGAAGGGCAATGTCTCTTAGAGAAGTAGGTCTTATATGGGAAGGAGTATTATAATGGGAGGTCTTCTAAGGGAGGTTCCACTGTACTATTCTACAGGACCAACCAACTATTTTATGTAAGTAAACTCGTGTGAAGTGAGTGTGCACGGTACAGTCTATGATCTCAAAGCCGAGTTGAATCGTCACATACAATTTGAAAAATAAAAAGCTCAAAACGCCGGTGACATTTCTTTGAAAGGTACCCCCAAGAACGCCCTTCCAGATGAGTAAAGTTACGAAGAACTGGTGTTCCTTGGGTCATGTTCAGCTGAATGCTTTCTAGATACTGAGGCTTTGATTCTCCGATCCCCTTTCCTCTTTCATCCATGTTTTTTAACAAACACCCCCACACCCACCATCCTCCCTTAAAGACACACTGACGCACTACTATTAAGTCCCTTGGTGGTTTTTTCTGGGTAGCTATGACATAGCTGGGTAGATACTCGTTTTACGTATTAACGCAAAAGCTTTTGTTTTATCTATTGTGTATGTTATCAGATGAAATGCCGTGCGCGCGCGCGTGTGTGTGTGTGTGTGTGTGTGTGTGTGTGTGTGTGTGTGTGTGTGTGTGTGTGTGTGTGTGTGTGTGTGTGTGTGTGTGTGTGTGTGTGTGTGTGTGGTGTGTGTGTGTGCGTGTGTGTGCGTGTGCGTGCGCGCGTGCGTGCGTGCGTGTGTGTGTGTGTGTGTGTGTCATTTTCACTTAAGATTATCTCTCTTTCTCTCTCTCTCTCTCTCTCTCTCTCTCTCTCTCTCTCTCCCTCTCTCTCTCTCTCTCTCTCTCTCTCCTCTCTCTCTCTCTCTCTCCCTCTCTCTCTCTCTCTCCTCTCTCTCTCTCTCTCTCTCTCTCTCTCCTCTCTCTCTCTCTCTCTCTCTCTCTCTCTCCCTCTCTCTCTCTCTCTCTCCTCTCTCCCTCTCTCTTCTCTCTCTCTCTCTCTCTCTCTCTCTCTCTCTCTCTCTCTCTCTCTCTCTCTCTCCTCTCTCTCTTCTCTCTCTCTCTCTCTCTCTCTCTCTCTCTCAGTCTTATGCGTGAGGGGGGCGGGGAGGGAGTGGGGGTGCTGCGGTTTGTGTGTGCTTGGGTTCAGTTGCGTGAATGTTCTATTTTAATATTTGAGCTGTGATCTTATTTATTCATTGTTTATGTTTTACGTGCCACCACAGATGCATATCCATGTTGTTTTGACAATAAATTGTGTGACTTGTGACTTGTGACTTGACCCACATACAAAATGTCCCCAACTTCAAATTGAGGCTGCTCTTTAAACTGATGTTTCGTTTTCAAATTGGGGTCATTTGCATGGGAGTCAAAGCTGGTCAAAACAAAATTTCTTACCAGCTATAAGAGGGAAAACACGCGAAAACCGTGATTTTGACACGTGACCTGGTGAGTCTTTAACGAACTGTATCATTCACTGAGCAGCAATGCCGTCAAAAGACAACACATATTGGCTTTTTTCCCCAATAAAACAAGAGGCAAAGCCTTCAAGGCTCACTGGAACAGGCACATGTGGAACAACGACAAAGATTGAGTAAGGGTCTAAAGAACAAGATTGCCAATAAAATTTTAAAGTACAATGAAACCATCGTTTATGGATACAACTAAAAAAATATATATAAAAAAGTGCCCGTGCCGAGAATCGAACCCAGAACCATTGGCATGACAGACAGACACTCTACCAATGAGCTATCGAGGCTTTCAGTGTTGATGAGTTTCTTAACTCATGTTGCCTGTTGAATACTCTCTAACCCAGTAATCTAAAATGTTATCTGTTTGTTATCTGTTTACAGTGTTGTCATTATTCAAACCATTATTGTTTGAAAGCTTGCATAAACATCTATGTGTACTGAAAGTTTGAACAATGTACGCCTTCTATTTCCCCATAAAATGCTGACGTTAAAGTTTGGAGATTAGACCACGGACGCAACACACACACACACACATACACACACACACACAACCGAACAACTATCATACTAAGACTCACTTCGTGTTAACGTCGTTTACGATATTTAACCCTTTCACTGCCAGCCATATTTCAGCAAATAATTTCCATTAAATTTACCTTCTGCAGTATTGGGGATTCTCCTGTGACACATATAAAATAAGATCGACCCTTACTTCCCAAAACTAAGACAATAGGGTCTTTAGATAATAAAAATGTGATGCCTTTTAAGCCGGCGACAGACTATGTGACAGCCTCATGTGACTCGATCAGGTCGTGACGTTTCACCTCATTTGCATACCATCTTGCTTGATCAGTCTGACTCAGTCGGGACCAGTCAGGTGACAGGGCCGAATAGGGCGGGTTCTAAATTTCACTGATCGAATCTGATGGCTTGGGACCTCTTCTGTGCGGGAAACAAAATTTGATCTACGTCACGACCTGATCGAGTCATATGAGGCAGTCGCATAGTCTGTCGCCGGCTTTAGTGGCATTGGTGTTAAATCACTGTGGTGCTAAAATGCAACTTTGGCGGTGAAAGGGTTAACGTCGTTAACACGAGTGACCCAAAAAGCACCAAAAGAAAGAAGTAAAGAAACAAACAAACAAACAAACAAACACACACTTAGAATAATCACAATCGACCCGCTGCTTCGATTATTCGTTTATTTCCATTAAGCGGGCCAACACCTAAATACCAGGGTCGAGTTTCTCTAGATAACGGTCGCCGCGCGAATAACGCTTACTCCAAACGGGGCCTAAGAAACACTTTAGAAAACGTTTGCGGAAGAATATTACAAGCTCTTGTCTGATTGGTCAAAACAAAATTCTTATTTTAACCAAACTTTAATGGACCAATCAACAACAAGAAATGTATTCACCCCCTACTAGTTCCGGATAGTTCGCCGCTTGCTCGGTGTTTGGCAAGAACAAAACGCCACGCGAACTATCGGCAAGCGAAGGGTGTTTCTTAGACCGTTTTTGCCGATTTGAGCGAGCGCAACGTAACGTTAGCCCTTGTGAAACGGCCCACAGCAGCACTGCCTCAGTAGGCTATAGTCATGTTCTGATCAATAGTAGGAGCGGGCTGGTGGGAAAAGAGTTCACACAAATTGCAGAATAATGTTTTGTTTTCCCGTTCCAGTTGCGCCGTGGAAGCAGAGCGAAACGAAACAGGTACTGTTAACCCTTTCACCGCCAAAGTCGCATTTTAGCACCACAGTGATTTAACACCTATGTCACTAAAAGGTATCAAATTGGGGTCTATTATCCAACGACTCTATTGTCTTAGTTTGGGGAAGTAAGGATAGACCTTATTTTATATATGTCACAGAAGAATCCCCAATACTGCAGATGGATTTTGTTCTCTATCCAGGTAAATGTAATGGACATTTTGGGCTGAAATATGGCTGGCGGTGAAAGGGTTAAGCAGCAGACACACTGCATACGGAACGATCCTGTTGCGATTCGATCGTGACGGTGTCTGTGAGTCATGATTCGCGTGAAATACTTCTGTCTAAAACGATATTTCAACTAATTTTCGTTCACTATACTCATAAGAGGACAACCTTTCTCCTGTAGAAAGTCTTCTGGCTCAGCTTGAACATTCACTGTGGACAACTTTGCAGGCCGACATGCAGACTGAAGAGTCTTTCACGAAGACGAAACAGCTGTCTTTGCATAGGCATTGTCTATCTCCCCCATTGGGAGAAAAAGTAAATCAGCACATTTTCTTTTCTTCTTTTCAGAACACAAATCATACAGTTAAAGTTAAAGTAATTGAATTTGTTTCTTAGGTTCACAAAACATACATTGGATACTATTTTTTTCTTATCAAAGCAAATTATATATATATACATAAGAGGAAAGTTTAATGGTGTGTTTGTTTTTTCTTCTTACATTTTTGATCGCTCATGTAGATCCATATAGACGAATTATATAAAAAAAATATCTGATACAAAAATAGAGATATTTCATCACATTCGTGTACGGGGAGGGGGGGGGGGGGGGGGGCTACAAATATAGTCAACAAAACTAGTAGGATTTCATCAGATTCATGCAGAGAGTAGAATTTCACGAGAATCACGCCTCACAAATGTCTCAGTCGGATCGCATGGTATTCAGTGTGTCTGACCTTTTATTGACATGTGTCGCCTTGGTTTAATTAAGGCTGTGTCAGACCAATTGACATGGGCTGGAACACCAAGGCTACTTCAAAATGTTGTTCTGCTCTGCATAGTTATACGGAGATTGTCTTTAGCCATGACAAGCTCCTAGCATTACATCATCAATCTCCAAAATCCTCCGACGTCGGAGTGTGGCTGCCCACGTGGCAGGGTAATCAAAAAAAAGCTCACACACGTAATGTTCTCATCCCTAGCTGATGCATTAGTACTATAGTGTTCAATTGCATCGGCTGTTGGGATGGTCCCTGGAGTCTTTTAGCCAGGGTTTGACGACAACAACTGACAGGTGTGGTGGGCAGGCCTCTTTGATCGTCAACTATTGCAGAGGTGATTTGCCTATATGGCCTTTTTTATGTATCTTTACTTACTAGTATTACTTATTATTAAGAAAATATCAACCAATCACTTGCGTATGTATGATTATTTTGCTAAGTAGTAGCATTCTTGAAAGTTTTAAAACGTGTTTTTCATGCATTTATGGGAGACATAGGTTATTGTATTTAGCGTACATGAAAGGTTATACCAGTAGTAGATCGGTATAATGACGGAATTGCGATCAAATTGATGCCACATAAAAAGCCTTATTCTGCCTTTTATAAGGTCTTGAAAACTTCTGTATGCAGTCAATGATATCAATGGAAAGTGTGCTGGAAAGCACAAACACACACAAATCCAAGAGGCGATTCTTCAAACTAGTCCATCCATACTTCGTTCTTCAAAGAAACTCGGTTTACCGACTGAATCTCTCGCATGCTCAATTTCATAAAGCTACGTTGGTTAGGCCGAATTCAGTCCCAACCAATCCTACCCTTCTTTTAGTCATCTTTGTTTTGCGCCGATCTTTCTCATATTCTCTTTTTATTCAATTCAATTCAATTCAATTCAAAACTCTTTATTATGAAACTGCACTGACTGACAAAACTGCACCCCAAAGGGGTACGAAGAATATAGGATTAACCCTTTCGCCATTTTGTTTTAGCAAGAAAATACCATTAAGCTTAACTGGGTAGAGAATTGTTTTTATCTGCAATATTGGGATTTCCTTGGTTACATGTATGACAGTTAGGCCTATCCATGCTTCCTAAAATTAAGAAAATAGGGTTTTCGGATAACTGGCCCTGATTTGATGCCTTTTAGGTGTTAGACCATTGTGGTGCATAAATGCAACATTTGCGGTGAAAGGGTTAAGGAAAGGGTTTTGATCCCCCGCTCTGTGTTCCTTATTCCATTTCGGGTCACAGCGACTCTTCGTAACAGCCTTTGTGAGGTATGCTAGGATTATTAGGGAATGTCAAACAGTTCATAACCAGAACACTGTCACAGTGTCAGTAGCAGCTTTGACGTAAAGCAAGCTACATGTACACACATACACATACATACACACACACATACACACATACACACATACACCTACACACACACATACACTGACACACACACACACACACACACACACACACACACACACACACACACACACACACACACACACACACACACACACACACACACACACACACACACACACACGCGCGCGCGCGCGCACACACACACATACACACATACACACATACACACATACACATACACACACACACACATACACACATATATATATATATATATATATATATATATATGAAGGATTTGTTGTGTGTTTTTCCTTCAGATATGTATATATATATATATATATATATATATATATATATTGACACACACACACACACACACACATACACTGACACACACACATACACTGACATACACACACATACACTGACACACACACACGCACGCACACACGCACGCACACACGCACGCACGCACACGCACACACACGCACACACACACACACACACACACACGCGCGCGCGCGCGCGCGCGCGCACACACACACACACACGCACGCACGCACGCGCACACACACACACACACACACACGCACGCACGCACACGCGCGCACGCACACACACACACACACACACATATTTTTTTGTTTGCTTGTTTGTTTGTCTGTCTGCGTAATGTATTATGAACTACTTCACAGAATCGCTTGAAATTTTGCATTTTGGCGTATTACCTAAAAGTTGATGTGCAGGCTACATACTCAGTCTAGAGCCATTGCCTCGAAAGGCTTTTTGACATGCTCGACGACTATCTTGTTGAAAGACTGAAAGATTAAGTTCGTATTGATAAATTGTCAGTAATTAGTGTGGGTTTAGTTTACTAAGATACATTTCACCCTGTCGACACTGTGATGGCTCTATGATGATTGAGTGAGTTCACAGATAAACTAGGAAGCACAAAGCGTGGTCTATTATAAAGCGATATCTACCTATTCTTTTTCTTTCTGTGGTAGTCAAAAATGGCGTCAAATGATAGGCCCCGTTATCAGTGATAGGGGAAGACGGGGTAAAAAGCGCATGGGCGGGTAAGAAGCCCACCCCAATTATCTCATGAAATGAAGCAAATTTCAGTCTCATTTTGCCCATGAGACGAGCGTTAATGTCTAGCATTCGTCTCATGGGCAAATTTGACTGAAATTTTCTTTATTTCATGAGATAATTGGGGTGGGCTTCTTACCGGCCCATGCGCTTTTTACCCCATCTTCCCCCCTACTGGCTGCACGATATTACTTTCAACACTACAAACGCTTCATTCTATATAACTTTATTATCCATCGTTAGTATTAGCTGATCACTCACCAGGGGCGGGGGGGGGGGGGGGGGGGGGGGGGGGGGGGGGAGGGTGGGGGGGGGAGCTGCATAGGTTCCGGGTTAAGGGGAAATGCTCTTTTGGTGGACCCAGGGGGTGAAGCCCCCGGAACATTGTACAATGTAGTAATTATTAAGGCAAAAATAGTCATTTTCTTACTTTTCACCTTGTGTGACGAGGTAATGGGTTAAAAGGCTAAGTCCCTAGGGAAGACTTTAGATAATTTGCCTTTAGCCCACTTCTCTAGGGTATGGGAGATGAGCAACTTTCCCGGCCCCTTTTCATCTAATAAATTTTTATTTGTGCCCGGGTTCTGGCTCGTCAGATGGTTGTAAGAAATACAAGTGGTTGAATTGCTCTAAATGGCAGACAGAGAGAAGTAGGGTTTTACATGAAATTACAAGACTCCCACTCTCATCAGTCTGACCAAAGGGTTCAGGATTATTTGACACTTGTATTTTATTTACTCCCAAAATCTGCATAAGATTATGCAACAATAATAATAAAGCAGCTCAATGGCGCCAAAACAAAATATGGTTAAAACACAATGAAATCCGAAAGGATTCACAAGACTTTTGTCTTTCTATAAGGTTCGCCCCATGCCGGAAGGGTTACTAATTATGTTCATTGTCCGTAGGAAAGTTCAAATGATTGGCGCAGTCAGGTAGACTTAGCTGTTTGAAGTTCTGGGCTTGCTCGTCAGGTGAGAGTAGCTCCCAGTCGTTCCTATTACGGCTTCGCGGGATGGCACGGTTCAAGCGTGGTCTCCTCGCGGATTCTGGGTGCAGGTTGTCTTGGCGACGGACCCGTCTTGGTGCTTGGTGGAGTCCGGGATGATCGTCCGGCCCACGATGCCCTGCTGATAATCACAGGAGAAGGTGGATGTAGATCTCTATGGCTTAGAGACAAGGGGCTTCAGTCGGCAGGGAATTAGTGAATCCCAACCGGCTTGAAGGCTTCCCTTGTACAATAGCACTACATGTAGTTAATAAATAAACTGAATTTCAGTTAACAAACTGAGATCAGTAAAACATAAAAGGTGATCAATCCATCATCACTCTCCATCCAACACCTGGAAAGGAATGGTATCATAAAGTGCAAGATTGCGGCCCATAGGTTTCCTACTAAAAAATAGTGCAAGATTGCGGCCCATAGGTTTCCTACTAAAAATAGACAAAAGGGTTAGTAGGCATAAACTCCGGTTCTGGTACCAAAAGTGTTCAAGTCAAAAACACACACACACAAATAATCAGTGCACATAAATAGAATAGAATGTTTACCACTTCTTTTCTATAACATATCTATCTACTCCTTATTCATCATTGAACATAGGATCTAGATCAAAACTAGAGTCAAACACACAAGATCTCAATCACCTGCCATCAATAATACTTACTAGTGGGCTTATGATGACTGGTTGTGAGTGTTGCTCTAGCTACGTTTCAGCATCTTGTGTGACAACTTTTTCTCACCACTCCAATTATAGCCTTCACTTTCAAACAATGAAAGCCTGCTATTGGTGTATTACAGTCCACACGTCACAAGATTGCTGTTCTAAATGTACCGAACAATCACGCGCCTATTACATCCTTATCACGTGCCGACATTCAAATCTTTCTCGTGCTCAGAAAGGAAGGGGTTGAAAGGGGCCGACTGTGGTGGTCACTTTCTTGTGATGTGACGGTAGAAAGGGGGGGGGGGGGGATGAAGGGAGATAACCTCGGTAGATGGTACGTGCTGACCAGGGAGAAAGAGATAACGCCCTTCCGCGGCGTTCGTTTGAAGCAGCGGGGCAATTAACGTGGCGGCTGGACAGAGAAATGTAAAGGCGAGGGGGGGGGGGGGGAGAAGGGGGGGGGGGGGGTAGATAAGAAATAAAGAAAGTGGGTCGCGCGGGACACTTACGTCACAGAGGCCCCCCGAAGAAAAGATTCTGGTACCGGAATCTTCCTGTGGAACGCCGACTCCACTTTCGACTTGGGCGACAGGGACAAATTAGTGGGGAGACTGGGTCGGCTGGAATGGTGGAACATCTGGTCGCAACACAGAGTTCAAAGGAGCAGGTGGGTTAGAGATCAGTGGAATGGATTCCGACTGAGGTTGGTGCGGCAATCCTGTGTTGAGTTGTCCCAAGGTTGATTGCAGAATAGCAAACACCTCTTGCCTGAGTTTCCCCTTTAGCCTGGATTCATCATTGCTGATGATGTGGTTTGGTAGGCCGATTCGGGCGAAAATGGCTTTGAGTGCCGCAGCTATCTGACTAGCATCAAGTGAGGAGATTGGGGCGGCATCGCACTGCATGGTACATATGTCGACCACGGTGACTATGTACCGGAATTTCTTCTTCCGTTTAGGTAGAGGCCCGACCAAGTCGACTGCCACTCGCTGAAAGGGAGGGGTAGGTGACGGCTGTACGTGCGGCGGCCTGTCCCGATAGTACCTTCGGTGGGTGTTTGCGGGTACAGTGCTGCCTTTCACCTGAGGTACCTGTGGCGAGTGGTCTTGGGTCGTTAGGCGGACATTCCTTGGGAAGGATTTTCCAAGTTGTGGCGGACTTGGGGACTTGGGACAATCTGGATTTGCTCGCGCGGCAATTTGGTTTGCCGCGTTGAGAGGTTTCTTCCCTGCTGAGGGAGATTTGCTCTTTGGGAAGGAGGGAGGGAGTTGGTTTGTGGATTGGGGAGAAGGGAATCCTGCTGAAACTAGGGCAGGTTGAGAGGGGTGCCCTAAAAACACATACTGTGATCCCAGTATGAGGTCATAGACAGGACTGTCCATGAGCACTGCCTTGATGGGTCCCTTAACATATCTGGTGTCGACATTGATTATGGCGACTGGCAAAGTGGATGGGGGGATTGCAGCATCAGGGCCTTGCAGAGAGATGAAGTCTCCCGTGTATGCTGACGCGGGGACTAAGGATCCGCAGACAATGGCGTCGCATGACAGTCCAGTGTCATAGAGACACTGAACAGGGATGTTGTTGACAGTCGCCTGTCCAACGACTGACGGTGTGCCTGGACACTGTACTGGGGAGGGGTTTGTGCAATTCTGCGAAGTCGAGACGACTTGCATAGTTGCAACATTTTGCCGCTTGTAAGCAAGTTTCCTGCAGTCATCCCGATTGTGGGTGTTCGACTTGCAGTATGAGCAGAATAAGGGTTGTCCCAGTGGTTGTCGTTCATGGGTAGAACCGTTTGACCCACTGTTGGAGTTGGGGTTAAACCTGCTCTGCTGTGAAGCAGTGGACCCAACTACTTGCTGTAGTTTTGGCCTTTTAGGGGCGCTAGGTTCATCATGGGCTAGAGTGTACCTATCACTTAGCTGGATGAGGTCAGCCAGAGTTGTGGCACCTTGTTCGGCAGTAAAGGTGCGTAACTCTGGGGACATGGTTTCGCGCAGTTGCTCGCCAACCATCAGTTCCCGGAGATCCTCATAGGACTCTGATTTGGCAGAAAGGGACACCCATTTAGTCAGATAGTTCCCCAGTCTATCTGAAAATTGGGCATAGGACTCTCCCCTACCTTTTCTGGTTGACCGGAACTTTTTCCGGTAGGCGTCCGCTGTCAACTCGTATCTGTTGAGCAGGGCTTCTTTCAAAGCTGGGTAGTCGGTAATTTGGCTTGACGGAAGTTTACTGTACACCTCATAAGCCACACCCCTGAGACTTTGGGCAAGCTTGAGGTTGAACTTTTCCGGAGCAAGCTCAAATTCCTGGGCCAGTCTTTCAAATCTATCGAGGAATGCATCGATAGACTCTGTTGCCTCATTGAATGCCTCCAATGTGAAGGTCATGGCTGAGGTATGAATGGGAGGGGGAAAATTTTGAGGGGCAGCAGTCTCAGAGTCTG
>CM065692.1:8558206-8588206 GCA_017654935.2 Phymorhynchus buccinoides
TGAATGCGTAAACGCTGAATGCAAGGTTGAGCAGGCAGCCAGTACGCTACTTTATCTACATGTAAAAGCTAAAGGGCTCGCTACACAATATTCACAAAATATCGCTATTTGCCCATGGCAACACAGTGGGTTGTAAGTCATATTATGAGTGGCCTAACACTGTGTTGCCATGTGGAAATAGAGATATTTTGTGAATCATGTTAACGTGTACACAGACCTTTAACTGTCGGTATGGGACACACACACACACACACACACACACACACACACACACACACACACACACACACACACACACACACACACACACACACAAAGCCGTGAAAATAATTCAACTGAATAAATAAATAAAAAAAGCCAAACAAATTTGCAATTAAAGTTCAGTTGAATTAAAACCACCAAGCTCTTTCTTTCGATTTATTATTAATAAGACAGTCTTCATTTTCTAGGCTCTCTCTCCGGGCAAAGGACAGATTGTAAGAATAGGCATCGTCTAAAATCTTTATCCTTGTCAAATAAAGTTTTCCAGTGTCCAGTGTCCAGGCTCGCCTTTCAAATAACGGGTGGTTTTTTAATATTCCAGACACCATTTTTTAAATTCCAGACAAACTCGTAGTACGAATTGGTGTTTAACTATTGGGGAGTCATTTTAACCTAGACGGGCGAGTGAAATTGAATTCCTTGCAGTCAATCTGCTCATGTTGATTGGTCTTCTGTGCGAAAAATGGCACCATTGACTGATTACAAGACGTGCCTCCAGTTCCTATGAGTCTTTAGGGGAGGGGAGGAGAGGAGAGGGGAGGGTAAGGGGGCGTACCGGGCAAAGGATGTATCTGCCGCTCAGCGACCACTTGTTTGTTTTTATGTCATTTTGTTTTCCAACTTATTACTAAAAGGTTTCAATGACAAAAAACAAGCAACAAAACATGAATTAAAACAGAGCCAGATATTTGGAGGGGCCTGGCCCCTCTTTATCAACCCATGGACTAAGGTTTGATTCAGTAGGGTGCACAATTATTTCTTTTCTAAAGATAGGGTGTCACAAACTTCAATTGACAAGTGGTTGCGGGGGGGGGGGGGGGGGGGGGGGGGGTAGGGTGTGTGTGCTGTGCATGCTTGTGTGTTTGTAAGTGGGGGGGGGGGGGGTGGTGGGGGGGGGGGGGGGGGGGTGGAAGGACGAGTTTATGGTGTGCATGAGTGAGTGTGCGTGGGGTGGGGTTGGGGTGGGGGGTGGGGGTGTCTGTGTGCTTTGGTCGTGTATTATTATGACTTTTGATTGAAATTTAGATTGTCCTTCTTTGGTTTCTGGTAAGATTAACGTTGGTGAGTGTGAGTGAGGGGGTGGGGTGGGGGTCTCTGTGTGCTTTGGTCGCTTACTATGTATGAATTTTGATTGAAATTTAGATTGGCCTTCGATCCTTTGGTTTCTGGTGGGATTAGCGTTGGTAGGGGGGGGGGGGTGGGGGGGGGGGGGGTGGGGGGGGGGGGCGGGTGAGTGGGGGGGGGGGGGGGGTACGTGATAGGTGAAGGGTAAAAAGGGCGTACAAAAACTCAACAGTGGGGGGGGGGGGGGGGGGGGGGGGAGAATAAGAGGTGTGGCCAAGCGTAGCGTTTAGAAGAAACCGTGGTGGGTAGTGAAAAGGAGGGGGGTGAAGCTAATATGAGAGAGAGAGAGAGAGAGAGAGAGAGAGAGAGAGAGAGAGAGAGAGAGAGAGAGAGAGAGAGAGAGAGAGAGAGAGAGAGAGAGAGAGAGAGAGAGAGAGGAGAGAGAGAGAGAGAGAGAGAGAGAGAGAGAGAGAGAGAGAGAGAGAGAGAGAGAGAGAGAGAGAGAGAGGGAGAGAGAGAGAGAGAGAGAGAGAGAGGAGGGAGAGAGAGAGAGAGAGAGAGGGAGAGAGAGAGAGAGAGAGAGAGGGGGGCGATAGAGAGAGAGGAGAGATAGAGAGAGAGAGAGAGAGAGAGAGAGAGAGAGAGAGAGAGAGAGAGAGGGGGGGGGGGGCAGAGAGAGAGAGAGAGAGAGTGTGAGAGAGAGAGAGAGAGAGAGAGAGAGAGAGAGAGGGGGCGAGAGAGAGAGAGAGAGAGAGGGGGGGGGGGAGAGAGAGAGAGAGAGAGAGAGAGAGAGAGAGAGACAGACACAGACAGACAGACAGACAGAGAAAGACAGAGACAGAGACAGACACACTTTGACACTTTGACGATTTATTGTCAATACCAAAAAGGTTTCACAGAGAGACACTTAGACAGAGGGAGCCTGTCATTGAAATAATATAAAGGCTATCTAAGGAACGAGATTTGGAAGCCGGAACGAGGATCGGGGGAATTAGGAGGGTGGGAAGGGGGATCGGGAGTGGGGAGGGGGGGTGCATGCCCCTCGGAAGTTGTTTCTTCTTCTGTAAAGTAAAAGAGTGTCAGACCAAAGAAGTGAATAAACGTCGTGACACTGTGGACTTTTATTGTACTTTCTTTTTCTATTAATGCCAGCTACAAGAAACGGGCTGTAGGTAGGTAGGCAGGCAGGCGAGACAGTCAGTGTCTCATTCTGATCACTAGAACGGCAGGAGTTGACTGTTTCATTTGTCAAAACAACTGTGGAGTTGGTGGTGTTCTCGTGATGTTCTTCTTCGTCGTCGTCGTCTTCTCTGTCGTCGATCGCTCAGTTTCCTGTCCATTGTGAGCGCGGGTATGTCATGCTGCCGTTATGCGCCTAACTAAGGAAATAAGTCAGAGCCCAGCGTGTCTGTCTTCGGTTGGAGAAAGTCTAAGTTGTAAGAGTTAATAATAATAATAATAATAATAATAATAATAATAATAATAATAATAATAATAATAATAATAATAATAATAATAATAATAATAATAATAATAATAATAATAATAATAATAATAATAATAATAAGAAGAAGAAGAAGAAGAAGAAGAAGAAATTTCATTTCATATAGCGCAGAGTTTCTAGAACGAAGGCAGGAGAATGGACCAAGTAAGGCAGGAAGATAGTAGATGACAGTAAGCAAAGGGAAAAAGGCAGAGTCAAGGAGAGTGACAGATTAGAGGAAGTTACAAGCACAGACTTTCCAGAAGGTGAGGGAACTATTTGTACGAAAGACCCCCCACCCCCACCCCCCACCCCCCACCCAGTATCCCCATGGGGGAGTCATCGTCGTTATTGCTGTTTATCCTCACGTGTTTGGCAGCGACGGGCTTACTATAACTACGTCATACTTGTTAGGACACTTTATTTTATTTTGTTGTTGCTACAAGTTGTGTATGTCATAAGCTGCGTGATGTGATTGTGATTGTGATTTAGTGGTGTTGTTGACAAGGAAGGGTGTAGTTCGATTTTGATTTTTTTTTCTTTTCGATTATTAAAGTTGAGGTTTTAATCTATACTAGAGTGGATTAAATGTATGTCGTAAGTTGCGCGATGTGATTGTGATTTTGTATTGTTGACAAGGAAGGATATTGTTCGATTTAGATTTTTTTTCTTTTCAATTAAATTTGAGGTTTTAAACTATGCTAGAGTGGATTAAAATAAGCAGTCATGGTGTGTGTACTGCTTCGTAAGAGTAAAAATATGGCCTGGGAACGCAGAAGAAGAAGAAGAAGAAGAAGAAGAGGACGAAGGGAGCATTTCACGCGAATCATGACTCACAGACATCGTCACAATCGGATCGCGTTGGGATCGAATCGTATGCAGTGTAGCGACCCCCTTTACTGAAGCTTCCTCTGGAAGATAGGTCCTCCTCCCCCTCCCCAGGCAACTCTTCTTAACCTTATCTATTTTCTATTTACTTTACAAGGTAGAGCCCTCACTGCTTATTATTCTCAACATTGATTATTTTTTGGAATCGATTTAATCGCTGAATGCACGTGATTTTTCTTTTGTTCCCTCGGGAGAAGGCTTTCTCTTTTCAAACAAAAACAAAACAAAAACCACAGTTGGAGCCAGAAAGTTTCTGTTTTGTTATTGGGCTGGCTCTGGGCTCTTTGTTTTTCTTTTTTAGTCCCCGAGCCGAAGGTTCCGGGAGCTATTGTTTTTGTCTGATCCGTCCGGCGTGCCTCCGTGCCTCCGTCCGTCCGTCCGTCCGTCCGTCCGTCCGTCCGTCCGTCCGTTTTTCTAAAAATCTATTCAGTCTATCATCATCAAATTTGGCATACTAGTTTGCCAAGATGCAAGCTATCCACTGATGTATTTAGTTTTACATTAAGGTCAAGGTCGCGCCAGTTACGGGGTTCAAACCCCGAAAACACATAATCGCTAATATCTCGCTAAGTTTTGCATGTATTTCAATGCAGTTTTTTTCACAACATTTCTTGATGAATGGTCTATAACACAGTTGTCATGAATTTTTCTGTGCGCTCGTGTGCGCATGATCGCGCGCGCTCAAATCACGGGTCCGAACCCCAAGGCTATATATAAAACAAACTTCAGTTACGTGCTGTTTTTATGCGTTTTTATGTATGTGTACAGCCGACATATTCCGATTTCCGATTAGCTCGGCGATGCTGCGAGGGGACTTTGCAGCCGCTCGGCGTTGCACTTGTTTGTTTGTTTGTTCCTAGCAAAGCTAACGGTTGAAATACGCGTTGCTAGCTTTCACTCTTTCCCCATGGCAACAACGCAGTGGTAATCTAGTAATTATATTACTTGCCTATCACTGTGTTGCCATGGGGAAAGACCGAAAACTAACGACGTGTATTTCCACCTTTACTACTACAGCATTGATCGCTGTGTTTCGACATGGGGAATGGGTGAATTTTAACGACGTGTACTTCAGCCTTAGAACTGAAGTATGACTGTGTGTCCATGGGGAAAGTGTAAAAACTGACAACGTGTATTTCCACCTTTACTACTAGAGCATTGATCACTGTGTTTCGCCATGGGGAATGGGTGAATTTTAACGACGTGTACTTCAGCCTTAGAACTGAAGTATGACTGTGTGTCCATGGGGAAAGTGTAAAAACTGACAACGTGTATTTCGACCTTTATTCAAGTATCACTGTACCATTCTCCTGCCTACGGGGAAAGTGTAAAAACTAAAAACGTATTTTTCGATCTTTGATACTAGAGCATTGATCACTGTGTTGCCATGGAGAAAGAATGAAAATTAACTACGTGTATTTCGATCTTTGATACTAGAGTATAATAATAATTGATCACTGTGTTGACATGGAGAAATAATGAAAATTAACTACGTGTATTTCGATCTTTGATACTAGAGTATAATAATAATTGATCACTGTGGACATACTAATAATTGATCACTGTGTTGACATGGAGAAATAATGAAAATTAACTACGTGTATTTCGATCTTTGATACTAGAGTTTGATAATAATAATTGATCACTGTGTTGACATGGAGAAATAATGAAAATTAACTACGTGTATTTCGATCTTTGATACTAGAGTATTGATCACTGTGTTGCCATGGAGAAAGAATGAAAATTAACTACGTGTATTTCGATCTTTGATACTAGAGTATTGATCACTGTGTTGACATGGAGAAATAATGAAAATTAACTACGTGTATTTCGATCTTTAACACTAGAGTATTGATCACTGTGTTGCCATGGGGAATGAGTCAAAACTAGCAACGTGCATTTCAGACTAAACCTTTTCTGATCCTTATCGATCAGTTATTGATGACTGCGCTGGCTTAACCAGCAGCTCTTCCTTTTGTTCTGTGTCTTGGTTTTGTTATCAGGGGCCAACAGTAACATGAGAGCTGTACAATTGATGGTTTTTCTACAGTAACTGAAAATCGTGGTACAGTTTAGTCTCTTCTGGAAGACTATGACTCTCAAACGAGGGGGGTCCTTTGCACCGGCTCTGGTGCTGCAGCCAAAGGGATGGGTTGGTTTGGGCCTTTCCCAACGCCAGCTGTCCTCAAATCCCCTTTGGCCGAGAGAGTGGGGATGTACCCTGGGCAAGGCATCACCACTATGACCAAATTCTAGCCCAGCCCGCGCGCTAGAATAGCCCCCTCGATCTGCCCCCTCTGCTATCTGGTAGTCCGTAGCTGGATTTGTCCGTAGTCACAATTTGTGGTAGTTGTTTGGAGTTTCCTGTGTGTGGTTGTGTTGTGATGATGTTAATATACTGTGTTGCATTACTAGTGCAGAATCACACTTGCAAGCAAAAAACATAACATTTCTAGGTCTTTCCTGGTGTTGCAGTGCCTCCAAGATCGACCCACTATCTTTACTTATAAAAGAAACATGAGGGCTAACATGCATAGCAAACACATACACACATATGTGTATTTACACACGTACATACAAACACGCGCGCGCTCACACACAAACACACACACACGCACGCACGCACGCACACACACGCACGCACGCACACACACACACACACACACACACACACACACACACACACACACACACACACACACACACACACACACACACGCACACACACGCGCACGCACGCACACACACACACACACACACACACACACACACACACACACACACACACACACACACACACACACACACACACACAATTCATATGCACATACAAACTCAAACACACACATAAACGCATGCACACGCACAGTTCCTCTCGATTGATAAAAAAATAATCGTGAGTTTCCTGGTATTGCAATACCTCCAGGATCGCCCCACTATCTTTATAGTTATTAATGTTCCATATGACCTTGTGCCTGTTCCAGGCCAGAGGACGTTAAACGAACTTTTATCACGCATGCACGTAGCATGGTGACAAGCATAGAACTAGATACACATAAAGTTCGCAGTTGCTAGGAACAAGTGGTTTATGTATATAATACGACTAATGCACCGGTGTCTAATTTGGGAACAATCGCTAATACTATAGAGTCGTAATTTAAGAATGGTCATAAAACAGGAACATGCATGCACATCGGACAAAGAGTAGACAACCTACCTTAAATTAAGACCTATTTTTTAGGGAACGTGACACCTTACTTGTAGTTGCAGGCCCTGGTTCGGTGTAATCAGTCATAAGTATCACCTAACATCCCCCCCCCCATGGGGATGCCGGGGGAACAAGTAGTTCCCCACCTTCTGGAAGTTCTGTGCTTGTAGCTTCCTCTAATCTGTCACTCTCTTTGACTCTGCCTTTTCCCTTTGCTTACTGTCATCTACTTATCTTTCTGCATTTACTGGTCCATTCTCATGCCCTTGGTTCTAGAAACTCTTACAAATATGTTCTCCAGCCAAAGACGGACATGCTGGGCCGAACTATTTCTTAGGCGCATAACGGCAGCATGACGCATCTGCGCTCCTTTGACAGGAAACTGTCTGAGCGATCGAAGACAAAGAAAAGTTGCCTAACAGACTGTGATTATTTATATTTTACGTTTGCAATTTTTTTATGCCAGCAATTTTCACACATAATAAATTCACTATTGACAGATTTAAAAAAAAAAGATAATGTCCTTGCTTTCGATGCCCAATGATGTGCACATGTGCATCTTGACATTGGTCACTCCGTTAGGAATATATTGAACATATTCCTAATGGTCTAAATCTCGTCTTATATCAAGTCTTATAGGTGTAGGGACCTACATTTGGCTGCTTGAATGGCAAAACTCTCTATAAAAAAAGAAGTTTAAACGAACATATCTAAATTGCATAAGATGTACATTCGATTCCGTCCTTGTGATCAAAAGATCAAAGCTTGATTGATCATTGATTGATTGGTTGTTTGGTTGGTTGATTTGTTTGTCGGTTGATTGATTGATTGTTAGTTGACTGGTTGGTTGGTCGGTTGATTGATTGATTGATTGTCGAATTGATCGATCGATTGGTTGATGCATTGATTAATTAATGAATTGATTGATTGATTGATCGATCAAGTATATAAACTGCCCTTAAGCTTATGCGACACTTCTTCCCTAACAAAAACACCTCTTATGATTCCAGGGAGCACCACCACCACACAATGGGATGGGCCACGCGAGTGATGAGAAAGTCCGCGTCCAGATCATCGCGAACATCCTGAACAGACTTCGTCAAAATACAATGTACGCTGAATAATTGACTTCGTTCTGAACAAAGCTCATCCACCCTTCGGGTTATCAACTCTTTGGGTCTTTCCTAGTATATTGCAGTACCTCCAGGATCGACCCACTATCTGTACAGCTATAAATGCCCCGTACGTTCCTGTACCAGGTGGGAGGACGTTCAACACATGTTCATCATCATCGACGACTCTTCTTCTTCTTCCTACTACGATGAGCAACATAGTCCACTTTCCAAGGCTCACGCCTGAAAAGGTGCATCTCCTGGAGGAGAGGTCAGAGCAGGGGGTGTCTTCTCTGGCACCACCGAGGACGATGCTGCAGAACGGGTCTGGCACCACCAGCCGGGTGAAGAGCGAGACGCCCAGGTACCATCCTCCGTCAGACCTGCTGTCAGAGGAGGAACGACAGAGCGCCAAGAAGAAGAGGAGGAAAAGCTTCCCGCACCTACCTCCCCCCTCACAGCACCACGGCGCGAAATCCAACACCCAGGATGCATCATTCCGACCTTCTGTTTCCGAAGTGGTGGCGCGCATGCGTGTCCGCGAGAGGACGCTGCTAGGAGAAGCTTTGACGACGAAGAAAAAGACTTCGGATGGGGGTGGTGGTGGTGGTGGTAGTAGTAGTGTTGTGGTTAACGATGCTCCTCCTGCGTACGGGTTTGTTCCTGTCACACGCAAAGGCGGTATCAACGAACAGACTCAGATTCCGCCATTGGCTGTGCGCAAGCGTTCTGACTGGGAAAGTCTTAGTGCAAGGACCAAGAGAAGTAACAGAACTTTGCCTCATCATAATGCATGGACCACCTCAAAAGATCCACCGCACCGCACTCTGCAGATTCGCGGAACACCGGTGTTCTCTAGTAACAGCGTTCCTTGGACAGCGTCTAAAGGGTTAACGACACACAACGGAGTACATCAACATCATCATCATCAGCAGCAGCAGCAGCAGAATGGAACAAATGATGGGGTGGACGGCTCAGAATTGGGGGACTCTGATGATGACTTTGACGAAAGTGAGGAGGAGGACATCGACAGTGACCACGAGGAATTTGATTTCGATCAAGGCGAAGATGAAGGTGAGTACTGCAGACCCGTTTACCCCCTACACACGTCTTGAGTAGTCTGGTTAGCTGAAATGAGTAGTTTGGGTGCAAAATGTGTAGTTTTATTCATTAAACCATCAAACACTGTTCACTGAAAATGAGTAGTTAGAGCATTATTTTCAATTTTGAAGAGTAGTAGAGGTCCAAATTGAGTAGAATACTACTGGAAAAGAGTAGAGTAAACAGGTCTGGTAACGGATGAAATACCTGTTGACATAACAAGAAACAAGGGCATGGAAAACGAATATATTACACGACCACAATAACAGCGGTGGAATGTAAGTTTATACAAAACAATTATATACACTTTCGTCCCGAAAACACACAACAGACTGGAAATTTGTGTCCCAAATTTTCTTTGTGAAACCACAATGGGGATTATATAGATATATAATAAGGATAAACAAACTATGTGGATACAATAATGATGTTTCAAAGTACCCAAATGAAAGGTGATAAAACCCGAAAAGGAGTTGTCACATAGACTAGTTGTATAAAGAGCCAGCCACACTGCATACGATTTGACCCCAATGCGATACGATTGTGACGATGTCTGTGAGTCATGATTCGCGTGAAATACTTCCGTCTGAAAATAACTCTACTATTTTTGCTCACTGTACTCAAGTAGACCGCAATACACGAATCAAATAAAATGCCTGATACAAAAATAAGATATTTCATCAGATTCGTGTACGGGAAACTACAAACATAGTGAACATAACTAGCAGGATTTCATCAGATTCATTTAGACAGTAGAAGTTTACGTCAATCATGCCTCACAAATCTGATCGCACTGAATCGAATAGTATGCATCGTGGCTGGCCTTAAGTCTAAAGAAACAACTATTTGAAATAGCCTGTATGAAACAAACTAAGCGATTGAGGATTCGATTGTTTCTTGTTTGGTATGGCTTGTACCCACGTGTCGTCATATCCGGCCACAAGGAGCGTGCCATATTATGGGAGACCGCCATCTTAGTCAGTAACTTTTTTTGAAAAATGCCAGATCGATGCTGTTTACACACAAATCTGACTAAGACGGCGACACTTCCGTTGGAAGGGTCGAGATGCGCACGCAGGTGGGGGGGGGGAGCCATAAAGAATGCAGGACCGGATCTAGCGGGGGTGGGGGTGGGGGGGTGGAGGGGGGTCCTGGTTTCTGGAAACCCCCCTCTGCCCCGAGAATGTACCTTATACAAGGGCGAAAAGTAAAAGTGAAAATGGTTCGATTGTTGCCTCAATAAATCCTTATTTGTAAACTTTTCTTGGGGGACATGTTGGTTGAAGTATGAAAGTGTGAGAGAATGAAGGAACTGTTGGTTGAAGGATGAATGTGTGAGAGAATGAAGGAACTGTTGGTTGAAGTATGAAAGTGTGAGAGAATGAAGGAACTGTTGAGTGGAAGGATGAATGTGTGAGAGAATGAAGGAACTGTTGGTTGAAGTATGAAAGTGTGAGAGAATGAAGGGAACTGTTGGTTGAAGTATGAAAGTGTGAGAGAATGAAGGAACTGTTGGTTGAAGTATGAATGTGTGAGAGAATGAAGGAACTGTTGGTTGGAAGGATGAATGTGTGAGAGAATGAAGGAACTGTTGGGTTGAAGGATGAATGTGTGAGAGAATGAAGGAACTGTTGGTTGAAGTATGAATGTGTGAGAGAATGAAGGAACTGTTGGTTGAAGGATGAAAGTGTGAGAGAATGAAGGAACTGTTGGTTGAAGGATGAAAGTGTGAGAGAATGAAGGAACTGTTGGTTGAAGAATATGAAAGTGTGAGAGAATGAAGGAACTGTTGGTTGAAGGATGAAAGTGTGAGAGAATGAAGGAACTGTTGGTTGAGGATGAATGTGTGAGAGAATGAAGGAACTGTTGGGTGGAAGGATGAATGTGTGAGAGAATGAAGGAACTGTTGGGTTGGAGGATGAATGTGTGAGAGAATGAAGGAACTGTTGGGTGGAGGAGTGAAGAAGTTGGTTGATGAATGTGTGAGAGAATGAAGGAACTGTTGAGTGGAAGGATGAATGTGTGAGAGAATGAAGGAACTGTTGGTGGAAGTATGAATGTGTGAGAGAATGAAGGAACTGTTGGTTGAAGTATGAAAGTGTGAGAGAATGAACTGTTGGTTGAAGGAACTGTTGGTTGAAGTATGAAAGTGTGAGAGAATGAAGGAACTGTTGGTTGAAGTATGAAAGTGTGAGAGAATGAAGGAACTGTTGGTTGAAGTATGAAAGTGTGAGAGAATGACGGAACTGTTGGTTGAAGTATGAAAGTGTGAGAGAATGAAGGAACTGTTGGTTGAAGTATGAATGTGTGAGAGAATGAAGGAACTGTTGAGTGGAAGGATGAATGTGTGAGAGAATGAAGGAACTGTTGGTTGAAGTATGAAAGTGTGAGAGAATGAGGGAACTGTTGGTTGAAGTATGAAAGTGTGAGAGAATGAAGGAACTGTTGGGTGGAGGGATGAAAGAGGAGTTAATAAAACATCTATAATAATTGTAAAACAGAGTCTGGGGTCTTTGCCCCCTGAGCCCCCAGATAAACACTGTTTGCTCACTAATCTGGAACCGACGTGGCTCCCTGGATCCCCCTGGTGGAACCCCCCCCCCCCCCCCCCCTTCCTTACAAATCACTGGGTCCGGCCCTGGAATGAAATGTTATAGGTGAAGACGGGGTAAAAAGCCCATGGGCGGGTAAGAAGCCCATGCCAATTATCTCATGAAATGAAGCGAATTTCAGTCAAATTTGCCCATAAGACGAACGCTAAACATTAACACTCGTCTCATGGGCAAAATGTGACTGACATTTTCTTTATTTCATGACATAATTGGCATGGGCTTATTCTTACCCGCCCATGGGCTTTTTACTCCGTCTTCCCCTACCATTCGGTCTTTTTTTATTTTATTTTTTGTTACTGCAGAAGTTTTTATTTATTTTTATTTATTTAAAAAAAAAATTGCGTTTGAATGCTTTTAAAAAAATTAATATTAATACTTTTTGCTTCTTTTTTCTCGAAAACATAATGACATGTAAAGGAAAGAAAAATAAAACATACAAGAGTGAGATTAAATCAAATGTATCATCAATCATTTATAGTCAAACATGTACTATCTTGTACACAGATATGTAAGAAAGTAAGCATAACAAATAAACCTAGCAACAACAACAACAACAAATACAATTATAGGAAAGATGAGAGAGAGACAGAAAAAGACAGAGAGGGAAATAGTACATTATTGGTTTCCACTTCACTCATATTGTTTGTGTATATCACAGGTAACAACACAAGAGACCATGTAAGGTAATGTGCATATCTATGTGTGGTCATTCTCAATGTCAAGTAAATATAAAGACCATTTTTGCTCGAACTGTGTAAGCGATCCATTTATAATAGCAATATAGCGATCAATCTTATATAAATCTTCAGCAAGGCAATGAATGTAGGCAATCTTGGAAGTGCGTTTTGTAGTTTACATTTGTAGAGATAAAAGTTTGCAAATAAAGTAATGAAATTCGGTCTTTTGTGGTGCAGTCGAGGCCCGGAGACTGGCGGGGCGTCAGTGTCTGACGACGTCCTCCGTGTACCAGAGAGCCTGCCAGAGCCTGAGGGTGCAGCCCGCACCAGCCTTCCTCCGCCAGGTCAACCTGACCTCCATGGATCTCAGGGACGTTGGGCTGGGTTCTGCTGACGTCAAGCCCATCGCCATTGCCCTGGTGGTGAGTCGAGTGTGTGTGTGTGTGTGTGTGTGTGTGTGTGTGTGTGTGTGTGTGTGTGTGTGTGTGTGTGTGTGTGTGTGTGTGTGTGTGTGTGTGCCTCTCTGTGTGTGTGCCTCTGTGTGTGTGCCTCTGTTTGTTTGTGCCTCTGTGTGTGTATGTGTGTGAGAGGAGAGAGAGTGTGTGGGAGATTTCCATATGACAAACGAGGAAAAATATAGAGCGTGTGTGTGTGTATGTGTGTGCGTGTTTGTGTGTGTGTATGTATGTACGTACGTGCGTGTGTATGTGTGCACGCACGCGCGTGCGTGTGTGTGTGTCAGGAAGAGAGAGGATGTATGTGTGTGTTGTATTTGTCTGTATGTGTGTGGGTAAGTAGGTAGGTAGGTAGGTAGTTAGGTGGGTAGGTAGGTAGGTAGGCAGTGCGCAATCGCTCAGCAACATATTTACTAATTGGTTCTCTCTCTCTCTTCTTTTTTATTTTTACATATATTATTATATATATATTAAGGATTTTTGACCGCTGGGTGAGGGGGGGGAGGGGGTAGAGCAGAAGGTAGCATGGTCATGCTGAATTCTTGAAGCAAGGCTAGGCATTTGTATGTTAAAAAAAAGAAGGTTACGTTGGACCCGAAAGGTTGAAATTGTTCAATTTTTCCTTACGTCAAAACAGTGATATTCTAGTAATGATATTTGATTTAAACAATGTTATTAGGTCCACAGTACATGAACAAACATAGATAGTAAACATATCAGCAGCAACAAGCTAGAAGCTTATATTGTGCCATCTTTACATAGAAAAATATGGTTCGACGACTGTTGAACACAAATAAATTAGCTAGAAACATCAATATTGACTGACATCTGTCAATTAGTAATGATATTTATTACTTGCCTGTCTCTGCGTTGCCATGGGGAAAGAGAAAAAAACTAACAACTTGTATTTCTACCTTTTCGAAGAATTGCTCTTTTTCTGAAATTGTGTTTACCAGTGCTAAATCCTACCCCACCCTCCTCCCCCTCCCACTCCTCTCTATTATTGATATCATTGCCATCAATGAAAAAAACGGTGAATAGTTTCCAGGGATTATGAGTTAAAGGAAGGAGGATACTATAACTGGGGTCCGTGTTGAGTTCAGACTATTGTGTTAGACAAACGTATTACATTTATAGATTCTTTCTTGATCGATTTTCAATGCCCCCATGAAAATCAGCGGAACGAAAACTCGCATAGCCATGGGATAGTCAGTCGGAGGGAACCATTTTTACGACTGTGAACCGTCATTTACACCCCACCTCCACCCCGCACGCACGCATGCACACACACACACACACACACACACACACACACACACACACACACACACATGCGCGCGCGAACACAACGTCTCTCTCTCTCTCTCTCTCTCTCTCTCTCTCTCTCTCTCTCTCTCTCTCTCTCTCTCTCTCTCTCTCTCTCTCTCTCTCTCTCTCTCTCTCTCTCTCTCTCTCTCTCTCTCTGTATGTGTGTGTATGTGTGTGTGTGCGTGTGGCGTGTGTGTGTGTGTGTGTGCCTGCGCGCGCGCACGTGTGTGTGTGTGTGTGTGTGTGTGCGCGCGTGTGTGTGCGTGTGTGAGTGTGTGTGTTTGTGCGCGCGCGCGCGCGCGTGTGTGTGAACCAGTTCTGGAACGGGGCCTGGAAAGGGTGGGCGGGCAACATCCATGAAAAGGATTTCTTTTGTTTTTACGACACGGTCAGGATTAATGTGTATGCTGTTCTAGAGATACTCGCTATTCACTGTCTGCTTCTATACAGTAGAAAGACCAGTCACGGTTACGTTATGATGAAAACTTAAAATATACATATAAATAAAAGAATGAAATAGTGAGGCCAAGAGAGGAGATACATATAAATACTGTGCTCCCCATTCCCCGTCTTTGTTTTCATGGGAAAACTCGAAATATCTGCAAAATCAAATGTTCCTTATGCGGTTATTTTCACTTGTTGCGTTCTTTTCTGTAATGTTCTAATATTATATGCGTATTGGAAAGGGGGTGGGGATGGGGGACAAGGTAGGCTACTTATACTACTTATTGTTTGTGGCTCAAGCCACAAACCTATAACTCACTTTGTCGGTCGGTCGGTCTGTCTGTCTGTCTGTCGGTCGGTCGGTCGGTCCAAACTTGTCGCACATTTTGATAAAATTGTCGCACTTCAAATACGAGGCTTACAATCGGGGAGGGCCGCCTCGACGAAAATGATGTATTTTAAAAGTCGCATACTTGGTAATAAACAGACACTAATACAGACATTACAAACATACAAATATGGTGGGCGGACGATTCTGGAGGCAATTTTTGGAGGCAGTATAAGTAGGGTAAAGTCCGTTTTTTTGTTTTCCAATACAGATATGAAGCAGTAGACCACGCTTCTGGTTAACAGATTATCGGCTATGGCAAAGCTACAAGGTACTCCATGTTGCATTTGTTCAAAATCGAAGCCGCGCGCCACAAATTTAGGCCGCTTTTTAAAATGATTATTTTTTTGTATACAAAATAATAAAATACGTAATACAGACATTTCAACAGTACACGTCGAGTATGCGATGCGAGGTTTTGATGGGTATAAATTAGGGATACATCATTTTCCGTAGTAATGGCAAAAGATATGCTAAAGTTACGAAATGGTCTTGCAGACACGCCTGCTAACATTCTGGTTTACATATTAAAATTATTGAAAAGCCAGGGGAGGTGATATACATGCGCCGCGGAGTGGCAAAAATAGACCGCGTGCCACAAACTATTGCGATTTCGCGCTTGTTTTTGTATAATAAATAAAAAATAAATGCCCAAATTTCATTTTACTGTCTTGTTTACGATCGAGGTAGATGGGTTGTAAATTAGGGAGGCATCATGTTCCGTAGTAATGGCACTCCTGTGCTAAAGTCTGTCTTGTATGACACGCCTGCTAAGAGAGAGAGAGAAGACGATGAGAATTGAGAGAGCATGGAGAGAAGAGGAGGATCGTGAAGGAGTGGAGCGAGAAGAGAGGAGAGAGAGAGAGAGACACTCGCAAGTGACGAGAGAGATCTTCGAGAAGAGAGGCCCGACGAGCGGATGAGAGCCGAAGAGAGAGAGAGAGAGAGAGATGAGATGAGAGAGAGAGAGAATGAGAGAGTACGAGGAGGAGAGAGAGAGAGAGAGACGAGAGAGAGGAGAGAGAGAAAACTGAAACGGCAACTCAACGAACGAACGAAATTGGTAATTTATACAGGCGTTAATGCGAGGAGAGAGAGGCGCTTGGACAGAGACTGAGAGCAGAGAGGAGCGATTGTGGACGTGGAGAAGATGATCGCGAAGAGGAGAGATGAGATGAGATACTCATGATGTAATCGGAATGAGATGAATGAGATTGATGAGAGATTGAGTGGGAGAGAGCAGAGAGAGAGACGCAACGGACGGAGACGAAATTGTTATTTATACAGATCCAGTCCGCCAGTAGTGGACAGAGGTGAGAGAGAGAGGGAGAGAGAGAGAGAGAGAGAGAGAGAGAGAGACTGAGACTGTGAGAAACGGGAGAGAGAGAGAGTGAGAGAGAGATTTTTTTTTTGAGAGAGAGAGAGCAGACGAACGAGAAAACGGCCGGGACGAAATTGGCTATTTATTTACAGGGCTAATGCGAAGACGAGGGCTTGATGAGGAGAGACGATGAGAGAGAGAGATGAATGTGGATGTTATTGCCTGCAATGAGAGAGACTGAGAGAGGAAGAGGGGGATTGGAGAGAGTTTTCATGAGAGGAGAGAGAGAGAGAGAGAGGAGACAGAGAGAGACACAGAGAGACAGAGAGACTGAGAGCCTACGAAAACGAAATGTTCTTTAACCAGAGAAACATTACAGGGCGAGAGACAGACAGCTAAGAGAGACAGAGACAGAGTCAGAAGAAGGGACGGCTCGCTCTTTTTCTGAGTGAAAGGCATGTTGTTTGTCATTTCTAAAAGTCAGATAGAAATCTACCTAGTCCCAATTCGTTTTATACTTTTAATCCTCCATTCGTTCTAGCGTGTTTGTGGTTTTTACAGCAGTGCTTCAAAAGAGACTATAAAAAGCTTAAGGCCGCGGCGTTTCTTTTCTTAGCAATACATTGCAAAATACAAGGTCTTGATCTCCGAAACCCACACGCACCCCCCACACTCCATATCCCTCACCAACTATCTGATTTTACTGTTTGTCTGTTTTGATGTCTTTCTGTGTCTCACTTTGCGCGCTCTTCACCCAATGACCCCCTCCCTCTCCCCTCCCCTCCCTTTCCCTGTCTCTGTCTCTCTCCGTCTCTCTGTGTCTATGTGTCTGTCTCTCTCTTTCTGTCTCTCTCATCCTGGTAAAATAAAGTATTTGAAGTTTCAAGTTTGAACTCTCTCTGTCTCTCTGCATCTGTGTCTCTGTCTCTGTCTCTCTCTCTCTCTCTCTTTCTCTCTCTCTCATCTCTCTCCCTCTCACTCTCTCGCTTCTCTCTCTATCTCTCTCTCTCCTACTCTCTCTCTCTCTCTCTCTCTCTCTCTCTTATCCTTGTAAAATACAGTATTTGAAGTTCAAGTTCGGAAGTTTTTGAACTCTCTCTCTCTCTCTCTCTCTCTCTCTCTCCTCTCTCGGTCTCTCTCCTCTTCTCTCTCTCTCTCTCTCTCTCTTCTCTCGTCTCTCTCTCTCTCTCTCTCATCCTTGTAAAATAAAGTATTTGAAGTATTGATGTTTGAAGTCTCTCTCTCTCTCTCTCTCTCTCTCTCTCTCTCTCTCTCTCTCTCTCTCTCTCTCTCTCTCTCTCTCTCTCTCTCTCTTCATCTTCTCTCTCTCTCTCTCTCTCGTCCTCATCTCTCCTCTCTCTCTCTCTCTCTCTCTCTCTTCTCTTCGCCTCTCTCTCTCTCTCTCATCTCCTCTCTCTCTTTCCTTGTCCATACAGTATTTTGAAGTTTGAAGTTCGAAGTTGAACTCTCTCTCTCACTCTCCTCTCTCTCTCTCTCTCTCTCTCTCTCTCGTCGCTTCTCTCTCTCTCTCTCTCTCTCTCTCTACTCTCTCTCTCTCTCTCTCTCTCTGCTTCTCTCTCTCCTCTCTCTCTCCTCTCTCTCCTCTCTCTCGTCCTCTTCTCTCTCCTCTCTCTCTCTTCGTCTCTCTATCTCTCTCACTCTCAAAACAATAGCTGATCCATATCACAACATGAAACGTGAATCGCTATTGAGCAACGCAGAAGCACACAAATACATACACATTTTGGAACGTACAGTCATATGGCCTGCGAAACGTCCAATTGTTCGGAAATAATTAGGAAGTAATTTCTGGTGTGCGGGAGTGATCTTTCCTAATTCAATCGGTTCAAACAGGGAAAGTTAGCTCTACCATCAGGTAGATCCCCCAGCTCTCGCCTCGTGTGTTTGAGCAGACTACAGTACTTTGAATACTGTGCGTCCATTCTAACATTGATGTCATTTATATTTTTACGTTTCATTTTGCAAGTTTTATCAGTTTGTGGCCACTGGCCACACCTAATGTTTCTAAAAACAATTTTTGAAAGTCGCTGACTCGCATCGTGCGGTTTTCAAGTTACGCCGCCATTTGGTGCATGTCGCTATGGTAATTTGACGGAGTAATGAGGTAAACAACTCGAGAGAGAGAGAGAGAGAGAGAGAGAGAGAGAGAGAGAGAGAGAGAGAGAGAGAGAGAGACGAGAGAGAGAGAAGAGAGAGAGAGAGAGAGAGAGAGAGAGAGAGAGAGAGAGAGAGAGAGGAGAGTGGCCGTGTGGTACGCAATGTATTGGTGCATCCCTTCCTGCTGCTGTGTTGAACATTTCCATTAGTTTCTGCGAGGGTGAGATGTTGCAGGAAAATCCGTTTAAATCCTCCGGTCTGAAACAGACCAAGTATGGACACTAGTTGATTAAAGATGGTGGGAACGATCCTGGAGGCAATGACCGAGGCCAAGTGCAACTCCGGAAAGTCCCGAATTTTTAGCGATACAGATGTATTAAAATTTATGAAGTGGTGAGGTGTTATTAGAGAAGTGACAGTGCTGGCGAATGAGGGTGGATGTCTTTGTGAGAGAATCATGTTATTTTTGTTACTTTATTTTCGTTGTCACTGAATGTGGTAGTATGACTATCTTGTTGATTTTAATGCATGTTTTAGTCCCGAGCGAAGGTTCGGGAGCTAATTGTTTTGTCTGGTCCGTCCTCCGTCCGTCCGGTGTCCGTCCGTCCGGCGGTGCCTCGTCCGTCCGTCCTATTCGTCCGTTTTTCTCAAAACTATCGTCTATCATCATCATATTGGTATACTAGTGGCCAAGGATGCAGCTGTCCACTGATGTATTTAGTTTTACATTAAGGTCAAGTCGGCGCCAGTATTACGGGGTTCAAACCCCGAACACTAATCGCTAATATCTCGCGAAGTTTTGGGGGGAATGTATTTTAATGCAGTTTTTTTCACATTTCTTGATGAATGGTCTATAACACAGTTGTCATTAATTTTCTGTGCGCGCGTGTGCGCATGATCGCGGGGCGCGGGGGGGGGGCTAAATCACTGGGGGTGTTTTTTTCGAACCCCAAGGGTATATATAAAAAATCAATTCATTACGTGCTGTTTTGATGCTTTTTATTAGTTTTACTGCTGTTTTGATGCGTTTTTTTATGTATTGTACGCCGACACATTCTGCTTTCGGAGTAGCTCGGCTATGCTGCGAGGGACTTTGCAGGCCGCTCGGCTTTTCCTTGTTAAGGTGATGTTAATTTGCCTTTGTAAAGCGCATCGAGCATCTACTGTATGGAATTTTAGCGCTATACGAAATAAAGTATTTATTATTATATTCATTTTCACGAAGTGCTCTCCCCTAAGTTTTCCCCCAAAATCGTCCTATTGTCCACTGTGTGTGCGCTGTTTCAGCGAGACATTCACGTGTACTTCCTTGACCTGTCCAACAATGACCTGGGCTGTATGGGGGTCAGCTACATCGCCGAAATGCTGCAAGAGAACCGGACAATCTATGACCTGGTCAGTTGGTTAGGGAGAATGGTCATCAATGGTGATGATAAGGCAGAGGAGGAGGAGGAGGATGGCGATGAGGAAAACGAAAAAAAACCCTGACGACCAGTCATAATGACGATGATGATTGGTGATGATGATGATGCTGTTGATAGATGGCGATGTGGTGATGGTGATGATGGTGGTGGTGGTGATGATGATGAAGGGTGTGGTCATGGTGATGATGGTGGATGGGTCGTGGTTATGATGATCGGTGATTGAAGACTGGTGGGGATGATGGTGGTGGTGAGGATGATGGTGGTAGTGGTGATGATGATGGTGGTGGTGAATGATGGTGGTGTTGATGCTGATGACGATGGTGTGATGGATGATGATTATGATGAGAATAGATTGTTGGTGGTGGTGGTGAATGATGATTGGGTGATGATGAAGATGATGATGATGTTGATGATTTTGAGGATGATGATGGTGATTATGATGAATGTGTGATGAGGAGGATGATGATGGTTATGATGCTGATGATAGATTGATGATGATGATGATGGTGGTGGTGGTGACTGATGATGGTGATTGTTGATGGTGATGATGATGATCGGTGATGGTTATGATGATGTTGATGGTGACGATGATGATGGTGGTGGATATGATGATGGTGATGATGATGATGATGATGATTATGATAGATGATGATAAGCGAATTGATGATGATTTAGCGAGTTTGAGAGTTGTTGTAGGCAAGTTTTTTGTTGTTTAGTTTCAATTTGAGTTTATTGTTGCTGTACTAAACCATGGTATTCAAAACGTTTTACACACAGCGCATACGTGCGCGCGCGCCACACAAAGTGACACACACACACACGAACACACACGCGACGCCCACACACGCACACACACACATACTGCAGAGTCTGAGAGCAGAGAACGAGAGAGATGAGAGCGGAGCAGATTTAGGAGAAGAGATTGAGAGCAGCCAGGGACACGCCGAGTGAGAGTTGAGAGAGACGAAGAGAGAGAGTTTTTTATGAGAAAGGAGACGAGAGAGAGAGAGACATTGAAGGGAGAGAGAGAGAGATGAGTGGGAAGAGGAGAGAGAGACCAGGAGACGAGCAGGACAGAGGATGAGAGACTGCAGAGATCAGAGCAAACAGACAGACAGGACACAGAGAGGTATCATATAAACACTATCACTATCAGTCTCTAACATAGTGTATTTCTTAACCCAAATTCCACCCTACTAATACTAAGCATACTTCATTTTTTTTATAATGTGCTTGAACATTTTCCCCCCCCCCCCCCCCCCCAAAAACATAATGACATCTAAGGAAAATAAAAATAAAATTAAAATAAGGAAAGCAAAATGCCCACACAGCATTAACCGGTACTATTGCATTACCGGGGCTACTAGGAGCTTACCGAGTGCTTCGTATTTGATTCACATGTACTGGGCGTTGCGCTAGTAATTGTTTATGCTTCTGTCTTTTCTTCTGTGTTCCTAGGCTATATGCGCCATAATGGAAGATTAAAGTACGTTTGTGTCCGTTTTCACTTGTCACTGGTCTCCCCGCTGCATTCAGACGACACATTCGATTTCGGAGAGCTCAAAGGAGACAAATTATTTGGAAGTTTTTTTTGAAAAAAGGTAGGAGAATGGGCCAAATAAGTCAGAAAGACAGTAGACGACAGTAAACAAAAGGAACAGGCGAGTCCAAAGAGTCAAAGAGAGTGAAGTTACAAGCACATAGCTTCCAGAAGGTGGGGCAACTATTTTTTACGAAAGAGTCCCGGTATCCCCACGGGGAGAGACTTGTGAAGGATGCGGGGTCGCCCAGCTCCCCGTATGGAAGCACGAGACATCCACCCACTGCCCCAAGTTTCTTCATTTACTATAGACATCAAATGCGGCAAATTGAACAATCTTTTCGAATTCAATAGACGCAATCGAGTGTGGTATATCGAGGCATCCACGCCGCTGTTTATGTAATAATAGGTACCAACCACAATTATACTTCTTACTTTATTAAGTAGATACTGTACCAAACTTACGAGCAAAGTGTGGGACACTACTCCGATGGTCAGTTAAATATAAAGTTCCTTTTTTTGTTGAACAAAAAATTGAACCAAGGGTTGAATACCTCTCGCTTCTTTCTAATTTACCCCCACCACCCCCCGCTATCCACTAAAAGGTGAATTACGATGCCAGTTTCACCTAGCATGTGCGTGATGTGGGGGGAGGGGGGAGGGGGGGGGGGGCAGTGTAACCAAAGTGAGACAAAAACAAAGCCATCATTCTCAAAAAAGAGAATGTGGCCAAGCAAGTTCCGTTCGCCTTTTATGAACAACCCCTCCACTCCCAACAAGTACAAACAACACCAATGGTGGAGAGGACAACATGCATTTTGTTGTTGTTGCTCGAACCGTGTAAGGGATCCGTTTATAATATCAATAATTAGCATTAACCCTCTTTCCACCCACAGAACCTGTCCAACACCAGGCCGGGGCGGGAGGGGTTAAAGGCGTTGTTGGAGACCCTGCCCCAGAACCCCACCCTGCTGTACCTCCGTCTGGAGGAGAACGACATCGAGCACACCGAGGGTCCTCTGTTGGCTCACATCATCATGGTACTGTGCTGGATGAGGACGACGACGATGATGGTGGTGATGATGATGATGATGATGTTGACCTTGATGATGATTGGTGGTGTTGATGATGATGGTGGTTGATGCATGGGTGGTGATGATGGTGATGATGGTGATGATGATGATGATGATGGTGATGTTGGTGATGTCCCTGATGATGGTGGCAGTGATGATGCTGACTCGAGGGCATACTGATAAGGTCCTGGTGATGAGGATGGTTAGGTTGATGATCGTGGTTGATGACGGTACTGATGGAGCTGGTGATGATGAGATGATGATGATGAGTGTGCTTTTTTTTTTTTGGATGATGGTGGTGTGGTGATGGTGGTGGTGATGATGTTGTTGATGATGGTGGTGATGACTGATGATCTGATGATGGTGGTGGATGATGATGATGGTGGTGGTGATGATGATGATGGTGATGATGGTGATGTTGGTGATGATGACGATGATGATGGTGATGTACTCGTCTGGAGTGAGAACGACATCGAGCATACCTGAGGGCCCTCTGTGTAGGGTACTCAAAGGCCATCATCGGCTCAACTGTATTGGATGATAGGACGACGATGATGATGATGATGATGATTGATTGATGATGATGATGATGGTGATGATGGTGATGATGATGATGATTATGATGCTGGACGATGATGATGAATGGATTGATGGTTGTATGATGCTGCTGGTGATTATGCTAATGATGGTGGTGAGTGATGGTGATGATGATGATGATGATAGGTGATGATGATGATGATGACGACGAATTTGATGACGATGATGATGATGATGATGGCTGATGATGGCTGGCTGCTGCTGCTGCTCCTCTGAAATGATGATGATTAGGTGGTGATGATGATGTGATGATGGTGATGATGGATGATGATGATGACTGATGATGAGGTGGGTGATGGTGTGATGATGGGGTTGATGATGATTATGATGATGATAATCCTTCCGTCTGGAGGATGATGACGACATCGAGCAACACCGTAGGCCCTGATGTTTGGGCTCATGGTCATCAAGATACTGTAGCTGGTTGAATACTGACGATGATGATGATGATGGTGATGATGGTGGTGATGATGATGATGGTGATTATGATGATGATGATGATGATGTGATGATGGTGTTGATGATGATGATGATGGTGATGATGATGTGGTGATGATGATGTACCTCCGTCTGGATGAGAACGATGATGAGATGATGTTGGCTGATGATCACGATACTGTTTGGATGACGACGATGATGATGATGATGATTAATGATGTGATGATGATGATGAGGATGATGATGAATGCCTTCTGGCTGATGATGATGGTGATATGATGCTGTGCTGATGATGATGGTGATGATGATGATGGGTGATGATGATGATGATTGTGATGATGGTGATGATGATGATTACGATGGTGATGATGATAGATGATGACGATGATGTGATGATGGGTTTATATGATGATGATGACGCTGATAATGTGATGATGATGATGGATGGTGGAGTATGTAGATGATGGTGGTAATGATGGTGGTGACGATGATGATGGCGGTGATGAGGAGAAAGATGGGTGGTGGTGATGATGATGCTGATGATGGTGGTGATGATGATGATGATGATGATGGTGGTGATGATGATGATGATGGTGATGATGATGGATGATGATGATGATGGTGGTGATGGTCGAATTAAAATGATGATTGTTTGATGGGTGGTGATATGATGATGATGGTTTATGAATGATATGTGATGTGATGAGGTGATGAGGATGATGATGAATATGATGATGGAAGTGGAATGAGTAGTGGTGAATGATGATGAATGGATGATGAAAGATGATGCTGGTGGGTTGACTATGGATGCGAGTGGGGTGGATGATTGAATCGACGAAGATGGTGGTTGCATGTAGGATGATAGAAGGATAGATGATGATGTATGAATTCTAATTAGTATGGGGAAATGTTGATACATGGTGATTCAAAAAATAACCGATTTGATGGTGCTTCATGATGAGGATGGTGATGGTGATGATGCTGATGCTGATGGTGGTGATGGGGTGGGAGTGATGAAATGATGGACAGTGGGTGATTGATGATGATGATGATGAATGTCTCGTGTGTGATGATTTTAAAGGATTATGATCTCGTTTTTTTAAGTTAAGTTTTTCAGTGTTCACTGCCCTCCCAGCTGCATTTAGCCGACACATTCCGATTTGCAGGCTCAAAAGGGGGAAAATTATTTTTGGAAAAAGATAGAAAAAAATGAGTAGTCAGAAAAATAGTAGATGATAGAAATCAAAGGGAAAAGGCAGAGTCAAAGAGATTGACATATTAGAGGAAGTGACAAGCACAGAGCTTCCAGGTGGCATGGGAACTAATTGTACGTGAAAGAGCCCCCCGGTATCCCCACGGGAGGGGATATTATGCCCATAAATGAATGGTTCCTTTTTGTTGCAGACGGTGCCCAATCTGCAAGGGCTGTACCTGGGCCATAACAAACTGGGATACCAGGGAGGAGCCGCTATTGCATCTGCTATAGGTAGTTATTCGAAGCATTTTGCTTTTCCTTCTTTTTGGCTCACTCGTGTAAACGAATGAGTCTATGACTTGTTATCATGATTGTACGGTTGATTGATTGATTGATTGATTGATTTTTTCAAAAAGTCTTTTCGCACAATGGTGATATTAGCCAACTAATGATTGTACGATTCCTCTCTGTCTCTCTCTGTGTCTCTCTCTGTCTGTCTCTCTCTATCTCTCTATCTATCTCTCTCTCTATACTCTCTCTATCTCTCTCTCTCTCTCTCTCTCTCTCTTCTCTCTCCCCTCTCTCTCTCTCTCTAACTCTCTCCAACTCAAGTATCTCTCTCGGTCTCCATTCTCTCTATCATCTCTCTCTCTCTCTCGTCTCTCTCTCTCCTCTCTTCCTCAGTCATCTCTCTCTTCTCTCTCTCTCTCCTCTCCTCTCTCCTCTCTCTCTCTCTCTCTCTCAATCTCCCTCTCTAATCAAGAGTATAAACGGTTCCCTTCTCTCTCTCTCTCGTCTCTTTCTCTCTCTCTCTCTCTCTCTCTCCTCTCTCTCTCTCTCTCTCTCTCTCTCTCTCTCTCTCTCTCTATCTCCCCTACTAAGTATACTCTCTCCCTCTCTCTCTCTCTCTCTCATCTCTCTCTCTCTCTCTCCTCTCTCTCTCTCTCTCTCTCTCTCTCTCTCTCTCTCTCTCTCTCTCTCTCTCTCTCCCCTAATAAGTATACGGTTCCCTTCTCTCTCTCTTCCGTCTCTCTCTCTCTCTCTCTACTCTCTCTCTCTGGATCTCTGTCTCTCTCTCTCTCTCTCTCTCTCTCTCTCTCTCTCTCTCTCTCTCTCTCTCTCTCTCTCTCCCCTAATAAGTATAAGGTTCCCTTCTCTCTCTCATTCTCGACCGGTCTCTCTCTCTCTCTCTCTCTCTCTCTCTCTCTCTCTCCTCTCTCTCTCTCATCTCTCTCTCTCTCTCTCTCTCTCTCTCTCTCTCTCTCCTCTCTCTCTCTCTCTCTCTCGTCTCTCTCTCTCTCTCTCCCCTAATAAGTATACGGTTCCCTTCTCTCTCTCTCATCTTCCTCTCTCTCTCTCTCCTCTCTCTCTCTCTCTCTCTCTCTTCTCCTCTCTCTCTTCTCTCTCTCTCTCTCTCTCTCTCTCTCTCTGTACGTGAATGGTGCGCGCGCGCGCGCACGCGCGCGCTTGTGTGTATTTTTCTGTGTATATGCGCTTGTACCCATTCGCTTGCGGGCATGTGTGCAGCTATGGGAATGCGAAAACGTATGTGTTCTCTTTCTGTGAACTTTCTTGATCTTGTTATAGCCAGAAACTTGTACACACATAAGCGGATATTCCATGCGGAAACCCGTGCGCAATCCATAAATAAGTGAAACAAAGAAAGGGAAAAGATTTGCGCACGTGTCCAAATTTCCCCTATATGCGTAAACTTTTATCCTTCTTTCTTCCACTTATTTAGGATTTTTCAGTACGGAACTTACGAGTCTAATGTAAACCCGGCCTAGAGTCAAAACGGACTATCCTCAAGCGGTCCAGTGACTTATTAAGGAACTTAATGCTAATTTTTATATTAAAAAAAGCAACAATAACTGCTATAAAATAAGACTGACAAAAATATAAAGTGGGTATTTTGCTATTTATATATCCTATTGTCTTTATACAAATTCTTCTTCTTCTTTTTCTTCTTCTTCTTCTTCTTCTTCTTCTTCTTCTTCTTATTCTTTCTTCTTCTTCTTCTCCCCCCCCCTCCTCTTTTTTTGTCCGATTTGCCTGAAACTTTCAGGACAGTTGCAGGACCATAAGGATATATGAAATTTGAAATATTAAACGATTTCCACAAACTTTCGGCGAAATATGGCCGAAATGGCAGATATACGTCTGTGGTGAAAAGCTACCGGGAATTAGTACGGGGTGAAAGAGTTAATGAACTCTCTCTGTTTTTTGGTTTTTGTCAGCGCAGAACAGCAATCTGCACACTCTGGACCTGCAGTGGAACCACATACGACGGGACAGCGGGGCGGCCCTTGTCCGAGCACTGGCTGTGAGTCTGTCTCCGCTGTGTCTGTCCGTTTGTCTGTCTGTGTGAACCCCTGAATGTCTGTATGTCTGTGTAGGCCCCCAAATAGTCGCATATTTCATTTTTTGTCTTTTTTATATACTATGTTTCTGTCTTTATTGTGTTGTTCTGTTGATTGTTTTATTGCTGCCAAAAGAATGTCCTGTAAAATGGACAATACAAATATTGATTGATTGATTGATTGAAATGTCTCCACTGTCTGTGTAGGTCCCTGGATGTCTCCACTGACTGTACATTGCTTTATGATAATGATTACAAACCGCCTCACATTATCCAACTTTAGTTGGGAAAAAATACAATTGTGAACTCTATTCAACTACTTGTGGCCACGTGCCGTCTTCACGCTATCAGCAAGCATTGGCTGTATTCCCACAACTGCCTGATTTGTGAACTGGAAGTAAACGGTGCAGTCGTCAGTTCCTTCCGACCTGGTTGGGAGAGTTTCATCCGACCAAAATTTTCATTTGTGATTTCTACTTACTCTGTCAAAAGAAAGGAAAACTGCGGAAAGGTCACAACCATTGATTTTTCATCCGACTTGGTTGGATAGTGTGAGGCGACTTCTAGTGTCCTTTGCCCAACCATAGTCGACAAAGAAGTATAAGTTTGTCGCAGTTTGTTGTTGTTGGTTTTTTGGCAATATTACCATTTCTTCCCCTCACAACACTATCTGAACCATCTTAGACGGAGAAAGTGCTGTCTCTATAGGGGATTGGAAGAATGAAAATATCACTTTTTCCGTCCAAAAAAATTCACCAATATTTTCTGTCCCGGATAATACACTTGACACTTGGAGCGCAAGTGAAGTTATAGTGTGCGTGCACTACAACTGCACTTCGATGGCTTGGAGTCAAAACGGACTATCTTTAGATAGCCCATTGACATATTATTGAACTTATTACGAAAAATAATAGCATGTATAAAAACAATCCTGCTGAAATATGAAAATCAAATCCCCCTTTTTATATTTCCGCAGTCTTTGTTTAATACAAGTTATTAGTTTTTGTAATAAATCCAATAATACGTCAATGGTCTATCTAAAGATAGTCCGTTTTGACTCCAAGCCATCGAGTCTTGTCGCAAGTGAAGTTATAGTGCGCGTGCACTACAACTGCACTTGTACCGTTTTGGGTTGAGGGGAAGAAATGTTAATATTGCCAAGGCAGTCACTTCTGTGGGTGTAGAAAACATGTCTTCTTTTTGTGTGTGTTTTTGGGGGCGGAGAGGAGAGAATATAAGGTAGGAGGGGGGTTACAAACTAATTCATTTCTTCAGTAACACATTTACCAAACGAAATTATTGATTAACCAGCCGCGAGCAAAAGCTGGTTAATGTTTTCAGTGCTTTCTGTTTGTTCCTGGCCGTCTGTCTGACTATCTGTCTATCTGACTGACTATGTGAACACGATAACGTTTGAACGGGGGGATCTAGGAGACTCAAATTATGCATGCGGATAGGTATTTAGGTTATCTCGGCCAAGTTCGAAAATGAAGGTCATTAGTCAAAGATCAAGGTCACTGGAGCCGAAAATGCTGCCGCGCACCTGCTTTTTCTCTAGCTGTCAACAGTGCGCGAGCTACAAGTTGAGATCCTCGCTGACTGAGTGCAGGGGTGCTGTAAAGCGCAGGTGTAGACTGTTTTGCCGGACATTAGTTTCAGAGAGGTGTTTGTTCATGTCTGTGTGTTCGTTCCTAGCAAAGGTCACCGGACCCGAAAATGCTGCCGCGCGCAGCTGGTTGATCTAGCACTTCCACAGTGTAGTTAGTTTTCTTTTCGTTGTTGTTCCCTATGGTAGAAGAACAGTCGTCTTCGGCAGCTGAACCTCGCGTGGAACGGCCTGGGCAAGGAAGGGTGCTTGGCCCTGGCGCACGCGCTGCCCTGCAATACGTCACTGCGCGAGCTGGATCTCACGTGCAACCGCGTGGACCTTCTGTCCCTGGGCTTCCTGCTGCGAGGACTGGCCGCTAACTCCTGTCTTCGGTCACTGAAGGTGGGTAGGTGGGGTCCTTTTTCTTCTTCTTTTTATTCTTCTTCTTTTCCTCCTCCACCTCTTCCTTCTTCCTTTTCTCTCTCCTCCTCCTTTTCCTCCTCCTCCTCCTCCTATTCTTCCTTCTCCTCCTCCTTTCTCCTCCTCCTCCTGTTCTTCCTCCCCCTCCTCCTTCCTTTTCTCCTACTCCTCGTTCTTTTCCTCTCCTCCTTTTTCCTCTTCATTCCTCCGTCCTCCTTCTTTTCCTCCTCCTCCTTCCTTTCTTCTTCTTCATCCTCCTCCCTTATTCTCTCCTTCTTACCTCCTTCTCCTCCGACTCTTCTTCCTCCTCCTCTTCCTTCCCCCTTCTTCTCCTCCTCCTCCTCGTTCTTCTTCTACTCATTGTCTTCCTCCTCCTCCTCCTCTTTTTTCTCCTCCTCCTTCTTTTCCTCCTCCTCCTTCTTCTTCTTCTTCTTCTTCTCCTCCTCCTCCTCCTTCTCCTTCTTTCTTCTCCTCCTCCTCCTTCTTCTTCTCCTCCTCCTCCTTCTCTTCTTCTTCTTCCTCCTCCTCCTTTTTCTTTCTTCTTCTCCTACTTCTTCTTCTCCTCCTCCTCCTCCTTCTCCTCCTCCTCCTCATTCTTCTTCTCCTCCTCCTCCTCCTCCTTCTTCTTCTCCTCCTCCTTATTCTTCTTTTTCTCCTACTCCGTATGTTGTTCATGCATACATCATGCTCCTTTATTTTACATTTTCTCAGATTGGCCAAAACCCAATCACTACGGAAGGTGCCAAAGCTCTGCTGGAGACCATTAGTTCCTCCGAGGATGTTGCTCTCACAGAAATAGATATCACGGTAAGTTGTTTTTGGGGTGTTTTTATTTTATTTTATTGATCGACCCACTGTCTGTACATTTATAAATGTTGTGTGTGTACCTGTTCCAGATCAGAAGACGTTAAACACACTTTTTTCT
>CM065692.1:8590706-8595706 GCA_017654935.2 Phymorhynchus buccinoides
TTAATTATTATTAGCGTGCGATTTTTGTGTGACTGATGAGGAAGGATGGGGGTGGGGGTGTAAATTTTGACCAAATGACAACTTTTTCGTTGTCACTGGGTTTAACGTGTGCTAACTGCATGGGGTACACGGGACCTCGGTTTATCGTCTCATCCGAAAGACTCCACGTTCAGACCGTAAGGCCTAGTGCAAAGTGAGAGGAAATACCCCTGTATCCAGGTAAGCAGTCCCCCGTACACGAATCTGATGAAAACATATCGGTATTTATTTCGTATCAGACAATTTCAGTGATTCGTTTATTGGGGGGCCTACATGGAACGAAAATAATAGAATTATTATGGTTTAAACGAATCTGTAATATTTCCAAACAACACATATAACAGAAAGCAAAAGAGAGCATCAACAAGCTAGCGCTTATAGCGTGCTCCTGAAATATTTCATGAAAAATATTTGGTGAATGACAGACTGTGTAAATACAAAAATACATCATTAATACTTTGCAATTGAGCAAAAGAAAAGGCAAAAAAAACCTATAAAAAATATTTTAAAAAAATTAAATAAATTCAAACACACACAAAGAACATAATTTATGTGCAATCAATTTATAGACACATAGTCAAAAGAGAAAATACGAAGAAAATCTAAGCATTTGATGAAAAAAGGGAGAAACAGGGAGAAATCTTGAAATAGTTTACAATATTCAAAACGTTGCTTTTAGTATCGTCTACGCCAGGGACGGTATTCATGTCGAGATAGCATGCGACTTAGCATGATGCTAACTTAGAAGCTCTTCCAAAAGTCCTATTAAATCCTATAGGACATTGGAAGAGCTTCTAAGTTAGCATCATGCTAAGTCTCATGCTATCTCGACATGAATACCGTCCCTGGCCACCATAGTTAATCACACAATAGCTGGTGAGGACAACATTCATGTAAAGAGTGAAATTATTTTTTTAGACGGAAGTATTTCACGAAATATCATGCCTGACAGAGGTCGTCACGATCGGATCGCTGTTGGTTTGAATCGTATGCAGTGGGTCTGAGCAAAGAAAGGGGCCAATGGCTTCCCCCCCCCCCACCTGCGTGCGCATCTCGACCCTTCCAACGGAAGTGTCGCCATCTTAGTCAGATTTGTGTGTAAACAGCATCGATCTGGCATTTTTTTCAAACAAAGTTACTGACTAAGATGGCGGTCTCCCATAATATGGCACGCTCCTTGTGGCCGGATATGACGACACGTGGGTACAAGCCATAATTATTTCATCGCAATGTATCTGATGACGTCACAGGCTCTGAGGCTTCCGGTGACGGAGCATGCGATTGACGTCATCGTGCAAAAGCTGGACCTCAACGAGGATGGATTTGTGGAGCTAGAGTGAGTGGGGAGTAAAAAGAGAAAGAAAGAAATCCTCTCTCTCTCTCTCTCTCTCTCTCTCTCTCTCTCTCTCTCTCTCTCTTGATTGTGCTCTCTCTCTCTCTCTCTCTCTCTCTCTCTCTCTCTCTCTCTCTCTCTCTCTCTCTCTCTCTCTCTCTCTCTCTCTCTCTCTCTCTTGCTTGAGGGCAATGGTGTAAAAAAGCTACACAGCTTATCTGTTTTACCCTCAATAAAAAACATTCGTATTCGTACTCTCTCTCTCTCTCTCTCTCTCTCTCTCTCTCTCTCTCTCTCTCTCTCTCTCTCTCTCTCTCTCTCACTCTCTCTCTCTCTCTCTCTCTCTCTCTCTCTCTCTGTGCCTGTTTTTGCCTCTCTCTCTATATCTGCCTGTCTGTATCTGTTACACGATGTCTGTGTGCGCATGTGTGTGTGTGTGTGTGTGTGTGTGCGTGCGTGTGTGCATGTGTGTCTGCGTGTGCACGCGTACGTGTGTGTGTGTCTGTGTGCGTGTGTGTGTACACGTTTTGCAACCCTGTGAAATGTAAACATTTGCTTCATTTCGTCCTTCCTTCTTTCCTTCCTTTCTCTTCCTCCCTTCCTTCCTTCATTCCTTCCATTTTCTTCCTCCCTCCCTTCCTTCCTTCCTTTCTCTTCCTCCCTTCCTTCCTTCCTTCCTTTCTCTTCCTTCCTTTCTCTTCCTTCCTTCCTTTCCTTCCTCCCTTCCTTCCTTCCTTTCTCTTCCTCCCTTCCTTCCTTCCTTCATTTCTCTTCCTCCCTTCCTTCCTTCCTTTCTCTTCCTCCCTTCCTTCCTTCCTTTCTCTTCCTCCCTTCCTTCCTTCCTTCCTTTCTCTTCCCCCCTTCCGTCTTTCCTGCCCTCATTCCTTCCCTCCTCTTCCTCCTCCACAGCGAGATGATGAAGGTGCAGAGGGACACGGCCCGGCAGGTCAAGCTTCGGCAGATCAAGGCCAAGGCCAAGAACCGGGAGGACGAGAGCCTCAACGGCCTGCACAAGATCCTGAGGGAGGTCATCAGCAAGCGCACGGAGGAGAACGAGAATCGCAGGGACAGCCAGCAGCAGGGCCTCAGCACGGGGTCCACGAGGAGGACCAGCATCATCAGCACCACCACCAGCTCCTCGGGAGGGCGTCGCAAGAGCAGCGTTGGGGGGCTCCAGCTGACCCAGGCTAGATACTCCGTCACCTCGGTGAGGCCTTCCAAGGAGCAGCATCTGGAGACTATACCTGACGAATGAATGGTCGGGATTTTTTTTGGGTGGGGGTGGGGGTGATGTGGGGAGCCTCCCGTCATTTTTGTGAAGGAGGCCTAGTACAGTGGAACCTCCCTTATAAGCCCCCCCCCCCCCCCCCCCCCCCCCATTATAAGACTTCTTCCCACTTAAGACCTACTTCTCATGAAACATTGCCTTCTTTGTGAGTATTAAAATTACCTCCCTTATAAGCCCCCCCCCCCCCCCATTATAAGACTCCCTCCCATTTAAGACCTACTTCTCTGAGACATTGCCCTTCTTTGTGAGTGTTAAAATTACCTCCCTTATAAGACCTCCCCCCCATTATAAGACACCCTCCCACTTAAGACCTTCTTCTCTTGAGACATTGCCCTTCTTTGTGAGTATTAAAATTACCTCCCTTATGAGACTCCCTCCCATTTGAGACCTACTTCTCTTGAGACATTGCCCTTCTTTGTGAGTATTAAAATTACCTCCCTTATGAGACTCCCTCCATTTTAGAAGCTTATTTTGATTATTTTGTCAAGGTCTCCTAAGGGAGATTCAACTGTATATTGCCACCTTTCGTTTCTCTCTCTGTCTATTCGTCCATTTGTCTGTTTATCCGCCCAGTGTCTTATACCTGACGAAGCACTAAAACAAGAGTGACAGATAAGAGGAAGTCACAAGCATAGAACTTCCAGAAGGTGGGGGAACTATTTGTACAAAAGACGGGGTGAGGGGGGGGGGGGGGGAGAAAGCAATAATATTGACGAATAACTCCTTTTTAAGGGTTGTGATTTTTTTAAATCATTATTACAGTGGAAGTGCCATGTAATCCAAACGACAACTGTACCAAAAAAGTGTAAATAAGACTTTGATGTCAACCTATTTATTGTTTAGCTACGCATAATATGTGTTTGTGTAAGTTGTTGAGAGAGAGAGAGAGAGAGAGAGAGAGGAGAGGAGGTTGGAGATGTGAGAGAGAGAGAGAGAGAGAGAGAGAGAGAGAGAGAGAGAGAGAGAGAGAGAGAGAGAGAGAGAGATGGGGAGACGAGAGAGAGAGAGAGAGAGAGAGAGGTTGGTTTTCGTAAAATGAGCAATCTGTGATAAATAGTAGTTTCCGTGATAAAAGTTTTGTAAAATGAGCAATCTGTGATAATTAGTTTTGTAAAATGAGTAATCCGTGAAATTAGTGTAAAATGAGCAATCCGTGATAATTAGTTTTGTAAAATGAGCAATCTGTGATAATTAGTTTTGTAAAATGAGCAATCTGTGAAAATTCTTAAAACTTTTGGAATTGGGATTTGTTTTATAGCTTTAGACGGTTTTTTTTAAAGATTTATTTGTGTATGACGCTAAAAGGAACATAATCCTTTTCACTAACAGCGAAGATTATTAGGCCCTAATAAACTGTTTACGATTCGCACCTGACCAAGAGAGACAACTGCAGCAATGGTCACAGTATTAATGAGGACCCGAGGTGTTATTTCCCTTTTTCTAGTGTTACTTGGATATTTACGCTTTTTATTTATCAATCAGCATTCACTCACACACGGCGCACAACAGACACACACGCAAAAACAAATACGTCGAGAGTGTTCTTGCACACAGACATCACAGACATACACACACATATTTTCATCAAACACACAGAAAACACGGTGAAACGCACACAAACTTAACCAAAAAGCACTTGTACAAAACACGCGCACGCACACGCACACCCACTACATACACAAAACACGCACCTGTAACACTCACAGACACATGCTCGCACACACTTCCGATTCTAGCCGAACACAGTCTCTCCTGCGCACGTATACACTCATACACATGCAAGCAGATATACCCATCACACACTTTATGGTCACAGAGGCGGCTCTGTGAAATTCGGGTTGCTCCCACGATGTGTCCGGTTTTCAGGTTTTACTGGTCCCCCTACTGCTTCTAACCGACACATTCCGATTTCGGAGAAGCTCTAAGGAGACCATTTGGAAGAGTTTTGGAAAAAAAAGGCAGGAGAATGGGCCATTAAGTCAAAAAGATAGTAGATGATAGTAAGCAAAGGGAAAAGGCAGAGTCAAAGAGAGTGACAGATTAGAGGAAGTTACAAGCAGAGAACTTCCAGAAGGTGGGGGAACTATCTATACAAAAGACACGCCCCCCCCCCCTCCCCGATATCCCCACGGGGAGAGACTGTGATATTGTTAATTGTTATTGTTTTATGTGGTACATGTTATCATTATTACTGTGATGTAATTATTATCAGTGAATATTACTTGCAGCATCTAAAGGAGATCGATCATTGGATGCTCAGTGTACTTTTTAGGTGTGTGTGTGTGTGTGTGTGTGTGTGTGTGTGTGTGTGTGTGTGTGTGTGTGTGTGTGTGTGTGTGT
>CM065692.1:8598206-8610706 GCA_017654935.2 Phymorhynchus buccinoides
AGTAACTCCCCCTGTTTGACCGATTGAATTGGGCAAGATCACTCCCACACACCATGACATTACTCCCCTTAATTATTTCCGAACAATTCCTATTGAAAATGTAAGAGCAGTAAAGCAACAGATAACACATGATCACACTCGATGGTCAAAATAGTTATTACCAGTATACATTTCATGTGACACTGACAGTAAACAAAAATGTTTTGCTTACTTTTTAATGTTAAAGCTTTAGTTGTGTAGCCAGAGTCCTAGCCTACTATTTAATACTACAGTGGAATCCGCTTAATCGGCCACATTTGGGTAAAACGAACATGGAGATACTGTATGAAATTATGCAAGTCAAAAGCAATGACGTCAAAATTAAATGTTGCAGTTCAAATTCAATTTTTTCCCCTTTTTGTGTGTGTGTGTGTGTGTGTGTGTGTGTGTGTGTGTGTGTGTGTGTGTGTGTGTATTAATCCTACAACTTGACAGAAGCACGAGTAAAAGACAATGATTTTGTTTTCTTGAGTGATTTTAACGCCATGCAGGGTCTTTCAATTGACAACAGCTCACCTTCCAACTTCACACTCAACCATGTAAACGTCAAAAGCGTGTTGTCAGTTTGTCTGCCTCTGTTGTTCTCCTCCCTCTCAAAAAGGGGTAAAGAGGGAAAATTAGAGAGAAAAAGTGGCCAATAAAGCGAAATTGAAGATTTCAGCTTTGGCCGTAAAAACGAACAAAATAACACATGCTTAAGAAGAAAACATTCTGTTCCAGATGAAATTGGCCGATTAAGCGGCTTTGGCCGATTATCCGATGGCCAATTAAACGGATTCCACTGTACTAGTAACAGCATGGGTGCACAAAAAATGAAAAAACCCTGAAAGGCCGGGGGTCTATGGGTAATGTCCCCCTGCAGCTTAAGGACAATTGATTTATGAAGGTATTTTAGTTTGTTTTTTCCACAATTTATACAAATGCTTATTGTAAAGGGTTTGAATAATACAGTAGACACACAAAGATCTTGTTTGACATATTTCAAAAACAGGAAATTCATTTTCTGGTAAAATTCAAAAACAGGAAATCCTTGTATACCGGGAAAAGTTGCACCCATGAAACGGTGATTCCATGAGAATTCTTTTGAATTAGTTTGTGGATTTCTGTACTAAGAGTTGGTGCACGCATGAAACCTGAAACATTATAGAACCCTCGTTACACCACACTTCCCCCGTGAGGATACTGGAGGTCTTTCATACAAATAGTTCCCTCACCTTCTGGAAGTTATGTGCTTGTAACTTCCTCTAATCTGGACTCTGCCTTTTCCCTTTGCTTACTAGAGTCATCTACTATCTTTCTGCCTTACCCGTCCATTCTCCTGCGCTTTTTTTTCTCTCAATACACTCTTACAAAGATTGTCTCCAGCCAAAGACGGACATGCTGGGCCAAATTGTTTCTTAGGCACATAATGGCAGCATGACGCATCTGCGCTCATATGACAGGAAGCTGTCTGAGCGATCAAAAAAGAAGAAGAAGAAGAATGTATACCATAATGTCACTGAAATAGAGATGAGCTTGTGTTACGACAATGCAAGAGTTATAAAACAATACCGTACGTGTATCATTGCAAAAGCTACACGCACACACAAGTCAGATATTTAATATTGAAACAGTATTACCATTATTAACAGTGCATAAGCCTAATTATTAAGTGCATGATACAGTAGAGACCATTTTAAGTGCGCGAGAAACATGCCTCCGTCTTTCAACATTGCATTTATCAGAATGGACAAGAAAAGAAAAAGAATATTATTTGTGATGACATGTTGATGAAAAATAATGCGTAGGACAAACAGCTGCCTCATACATTCTAAGCATACTTATATTTAAGTCTTCCTTCCTTCCTTCCTTTCTTCCGTATAGCAACCACAGTCACTTTTGACTATTATGTCGCTGCAAACTTTTGGAGGATCTACGGGAATGTGCGAGACAATAAACTATCAGGAAGAAAGTGGACCGAAGAAGAAAAGGAAGAAGAAGAAGAAAATAGAAAGCTTGGCCCAGCCAGCCAGGTCCCACTGATCGGTCCACAACGTGATGCCGCGCCAAGCAAGAGAATGACCCAGCCAGCCAGGTCCCACTGATCGGTCCACAACGTGATGCCGCGCCAAGCAAGAGAATGACCCAGCCAGCCAGCTCCCACTGATCGGGCCCCAACGTGATGCCGCGAAGAGCAAAAGAATGACCCAGCCATCCAGGTTCCGCTGATCGGGCCCCACCGTGATGCCGCGCAGAGCAAGAGAATGACCCAGCCAGCCAGGTTCCGCAAGAAGCCAGGCTTCTCCCATGTAATTTGACATTTCGTAACATTCGTAATGTTCAGAGACATATTAATTACCTATAGCCACCTCGGCTAACTAATCAAAATCCCTGTCCATATAAGAGTTGATCAAAGTTGGGAAAACAAGACGGAATCTATTTTAGAGACACACTGCCAGACATGTTTCTAAAATAAAACACACCAAAAAAAACCACGCTGATATCTGTTTTGAATGAATGACCGTTAGGTTTCACGTCCAGTTGGCTGCAAAACAGCACATATGGGAGGAATCATCAACCAACCATCATTCAATGCTGGGAGCAGATCCTGGAGGTACTGCAATACCAGGTCTGATCCGATATTGGTATATTTTTCTTGATTTGTTTATGTAATAAACCCTCCCTTTCCCATACTGCCATACCTCCCCCCCCCCCTTTCTTCCTATCTTATAACTCTGTATATGTTACGCCCAATCCATGAAATGGCTTGCCCAGTTCGTAAAATAGCCAATTTATAACTTGCAATTGAGAAAAGCAATATGATTGAAAAATAGTTTTTGTTCATTAGCACACATAGATCAAGAATTGGTTCAAACGAATGAGAAATCTCATCTGTAGATGAGTTTAAATTATTTTATTCAGACTTAATTTGATAAAACGTTTGATTCAACATGTGGCTCAGTCATGCCCCCAGTTTAGCATCTGGTCGAGTTGGGGGGCAGGATAGGGGTGCAAATACAATGTAGAAAAGTGTGATATCATTCAATCAATACCTGTGTGAATGGGGATTCAAAAATGTGACATGCATTGTCCACTTCATAAATTGGGCAAAGCATTTTGCCCATTTCATGAAATAGGCAATTTCACGGATTGGGCGTAACATATACAAAGCAAACGGTTGCATACACAACATGATTTTCATAGGCTCACTTTAAAACAAAACGATCAAGCTCAAGCATACAGCCGAAAAGCAGATGGACGAACAGGCGACAATTACAACTTTATACAAATGAGAAGATCCTTAACGACGAATACTAGCTTACGTATGCCATTTAAAAACAACAACAACAAAAACAGCAGCAGCAGCAACAACAAAACAATAACAACAACAACATCAGCAGCCGCAACAACAACAAAAGCTTGGACCTTTCAAACTAATCAAAGTATCATTTTGGCATTCCAAAATATCGGCTGCCTCAAAATAAAATGGTAGTCCTTTCAGTTTCGACTTACTACCAGATGTTTACCTTTAAAGCTAGCATTTCACCCAAAAGTCCTACACCCACACCCACCGCCACCCCCAAACTAAGTTAGCTCAGCTGAATCGTTTGTTGCATTATACATCATAAGGACGTTACGATCAATGTACTAATGATAGAACTGTTGTTGTTGGTGTGTGCTTTTTTGGGGGGTTGGGGGTTAGGGTTAGGGTTGTTGGGTACCTTCTTCTAGCATTCAATCGAACCCTCCAACTTCCCCCCTATACTAACTTTTGACACCCTTTAGCTAAAACTAAAACTAAGTCGAAATTGAACAAAGGGTAATTACTCTCTTTTCTAATTAACTCCCCTCCACCAAAGCCACTTGTCAAGCGCATGTCCCAACGATGACACAATGATTATGACGTAATGGTTCTTAAAGGGGGGCTCACCCCCCCCCCCCCCCCCCCCCCACCCATCCCCCCCCATCACCCCCCACCCACCCCACCCCATTCGGATGCCCAAAAAACGCTTTGAAACCTGTCTCAGCATTGTTTTACAACACAGATAGGCTCGGACTGCAAACTGACAAGCGGCTTAGTTTCAGTTTGGGCTGATTTTGGCTGGCAGATCTGCGATTTTTAAAAAACCCAAAAAATGTGAGTGCTCAATTTATTTTGAAGAACGTGACACAAAAGGTAGGCAATACTAATAGGGATAGAGTTCACAGACTGCGCTTATCGATATTCTAAAATCATGCTGTGGCGTTTCTTAAGAGCGTTTCTACATTCGAATAGAGCGTGACCCCTTGTGAAGATCCTTTAAAGACCCACCACGTCACGTGTGAGAATCACGGTTTTCACGGTTTTTTCCCTCTTTATAGCTGGTAAGAAATCTTAAGAAATCTTCATCGCAAATATGCATCTGTATCGTTAGAAATTCGGGACTTTCCTGGAGTTGCACTGCCTCCAGGCATTGCCTCCAGGATCGTTCCCACCATCTTTATATGTACTAATGTCCCATATGTGTCTATTTCAGACCGGAGGACGCTAAACGGATTTTCATCAGAAATCTTCTTAGCATAATAGGAGGGAATGTGACACGTGTCATGGGGGGGGGTCTTTAATGACGCCGTGTGCCGAGGTGGTGGGTCCTGGATGAGCGTTCTTCAGTCGGTGATGCTGCGGGCTTTGCCGAAGTTGATGCCTTGCTGGTTGGCGCCCTTGGTGCAGCCCATCTGAAGGCCGATCACGGTGTGACCCTCTCGCAGCTTCTCTTCGCTGAAGTTTCGCGGGTTGTGCGTGGACTCCTTGACTCCCAGGCTGGGGCCTTCGAACCCGTTCGCCCGGGCCTGGTTGGGGGGACAGATAGGAGTATACAGAGGGATGAATGAACAGACAGGTAGGTAGGTAGGTAGGTAGGTAGGTAGGTAGGTAGGTAGGCGGATGGATATGCAAGCGCCGGTGTAAGTACGCACGCATGCATGCATGTAGACACACAAAGACTGAGAGGGGGGAGGAGGGGAAAAGAGAGAGAGAGAGAGAGAGAGAGAGAGAGAGAGAGAGAGAGAGAGAGAGAGAGAGAGAGAGAGAGAGAGAGTGCACGTGTGTGTGTGTGTTTGTTTGTTTGTGTGTGTGTATGTGTGTGTATATGTGTGAGCGAGGGAGAAAGAGAGAGAGAGAGAGAGAGAGAGAGAGAGAGAGAGAGAGAGAGAGAGAGTGTGTGTGTGTGTGTGTGTGTGTGTGTGTGTGTGTGTTTGTTTGTGTGTGTGTGTGTGTGTGTGTGTGTGTGTGTGAGAGAGAGAGAGAGAGAGAAAGACAGAGAGAGACACAGAGACAGAGTGAGAGAGAGAGAGAGAGAGGAAGACAGAGACAGTGAGAGAGAAAGAGAGAGAGACAGAGACACAGAGATCATTGTGACTAGAAGAATACCAAACTAACACCAAATACTACACTCTAGTGCCTCTCATGTCAACCAAAGACGAAAGCTATCTCGATACCTTAGAGTCAAAACGGACTATCTCCAGAAATAGTCAACTAACTTGCTATGGAACATATTGCGAAATCTAATAACTTGCATAAGACTGAAGAAATATAAATGTGACCCAGCACCACGAAAGGGACATTAAGTGTCAAACTGACCATTCTGAGAAAATTATACATTTGAAATCTGCAGACAATTCTCTTTCTAATGATGATGATAAGATTAGCGTCCAATCGGTCAGAGACCCTTATGGACGGTTCTTTCTAATGATACAAGAACCATTCTTGTATCTTTTTCCGTTCCAGAGTTGTGAGCATTTAAAGTTAGTAGGGTGAGCGTCGGCCATTTTGAGAAAACACAGTCTAAAGTCTAGCCTAGCTGAAGAAAATGCATTGACCTACTCGTTTTAAAACACGTATAAGACCATTTAGAGACCATATTAAAGATTATCCTTTATAAATATGAAAGATAATATGTTAGAGAACACAAAAATACCCATAACTCAAAATTGACCCCCAAAAATAAGATTTTAAGCCTGTTGTGAGAAATTAACCCAGCGACTTAATGTCCCTTTCGTGGTGCTGGGTCACAAATAGCATAATCCCATTTTATATTGTTTACAGTCTTTTTACCACAAGTTATTTATTCTTCGCAATAAGTTCCAAATAAGTCAATGGACCTTCAGGAGATAGTCCAGTTTGACTTTAAAGGCCTGCTACACACATACGATTCGGATCTGAATGCGATGCGATTTTGACGATGTGAGTCACGATTCACGTGAAATTCGTAGTATTGGGTGAGTGCAAATGGCAGAATTATTTTTAGACGGAAGTATTTCAAGTGAATCACGACTCACGTGACTCAATCGCATCGCATCCCCCATACAATCTTACGCATGTGTGGCGCCGGTGTCGTATATAATACTGTCGCTCATAAAATTGTGTCGCAGCGACAGTATTTCCTGGGAAATACTGCAGCTTATTCGTGAAAAAGCGTCGCTGAGCGACATTATTTTATAAAAAAAATTGAAGCGCGACAGGATTTCACAAGAAATGTCCATAAAATGGCGTCGTTACCTAAAAATAAAATCGTGTCGCAGCGACAGCATTTCACGTCATACTGTGAAATACTGCTGCCAAAACGCTACGACCATATTTCACAGAAAATATTAACTCTAGCAGCAAAATTTCACGTGGAAATGTGTCGCAAGCGACAGTATTTACTGACTACAATATTTCACAGTGTCCTGTCGCAAAAAACTGTCGCAAAATTTGGAGCGACAGTATTTTAAGGCATGAGACAATATTTGATAGGACATTTTTCGTGAAAATTTGTCGCGCGACAGGGTTTTTTCAGAAAATAATATCGCTGCAACAGTATTTCACATGAAATGCTATCGCTGCGACACGATCCCACGGCGACAGTATTATATACGACACCGGCTTAAGGCATCGTAAACTTTCTCAACAACCAGAAAGGAAACAGCTAGTTTGTCGTAGTTTGCATTGTTTACAATAAACAGAAATATCATTTAGTGCTGACGAAATGTTGTGTCGACGAAATATCCGTCGACGAACTGTCGTTCGACGAAGTATCACGTAGCCGATGCCATATAACAGGAAGTCAAAAGTTTGAATTACTATTTAAACAAGTATTAACTTTTAATTTTATTAAAGAGATCCAAGTTTTGGTTTTCGCTAGCTTTGAAAAGTTGAGAATCTGTTCAGCAGATTATTAAGGAAATTCCAGAACTTTCCCAGAAAAAACAACCTTCAGGGCCTGTGTTGTTGATTCCAGCACTTTTCAAGCCCTGGAAAAGGCATTGTAGCTAGTTTTCCAGGACTTGTCAACTTTTCAAGGACTTGTCCTTGCGTAAAAACCAGGGCCTGTCGTCGTGGCTAAGGCCGTGTACACACACATAAGCGGATATTCCATGCGGAAACCCGTGCGCAATCCATAAATAAGTGAGACAAAGAAGGGAAAAGATTTGCGCACGTGTCCGAATTTCCCCTATATGAGTAAACTTTTATCCTTCTTTCTTCCACTTACTTAGAGTTTTCTGTACGGAACTTCCGCGTCTAATGTGAACCCGGCCTAAGACAGTATAAAAATGCAAATGAGTCTTCTTCTTCTTTGTTCAAATATTTAATTGTGGCGGTACCATAGCCGATGAGGTTTAACTGAGGCGTGGTTACCGCTACACCTATCTATATTGTTAAAAACTCGGGACTTTACTGGTGTTGCACTGCCTCCGGGCATTGCAGCCAGTATTGTTCCCAACATCTTTGTATTTACAAATGTCCCATATGTGTCTATGACCGAGAGGACGCAAAACATCATTTTCACCACTTCTTCTTTGTTCGCTCAGACAGTTTCCTGTCATATGGGCGTAGATGCGTCATGCTGCCGTTATGCGCCTAACTAAGAATTAGTTAGGCCCAGCATGTCCGACTTCGGCTGAAAAAATATTTGTAAGAATAGGAAAAAAAGCAGGAGAATGGACCAGTAAGATAGAAAGACAGCAGATGACAGTAAGCAAAGGGAAAAGGCAGAGTCAAAGAGAGTGATGGATTAGAGGAAGTTACAAGCACAAACTTCCAGAAGGTAGGGAAACTATTTGTACGGGGGGATATTAGTCTAAACTGCCAATCGGATTGGTAGTTTAAACTAATTTGCATTTTCCATCCCGGATTAGTTGTCTTAGCCGCACTCATGACTACAGGCCCTGAATTATTTATATCAATGAGAAATGCTCTGACCACTGACCTTTCTGCCCAGGGCGTGGAGGGTGTTGACCACCTGGGTCATGTTGTCCTTCTCGAAGAGCGCGGCGGTGTGGAACTGGTCGTTCAAGGGCAGGCCGTACGCCGAGCAGGCCTCCAGGAACTTGCCGATGTTCTCCATCATGCAGAAGTTGAGCTTCTTGGTGCTCACCTTGGTCACCGAGCCTGGGCTCAGCGTGTTCATCAGTCTGTGGATTCATTGATTGATTAATTGATTAATTAACTCATTCGCACCGCAACGATTTTGAATTATTAAAAATAACTCACAAATCACTCCAACCATGCACACAAAGCATACATAAACAAAAGGAGAAATGAAAGAAGATTACGGGTTTTTACTTCAGGTTTAGACATAGGGAAGTGGTAGATCAGAATTGTTTTATATATAGACTTTATATATAAAAACTCTCTACACCGATTGGATCCCCCCACAACAAACCACTACAAAAGCAAAGTCAGGGACAAAATTGTGGTCTAAGGGAGTGAAGCGAGTTTAGAAGTGACCAAGGTATGGTGTGTACACAGATTTACTTCCCTTGAATAAAATGCATCAAATTGACAGCTATCTATTAATTCCAGACATATATGGCCGGGACAACTTAGGTTAACCGTGTAATGATGCATGTTCTCCATCATGCAGAAGTTCAGCTTCTTTCTGCTCACTTTGGTCATCGAGCCTGGGCTCAGCGTGTTCATCAGTCTGTGGATTAATTGATTAATTAATTAACACTCAGGTAATAAGATCTCTCTTCTTTTTAGTTCCCAGCCGTGTAATGATGGCCATAATGTTAAGGTACGCAATGTGTCCGGTTTTCAGCTTCACTTGCTCCCCGCTGCAGACCTTGGTACACCGACAAGCCTGAGCTCTGGGTAGCTGAAATGAGTAGTTTTGGTACAAAATCAGTCTTTTATTCATTAAACCATCAATTAATGTTCAATTAAAATTAACTAATTAGAGCATTATTTTCAGTTTTGAAGATCAGCCGTGGTCCAAATTGAGTAGAATACTACTCCAAAATGCAGAAGAGTCAGGTCTGCCGCTGCATCACCTTGGTACACCGATTTCGGAGGAGCTCAAAGGAGAACATTATTCGGAAGATTTTTGATTAATTAATTAAGGCGAATGGGTCAATAAGTTAGAAAGATCAGCCGATGACAGAAAGATCGACATGCAAATTAGGATCAGGGGAATTCTATACATGTATGACTATGCACACATTAGACCCAATGCAGGCATCGCGAACAGACAAGGAACGCATCAGGGTGACTAGGAGACAAGGGGATTCTAACATAATTAACTATGCTCTCAGCAGAGTTAGATGCAGCCGTCGTAATGATGCAATGTTCTCCAGGGTCACTAGCAGACAAGTTCAGCTTCTACACATGTATCACTATGCACACAGCAGACCCAGTGCAGGCATCGCGAACAGACAAGGAACGCATCAGTCTGACTAGGAGACAAGGGAATTCTACACATGTATGACTATGCTCTCAGCAGACCCAGATGCAGGCATCGTGTACAGACAATGAACGCATAGGGTCTCCAGGATGCAAGGGAGTTCTACACTTGTATGACTATGCTCACAGCAGACCCAATGGTCATCGCGAACAGACAAGGAACGCTCAGGGTGACTCATCAGACAAGTGGATTCTACACATGTATGACTATGCACACAGCAGACCCAGTGCAGGCATCGCGAACAGACAAGGAACGCATAGGGTGACTAGGAGACAAGGGAATTCTACACATGTATGACTATGCACACAGCAGACCCAGTGCAGGCATCGCGAACAGACAAGGAACGCATAGGGTGACTAGGAGACAAGGGAATTCTACACATGTATGACTATGCACACAGCAGACCCAGTGCAGGCATCGCGAACAGACAAGGAACGCATAGGGTGACTAGGAGACAAGGGAATTCTACACATGTATGACTATGCACACAGCAGACCCAATGCAGGCATCGTTCGAACAGACAAGGAACGCATAGGGTGACTAGCATTAGGGGATTCAACATGTATGACTATGACACAGCAGACCCAGTGCAGTAACAGACAAGGAACGCATAGGGTGACTAGGAGACAAGGGAATTCTACACATGTATGACTATGCACACAGCAGACCCAGTGCAGGCATCGCGAACAGACAATGAACGCATAGGGTGACTAGGAGACAAGGGAATTCTACACATGTATGACTATGCACACAGCAGACCCAATGCAGGCATCGCGAACAGACAAGGAACGCATAGGGTGACTAGGAGACAAGGGGATTCTACACATGTATGACTATGCACACAGCAGACCCAGTGCAGGCATCGCGAACAGACAAGGAACGCATAGGGTGACTAGGAGACAAGGGGAATTCTATACATGTATGACTATGCACACAGCAGACCCAATGCAGGCATCGCGAACAGACAAGGAACGCATAGGGTGACTAGGAGACAAGGGAATTCTACACATGTATGACTATGCACACAGCAGACCCAGTGCAGGCATCATGCTGTTCACGAGGAACCTAAACAAAAATGCAACCCACATGATCGTTAAGACAAAATTAATAATGAAGCTATTAACATGATTTTTCAGGTTTATTAAGGAGATTCAATGCACGAAAGGTTGCAACAGTTTGTTTGTTTTTTTGTGTGTTTTTTTAAAGAAAAGTCCCTTTTTGAGATGAGGTGTAAAAACAGTTTTGCAGAAAATTTCAGTTGTCTCCAAAATGTTAGTTTTTTTCAAAAATGACTCTTGTTTTGTCCTAAAAATTGAACCATATATCCCAACGTTTTGAGCCGGCCACACATAAATAATAATGATGTGCAGTATACCGTAGAAATTCAAATTGCGAACGAAGTCACTGAAAGTGCGATGGCGTTTCTGGACCTCAAAAAGTGCTTCTTCTGAAAATGGGGTAGTATAGCCTACCATTGAAACTTATTTCTGGAGCAAACAAATCTTGTATAAAAAAAACCTGTTGTAAGCTTTCATGCATTGAATCTTCTTTTTTTTAAACACACCCGAAAATCCTTTAAAGACCCACCAAGTCACGTGTCAAAATTACGGTTTTCACGTGTTTTCCCTCTTATTGGAAGAAATCTTAAGAAATCGTCCTAGCATAAGAGGGAATGTGACACGTGACGTGGGGGGTCTTTAAAATGACAGCTTAATTGTGAATGTTTTCGTTACCAGTTTTGTGAGTTGCAGTTTTGTTTTGAGACACCCTGTGCTACACAAACAGACAGACAAACACAGGCATGAAACAGACCAACACATCAAACGAACAAACAAACAAATAAAACCCCAGACCTACCTACATAAGATCAGACCATCCCTCAGTGCAGTGTGAAACTCGTCCATACCTAAAGGGGTGTCTCGGTCTGATCCCTGTACATAACAACAAAAAGATACATGGATCTTCTTCTTCTTCTTCTTCTACTCCTTCTTCTTCTTCTTCTTCTTCTTCTTCTTTTACTCCTTCTTCTTCTTCTACTACTACTACTCCTTCTTCTTCTCCTTCTTCTTCTTCTTCTTCTTCTTCTTCTCCTTCTTCTTTTTCTTCTTCTTTTTCTTCTTCTTCTTCTCCTCCTCCTCCTTCTTCTTCTTCTTCTTCTCCCTCCCTTCTTCTTCTTCTTCTTCTTCTTCTTCTTCTTCTTCTTCTTCTCCTCCTCCTCCTCCTCCTCCTTCTTCTTCTTCTTCTTCTTCTTCTTCTTCTTCTTCTTCTTCTTCTTCTTCTTCTTCTTCTTCGATCGCTCAGACAGTTTCCTGTCAATTATGAGCGCATGTTGCCGTTATGCGCCTAAGACATAGCTAGGCCCAGCATGTTCCTCTCCGGCTAAAGAACATCTTTACAAGAGTTTCTTATGGAAACTGCCCTCGTATAAATTGTTGAAATAGACAACAACTTGAGACTTGTGAAAAGTAATATAAACAAGAAAACAGCAGCCTCATAATTATTATACTCTGGCTATAATAATTAAAAAAACATTTTCAAAACAAAACAAAACAAGACCTCAAAATACAATATCATTTTTTTTTTACTCCCAAGGTTTGGGTTAACTTCTATTACGAAATAATGCTTTGTATTATGTGTACTATTTCAAAATAAAAAAGGGGGAATGAAAAATGGTGCTTTACGTCCTCTCGGTCTGGAACTGACACATATGGGACATTTGTAAATACAAAGATGGTGGGAACGACACTGGAGGCAATGCCCGGAGGCAGTGCAACACCA
>CM065692.1:8618206-8622511 GCA_017654935.2 Phymorhynchus buccinoides
GAAGGGAGAGAGAGAGAGTAGAGAGATGAGAGAGAGAGAGAGGGAGGAGAGGAGCGAGAGGGGAGACTGCGTAGAAGTGAGAATAGAGAGCAGAGGAGAGACAGAGAGCGAGCTAGAGAGAGAGGGAGGAGAGAGAGAGGGAGAGAGAGAGTGAGAGAGAGGGAGTGAGAGATAGAGAGAGAGAGAGAGAGGGGGAGGGAGGGAGGGAGAGAGAGATGGAGAGATAGAGGGAGAGAGAGAGAGAGAGAAGGAAACGAATGCATATGTTTTTGTTAGAGAGAATATTAAGAAATAGCCTAAAACCAGGAGACTGCTAGTACACATAGTACAAATCCGCTCCACGTGACATGTCATGACATGATGCGGATCAACACTAGCGAGCGATGGCAAATCGGAAACCATTAAATACTGACTATTAATTTACAAAAATTTACAAAATCAAACATTGTAGTAGATTTATACAAGAGAGAGAGAGAGAGAGATCCTAGTAGAGATGTACCGCGGCTCTCTCTAGAGTTTCGAGATAGACTCAGATAGAGTGAGATACTAGACATTATATGACTGAGGAATGAGAGCATTTGCAGAGAAGGAGAGAGATGAGAGAGAGGAGACGAGAAAGAGAGAGAGAGAGAGATCACCGATAGAGTTGATGCTTTTTTCAAATATTGTATTTAGAAGTATTTGTGTTCTTGGGTGGGGTGAGGTGGTGGTATACGTCATGAAAATGGGGCGTACTGTCGAGAGATCTAGTGTCTGTCCGTGAGTCTTGAGCTCTAACCTGAGATAGAGAGAGGGACGAAGGAGAGACTTGAGATAGTAGAGTTTAGTGAGACATTAAGCTTTAGAGACAGCGCACCATAGACACAGAGAGTCCATGCTACGCTCGATTAGAAGTGGCGACTGATTACTTGCGAACGACATTTTCGCGAGCTAATTTTGACGGTCGCAGGCCACGACCGCAGCATCAGTATCCTTCTGAATACACTCGAACTGACTTACAATGTTCAGCCCTTAGAGCCAGGTGTCGAGCATATTCACACGTCCCAGAGAGAGAGAACGTCGTTTGGCGCTTCCCTTTTGGACCAGCGTAATATGCGAGATTAGAGTATACACGAGAGAGAGAGAGGAAACGAATGCATATGTTTTTGTTAGAGAGAATATTAAGAAATAGCCTAAAACCAGGAGACTGCTAGTACACATAGTACAACGCTCCACATGACATGACATTACATGATGCGGATCAACCAGCGAGCGATGGAAATCGGAAACATTAAATACTGACCATTCATTTACAAATAGTTTCCCTCGGGCCCTTTCCCGTCCTATGACCTCCTTAGACACAGATACAGACATACAGAGACAGACAGACAGGTTCAAACACAAAACCACATCTGTGTATTTACAACAACATTAAACGTAGCGTACAGTAGTTCTGTCACGGCGCTAAATCTTGATAGAAATCAATCGAACGATCGCACGGCGTACTACACACCGACGGTTAGCATTCTAATACTTGCACATGTCATGCAACCATAATTCTACACGTCGCTGGCGATGCACGGAACGGCGCTTGACGAATTGCGCATCAATAAGAATGTGCACATTTCACTTGGGATCAGACTCATTTCTCATACACATACTTACACCAATTCGCACAGAACACCACACAAAAAAACACAGACTGACTCCACACACACGCACGCACGCACACGCCCACACACAGAGCCACACAAAACACAAACACACACCCACAGCACACACCACAACGACACACACACCACACACCACACACTTTACGTCGACGCGCACGCTGCTACACACATTGGAACGCACGACGCAAACAGATCACAGGAGGCACACACACACACACACAAACCCACGCACACACAAAGTTTCCACACGGCACGATTAAAATCCACACTCACTTGAAAAAACTATAACACTCGACATTTCACACACGCCGATCGATTTCTACGCACTGTTTTTCTATTCAAAGATAGGTTGAGTCGACGGCAAGAACACCCAGTCGCACCAAAAAGCAGAGGGGTTGGTCGTACCCCCTAGCAATATGTAGAGGACGTCTAGTTTGATCAAGTAGATCCACAATGAGGGGTCATTGCGTTCAAATTCTTCTTCTTCTTCTTCTGCGATGCCCAGGGCCTATGTCATGGCCATCATAAAGTGTGAGGTTACGCATAGGACACTGTGTTTCCCGGTTATTCCAGATTTCACTGTATTCGAGCAATTGACAACATTCCGAGTTCGGGGGAGCTCAAAGGAGAACAATGTTCGGAAGATTCTTGGGGAAAGGCAGGAGAACGGTCAAGGTCAAGGTCATGCCGGTTACAGGGTTCGAACCCCAAAACTCTTAATCGACAGACAGACAGACAGACAGACACGCACACACACACAATTACACACACAACACACACACGTACACATTACATACACACACACACACACACCCATCAAACCGCACAGACCTACACATGTGCACACCCATGCACGCGTGTGCACACATGACACACAACACACACAAGCTACACACCATCCGTTCTTTTCCCCCCCGCGGCGCACACATGCACACACACACACTTGTATGCACGCACACGCACACACACACCAAACACACACTACACACACACAAACGCGCGCGCGGGGGGACGCACGCGCGCGCGCACGCAAACACGCACACTCACAATCGCACACGACACACGCACACGCACACGCACACACACACACATTTACACAAACACGCAGCGTGCGGCACCAGTAGGCACGCGCACTACTCACACTCGTGCACAGGCACACCATTTCATTGAACGCAATATATTATATTAGACGGACATACATCAGTATCAGAATAATATCCGCCAATGCATGCGGTGTGTATACCTTAGATCCTGCTGTTTATTATACAGTTGTTGTAATAGTGAGTGGCGTCTTGAACGAGTTAACACGGGGTGCTAATTAGCATGCAGGTGTTACAGTAGTGGCACAGAGGTAACGCGTTCGCCTCGTGTCAAGTTAAACCCGGATTTCGAACCTGGGTACCGGGGATGTTTCCTCTCCACTTTGCACTAGGCCTTACGGTCTGAAAGTGGAGTCTTTCCTGGGGTGAGACGATAACCAGGAGGTCCCGTGTGCCCATGCACTTAGCCACACGTTAAACGTTCATTTGGTCAAAATGTACAACCCCACCCCCTTCCTTCATGAAGTCACACCACAAAGATCGCATGCACACAGATCCCAAAAATAATTGGGATGGCGCAGCCTCTGGCTTGCCCCCCGACACGCTCTCCAGGTGGGAGCAACCCGAATTTCACAGAGATGCCTCTGTGACTATAAGGTACATAATACCTAACTCCATAGATGAATACCTACCGTCCATAAGATTGGACGCTAATCTCACCTTCTCTAATAATACCTATTTTGAAGAAACCGTCAGAACGACTGTCAGTTTCGTCCCATTTACATTTAACTACCGATGTTAACTTGTTTCAGTCACATTCATGGTTACTGTACCGTGAGTACAAAGGGCAACAATTTGTGATAATTCCCGCTGAAACATTTAGTACCGCAATTACATGTATTATCATGGTGGCTGATGCAGATCACCCCATTATTGTAACTTGGGCAAAACCGGATCGGCTTTTTTTTCATGTTACACATAGATACACACACAAGCAAGCACATAAGAGTATGCATGCGCGCTAAACATACGTACGGACTAACACACACACACATACACACGCTGCGCGCGCGCACACACACACAGATTCACACGTACATATACAAACACGTGCGCGTGTCGTGCCGTCGCGTGCACAGAGACACTTATACACACAGCACACGCGCTACAGATAGACACACACACAAACACACACACACACACACACACACACACACACACACACACACACACACACACACAAAATTCAGACACAGACACAGCCACACACAAACAAATTCAGACACCAACACACACAGACACAGACAACAAACACACACAGACAACACACACACAACACACCACACACACACACACACACACACAACACACACACACACACATACACACATAAGGCCACAGACACAATGGGAGAGAGAGAGAGAGAGAGAGAGGACCGAGAGAGGGGAGAGAGGAGAGAGAGAGAGAGAGAGTGCGTGTATGTGTGTGTGTGTGTGTGTGTGTGAGTGTGTGTGTGGTGTGCGTGGTTGCGTGCGTGGCGTGTGCGATTGCGCGAGCGTGTGTGCGTGTGTGTGTGTGTGCGTGTGTATGTGAGTACGTACATGTGTTGCGAG
>CM065692.1:8623011-8633011 GCA_017654935.2 Phymorhynchus buccinoides
AAAACAAAATGATTGGGGATCGGACAGAGTGACAAAATAAGCACACACAACGCGAAAACAGTAGATTAAAACGACATATATACTTCATAAAACAAATCACTTCAACGGTGTAGATAATCTGAGCCCGTTTATAACATTCCTCTGAGAACTTGACAAGTAAATTATTAAAAAGAAAATATGCAGAAACTGGAAGAAAGAAATTAAAGAAAAGAATGAAAGTAGGCCTACACGTAGGGGAAGACGGGGTAAAAAAGCCATGGGCGGGTAAGAAGTCTATGCCAATTATCTCATGAAATGAAAGAAAATTTCAGTCTCATTTTGCCATTGAGACGAGCTTTAATGTCTAGCATTCTTCTCTTGGGAACATTTGACTGAAATTTCTTTTATTTCATGAGATAATTCGCATAGGCTTCTTAACCGCCCATGGGATTTTAACCCTGTCTTCCCCTAGTCATCATAATTCTGACGTAATAGCATCCAAAAATGAACCACATCATTTACTTTTTGAATATAACTCCTTTCAATTAAAATGTTTGTTTTACACAATTCTGTATCACAAAGTATAAACAAAATGCTAAACAGAAACGAATGGCTTCCATCGAACTTTTGATAAAATACACCTGGCATTGGGTGGATGCCTCGTGCCTTCATTCGGGGAGCTGGACAACCCTGGCCTCCACAAGCAATTCAACAACAATAACAATTCAACAATTTTATTGTCTCCAAAACAAGTGAAGAAATTAGTTTTTCGAGCATGCTCATACAACTGAAGACAAAATAAGACATTGCTAAAACCTAACAGAAGAGAAAATTGGTAAAATAACATAAAAGCACATGTAAATGACATAAAAACAGTTATCCAAACAAACACTCACACATACACACACACACATGTGCACCTGCGCGCATGCACACACACACAGACACACACCACAGCACACACACACCACACACACAAACACACACACACACACAAACACACACACCTAAAAAGTACACTGAGCATCCAATGATCGATCTCCTTTAGATGCTGCAAGTAATATTCACTGATAATAATTACATCACAGTAATAATGATAACATGTGCCACATAAAACAATAACAATTTACAATATCACAGTCTCTCCCCGTGGGGATATCGGGGAGGGGGGGGGGCGTGTCTTTTGTATAGATAGTTCCCCCACCTTCTGGAAGTTCTCTGCTTGTAACTTCCTCTAATCTGTCACTCTCTTTGACTCTGCCTTTTCCCTTTGCTTACTATAATCTACTATCTTTTTGACTTAGTGGCCCATTCTCCTGCCTTTAAAAAACCCCAAAACTCTTCCAAATGGTCTCCTTAGAGCTTCTCCGAAATCGGAATGTGTCGGTTTAGTGCAGTAGGGGGACCAGTAAAACCTGAAAACCGGACACATGGTGGGAGCAACCCGAATTTCACAGAGCCGCCTCTGTGACCATAAAGTAACACTAGAAAAAGGGAAATAACACCTCTGGTCCTCATTAATACTGTGACCATTGCTGCAGTTGTCTCTCTTGGTCAGGTGCGAATCGTAAACAGTTTATTAGGGCCTAATAATCTTCGCTGTTAGTGAAAAGGATTATGTTCCTTTTAGCGTCATACACAAATAAATCTTTAAAAAAAACCGTCTAAAGCTATAAAACAAATCCCAATTCCAAAAGTTTTAAGAATTTTCACAGATTGCTCATTTTACAAAACTAATTATCACAGATTGCTCATTTTACATAACTAATTATCACAGATTGCTCATTTTACAAAACTAATTATCACAGATTGCTCATTTTACAAAACTATTTATCACAGATTGCTCATTTTACGAAACCAACCTCTCTCTCTCTCTCTCTCTCTCTCTCTCTCTCTCTCTCTCTCTCTCTCTCTCTCTCTCTCTCTCTCTCTCTCTCTCTCTCTCTCAACAACTTACACAAACACATATTATGCGTAGCTAAACAATAAATAGGTTGACATCAAAGTCTTATTTACACTTTTTTGTACAGTTGTTGTTTGGATTACATGGCACTTCCACTGTAATAATGATTAAAAAAAATCACAACCCTTAAAAAGGAGTTATTCGTCAATATTATTGCTTTCTCCCCCCCCCCCCTCACCCCGTCTTTGTACAAATAGTTCCCCCACTTTCTGGAAGTTCTGTGCTTGTGACTTCCTCTTATCTGTCACTCTTGTTTTAGTGCTTCGTCAGGTATAAGACACTGGGCGGATAGACAGACAAATGGACGAATAGATAGAGAGAGAAACGAAAGGTGGCAATATACAGTGGAATCTCCCTTTGGAGGACCTTGAAAAAATAATCAAAATAAGGTTCTAAAAGGGAGGGAGTCTTATAAGGGAGGTAATCTTAATACTCACAAAGAAGGGCAATGTCTCAAGAGAAGTAGGGTCTCATAATGGAGGGAGTCTCATAAGGGAGGTAATTTTAATACTCACAAAAGAAGGGCAATGTCTCAAGAGAAGTAGGTCTAATGTGGGAGGGAGTCTTATAATGGGGGGGAGGTCTTATAAGGGAGGTAATTTTAACACTCACAAAGAAGGGCAATGTTTCAGAGAAGGTCTTAAATGGGAGGGAGTCTTATAATGGGGGGGGGGGGGGGGCTTATAAGGGAGGTAATTTTAAACTTAAAAAGAAGGGCAATGTCTCAGAGAAGCTAGGTCTTATAGTGGGAAGAAGTCTTATAATGGGGGGGGGGGGGGGGGGGGGGGGGCTTATAAGGGAGGTTCCACCGTACTAGGCCTCCTTCACAAAAATGACGGGAGGCTATAACCCCACCCCCACCCAAAAAAAATCCCGCCCCAAAAAAAATCCCGATTCATTCGTCAGGTATAGTCTCCAGATGCTGCTCCTTGGAAGGCCTCACCGATGTAACGGAGTATCTAGCCTGGGTCAGTTGGAGCCCCCCAACGCTGCTCTTGCGACGCCCTCCCGAGGAGCTGGTGGTGGTGCTGATGATGCTGGTCCTCCTCGTGGACCCCGTGCTGAGGCCCTGCTGCTGGCTGTCCCTGCGACTCTCGTTCTCCTCCGTGCGCTTGCTGATGACCTCCCTCAGGATCTTGTGCAGGCCGTTGAGGCTCTCGTCCTCGCGGTTCTTGGCCTTGGCCTTGATCTGCCGCAGCTTGACCTGCCGGGCCGTGGTCCGATGCCACCTTCATCATCTCGCTGTGGAGGAGGAGGAGGAGGAGGGAGGAAAGAGAAGGAAGGAAAGGACAGGAAGGAAGGAAGGAAGGAAGGAAGGAAGGAAGGAAGGAAGGAAGGACGAAATAAGAAAATGTTTTACATCTCACAGGGGTGCAAAACGTGTACACCCACACAACCACCACACACACACGCGCGCGCGCGCGCGCGCGCACACCACACACACACATGCACCCGCAACACTCACACACACGCATGCCCCGCACGCACGCACGCCGACAGACATGTAACAGATATAGACAGGCGATATAGAGAGAGGCAGAAACAGGCAGAGAGAGAGAGAGGAGAGACGAGGTACGAGGAGAGAGAGAGAGAGAGAGATCTGAGAGATCGGAGAGGAGAGGGAGAGACGATCGAGACGAGCAGAGGAGAGAGTAGAGATTGATTGAGAGTTTTGAGCACCGAGAGAGAGGAGAGAGAGAGAGAGAGAGAGAGAGAGAATACGAATACGAATGTTTTTTATTGAGGGTAAAACAGATAAGCTGTGTAGCTTTTTTACAACCATTGCCCTCAAGCAAAGGAGAGGAGAGAGAGAGAGAGAGAGAGAGATGCAGGAGAGAGAGAGAGAGAGAGAGACTGAGAGACCGAGAGAGAGAGAGAGAGAGAGAAAGATTATTTATTTCTCTTTTTGCCCCCCCACTCACTCTAGCTCCACAAATCCATTCCTCGTTGAGGTCCAGCTTTGCAACGATGACGTCAATCGCATGCTCCGTCACGGAAGCCGCAGAGCCTGTGACGTCATCAGATACATTGCGGTGAAATAATTGTTGGCCTTTCTTTGCTCAGACCCACTGCATACGATCAAAACCAACAGCGATCCGATCGTGACGACCTCTGTCAGTCATGATTCTCGTGAAATACTTCGTTCTAAAAATATAATTCTACTATTTTCGTTCACTATGTCTCCATGTAGACCCCCAAATACACGAATCAAACAAAATGTCCGATACAAAAATACAGATATTTCATCAGATTCATGTACGGGGGATGCCTACCTGGGTACAGGGTATATTTCCTCTCACTTTGCACTAGCCCTTACGGTCTGAACGTGGAGTCTTTCGATGAGACGATAAACCGAGGATCCCGTGTACCCATGCACTTAGCACAACGTTAAACCCAGTGGCAACGAAAAAGTTGTCATTTGGTCAAAATTAACACACCCCCACCCCCTTTCCTTCGTCATCAGTCACACAAAAGTCGCACGCTAAATATAATATAAACAAGATGGGTTGGCGCGCCTCTGGCTGCGAGACGCGCTCTCCAGGTGGGGAGCAACCGGAATTTAACAGAGACGCCTCTGTGACTATAAAGTACCAAATACCAAATATAGCGAACAAAAAGAGAAAGTATTTGATCCGGATTCATGTAGAAGTAGATAGAATTTCACGAGAAATATGTCACAGTTCGGATCGCAGCTGCGATTGAATAGTATGCTGCGGGTCGGTCCCTTCATAGGGCCGGCCACACGTCCACTAAAATAGCACAACTGTACGATACGATTCGATCACGTGATCTCCGATGCGCAACAATCACATTTGTTCATCGAGACCACGTGATCGAATCGTATCAGTACAGTCGTGCGAGTTTTAGTGGACGTGTGGCTGGCCCTTGGCGGAAGGCCCGTAATTATTCCAGTTCTCAAACGAGTTCATTACTAGTTATACACCAATCACACCGACTTCACGCTTTACGAAATTATTAGCAAGATTTTTTATTTACATCACCTAAGCTTACATGTAGACAAGAACATAGAAACTACGCAGTATGTATTTGCATAGGCCTACGCGCGCGCGCATGTTGCCGTTCTTTAATTTAACGTCTATCCACCTTACAGTGATCTTAGACAAAAACACACAACAAAAACAAATGTATGTGTCATGATTATGATGTTGTGTATGGTGGGTAAGGGGATATGTGTGTGTGTGTTAGTGCTGCGCGCGCGCGCCCCACCTACGTGTGTGTGTGCGTGTGCAGCGTAGTGCGCGCCGAGTATGTGTATTGCGTGCAGCGTGTGCGTGCGTGTGTGGTGCCATGTGTGTGTGTGGTGTGTGTGGCGAGCCTGTGTAAATCGTGCATTGTGGTGAGAGCGTGCGTACGTGTGATTGTGTGTGTGGTGGTGTGTGTGTGTGTGTGTGTGTGGTGTGGTGTGTGTGTGGGTGTATCACCTCTGTGTCTGTCAGGTGTGTGTATGTTGCGTGCGTGCGTGGGTGTGTGTGTGTATGTTGCGTGTGTGCGGTTTTCTGTGTGTGTCTACAGCTGTTAAACAAGAGGAAGGGAAATTCTCCGTACACACTCTCCATAGCCACTTATAGCAAAGCAAAGTGCAGCAGAATCTTCAGCCTGATGGAAGTTGGCTGCCTGAGGCGAAGAAGAAGATAACCAAACTCACATTGAGCCCGTCGCGGATGTTCCCTTTGCTGAGCTTGTCCCGCTTCTTGACGTCCATGTACTGGAACATGTCGATGACCCGCAGGTTGTCCATCTTCATGTACTCGAACAGAACCATCACGGGGTCGTAGCGGTCCAGGTTGGTGCCGTCGTGCTCGCGCGTGCGGTCGCTGGTGGCCAAGGTCAAGGCCTCTTCGTGCTTCACGTGCAGAAGGCGCGTGGTTTTGGTGCGGGACAGCATCTGCGAGAACTCCAAGTCCACGGGCACTCCCTAGTGTGTGTGTGTAAGCAAAGACAGTTAGCTTTACGTAAAGAGTGGTCACTGCCTGACCGCCTTACACTACTTAGAGCATGTGCACATAGGGGAAGACGGGGTAAAATGCCCATGGGCGGGTAAGAAGCCCATGCCAATTATCTCATGAAATGAAGCCAATTTCAGTCACATATTGCCCATGAGACGAGTGTTAACTCATGAAATAAAGCAAATTTCAGTCACATTTGCCCACGCGGAAATCCATCTGCGATCCACAAATAAAGTTAAAAAAATGAGAAATTAGCGGATGAGGTATATTATGCGGATGGGCTACCACGTGTATTTGCACACTCCTTAAACCATCCATCCATCCATCCATCCATCCATCCATCCATCCATCCTTCCATCCATCCATCCATCCATCCATCCTTCCATCCATCCATCCATCCATCCATCCTTCCACCCATCCACCCAATCAAATGTCCCTTTTTCTTACACACATATATTTCTGCCTCCAATAAAACCGTACCAGCTAAAATAAACCAGATATAATCACGATGATTGCAGACAAAACACACACAAAAAAGGCACTAATGATGTAATTCACCTGCGCAAGGCCTAAGCACACAAACATGGAAGCATGCACATAAAACGCATCACATCACGAAGACAACGTGAGTTCGAGAGGAGCAGGCCTTACTCATGAGGGAGTTAAAAATCATGCAAGGAAATGTGTTTTTGGGGTGTACGTGTGACTGACAAGTAGATGACAATTTAGAAGAAGAAAGTGTTTAACGTCTTCTGATCTGGAACAGGTACACACACAACATTTATAAATGTACAGACAGTGGGTCGATCAATAAAATAAAATAAAAACACCCCAAAAACAACTTACCGTGATATCTATTTCTGTGAGAGCAACATCCTCGGAGGAACTAATGGTCTCCAGCAGAGCTTTGGCACCTTCCGTAGTGATTGGGTTTTGGCCAATCTGAGAAAATGTAAAAAACAAAGAAGCATGATTTATGTATGAACAACATACGGAGGAGGAGAAAAAGAAGAAGGAGGAGGAGGAGGAGGAGGAGAAGGAGAAGAAGAAAGGGGACGAGGATGAGGAGAAGAAGAAGGAGGGAGGAGAAGAAGAAAAAGGAGGAGGAGGAGGAGGAGAAGAAGAAGAAGAATAAGGAGGAGGAGAAAAAAGAAGGAGGAGGAGGAAAAAGAAGAAAGCAGGAGGAGGAAAAAGAAGAAGAAGAAGGAGGAGGAGGAGGAGAAGGATGACGAAGAAGAAGAAGAAGGAGGAGGAGAAGAAGAAGAAGGAGGAGGAGGAGAAGTAGAAGAAAAAGAAGGAGGAGGAGGAAAAGAAGGAGGGGAGGAAAAGAAGGAGGAGGAAAAGAAGGAGGGGAGGATGAGGATGAAGAGGAAAAGGAGGAGAAGAACGAGGAGGAGGAGGAGGAGGAGGGGGAGAAAAGGAAGGAGGAGGAGGAGGGAGAGGAAGAAGAGGAGGAGGAGGAGAAAGGAGGAGAAGAAGAAGAATAAGGAGGAGGAGGAAAAGAAGGAGCAGGAGGGGGAGGAAAAGAAGAAGAAGGAAGAGGAGGAGGAGGAGGAGAAAGGAGGAAGAAAGAGGAGGAGGGGGAGGAAGAAGAGGAGGAGGAGGAGAAAAGAAAGGAGGAGGAGAAGAAGAAGAGTAAGGAGGACGAGGAAAAGAAGGAGGAGGAGGAGAAAAGGAAGAAGAAGGAAGAGGAGGAGAAAAGAAGGAGAAGAAGAAGAAGGACCCCACCTACCCACCTTCAGTGACCGAAGACAGGAGTTAGCGGCCAGTCCTCGCAGCAGGAAGCCCAGGGACAGAAGGTCCACGCGGTTGCACGTGAGATCCAGCTCGCGCAGTGACGTGTTGCAGGGCAGCGCGTGCGCCAGAGCCAAGCACCCTTCCTTGCCCAGGCCGTTCCACGCGAGGTTCAGCTGCCGAAGACGACTGTTCTTCTACCATAGGGAACAACAACGAAAATAAAACTAACTACACTGTGAAAGTGCTAGATCAACCAGCTGCGCGCGGCAGCATTTTCGGGTCCGGTGACCTTTGCTAGGAACGAACACACAGACATGAACAAACACCTCTCTGAAACTAATGTCCGGCAAAACAGTCTACACCTGCGCTTTACAGCACCCCTGCACTCAGTCAGCGAGGATCTCAACTTGTAGCTCGCGCACTGTTGACAGCTAGAGAAAAAGCAGGTACGTGGAAGCATTTTCGGCTCCAGTGACCTTGATCTTTGACTAATGACCTTCACTTTCGAACTTGGCCGAGATAACCTAAATACCTACCCGCATGCATAATTTGAGTCTCCTAGATCCCCCCGTTCAAACGTTATCGTGTTCACATAGTCAGTCAGATAGACAGATAGTCAGACAGACGGCCAGGAACAAACAGAAAGCACTGAAAACATTAACCAGCTTTTGCTCGCGGCTGGTTAATCAATAATTTCGTTTGGTAAATGTGTTACTGAAGAAATGAATTAGTTTGTAACCCCCCTCCTACCTTATATTCTCTCCTCTCCGCCCAAAAACACACACAAAAAGAAGACATGTTTTCTACACCCACAGAAGTGACTCCCTTGGCAATATTAACATTTCTTCCCCTCAACCCAAAACGGTACAAGTGCAGTTGTAGTGCACGCGCACTATAACTTCACTTGCGCTCCAAGTGTCAAGTGTACTATCCGGGACAGAAAATATTGGTGAATTTTTTTGGACGGAAAAAGTGATATTTTCATTCTTAACATCCCCTATAGAGACAGCACTTTTTCCGTCTAAGATAGTGTTGTGAGGGGAAGAAATGTCAATATTGCCAAAAAACCAACAACAACAAACTGCGACAAACTTATACTTCTTTGTCGACTATGGTTGGGCAAAGGACACTAGAAGTCGCCTCACACTATCCAACCAAGTCGGATGAAAAATCAATGGTTGATGACCTTTCCGCAGTTTTCCTTTCTTTTGACAGAGTGAGTAGAAATCACAAATGAAAATTTTGGTCGGATGAAACTCTCCCAACCAGGTCGGAAGGAATTGGCGACTGCACCATTTACTTCCAACTCACAAATCAGGCAGTTGTGGGAATACAGCCAATGCTTGCTGATAGCGTGAAGACGGCACGTGGCCACAAGTAGTTGAATAGAGTTCACAAATGTATTTTTTCCCAACTAAAGTTGGATAATGTGAGGCGGTTTTTAATAATTATCATAAAGCAATGTACAGTCAGTGGAGACATCCAGGGACCCACACAGACAGTGGAGACATTTCAATCAATCAATCAATCAATATTTGTATTGTCCATTTTACAGGAAATTCTTTTGGCAGCAATAAAACAATCAACAGAACAACACAATAAAGACAGAAACACAGTATATAGAAAAGACAAAAAATGAAATATGCGACTATTTGGGGGCCTACACAGACATACAGACATTCAGGGGCTCACACAGACAGACAAACGGACAAACACAGCGGAGACAGACTCACAGCCAGTGCTCGGACAAGGGCCGCCCCGCTGTCCCGTCGTATGTGGTTCCACTGCAGGTCCAGAGTGTGCAGATTGCTGTTCTGCGCTGAAAAAACAACAAAAACAGAGAGAGTTCATTAACTCTTTCACCCCGTACTAATCCCGGTAGCTTTTCACCACAGACGTATATCTGCCATTTCGGCCATATTTCGCCGAAAGTTTGTCGAAATCGTTTAATATTTCAAATTTCATATACCCTTATCGTCCTGCAACTGTCCTGAAAGTTTCAGGCAAATCGGACAAAAAAGAGGAGGGGGGGAGAGAAGAAGACGAAGAAGAAGAAAAAGAAGAAAAAGAAGAAGAAGAAGAAGAAGAAGAGGAAGAAGAAGAAGAAGAAGAAGAAGAAGGAGAAGAAGAAGAAGAAGAAGAAGAAGAAGAAGAAGAAAGTAGAATTTGTATAAAGACAATAGGATATATAAATAGCAAAATACCCACTTTATATTTTTGTCAGTCTTATTTTATAGCAGTTATTGTTGCTTTTTTTTAAATTTTAAATTAGCATTAAGTTCCTTAATAAGTCACTGGACCGCTTGAGGATAGTCCGTTTTGACTCTAGGCCTTTTATACATTAGACTCGTAA
>CM065692.1:8638011-8646443 GCA_017654935.2 Phymorhynchus buccinoides
ACCATCACCATCATCATAACCACGACCATCACCATCATCATCATGACCACCACCATCATCACCACCACCACCACCACCATCATCATCATCATCACCATCATCACCAGCACCATCATCATCACCATCATCATCGTCATCATGACTGTCGTCGTTTTCCTCATCGCCATCCTCCTCCTCCTCCTCTGCCTTATCATCACCATTGATGACCATTCTCCCTAACCAACTGACCAGGTCATAGATTGTCCGGTTCTCTTGCAGCATTTCGGCGATGTAGCTGACCCCCATACAGCCCAGGTCATTGTTTGGACAGGTCAAGGAAGTCGCACGTGAATGTCTCGCCTGAAACAGCGGCACACTACAGTGGACATATAGACGATTTTCGGGGGAGGGGGGGGTGAACTATCGGGTAGAGCACTTCGTGAAAATTAATAATAATAATAATTTTATTTCGCATAGCGCTAAAATCCATACAGTAGTAGCTCGGATGCGCTCTGTAGCAATAAGGGAGCTAACATTAAAATCAATCAATTAAAAAAACATGCATTAAATCATACAGATATCATACATTACCAATCATTACTAGTGGGCAAGAAATAAAGTACAAAATAACCTATGTTCTGCACTCTCACAAAGTGCCATCTACCCTCATTCACCACATGTCACTCTTTGATCAGCCATGATTGCTCCAAGAGCGTCCCACCATCTTTTAATCTACATAATGTCGCCTACATGTGTCTGTTTACAGACACCGAGGACGTTACACGGATTTTCATCACAACTCACCCTCGCAGAAACTATGAAAATGTCAACTCAGAGACTGATTAAGACGGCTAAAATAACCAACCGCGCGGCATGCGTTTTCCGGCTCGTGACCATTGCCTTTTAACCGCATGACTTGATTAATCGACTTGGCCTAGATCTCTCCATTACCTCACCCGCATGCACTTTGAGCACCCTAAGTCCATCTTTCAAACGCTGGAAGGATAACATACAAACTACAACTAGGTCCCGCCTCAGACACGAGTGAAAACATTACCAATCCGCTCTCTACTATCGTCGTTGGTTACACAAGCAGGCAGTACGGAATGCACCAATCATTCGTACACATAGGCCACTCTCTCTCTCTAAAGTTGCTTAACTCCATACTCGTCAATACCATAGCGACAATGCAACAATGGCGTCGAAGCTTAAATCCGCAAGATGCGAGTCAGCGACTTGCAAAACCTTTTTTATATAGAAAAATTAGGGGTGGCCAGCGGCCCCAAACTGATAAAACGTATAAATGACATCGATGTTAATGACGCACTAAGTGCTGTATGTCTGCTCAAACACACGAGCGAGAGCTGGGGATCTACCTTATGTTACAGTAATTTCCCTGTTTGACCGATGATTAGTCAGATCACTGGAACACAAAAAAAACATTACTCACTCTGACTACTGACTGTAAGTTCCGATGTGTATGTATTTGTGTGCTTCGCGTTTGCTCCGACTTAACTGATTCACGTTTCATGTTTGTTATAGGGATCAGTTATTGTTTTGAGTTTTGTTTCTCTCCCAGTTCCGCCCAAAATTAATGAGATAATTGGTTTATTATTTATATTTGGTCACCATCCTTTTCACTCTATGTGAAACTCTTCTTTCTGTATTCATATTAATTGGTGATAAGTTTCTAATTAAGGTTGTTTAGAATAGGCGCATTTTTTAATCTCTCAATTTCTGTTTCATTAGTACATATTTGTTTTAAACGCGGTCTCCGTCTAGTCGTGTGGATGTGTGATGTAATCTTAAGAACACGGTAGTCAATCAATCAATTCAAACTGTATTGTCGCATTAAAACAATTTATAAGTCTTGTGGTTGCTCTAGTTTTCTTTTTCTCTTGACTATGCTTTGACTGAATGTTCTTTTCTTAAACTAAAGCGTGGAATATAGGCTGAGTGGACTGTTGGTGAATACGTAAACACGAGAGAGTTAGAGAGAGAGAGAGAGGAGATAGAGAGCGAGGAGAGTATTGGAGAGTGGGGGGAAGGAGAGTATGAGAGAGAGAGGAGAGAGAGAGAGTAGAGAGACGATGAGAGAGAGAGAGAGAGATGATAGAGAGAGAGATGATATGATATATATATATATATTATATATATAGATCTTAAGAGATAGAGATGATTCAAATTTCGAACTTGCGAACTCAAATTCAATTACTTTATTTTTACAAGGATGAGAGTAGAGATATAGAGATAGAGAGACGATGAGAGATGAGAGAGTATCTATTACTATGTGGAGGGGGTTAGAGAGAGAGAGAGTATAGATGAGAGAGAGGAGAGAGAGAGTTGTCAAACTTCTAAATACTTTATTTTGACGAAGGATAACAGTGAGAGAGGAGAGAGAGAGGCGGAGAGAGAGGGAGAGAGAGACGAGTAGAGAGAGAGAGAGGAGAGAGAGAGCAGACGGCGTGAGTAGTGAGACTGGTAGAGAGAGATGAGAGAGAGGAGAGGAGAAGATCCCCGAGGGAGAAGAGAGAGAGGCCTTCAGTTACGAGAGAAGAGGGACGAGAGACTTTTAGATTACAAGGCACGAGGCACCCTCTTAGAGAGAGAGGAGGAGAAGAGAGAGAGAGAGTTGTGATGGGAGAGATAGAGAGGATAGGAACGACGAGAGAGAGAGAGAGAGGAGGAGAAGACAGAGAGAGAGAGTGACGTTAGAGAGAGAGAGAGATTGAGGAGTAGACGGTTCAGATACGTGATTGAGTAGAGGGGAGGAGGGATAGTGAGTGTGAGAGAGATTGACAGAGAGAGAGAGAGCAGCGAACGATGGATCGGAGTGAGAGAGAGAGAGGAAGAGAGAAGAGGGACCGAGAGATAGTGAGATGAGAGGAGACGGAGAGAAGCCGGAGAAGCGACAGTCAGAGAGAGAGAGGTAAAGAGAGCGCGAAGTGGTGAGAGAGAGCAGTAGAGAGAGAGAGAGTAGAGAGATGAGTGAGGAGGCGTGGGGAGAGTGGAGATTTTTTCGGGTGAAAAGATGAGACGAGAGAGAGAGAGCGAGATGAGGGAGATGGAGAGAGAGAGCGAGATCAGAGACGAGAGCACGAGAGACGAGAGACATGATGACTAGGAAGAGTAGAGCGCGAGAGATGAGGGTGCACGAGGAGGAGTAAGGAGAGGAGAGGAGAGGTAGAGAGGAGGGGAGAGAGGGAGTGAGAATATGGCAGTACTGGAGATGACTTGATTTTAGAGGGGCGAAGGAGAGGAGAGAGAGAGTATAGGAGGAGAGAGGAGAGAGAGAAAGAGGAGACGAGAGATGAGAGACAGGGGAGAGACGTCACGGAGACGAGAGGAGATAGACGATGAGAGTAGTGTGTCGGAGAGAAGGGAGAGAGGACTAATGAGATCGAGATGCGGGATGAGAATGAGAGGGAGGAGAGAGATAGCGTGACTGAGAGAGAGTATTGAGACTGAGAGTGGAGAGGATAGATGAGAGGAGAGAGAGAGAGAGAGAGAGAGAGCGAGGGAGGAGAGAGAGAGAGACTTCAGAATTCAAAGACTTTATTTTATAAGGAAAAGAATTTAGGCTGGGCCTAGGGAGAGGATGTGGAGAGAGAGAAGAGTGAGACAGAGAGAGAGAGAGACGATGCCGACAGAGGAGGGAGAGGGGAGAGAGGCGAGAGACGGGGGGGGGGGATGGGGCCTGGCAGAGGATGGAGAATTGGACGAGATAGAGAGAGAGAGAGATGATAGTGGTTACAGTGGCGCGATGAGATTTTAGAAGGTGGGTGATAGAGAAGAGGTAGAGTTTGAGAGAGTAGTTCTGACGAGAGAGGAGAGGGAAGAGACGAGAGAGAGTTGGTAGGGTCACGAGAGATGGACGCGAGGAGAGATGGAGGTGAGTAGAGAGAGAGAGAGAGGAGAGATGAGAAGGAGAGGGAAGGAGAGAAGGAGGAGAGGAGAGGGAGTTAGAGAGAGCGAGAGTTAGAGATGAGAGGATCGGTGAGCGAGAGAGAGAAAGCTGGAGAGAGAGGGAGGAGAGGGAGACATTGAAGAGAGCTTTAGGGAAGAGAGAGAGAGAAGGAGAGGAGGAAGAGAGGACTGAGAGAGAGAAGGCTGGGAGAGGACGATGAGGAGAGAGAAGGAGAGCGAGAGAGGAGACGATGATGTGAGGAGAGGTGAAGGAAGAGATAAGTTGAGAGAGAGAGGAGTGTAGAGGAAGTATAGGAGGAGAGGGAATGGAGAGGAGAGGAGAGGAGAGGAGGAGGAGAAATAGAGAGGAGGAGGAGAAATAGAGAGGGGGGAGATGTGAGTCAAACTCTTGAAATATAAAGTACGTTTGTGTTTGTACCAGGATGGAGGTAGAGACAGAAAGAGTAGAGACAGACACATAGTGTCACAGAGAGACGGAGAGAGACAGAGACAGGGAAAGGGAGGGGAGGGGAGAGGGAGGGGGTCATTGGGTGAAGAGCGCGCAAGTGGAGACAGCAGAAAGACATCAACAGACAAATCCATAAAAGTCAATATTCTGGTGAGGGATAGGTGGATGTGGTGGGGGTGCGTGGTGGGTTTCGAGATCAAGACCTTGGTATTTTGTGGCGATGTATTGCTAGTGGAAAGAAATGCGTGCTCGTGTGGGGGTTGGTGTGGGGTGGTGGTGTAAAACACAACCGGGAACAGGTGTGGTTTTTTGGGGGGGTGTGTTTGGGGGTGCTCGCCTTTACGCTTTTTATATCTCTTTTGAAGGTCAACTGCTGTAAAAACCACAAACTCACTGTAGAACGAATGTATAATTGAAAAGTATTTAACGAATTGGGACTAGGTAGATTTTCTATTCTGACTTTTATGAGTAATGGACAAACAGTCTGCATGCCTTTCACTCAGTGGAAAAAGAGGCGTGGAGCCGTCCCTTCTTCTGTCTTGCTCTGTCTCTCTTAGCTGTCTGTCTCTCGCCTGGAATGTTTCTCTGGTTAAATTACATTGTCGTTTTTCGGAAGCTCTCTCTCTCTGTCTCTCGTGTCCTCTCTCTGTCTTGTCTCTCTCTCTCTCTCTCCCTCTTCTCCCCCTCTCTCTCTCTCTCTCTCTCTCTCTCTCTCTCGTCTCTCTCCTCTCTATCTCTGCTCCCTCTCGTCATTGAGCCCTGGTGGATAGAGATACAATTGTTCGGTGCGGTCGGGGGTCGTCTTCGTGTCTCGTCTGCGGGTGCGTCTCTTCGTCTCTCCTCTTCTCTCTCTCTGTCCTCTCTCCTCTCTATCTCTCTCTCTGCTCTCCTCGTCGCTCTCTTTCTCTCTCGGTCTGCTGTCTCCCTCTCCCATGAGCCCTGTAATAAGTACAAATTGCGCGTCCGTGCCGGTTCGTGTGTCTCTTCTCTCTCTGTCGTCTCTCTCTCTCTCCCGGGATCTCTCTCTATCTCTCTCTCTCTCTCTCTCTCTCTCTCTCTCTCCTCTCTCTCTCTCTCCGCCTCTCTCCATTACCCTTTTAAATACAATTTTCGTTCTGTTCGTATCGTCGTTCGTTTTCTCCGTCTCTCGTCTGCTCGAAGTCTCTCAGTCGTCTCTCTTCTTGTCTGTCTCTCTCCTCATCTCTCTCTCTCTCCTCGTCTCTCTCTCTCTCTTCCTGCCATCCGGTCCTCCCTCTGGTCTGTCGTGTCTCGTCTCTCTCTCGTCTCTCTCTCTCGGGTCGCGTCTCGGTGCGTCTCTGCTCGTGTCTCTCTCTCTCCTTCTGCTCGGTCTGCTCTCTTTCTCTCGGTCGATCAAGTCTCCTAACACATCCCCCTCTGTCTCTCTTGCTCTCTCTCTCTCTCAGCTCGAGTCCTCTCTTTCTCATCTCGTTCGTCGTCGTCTCTCTTCTCTCTCGTCTCTCTCTCTCTCATGTGTTGATATGTGTGAGGGAGTACCATACGTGTCGCTCGCCCGCGCGCTTGTCGTGAGTGTGTGCATGTGCTGCGCGCGCGTGCGCGCGTGTATATGCAGCACGTGCGTTTAGGTATTGATGTGTGTGTAATTTTAGCCAGGCGTGTCATACAAGTTCAGACTTTAGCACAGGAGGGCCTGTACTACGGAACAGGATGGCCTCCCTAATTTGCCCACAACCCATCTACCTTCGTCGGAACAAGACAGTAAATGAAATTTGGGCTTTATTTTTATTTATTATACAAAACAAGCGCGAATCGCAATAGTTTGTGGCATCGCGGTCTATTTTTTTTAACCACTCCAATCATGATTCACTCCGTCCTGCTTTTCTAATATTTTAATCTGTAAACCAAATGTTATCTCTTTTTATATCTTTTGGAAAACATTTAAAACAATGTAACCTACTTATACTCATCAAGAGAAGACCGTGCAATACTCGTCGTGTCTGTTGTAGTGTCATGTATTACGTATGTTTTATTATTTTGGTACGCTTTTTATAAATACTCATTTAATATGAGTGCGTGCCTCAATTTGAATTGTAGCCTCGATTTGAAGTGCGACAGAATTTTATCAAACTGTGTGCGACAAGTTTTGTGACCGACCGACCGACAGACAGACTCAGACAGGACCGACGCGACCGACTAAAGTGAGTTATAGGTTTTGGCTTTGAGCCACAATACATAAGTAGTATTTACGTATCCTACCTTGTCCCCCATCCCACCTCCTTTCCATACGCATATAATATTAGAACATTACATAAAAGAACGCACAAGTGAAAATAACCGCCTAAGGCACATTTGATATTTGCTAGTATTTCGAGTTTTCCTATGAAATCAAAGACGGGGAATGGGTAGCATCAGTATTTATATGTATCCCTCTCTAGGCCTCACTATTTCATTCTTTTAATTTATATGGTATATTTTAGTTTTCACGAATCATAACGTAACCGTGACTGGGCTTCACTGTATAGAAGCAGTACAGTGAAATTAGCTAGTATCTCTAGACTAGCTACACAATTAATCTCGACGTGTCGTAAAAACAAGAAATCCTTTCATGGATGTTGCCCGCCGGCACCCTTTCCAGGCCCCTCGTTCAGAACTGGTTCAGCACACACGCGCTCGCGCGCGCGCACATAAACACACACAGTGGGCTCACGAACACGCACACACCCGCTCGGCACACTACACATAGCACAACCCACACACGTGCTGCTGGCAGCGCAGGGCACCAAACACACAGGGCGAACACGGCACGGGAATCGGAGAACACATACACACACCTAACGAGAGAGAGAGAGAGAAGAGAGAGATGATAGAGAGACGAGAGGAGAGAGAGAGAGAGAGGGGTCGGAGCGAGAGAGAGTAGAGAGAGAGAGAGAGAGAGAGAGAGACGTTCTTTTTGTAGGCCCTGTCCAGCTGGATTTTCCTCTCATAAGTTTATTTCGTGAGCCTACTGAACTACTGAGAACACTCTCCTCCTGGGGGCATGAGGAATAATCTAACAAGTGTGTGTGTGTGTGTGTGTGTGGTGTGTGTGTGGTGTGTGTGCGTGCGTGCGTGTGTGTGCGTGCGTTCGTGTGCCGTGTGCGTGCGTGTCGTGTGTTGTGTGTGTGCGGTGTGGGGGGGGGGGCTGTATAGAGTGTGTGTTTTGTTGTGTTTGTGTGTGTTGTGGTGTGTTGTCTGTGTGGTATGTGTGTGTGTGTGTGTGTGTGTGTGTGGTGTGTGTGGTTGTGTGTGTGGTCTGTGTGTGTTGGGTGGTGTGGGTGTGTGATGTTCGTGTTTGAGTGTGTGTTTCGTGTGTGTGTGGGGGGGGGGGTGTGTTCATGTTGTGTGTAGAGTTGGTTGTGTGTGTTAGGTGGGTGTGTGCGTTGCTGTATTGTCGTGGTGTGGCGCGTGTGTGCTGTGTGTGTGTATATGTGTATGTGTTGTGAATGTGTTGTGCGTGTGCTCGTGTGTGTGTGTGTTTGGTTTCTGTGGTGCATATATGTGTGTGTTTTCGCGCGCGCATGTGTGTGTGTGTGTGGGGTGTGTGTTGTTGTGTGGGTGTGTGTGTGTGTGTGCGTGCGTGTCGGGTGGAGGTGGGGTGTAATGCCGGTTCACAGTGTAAAAATGGTTCCCTCCTGACTGACTATCCATGGCTAGTTGGATTTTGGCGAGTTGTTCGTTTGACCACGTGGTGCATGTGTTCTCATGGGGCATTGAAATCGATCATAAAGAATCTATCTATAAATGTATATACGGTGTTGTCTAACACATAGTCTGAACTCACACGGACCCCAGTTTAGTAGTATTCCTCCTTCCTTTAACTCATAATCTGTCTGGAAACTATTCCACCAGGGGGGGGGGGGGGGGGGTTTTTTCATTGATGGCCATGATATCTATAATAGAGAGGAGTGGGTAGGGGGAGGGATTGTGGGGTAGGATTTAGGCCTGGTAACACTGAATTTCAGAAAAGAGCTGAATTCTTTCGTGAGATAACAGGTATATAAATACAATTTTTTAGTTTTTTTTCTCATTTCCCATGGCAACGCAGAGTACGGCAACTGTA
>CM065692.1:8646943-8654443 GCA_017654935.2 Phymorhynchus buccinoides
TTGGTTGTTGTGTTGGTAGGTTTATGTTGTGTTGGGTGGGTGGGGTGGGGGGTGTGGGGGGGGGCGTTTGAGGCGATTTATAACCACAGACACAGAACGTCGGTTCACTGGATATTTCGTAGACGACAACATTAATAAAACAAGCTCAAATATCCGAAAACTGAAATACAGTTACCTTAGTGAACACACCAAAATCCAAAGCACAAAAGCGAGTTAACAGGTGAACAACCAAAATCCAAAACAAAACAAATTATCTTGTGAACAACCAAAATCCAAAACAAAACAGTGAAAACTGTTGACAAACTTTATGGGTCCCACCATGGATGATGATCCACCCCCTTTTTCCCACTGTGTGGGCAGGGGATAATTACCTTCGATCGCTTTTTATATTTGTAACGAGCCCTTGGTAGAGGAGAGTCAGTGTTCAAACGGGCACTAGGACCTGTGAACATGACACCCATACTACGACGAAACAAGGGGCGAAATCGTGTAACCTCTTAACGTATTCTCGGTAGCTTTAAGTACCAATGTACCAAGGGTCGCGCGCCAGCGCGCGTGGCTTGCGTGTGTGTGCGGTGCGTGCGTGTTTGTGTGTGTGTATTTGTATGTGTGTCGTGGTGCGTGCGAGTGTGTTCATTGCATGCGTGTGTATGCGTTACTCTGTGTGTGGTGTGTGTGTGTGTGTGCGTGCGCGTGCATACGTAAAACCCGTGCGTGTATGTGTGTCTACATATTTGTGCAGTGGTGTAGAGTGGTAAGTGGTGTAGAGTGACACAGGGGTATCGCGTTCGCCTCGTGTCAAATAAACCACAGTTAGTCGAACCTGGGTACATGGGATTTTTCATCTCACTTTTAGACGGTTTGTATGAATGTATGCGTTGGTGTCTTTCGGATGAGGACATAAAACCGAGGGGTTCGATGTCCCGTGTGCCCATGCGCTTAGCACACGTTAAATCCAGTGGTAACGAAAAAGTTGTCAATTGGTCAAACTTTACCCCCCTCCATTTCCTTCCTCATCAATCACACAAAATCCGTGAGACGCGCTCTCCGGGTGGGAGCAACCCGATTTTCACAGAGACGGCTCTGTTATTAATGAAGTACCTATACTATTAACCTGTTGCAATATTGAAAGAGTGTGTAATGTGTGTTTTGTGTTGTACGCGCCGTGCGGGTGGTGTGCGGCATGTGTGGTGCGTTGTGTCCTGTGTATTTGCATGTTCCTTGTGGTAATTTTAAAGAGGGAGGACAGAGAGAGAGACAGACAACAAGAAATAGAGAAAGACAGACAAACAAGAGAGAAGTAGAGATGATGAGAGAGAGAGAGCGAGAGAGAGAGAGGACAAACAGAAGACAGACAGACGACAGCATAGACAGACAACAAGAGAAGACAGACAACAACGAGAGAGAGAGAGAGAGAGATGGAGTAGAGACAAGGAAAGAGGGAGAGAGAGAGTGAGAGAGAGAGAGAGAGAGGGAGCGGAGAGTGGGGGGAGAGACAAGGAGAGACACAGAGGGAGAGTGTGTGTTTGTGCATACTTAAGACTCTAAGAGGGTAAGAATGGACTACTTAGACGAACGGCGAGAACGGCTTGATATAGTTATCGTTTAGTGGGTTGTTACAACATTCTAATGCGCTAGCTATCCAAGTATAACTGACTCATTGGGGAAGATAACTCTCTCAGTTTGAAAAAAAGAGCTATGTAACCTAAATGTGTCAGTTTAAAAGGGACATACTCATGTTTCTGTTCCTCACTACTCATATAGGCGAAAAAGGGACCGGATTGTTATGTTAGTCTTTTCTTTTTAGTGTCTTTGGGGGCATAACAGTATGTATCTGTGTGTGTGGTTTGGTTGTTTTTTAATAATAGTTTCGTGTTCTCTGTCCTGTTTTTGTGTGATCGCGTGGGCGTGCGCGTGTGTGTGTCGTGCCGTGCGATGTTGTTTGCGTGTGGTACGGTGGCGTGCGTGCGTGCTAGTCGTGTCTCTGTGTGTTTTCGTACATCTAATGCGTGTGAGCATTTTGTTTGTGTGTACGAGCAGCGTTCGGGGTGTGCTGTATGCGCGTGGGTGGCTTGCGTGCGTGCCCGTAGACTACCACTAAAAAAAACCCATGTGCATTATGCATCCAATGCTCCACATCACCGTAACGGCCGGCTGAACAATTGCAGTGAAAGCATCTTTACCCTGGGCGTAAAATATTGAATTTGTTTTTATTCCTTTACCTGAAATGATTGGCGTATGGGCCTCTCGCTTCTGAAAAAAAAACATTACATGAAAGACCAACGCGTCGGCACACAAAACTGACAGAAACACGCAACATTATTACAAAAACACGCAACCAAACACATCGACACAGAGATACATACTGTAAATACAGTAGTGTTGAAGACAAAACGATATATAATAGGATGCAGAGATTGCATACAATAGAGGGAAAAGTTTGCATGAGACAGGAAATGTTAAAAACGTGGGAAGGTAATCGAGGACCTGTGGGTTGTAGGAATGGACAGATTTCATTAAATAAAAAAAGAAGCAAAACCAAACCAAGTTGTTCTGTGTGTTATGATGTGATGGTGATAGTAAAACATTAGTCATTGATCAGTCAGTTGTTCTGTTTTATGATGTGATGATGAGATTTACGCAGTATTCCGATCATTCGGTTGTTCTGTGTAAGGATGTGATGATGATAGTATAACATTAGTCATTGATCAGTCAGTTGTTCTGTGGTATGATGTGAAGATGATAGTAAAACAGTACAAAATTTAAAAATACTAACCAGTATAGCCGAACTAATATTAGAAGGGAAAAAAATCTAACAGAGTAACAAAGTTTTGGAATGCTCTTCCTGCACATATTAAACGAGCACAGAATCTAGCACAATTCAAAAATCTCCTTGATAAATACACCAACATATCTACATTGCATTATGAGCATGACTAAAAGGCAGGTTTGCCCAAAACAAAATATGAAAAACCTCTCAGCTGTGCAAAAGTTCAACACAAAAATGAAACGTACAGTGAAGAGGCCGAGATGCCTAATGTTCTAACTACCTGACCAGTTGTTCTGTGTTGTGATTTGATTATAGTAAAACAGTAGTCGTTGATCAGTCAGTTGTTCTGTGTTATGATGATGATGTGATGATAGTAAAACAGTAGTCATTGATCAGTGAGTTGTACTGTGTTATGATGTGATGATGATAGTAAAACAGTAGTCATTGATAAAATAAACCCCAAAAACTGAATAATCTACCCACTGTAATGCAAAAACAATTTCGGTAAGCTGCTTTTGCGTCGATATCTAAATGTAAAAGGTGATCTAAGTTATTTGCATTTTCATTAATACCCATCCTTTCTCTATCCCAGACCTACTCCAAATTTCCTTCCCCACTCTTGGACAATCGTTGCTGTGATACCTTATTTTTTTAACAACAGAAAATCGATTCTTCCGAGAGAACGAAGAGCTAGAAGAAGAAGAAGAATGATGATGCGTTGCTGTGATGACTACCTACAATATTTTTCAACAACAAAAAAGCGGATTTTACTCGGATGGATGGGTTCCCAGTCAAACCAGAAAATCGATCCTTCTGAGAGAAGGAAGAGCTAGAATAATAATAATAGTGATGCATTTTTAAACCGTCCTTATTGATTGTACACTGCTGGAGACAACACCAACTGGTAATGCAGGTAGCCTGGCGACGCTGTCGCACACATATGCACATGGACACACAGTCGTACTAACTGCACACCGCACTGCATGGTGGCTGACAACACCGCTCTAGTGGCTGACAGCAGGGTCTGTACTGTGCTGTGGAGTATACGGGCTAGTGGACAGTGGGGCTTGAACTGAAGCAACGTATTTTTTATTGTCTGATGCTTTGCTGAGTTAACTGTTCGTAACTATAATTATGGTCATGACTGTGATTATGATCACCACGACGACGAAGAAGAAGAAGAAGAAGAAGAAAAAAAAGAAGATGATGATGATCACGGATGACGACGACGACGACGACGACGACGACGACGACGACGACGAAGAAGAAGAAGAATATGATGATGATGATGATGATGACGACGAAGAAGGATGATGAAGATGACGATGACTATGATGATGATGATGACGACGACGACGACGAAGAATAAGATGATGATGATGATGACGACGAAGAAGAAGAAGATGACGATGATGATGACGATGACGAAGAAGAATAAAGGGGGGAAAAGAAGCAGAAGAAGAAGAAGAAGAAGAAGAAGAAGAAGAAGAAGATGATGATGATAATGACGATGATCATGATGATGATGATGATGACAACTCCAATACTGGCAGCAAATTAAGACCAACGCGGCGGGGGCGGTGTGAGGGGGGGACAGAATTGCCTTTTCTATCGAGCATTTAAATATTTCGACCCCAAAAAAATATTAGTAATGTGCTCGGATTTCAAGAATCCCAGTTTGTGTACCAGTCTTATTACGAAACATCGCTCGGTTTGTTGGACATAACAAACAAACAATATTTACGTGATTATATTGTCTTGTCTAATGTAGATGTCATTTGAAATGTCATTGGTGAAATTCATTATTTTTGGTGTCACCAGATGTCTGGACATTACGTCATCTGGATTGTACTGATTTGGGGTAAGTGTGATGAGCTGTAAAATTACTGGGTATTTTATTTCCGTTTTATTGTCTGTTTTTCTCTGTCTCTGTCTCAGACACATTATAATACCCCCCGGTATCCCCATGGGGAGAGACTCGTTGAGGGGGCGAGGTCATCCAGCTCCCCGTATGGAGGCACGAGGCATCCACCCACTGACGAGCTCAAAGGAGAATTATTTGGACGATTTTGTTTTAAAGGCAGGAGAATGGGCCAATAAGTCAGAAAGATAGTAGATGATAGAAAGCAAAGGGAAAAGGCAGAGTCAAAGAGAGATATATTAGGGGAAATTTCAAGCACAGAACTTCCAGAGGGAGGGGGAACTCTTTTTTTACGAAAGACCCCATGGGGAGAGACTCGTGGAGGGGGCGAGGTCATCCAGCTCCCGGTATGGAGGCACGAGGCATCCACCCACTGCCCCGGAACTGGGTGTAGATAAAAGCGAGACGTGAGAACAAAAATAAAGATGTCCTAATTGGGGAACTCTCAAAGATTAAAAAAAACCATTTTGTCTTTGTCGATCGAGATGGATAATGGCAGCACGGGGTGAATGCATTTCTTGTTGTTGATTGGCCCATTAAGATTTCCTTAACCCTTTCGCTGACTGAATGAAACGTGTAGAGAAGTGTGAAGTACAAAAAAATGCGATGGACGAAACGGAAAAAAGCTAAGTGAAAGCGTAAACCCCTCGTTAACAGCCCCTTGAGAACCACCCCAAACTGCCTAGAAAGCAGATACGGTGATCATGAGTGCGGGTGGCACACTACCAACTCGTAGGGCATTTTTTGTGTTTTTTTGTTTCTCGAAATTTTGCACACTGATACAGAACATGACCCTGACCATACATGCCAAATTTGAAAACTGTGTGAAGGCACTATGAAAGTATGGAGTCCACCAAAAAGAAATTCACACGAAAAAGTGCCTCCTCACCTGCTCTCGATTCAAGTACTGCATGTTGATGCTGATCATTTGTCCACTTTCCTAAGACATCAATGAGTGCAATGGTGCTAACATTAACATGACTGAGCTGTTAACTTGTGTTCTTTGTCTTGTCAAACAATAGTGAAAAATTCATAGAAAATTCATAGGATCTCGCTTTAGACAAAGAACACAAGTTAACAACTCAGTCAAAAATAACAAAAAATGCCCTACGATTTGGTAGTGTGCCACCTTCCGGGTAGTAGTACATGTAAACTAGAAGAAACTTGACAATCGTTTTAGCAGGTTTTGTTTTCCTACTTTACATGTTACTAAACGTGTTGTAACTGTTTAAGAGGCACTCGTGATTTCGCTACCAAAACTCTCTGGTTTTGAGCTTACATTCTTCATTTGTGGCGAACAAGTTTGGTGTCAGTTAGTTTCTGGATGTGTGCTTGATTGACTAACTGATTACCGAGACCAAAAACCTCATAGGTGAAGCTTTCAAAGTGTATAGAAACAAAAAGAAAACGAACATGAAACAAAGAAAGAAGCGAAAGCAACAACGCAAGGAAGCTCTAAGAAAATTAATTGAGAAGTATTTCATTATTTCAGAACATTGACTTCTGCAAGAGTAAAACCTTAAAGATGATGACGAAATTGAACAAAGGGGGAAAACTCTCTTTCTAATTAACTCCCCTCCACCAAAGTTGATTACGATACCAATCATCTAGCAATGCGTGGATCAGAGCCAAAGTGAAACAAACACATGAGAAAAATGTACAAAATTATTGCGTCGAACTGATGACTCCGATTCTAGACAAACGGTAACCAGTCCCTTTCTCTTAAAGACACACTGACGGACCACGATTAAGTCCCTTTTTTCTGGGTAGCTGTGACCCACATACACATGCCCCCAATTTCAAATTGAGGCTGCTCTTTAAAATGATGTTTTGCTTTGAATTTGGGGGCATTTTTATGGGAGACAAACCTGGTCAAAACAAGATTTCTGTCCAGCTATAAGAGGGAAAGCACGTGAAACCCGTGATTTTGACACGTGATCTGGTGGATCTTTAAATGATTTTACAGCATGCAATTTTACAAGCAGAAACATAATAGGCTTTATTTTTTATTTTTTAGAGGCTTTATATTTTATTGTTTTAGGCTTTATTATATTTAAAGAAAAAAGCAAGAAACAAATTGAAGACTGAATGTTGCCCCCCCCCCCCCCCCCCCACTCCCCCTCTTTCTTTACAAAGGCTGGCTGGGTGGAGGGGCGGTCGCCACGAGCTATGTGCACGAGATATACTTGGAGACGGACTCCACCAATCGCAGCGTGGGCTGCGGGGTGTGCGAGGGCACTGGGGGCCATCTGGCCCTCCGACCGGAGATGGACGACTGGGAATACACCTTCGGCAACTGGAGGTAAGCTGGAACATGGACACTACGTTAAAGGGACACCCTGGCGGATGGGTTTTTGCAAGAAACACGTCGAGATCACCAGGAAAAACCCTTTACAGAGATCGCAACACTCACTTTGCTCTGGTTTCCTAGAAATCAAACCGTCAAATCGGCGATTCCTCCTTGGCGGAGGTACTGGAAGTCAAATACTTTCAGTGAAAGAGAAAGCATTTCCACAATACAAGCTTTTTCCCTTTTTTTCAACTTTTTTTTACTGCACTACAAAAAAAACCTTCTTCAACCACAATGAGTGACCTCCACCCACCCCGTCCAAAATGGCTTCTCTCTCCGGTATCTCCGCCAAGGAGGAATCGCCGTTTTGACGGTTTGATTTCTAGGAAATCAGAGCAAAGTGAGTGTTCCGATCCTTGAAAAGGCTGTCTTTCTGGTGATCTCGACGTGTTTCTTGCAAAAACTCATCCGTCAGGGTCCACCTTTAACTAAATATAGCATCCATGGCTGGAACGAGTT
>CM065692.1:8659443-8669443 GCA_017654935.2 Phymorhynchus buccinoides
AATGGAGGTAAGCAACTCTAATTTTCACGAAGTGCTCTCCCCTAGTTTTTTCCAAAAATCGTCTATTATCACGAGGGTTAAAACAGCTGTGTGTGTGTGTGTGTGTGTGTGTGTGTGTGTGTGTGTGTGTGTGTGTGTGTGTGTGTGTGTGTGTGTGTGCGTGTGCGTGCGTGTGTGCGTGCGTGCGCGTGCGTGTGTGTATGTGTGCGTGTGTGGTGCGTGCGCCCTGTGTGTACACATACCTGTGTGGGTGTGGGTTTTAGCATAGCATAGCAATTTGGCACTATAGGCTTATTTTTGCAGCCTTTTGCCCTCTTGACATCGTTACTAGGGGAGGACGGGGTAAAAAGCGCATGGGCGGGTAAGAAGCCCACCCCAATTATCTCATGAAATAAAGAAAATTTCAGTCAAATTTGCCCATGACATTAACGCTCGTCTCATGGGCAAAATGAGACTGCAATTTGCTTCATTTCATGAGATAATTGGGGTGGGCTTCTTACCCGCCCATGCGCTTTTTACCCCGTCTTCCCCTACTGATACCAATGTACTTGTACGTGTGTTGTTGCAGACTGTGGGTACAAAGAGCTCCAGGGGACGAAAATCACCGACAGTGATCTCCTCCCCTTAACTGTGTCTGGTATGACTGGTAAGTCACTGCCTCGTATAGAGTGACTAACAAAGCGCAATCCACAACAACCGTTCATACAATCATATAGTAAAAAGCCAACTGTCCGTGTGTGTGTGTGTGTGTCTGTGTGTCTGTCTGTCTGAAACACGAAACGGGCCTTATAACTCCGCCGTTTTTCGACCGATTCGCTTCAAATTTGCTGTGAGCCCTCACGGGGCGATGGCAACGGCAACCGAGGCGGCCGTGTCATTTGCGCGGTTCGGCAAATGCGCGAAACGCGCATCCGACGGCCTTTCGGCGCCCGTAGCTCCGGTGTTTCTAAGCCGATTGCCTTCGAATTTGGCAGATAGATGACTGGGGACGGTGACTATCGTTGTGCCAAACCGGAAGTGAATCGGTTCAGAAACGCGCGCGCTATGCGCCGCTTCACCTTTTCACGCATAACTTCGCCGTTTCTTAACCGAATTTGCTGTCAGGCTTGCTATGGCTCGGGCAACGCCTAGCAGCAAATTTGAAGAGAATCGGGAGAACGCGTCACTCTCAGAGCAGCGCCAACGGGAAACGGGGCCTTATAACTCCGCCGTTTCTTAACCGAATCGCTTCAAATTTGCTGTACTCAGCGTTACCAGTACTTGCCGTTACCGTTACTAGGTGTTACCAGTATGGTGCATTGCCAGTACTAGGCGTTGCGCTAGTATCTAATAATAAAGCTATTATTTTGATCATTTTAGGCTTAGACCGCGGACCCCCCCGTGGGGATACCGGGGGGTCTTTTGTACAAATAATTCCCCCACCTTCTGGAAGTTCTGTGCTTGTAACTTCCTCTAATTCTGTCATTCTCTTTGACTCTGCCTTTTTCTTTTTGCTTGCTGTCATCTGCTATCTTTCTATCTCACTGGTCCATTCTCCTGCCCTTTCTATAAATTCTTACGAAGATTTCTTCAGCCGAAGTCGGACATGCTGGACCTATTTCTTAGTTAGGCGCATAACGGCAGCATGACGCATCTACGCTCATATGACAGGAAACTGTCTGAGCGAACGAAGAAGAAGAAGAAGACCGCGGACACATTTGACGCGGAAGTTTCGCACGTAGATAAGTAAAAGAAAGAAGGACAAAATATACGGATTAGGTGCTTTTTTTCCCCCTTCTTTCTTTTACTTATTTACGGATTGCGCATGAGATTTCCGAGTCTAATGTGTACGCAGCCTCAAGAAAGGTTGCAGCAGTTTGTTTTTCTGAGATGCCTCGGAGTGCTTAACAAACAAAAAAAACAGTTTTCAGAAACCCTTTTTTTTAATAGAAAAGTCCCATTTTGAGGGGCAAAAGCCACACTCGCAGAAAAATTCGATTGTCACACACACACACACACACACACACACACACACACACACACACACACACACACACACACACACACACACACACACACACACATATATATATATATACACACGAGCGCACGTGTTAGTATGTATGTGTAAACATATGTGTATATATGTATAAGTTAGATGGATGGGTAGATAAATGGTTGTATGCGTGCGCATGATGTGTGTGTTGTGTGTGTGTGTGTGTGTGTGTGTGTATATAATTATGTGTGCGTGTGTATGTGTATTTAGTGTGTGTGTGGTTGTGGGTGGGTGTGACCAAGAATCGTATGTGCGCACGGTGTTTAAAATAGTCGCATATTGTACTGATTATTTTGGCTTTTCTACATACTATGTCTCTGTCTTTATTGTGTTGTTTTTTGTTGATTATTTTGGCTTTTCTACATACTATGTCTGTCTTTATTGTGTTGTTTTTTGTTGATTATTTTGGCTTTTCTACATACTATGTCTGTCTTTATTGTGTTGTTTTTTGTTGATTATTTTTGCTTTTCTACATACTATGTCTGTCTTTATTGTGTTGTTTTTTGTTGATTATTTTGGCTTTTCTACATACTATGTCTGTCTTTATTGTGTTGTTTTTTGTTGATTATTTTGGCTTTTCTACATACTATGTCTGTCTTTATTGTGTTGTTTTTTGTTGATTATTTTGGCTTTTCTACATACTATGTCTGTCTTTATTGTGTTGTTTTTTTGTTGATTATTTTGGCTTTTCTACATACTATGTCTGTCTTTATTGTGTTGTTTTTTGTTGATTATTTTGGCTTTTCTGCATACTGTCTCTGTCTTTTATTGTGTTGTTTTTTGTTGATTATTTTGGCTTTTCTACATACTATGTCTGTCTTTATTGTGTTGTTTTTTTGTTGATTTTTTTGGCTTTTCTACATACTATGTCTCTGTCTTTATTGTGTTGTTTTTTTGTTGATTATTTTTGGCTTTTCTACATACTATGTCTGTCTTTATTGTGTTGTTTTTTGTTGATTATTTTGGCTTTTCTACATACTATGTCTCTGTCTTTATTGTGTTGTTTTTTGTTGATTATTTTGGCTTTTCTACATACTATGTCTGTCTTTATTGTGTTGTTTTTTGTTGATTATTTTGGCTTTTCTACATACTATGTCTCTGTCTTTATTGTGTTGTTTTTTGATTGTTTTATTTGGCTTTTCTACATACTATGTCTCTGTCTTTATTGTGTTGTTTTTTGTTGATTATTTTGGCTTTTCTACATACTATGTCTCTGTCTTTATTGTGTTGTTTTTTGTTGATTATTTTGGCTTTTCTACATACTATGTCTGTCTTTATTGTGTTGTTTTTTGTTGATTATTTTGGCTTTTCTACATACTATGTCTCTGTCTTTATTGTGTTGTTTTTTGTTGATTTTTTGGCTTTTCTACATACTATGTCTCTGTCTTTATTGTGTTGTTTTTTGTTGATTATTTTGGCTTTTCTACATACTATGTCTCTGTCTTTATTGTGTTGTTTTTTGTTTATTATTTTGGCTTTTCTACATACTATGTCTCTGTCTTTATTGTGTTTTTTTTTGTTGATTATTTTGGCTTTTCTACATACTATGTCTCTGTCTTTATTGTGTTTGTTTTTTGTTGATTGTTTTTTAACCGCAAAAAGAATTGCCCTGTAAAATGGACAATAAAGATATTGATTGATTGCACTGTGTGGAGGAACGGGGGGTGACCCAAGGGGGGGGGGCAGCTGTTCCCCCCCCCTGGCTTCGAGGAGGGGGGGGGGGGCAGACGTATCTGTCTGCCCCCCCCCCCCCCCCCTAATTTATAACGGCAAAAAAACAAAAACAAAAAACAAAAACCATAAAGGACACAAGGAAACGAAAGTGTTAATAGTCTCAGCCCATTCACTACACATTGCTGTCATGGACTTGGTACTGCATCAAAGATGGATTTGAGGGGGGTTACAGGGGTTCCACCCCCTCAGACAAAAAATGGAAAGAAAAAGAGGAAGACAAATTGTAGTTCCATGCTACAGTTATTCTCTCACGAGAAGCCTTGATTGAATCTTTTACATTCAAATTATCATCAGCTTCTGGGAGGCAATCCCCCCAGACCCCTCACCCCACCCCAACTGACCACTTGGAGCTACCCCCCCCTCCCCTCTTCCATGACTGGCTGATCCGCCCCAAACATGGTTGTATTTTTATGCTTTTTTGTTGTCTCCTTTCAATTCACATCATGTTTTATTTCATTCCTAGATTTTTTTATATCATTGATTATGATTATGTTTAAAAATAACAATAATAAAGTATTTTTGTAGGATTTACTAAGTCATGTAATTTAACCTATCCATCCATTTGTCTTGTCCGTGCGCTTGCGCCCCCCCCCCCCCCCGCCCCCCCCCCCCCCCCCCCCCCCCCCCCACCCCCCCCCCCCCCCCCCCTCCCCCCACCCCTCCTGCCCCCCCCCCCCCCCCCCGGTTTGTTGGCAATCCTGCCCCCCCCCCCCCCCCCCGGCTTGAAAAACGTTCCTACGCCACTGGATTGATTGATTGATTGATTGATACCACCTGACAAAATGTCTATCAAAAAATAATTCGATGGCTTGGAGTCAAAACGGACTATCTTTAGATAGTCCATTGATGTATTATTTAACCTATTGTGGAAACTAATAACTTGTACTAAGAAATACTGCAAATAATATAAAATGGGGATTATGCTTTTTATATTTCTGCAGTCTTTTTTTTAATACAAGTTATTAGTTTTCACAATATGTTCAATAATACGTCAATGGACTATCTAAAGATAGTCCGTTTTTGACTCCAAGCCATCGAAATAATATTACAGAGACAAAGGACTGTGTGGGGGCATGTCGAGATGACGACAGGTGCTGGGCGGGCCACTGGGACTCTGCCAATCAAGACTGTCAACTGCTGCGGATGTCCGATTCCAGCACCTCCCCCTCCTCCCTCCCTACCCTGGAGGAAGGGCATTCCTCGTTTGTCGCCTTCGGCAAAACTTGCCTCCACTGTAAGGTTTTGGGTTGTGGGTTGTGGTGAAGTCGGCACAGTGTGTGTGTGTGTGTGTGTGTGTGTGTGTGTGTGTGTGTGTGTGTGTGTGTGTGTGTGTGTGTGTGAACATTTGTTGAACATTTGAACATTAATTTGAACATTGGTTTATTGCCATGAAACCTAAACAAAGGCTTATAAGGCACAGGTTAAGATTACAAACAACGCAAAATACTATTCATGCTTTTTGTTAAAACAAATACTAACATATTTTGCCACAAATGGCTGTAGTTCATCTAACATCATCATATCTGATGTTTGTGTGTTTGTGTGCGTGCGTGTGTGTGTGTGTGTGTGTGTGTGTGTGTGTGTGTGTGTGTGTGTGTGTGTGTGTGTGTGTGTGTGTGTGTGGTGTGTCTGTGTGTGTTTGTGTCTGTCTGTGTGTGTGTGTGTGTGCCGTGCGTGTGTGTGTGTATGTGTCTGTGAGAGAGAGAGAGAGAGAGAGAGAGAGAGAGAGAGAGAGAGAGAGAGAGAGAGAGAGAGAGAGAGAGATAAATGGAAACGTGTAGGCCTATTGAAGAAAATGCATTCAACGTCCTCCGACCCGGGACAGAGACATGTATATTCATACCAGATAATGGGTCGATCCTGGAGGTACTGCAATACCAGGAAAGACACAGTGAAGAGCATAGCCTTACTGCTGTGTTGGTATAAGAGTACGCAAAGAGGCATTCCGGGCCACAGGGGGGAAAAGAGAAAAGACGAATCGACACGTGCGTTCTTCTTCTGTGTTCCCAGACTTAACCCTTTCACCGCCAGCCATATTTCAACCAAAATGTTCAATTAAATTTACCTGGGTATAGAATAAAAATCCATCTGCAGTATTGGGCATTCTTCTGTAATATATATAGAATAAGGTATATCCTTACTTCCCAAAACTAAGAAAATAGAGTCTTTGGATAATAGACCCCAATTTGATGCCTTTTAGTGACATGGGTATAAACCATTGTGGTGCATAAGTGCGACATTGGCGGTGATAATGGCCATAATAAGCAATGTAGGCTACGTACGTGGCCGGTTTTCAGTTCTCACAGGTCTCCACGCTGCATTCAGCCGACACATTCCGATTTCGGAGGAGGTCAAAGGAGAACTTTTTTTTTTTAAAGGCAGGAGAATTAGCCAGTAAATCAGAAAGATAGTAGATGACAGTAAGCAAAGGGAAAAGGCAGAGTCAAGGAGAGTGACAGGTTAGAGAAAGTTACCAGCACAGAGAACCTCCAGCAGTTTGGGGTGGGGGAACTATTTGTTCGAAAGATTCCCCCAGTATCCCCACCGCCAGGGGGAGACCCCGTACGATCCCGTTCAAAATATGAATGCCTGTTTCCAGACTACCAGATGTCGCCGGACCAGTCGGAGTTCGTCTGCAACTGCAACGCCATGGTGATCCCCGAGACTGAGGAAGAGAAGGTGCAGTTCCTTGAAGAGTATGAGGAGGAGGTCAAGGAGGAGCTCGTCGTGCCCACGGTCAGTTCTCCTAGCCACTCTTCTATTTGATCCCCCCCCCCCCCCCCCCCCCCCCGCCCCGAAGATGAAATGTGGCTGCCCACGTGGCTGGGTAATCAACAAATAAACACAGGTCACATGCGTAATGTTCTCATCCCTAGCTGATGCATTTGTACCAAAGTGTTGAAGTTTAAAAGTGCTTCGGATGTTTGGATTCTTCTTCTTCTTCTTCTTCGTTCGCTCAGACAGTTTCCTGTCATATGAGCGTAGATGCGTCATGCTGCCGTCATGCGCCTAACTAAGAAATAGTCAGGCCCAGCATGTCCGACTTCGGCTGAAGAAGTCTTTTGTAAGAATTGATAGAACAAAGGCAGGAGAATGGACCAGTGAGGCAGAAATATAGTAGATGATAGAAAGTAAAGGGAAAAGGCAGAGTCAAAGAGAGTGACAGATTAGAGGAAGTTGCAAGCACAGAACTTCCAGAAGGTGGGGGAACTTTTTTACGAAAGACCCCCCGGTATCCTCACGGGGACACAACAACAACTCTTCTTTTCGGTCAATACAGTGGAACCTCCCATTAAAGACCCCCCACGTCACGTGTCACATTCCCTCTTATGTTAGGAAGATTTCTTAAGATTTCGTACCAGAAATAAGAGGGAAAACACAAAAAGGTGTGAGTGTGGAGGGGGGGTCTTAATACGGAGGTGGACACACTAGTAGATGTGACGACATTATGTGAGGCAGAATTCTGCCGAAATAATATAAGGGTCTAAATTTAAATCTAACTATCCCCCGTGGGGATACCGGGGGGTCTTTTGTATAAATAGTTCCCCCACCTTCTGGAAGTTCTGTGCTTGTAACTTCCTCTAATCTGTCACTCTCTTTGACTCTGCCTTTTCCCTTTACTTACTGTCATCTACTATCTTTCTGCCTTACCACCGGTCCATTCTCCTGCCCTTTTTTCACGAAACACTTTCAAAAACATTTCCTCCAGCCGAAGTCGGACTTGCTGGGCCCCTAACTATTTCTTAGTTAGGCGCATAACGGCAGCATGACGCATCTGCGCTCATAATTGACAAGAAACTGTCTGAACGATCGAAGAAGAAGAAATATTACTAGTTTTGCTTCCTATTTTCATGTAGATCGACAACGCACGAATCCATGGGTGCCACTCCCCAAAATAAAAAACCCTGAAAGGCAGGGGTCCAGGGACCCATGGCCCCGACAGGGTACAGGGGCAGAGCCCCGTCGGACGATTCAGGGGGGCAAGTTAAGAGAGAGAGATAACGAGACAGATAGACAGTTAAAATGATAGACAGAGACAGTAGTTTGATAAGCCTTGTGAAATTATTACAATGGTCGACTTAGGACGCTGATTTGACCGCCAGGGGGCAATCAAACCAGTAGGGGGCTTAGCGCGTAATATTCTTAGTTGGGGGTAGTGAGCGAGAGAGAGGGGGGGGACTCATTCTCTCTCTCTCTCTCTCTCTCTCTCTCTCTCTCTCTCACTTCCCCCAACTAAGAATATCACGAGCTAAGCCCCTACTGGTTTGATTGCCCCCTGGCGGTCAAATCAGCGTCCTAAGTTGCTCATTGCCTTTGTAAACTTCCAAGATAGAACAACCAAGTTCAAAACGCCCCAAATCGCTTGTGGTCAATTTTATTTATTTTTGGATAATATTTTTTTAAAAGTCTGAAGTTCAGTTTCTGGTAAAATTAAAAATACTGAAATCAGTGTAAAAATGAAATAGTAGCACCCATGCGAATCTGATGCAAGTATCTGGTATAGAAGTACGGATATTTCATCAGAGTCGTGTACTTATGGGGATCTATGCAAATCATGACAGTCAACAACACGAGCAGGGTTTCATCAGAATCATTCATTTTAGTCAGCAGTATTTCATCACATTCATGCTTCACACATGTCGCAGTTATTTTGGTATTTGGTATTTTATGGTCACAGAGGCGTCTCTGTGAAATTCGGGTTGCTCCCACCTAAATAGATAGAGTCGTTAGATAGTCATACGATAGTCATTTGACTGCACTTGGACACGTAGATCGGTCAGACTTAGTGATGGAAAAAGAAAGTGAGTTTAGCGTCCTCCGACCAGGTACATAATGGGACATTTCTGAATGTGCAGATAGAGTCGATCCTGGAGGTACTCCTGTTCCTTTTCGGCCCCATCAGTTTGGAATTCCTTGCCACGCGAAATTCGCCATACCCAGTCCTTACCATGTTTCAAAACAGCTCCCAAAACCCACCTATTCAAACTACATCATAACCTTTAGGCCATACTGTATTACTTCTTGATTCTTGGACCTTGGCATAAGGCTGTGTCAGACCAATTGACATAAGCTAGAACACAAAGGCTACATCAACTTGTTGCTATGCTCTGCATAGTTTGGCGGGGATTGTCTTTAGCCATGACAAACTCCTAGCATAACATCATCAGTCCAAAATCCTCTGAAGTCGGAGTGTGGCTGCCCATGTGGCAGGGTAATTTTTTAAAAACACGGTCACACACGTAATGTTCTCATCCCTAGTTGGTGCATTTGTACTTTAGTGTTCAAGTGCTTCGGCTGTTGGGATGATCCCTGGAGTCTTTAAGCCAGGGTACGACAACAACAACATCACTTCTTGATTCTCGTCTCCCCCCCCCCCCCCCCCCCCCTCCTCTCCTTTATGTTAGTTGAGTGTTGGCTGTCTACGTCAGCTTTGTTGAGAGAGAGGGAGGGAGAGAGAGCGAGAGAGAGAGAGAGAGAGAGAGAGAGAGAGAGAGAGAGAGAGAGAGAGAGAGAGAGAGAGAGAGAGAGAGAGAGAGAGAGAGAGAGAGAGAGAGAGAGAGAGAGAGAGAGAGAGAGAGAGAAAGAGAGAGAGAGAGAGAGAGATGAGAGAGAGAGAGAGAGAGAGAGAGAGAGGGAGAGGAGAGTAGAGAGAGAGAGAGAGAGAGAGAGAGAGAGAGAGAGAGAGAGAGAGAGAGAGAGAGAGAGAGAGAGAGAGAGAGAGAAGAGAGAGAGAGAGAGAGAGAGAGAGAGAGAGAGAGAGAGAGAGAGAGAGAGAGAGAGAGAAGAGAGAGAGAGAGAGAGAGAGAGAGAGAGAGAGAGAGAGAGAGAGAGAGAGAGAGAGAGAGAGAGAGAGTTAGACTGAGAGAGAGAACGTTGATGCTTTATTCAACAGTTGTATCACGTATTATTGTATTTTGGGTGGGGTGAGTGGTGGTGATTGTAGTGAAGGTAATGGTGTGTGTGTGTGTGTGTTGTGTGTGCGCGCGCGCGCGTGTGTGTGTGTGTGCGTGCGCCGGGGGGAGGGGCATGTATGTGTAAGCCTATTTGCATGTGTGCGTGTGCGATTACATGTCTTTGTTGAACTTCGTGGTGGTTTTGTTGTTGTTGTTAAGCGCGTAGAGCTTCACATTGGGTGGAGGAGTGCGCTATATAAATGCTTCACTATCATTATTATTATTATTATTATTACCGGAATACCAGGAAACTCGTATTTATGGTAAATTAATACTT
>CM065692.1:8679443-8684443 GCA_017654935.2 Phymorhynchus buccinoides
CTTACTACCACCGCCAAAATTATAACGGAAATATTACAACATCCACGAACTCAACTCTTTACACACAAGATGCGAATCAAACACAAAATACATTCAAATCAATTCGGAAAAAAAGAAGAAAATGACTAAAAGTGTTCATGTTATAGGTACAATGGCATAATTATGTACCAAGTGCAGAGCTCTGGCAAAGGCGAACACCCCAATATGTTCAGGCATTACGTATTATTAGGTATTAGGTACTTATAGTCACAGAGGCGTCTCTGTGAAATTCGGGTTGCTCCCACCTGGAGAGCGTGTCGCAGCCAGAGGCGCGCCACCCAATTTATTTTTTTGCATGCAATTTTGTGTGACTAATGAGGAAGGAAAGGGGGGGGGGGGGGGATAATTTTGACCAAATGACAACTTTTTTCGTTGCCACTGGGCTTAACGTATGCTAAGGGCATGGGCACACAGGACCTCGGTTTATCGTCTCATCCGAAATATTCCATGTCCAGACCGTAAGGCCTAGTGCAAAGTGAGGAAAAATCCCCTGTACCCAGGTTCGAACTCGGGTTTACTTGACACGAGGCGAACGCGCTACCACTGTGCCACTCTACACCTGCATACATACATACAGACAGACTAAAAACAATACCCATCGCAGACTCTGTCTGGCAGGGTAACAATGTCCAAACATAGACACACCCATGAAAGCATAGAAAGTCTAGTACAGGGACAGGAGAGAGAGTAGTGCGCACACATTTATTCTGATTTGAAATAATAATAATAATAATAATGAGCATTTATAAGCGCTTATTCTTAAGCAAGCCCTAAGCGCTTACAATTATAAACAAATAAATGAATAACCCCCACACACACACATGACACAAACACACACACACACATGACAAAACACACACACACACACACACACGACACACACACACACACAAACGCGCGCAAATTTCAAACATAAATATTGACTGGAAACTGCACTGGCCTTGGCATTGGTTTTGGTACTACTGTTACTGTCACCAGAGACGAGTCTCCGTGAAATTTGGGGTTGCTCCCATCTGGAGAGCGCATCGCAGCTAGTGCTGTGCAATCTTTTTTTCTTTCGTCTACAGACACCTGCCTTTCAAATTTGTATATTACTCTTTTGTCACGGAGACAGAAAGCCCTCTATAAAAATAGAACCATTTGTCTAAAAATAAAATAGCAAAAAAGTGTAATTTCTTAACAAACAATTCAAATACACTATCAGAATTCAAATACACTATCAGATTTTTTGTTATAGTAAAGTTTAAATTGCAAGAATGTCGATAAAATAAACATCTATAAAAACAACAAGATCTATAAAAATGGCATCTTCAACAGAAAATCAGCAAGCAATTTTAATGATTTCCAAATAATTAAAAAAAATCGACAATAACAAAAATAAAGCCATGGAGCAAACCAACAGCAGCTCTGCACGGAAAAAAAATACACATAAAAAAATATATATACAGCAACATCTTCTGCAAGCAACTCTGGAAAAAGCAACAGTAAGAAAAATTAATTTATAAAGAATTGGTAAGATTTTTCTCTTAATCCTGGGACATAAAATCTTATAATAGACACTTCAGATGCTAAAACAGGGGAGAATGAGACAGTGGGTGTCGAAGATGATGAAAGTTCGCTTAACGTCCTCCGGCCTGGAACAGGCACATATATGGGACATTGATAACTATAAAGATAGTGGACGATCCTGGAGGTACTGCAATACCAGGAAAGTCCCGAAGGTTTGCTTAATAATCAAGACGTATTGACTTAACATGAATTTAAATTTTTTGTTATAAAGACGTCTTCAGGAACATTGTTTTTAAGGGTTCTGCCAATACAGCCTTCAACAAACCAACTCCGAGACAATGGGTTCGTTACACACTCTCTCCTCATGAGACACGTTAGGCAGGAAAAGCTCTCCGATGAAGACCTTCGATAGAAAGGTAAGTAATATGGGACGATATCAATAGTAAAATCTAAATATGTTTCAGATTGATATTGCTTTATTTCAAACCTCACGCTTAATACCCATTCGAAAAAAACGTTATCCTACAAAATTCGATGGCTTGGAGTCAAAACGGACTATCTTTAGATAGTTTCATTGACATATTATTGAACTTATTACGAAAAGTAATAACTTGTATAAAAAAAAAACCTGCTGAAATATAAAAAGCAAAACCCCTTTTTATATTTCTGCAGTCATTGTTTGATACAAGTTATTAGTTTTCGTAATAAATCCAATAATACGTCAATGGACTATCTAAAGATAGTCCGTTTTGACTCCAAGCCATCGAAATATAAGCATTGATTCATCCTTCTAAAGGTCATGGAACTGTCCAACATAATTGTCTTCTTTTTCCTTTCTCAGAGTGACTGCTTTTCGACTGTCCGAAGGCTACTTACACGTTTGTCGCACCACATCAGAGACCTGAAAACTCAGTCTTTGACCACGTACAGATTAATCTTGAAGAGTCTTTCACCACGTACAGATCCATCTTGAAGTCTTTGACCACGTACAGATCCATCTTGAAGTCTTTCACCACGTACAGATCCATCTTGAAGAGTCTTTCACCACGTACAGATCCATCTTGAAGGGTCTTTCACCACGTACAGATCCATCTTAAAGAATGAGGTAACGAACGTCTTGTAACCAAAAAATATACACTTTCTTTTGTTGTTGCAGACACAAAACTGTGCGTTAGCAAACAAAGCGCACAAAAAACTATTAAAAGCTTATGCAACTATTTTTTGTTGATGGATGGGGGTTTTTCCCATAAGACTCCAATTTTCACTCGGACAAGTTACAGAATGTATCGCTAATTACAATGCTGAGAGAGAGAAAAAATTTGCAGTTCTCTTTAACACCTTGACTACCAGAGAAAATTAAAGAAAAATCATTGGGCAAATCATGCCATGAAAAAGACAACTGATATAGCAAACTGGTCTGGGGATATGGACCTCTTGATTGTGTAAGAGCAAAAGCCAGCATATCAGGGTTATTCCTCTTCATCTGATGACATCATCAGTGATGTCATCGGGTCAGTACGTGATACGTTGGTGACATTCAAGGGGTTAATGCTGAGAGTAAAACCAGCAACATCTGAGGAGAGGCCAGAGGCCGTTGATGACTAAAAGACATTGCACAATTCCCTAATCTGATGCCACTGAAAACCATGTGGGGAAAATGATGAAATAAAATAGCAGAAGCGAGGAAAAACAACAAGACTTAGTGTTCTCATTCTATACACACACACACACACATACACACACAGACACACACATGCACGTGCGCATGACAAACGCAAAAAACCTTTACAAGATTCTCATACCTGTCACGATTTATGTCATAAAATGAAATACAGTGGAGCCTCCCTTATAAGACCTTCAAAAATCATCCAAAATGAGGTCTTATAAGAGAGGGGTCTTATGAGGGAGGTAATTTTAATACTTACAAAGAAGGGCAATGTCTCAGAGAATATAGGTCTTATGTGGGAGGGAGTCTTATAATGGGAGGTCTTATAAAGGAGGTTCCACTGTACTAACTTTACACCAGACACTTTCCATTAGAAGACGATACTAGCAATCAAGACACAGCCAACACAGAATGGTAAAATCAATCAGTCATATGTACAAACACATACAAGTGAGCAATCGTGTCTTTTTTTGTCTTTTTTTTTTGGGGGGGGGGACATTAACTCTTCTTGTACCTGTATTCGCCTACGACATCACCATACACTCCCACCAAATGCAACAGCATTGACTGCTAAGTGGCCTGCCATGTGTTTATCTACTTTTAGAGCTTATGTCACTGTTTTTGTCCGTTACACCAATGCATGAGCCAGACCTGTTTACCCCCTACACAACAAGTCTTGAGTAGTCTGGCTAGCTGAAATGAGTAGTTTGGGTGCAAAACGTGTAGTTAAACCATCAAACAATGTTCACTGAAAATGAGTAGTAATCAAGAATTAAAGAGCATTATTTTCAATTTTGAAGAGTAGTAGAGATCCAAACTGAGTAGAAATTACTACTCGAAAAGAGTAGAGTAAACAGGTCTGAAATTATTGAGCACTCGAAAAAAAAGACACTCTCCTCATGTCGGTTGATATGCAACAAACAACAACAACAATCAAAACATACAAGGTGCTAGAAGAGTCAATTCACACACATACACACATGCATATCTTGATAGGTACACAAGAGCAAAAGTATGTGTGCCTGCGTGTGTGTGCACACACACATACACATACACACACATGCAAAGATGCAATTGTTTTATGTGTATGCCGAAAAACAAATTTCTTCACTTGTTTGGAGACAATAAAATTGGTTGGAATTGGAATTGGAATTGGAATTGCAAGCATACGCACATGCACACACACACACACAAACACAGATACAGACACACACACTCCAAAATGAAATGCAAAGCCATGCAGCAAACCCCTGAACAGCATAAACTGTAACAGCCAAGTTTTCGTCCCATTACATAACACAGCACCATTTGTTTTTTCAGTAACTGTTGACACAGAAATGCAACAACACGAGATAGATGTAAATGTAAGGGGTTCTTCTTCTTCTTCTTCTTCAATCGCTCAGACAGTTCCCTGTCAATTATGAGCGCAGATGCGTCATGCTGCCATTATGCGCCTAACTAAGAAATAGTTAGGCCCAGCAAGTCCGACTTTCGGCTGGGAGGAAATCGTTTTTGAAAGTGTTTCGTGAAAAAAAAGGCAGGAGAATGGATCAGTGAAGCAAAAAGATAGTAGATGACAGTAAAGCAACTGGGGAAAAGGCAGAGTCAAAGAGAGTGACAGATGAAGAGGAAGTTACAAGCACAGAACTTCCAGAAGGTGGGGGAACTATTTGTACAAAAAGACCCCCCGGTATCCCCACCGGGGGAATGTAAGAGGTTGACTTAAGAACGGAACAACAACATTTAAAAGTCAGTGGAAGGAGAGGATGCAAGAATGGAAGAACAA
>CM065692.1:8689443-8712128 GCA_017654935.2 Phymorhynchus buccinoides
TCTAATCTGTCACTCTCTTTGACTCTGCCCTTTTCCCTTTGCCTCCTGTCATCTACTATCTTTCTGCCTTACCGGTCCATTCTCCTGCCTTTTTGTTTTTTTCAAGAAACGCTTTCAAAAATATTTCCTCCAGCCGAAGTCGGACTTGCTGGGCCTAACTATTTTCTTAGTTAGGCGCATAACGGCAGCATGACGCATCTGCGCTCGTAATTGACAGGAAACTGTGAGCGATCGAAGAAGACGAAGAAGACTCTACACCTTGCAATGACTTTCATTACATTAACAATTCGCTTCCAGTAACTAGGTTTCTCTACCTACATTTGTTTGTTCGTTCGTTTGCTCGTTCTTATATTTTCTATGTGTACAGGATTTGTTACTGATATATTTATCATATAGAGTACCAAGAGGGTTGCGTACCCCTCAAAATAACGCAAACAATGACACAAGCATGACATGATTTCTCAACAATCTTTACGATTTCAAGGGGGGGGGGGGGGGGGGGGGGTACGCGCCATACCCAAAACAACACGCAGACCTGTTAGTACTCTATACCATACTTAACAAATCATTCATCTATGGTCTAGTCTCATACAACGTTCCTCTCAATGGCGCGCAACAACAAAAACAAATGTTCAACGTTCAATTTCATAATAGATTTTCAATGTCTAATTTTTTTTTTTTAAACCATAGGACATCATTTATAATAAATATGTTCACAGTTTTTGTGCAGATTTATTTTACAATATTTTTTTTCTCATCTTAATTCTAACAACAGATGTAAGTTGTGTGCTGATGCAAACAAAAACAAATCATGAAATGTTTGTTTGTATATTTTGTCGAGCACATTTTATAAGCATTGGCCTCTTGTGCTCGGTTATACTGATTTATTCGTCGCTGCAAGTGTCTGTAAATATAAAAAGTTATTTAAACCAAACAAAAACAAAGTAAATCCAAATTCATAAGCAAATATGAAATAGTGAGGCCAAGAGAGAGGATATAGTGAAATGAATAAGGGGAAGGAACTTCTCATAATTAACTCCCTTTTTTTGTACCAAAGTTATTTATGGCACCGATTCGCCTAGCAAGTGAAAGTAGTTGCCACAACAATACAGACCCAAGTTCAACCTAAATTCCTAGGGTTTTAGATTCACTCAAGTGTGTACTGTTTCTTTTCTGACATCTGTTTCACAAAGGCTTTCTAATCATTTTGTTATTTCATTTTGTCTGGAAGCAGATTCTAGTTAGTCGTTGATAGTGCTGTCAACAGCTAGGGTCACCTCAGGACTGTCACTACGTAAAGTTTAAACAGCGTTTAACGCAACAATGTAATACTGACGTCACAGATCCTGGTTGTTATCTCTTTTAAGGACGTTTGTTGAGACGCTATCGTTAGGTTAGGAGCACAATTGCCAAGCTCACTTTTTGACATTTTGAGAATAAGAAAAACCTCCATTGCAATTCCGATACATATACCATAACTTAACATTTAAGAAAATTATGTCAGTGATGATTTTGGATTGTCCAAGCTTTTGGTATTTGGGTGTTTGGTATTTGGTATATTCTAGCCACAGAGAGTTATCTCTGTGAAAAAAAAAAATCGGGATGCTCTCACCTGGAGAGCGCGTCACAGAAAACACAGCATCTTTTTTTTGGGGGGGGGAGGGTGGTGCTAGGGAAAACCTAGCTATCAATTTGGTCATACCAGGCAGCAGGATTTCTCCATGCTCTTACCGACTTTTAACTGCCGTGGGATTTTTACGCGCGTAAAGCGCACAGGTCAGACTAGCTTTAAAGTCCCCATCCAAAGGACTCCGACTGTCCAATTCAATTTTCCTGTCGAACTGGAAAGAAAGGGCGAGGCCGGGATTCAAACCGGGTCACTCACGCAGTGAAATTGGCAGGCGAACGTCTTAACCACTCTGCCACTTTTCCTTTCTTCTGACAGCAGGTGAAGGAACTTATTCAATCCACTGCAACTTGTTATCACAAAATTGCCCAAGTCAGAAGTAGTCCACACATTTCTCACTTTTTCCATGTCTGTGATTATTATGTCCTTTTTTCAACAAACACTTCGCTTTCTATTAGCCTCTGCCAACTAGTGGTATTAACGCCCTTGACAGTCGAGAGTGAAGCCCTTGTTGATCAGTGCTGAAAAGGGCATTCACTCTTGCGAAAGGCAGCCATTTAGTGGCCTCAAATAAGGTTATTGGCGAGAGTTAATCCCTTGTTGGTCAGTACTCAACCATCTTCCCCCACCCACCAAGGGCATTCACTCTTGCAAAAGGTGTTCTTTGCAGTATCCAATAGGCATAAAAAAAAATCTGTAGAAGCAAACTTTTCACTCGCCTGTTTTGGTTTAACCCCTTGACTGCTAGAGATTTTTTTTTTTAAGCCATTGGGCAAATCATGCCAGGAAAAATACAACTGATAGAGCCAATCTGGCAAAATGGTCTACGGATATAACTCTCTTGACTGTGTTAGAGCAAAAGCCAGCATATCATGGTTATTCCTCTTCATCTGATGACGTCATCAGTGAAATGTCATCAGGTCAGTATGTAATACGTTGGTGGCAGTCAAGGGGTTTTAAAAGTTTTCACTAAAACAAAACATAAAAGTTATTTCTAAAAGTTTTAACAGTAGCTTTTTGTGCAATGATTTATTTGTTCAAATTCTGAACAAAAGTAATATTACAACTTGCTTAAGATGAGTAAGTTGTTTTTAAAATATGTAAATTTTCTGCCCAAGACCATACTTTTGCTATTCCTAGATAGATACCATATTCTAAATCTAAAAGACAGTGGGAAAAGCATAATATAATTTAAAAAAATAATAGAACATTTAAAAAAAAATTGTCTACCAAACATTCCGTTTCCATGGGAACACAAGAGCTGCTGGTAGTACGTCTGTCCCCATAATGATCTAAGCAAAAGTCACAAACCATGGAGCTGAGAATGTACAGAAGAAAACACCTTTCTTGGATAAAAATCACACTTAAAGACCCACCAGATCACGTCAAAATCAAGGGTTTCACGTGTTTAGTTTCCTCTTATAGCTGGTAAGAAATCTTATTTTGACCAAGTTTGACTCCCATACAAATGCCCTCAAATTCAAAACGCGAAACATCATTTTAAAGAGCAGCTCTCAATTTGTAGTTGGGGACATTTGTATGTCAGGTTACGGCTACCCAGAAAAAAACCAAGGGAATTAATCGTGGTACGTCAGTGTGTCTCTAAAAACTTTAGTTGAGCATTCTCTCTCTCTCTCTCTCTCTCTCTCTCTCTCTCTCTCTCTCTCTCTCAATCTCTCTCTTCCTTTCGCTATGCATAATAAAATTTGCTATGGATCTACAAAAATGGTGTGGCGTGAACTGGGTAAAGCATTGTCCTCAATGGAACATTGTCGACAACACACAAATTTCACATTCGACCGGAGAGAGAGAGAAAAAATCCTGCTGGTTTTTGTATGTTATCCCCAACCCTAAAAAATCCCCCCAAACCAACATTCATTAAAATCGAATTTCTCTTAAGAACTCACTTCACAATCTCCTCACTCATACACATCCCTTACATTCTCTTTGGCAAAAAACAACAACTTTGTCTTATAACCCCTTGACTGTCAGAGAAAATGAAAGAAATAAACAAAAATCATTGGGCAAATCATGCCATAAAAACGACAACTGATAGAGCCAATCTGGCAAAATGGTCTGGGGATCATAACTCTCTTGACTGTGTTAAGAGCAAAAGCCAGCCACATATCAGCAAGTTATTCCTTTCCATCATCTGCTGATAACATCATCAGTGATTATAATATCGCGCGAGAATGAGATTTAATATTGATAGCACTGTTTTTTGGTTAGGTTAAAAAATAAAATAATCCTTGTTGCTTTGTATCTGTGCTGACATGGCCCGTTAAGATTTAGTTTGGTAAAAAAAAAATAATGTTGGGACCCGCAATCAGACAAGAGCTTATACGATATTTTTCTGTGTTAAAAGTTTTGTAAAATCGGGGAGTCGTTTCTTAGACCCCTTTTTGGTGCAAATGTTCTGCACGCGCATAATGCCACACCCCACCTCTCGTGAAACTCACCCATGGTATTTCAATTTTTCACCTAGCTATGCACATCAACAAACAACCCACAGTCCCTCAGTGGAAAACCCTCCGCCCCCATTCCTCAGTTGAAAACCCTCCAATCCCTCAGTGGAAAACCCTCCAGTCCCTCAATGGAAAACCCTCCAATCCCTCCGTGGAAAACCCTCCAGTCTCTCAGTGAAAAACCCTCCAGTCTCCCAGTGAAAAACCCTCCAGTCTCTCAGTGGAAAACCATCCAAAACCCTCCTGTCTCTCACTCAAAAACCCTCCAGTCTCTCAGAGGAAAATCTTCCAGCCTTTCAGTGGAAAACCCGCCAGCCTCTCAATGGAAAACCCACTGTCTCACTTTGTCATACACATCGACAGACAACCAACCCAGTCCCTCAGCGGTAGAACCTAGCGTCTCACCGATTTCTGCACATCAACAGACAACCAACCCAGTCTCTCAGTGGTAAACCCTAGCATATCACCGATTTGAGCACATCAACAGACAACCCAATCTCTCAGTGGGAAAACCCAGTGTCTCACTGATTTGAGCACATCAACAGACAACCCAATCTCTCAGCGGTAGAACCTAGCATCTCACCGATTTCTGCACATCAACAGACAACCCAGTCCCTCAGTGGTAGGAAAACCCAGTGTCTCACCGATTTGAGCGCATTCCATACTGCATCTGCGAGCATCTCATCCTGTCGTGCACACACACACATGCACACACACACACACACACACAAGAACAGAGCACCACCACCACCCCAGCCTCTCAGCGAAGACCTGACGATGGTGGCTCCATCCATCCATCCATCAATCCACATGGGTGCATGCGGTGACCAAAGCTTTTGCCTGAACTTTCTATCACAGCCCTTGATATAACGGTCATTAAAAGAGCATGGGTCCGTAAAGAAGAGCCTTATCTTCAGGCAGACCACTGCCTGAACCTGAATCAAACTGCCTGAATTCGGGCTTCAGGCACACCCACATGCACCCCTGAATCCATCAACATCAGTCTGAGGAGCTGCTGTTGCCGCACACGGTATCGGTGGTGTCACTGGCCGAGGCCTGACCCTCGTCAACCTTCTCACCCACTTTCAACCGGCTCACCCCATCACCCTCACCGTCCCCTCCTCCTGGGATCTGGGGGCGGCTGTGCCCCGGGGAGGAAGCGGCGGCGGCGGCGGACAGGGCCTGGCGGTGCAGGAGGTGGGGGATGTCGTGGCGGAGGGCCTCGGGGACCAGAGTCTTCAGGGCACCCACCGCGCTCAGCAGGGCCGACCGCTCCAACTCCACCGCCTGCAGACGCGCCTGACAAAACACGAGTTTAGTATTTAGCATCGTTGACATACCCGGGGATAAAAGACTCCAGGGATCATCCCAACAGTCGAAGCACTTAACTTGAACACTATGGTACAAATGCATCAGCTGGCAGGGCTCCCGAGGACCCCCATTTGAGGGTCTATGAAGTACTAGAATTCTAGAGGACCCTTTAAAAGAATGTGCAGGGGTCAAAGGAATGCACTAGAAAAAAATCTTTTTAGCATTCGCAATGCCACTGGGACTCTCTATCCCACCTCTAGGACCCTCTATACTGTAAGTGAAGGAGTCCCTGGGACCCCTTGTTTTGCGGGACGATTGGGAGCCATGGCTAGGGATGAGAGCATTACGTGTGTGACTGTTTTTTTTATTACCCTGCCACATGGGCAGCCACACTCCGTCTTCGGGGGAGTATTTAGTATAAAAGTGTTTCTTCCTCTTGTTCTTTCTTCGTTCGCTCAGACAGTTTCCTGTCCGATGCATTATGCTGCCGTTATGCGCCTAACTAAGAAATAAGTTAGGCTCAGCATGTCCCGAATTCGGCTGGAGAAAATCTGTGCAAGACTTTACAGAACAAAAGGCAGGAGAATGGGCCAGTAAGACAGAAAGATAGCAGATGACAAGCTACTACGGGTTTTGGGCCGGCTTGAATACACAGAGGCAACTTTCGGCTGGGGCAGTTTGGGCCGGAATACATGCAAGAGGGGTTAAAGGGGCACCTTGACGGATGAGTTTTTGCAAGAAACACGTCCAGATCAGCAGGAAAGACACCCCTTTACAGAGATCGCAACACTCACTTTGCTCTGGTTTCCCAGAAATCAAGCCGTCAAAAAGGCGATTCCTCCTTGGCGGAGGTGCTGGAAGTAAAATTCTTTTACCCAAAGAGAAGGCGTTTGCCGTCTCTTTTTGAATGGCCGCCTGTGTTTAGACCAAATCGTTTGCACGAACTTTTCACAATACAAGGCTTTTTATTTTATTTTATTTAAATTTTATACAGTTTATTTGAAGGAGTTTCACTCACAATGAAGGAAATAGCTCCTTTTTTTTTTTTTACTGCACTACAAAGAAAAGAAAACGCTTCAACCACAATGAGTGACCTCCACCCACCCCATCCAAAATGGCTACTCTCTCCGGCATCTCTGCCAAGGAAAAATCGCCGTTTTGATGGTTTAATTTCCAAGAAACCAGAGCAAAGTGAGTGTTCCGATCCTTGAAAAGGCTGTCTTTCTGGTGATCTCGACGTGTTTCTTACAAAAACTCATCCGTCCGTCCGAGGAAAACAACAACAAACAAAAAACAGATATTGATACCTTGAGCTTGTCCTCGTTGATGCGGTGTTCGTGCGCAGTCATCTGCAGGCTGTGCACCTGGCTGTTGCAGCGCTGCAGCTTCTCGATCAGCTCCATGTTCTGCTGACGCAGCCGGCGCACCGTCTGCTGCAGGGCGCCCACCGCAGGGAGGCCGGGGCCCCCTCCTCCTCCGGTGCCATGGGCGGCAGCGGAGGAGGGGTGGTGGTGGTTGGTGCGGGGGGAGTAGAGCATCTCCTCGCTAAACACGTGGTACTCCACCTCGTAGGCCTGCAGCTGCTTGCTGATGTCCAGCTCAAACGCCTGAAACCCACAACAAAATGATGTTGAACGACAACGAACGAAATTTAACGTCTTACGTCCTCTTGACCTGAAGGGCACATATGGGACATGTGTGTGTGTGTGGTTGTGTATGGAGGTACGAGGCATCCACCCAGTGTCCCAGATGGAAGTATCATAACGACATGGGTGCATCTGGCTGAAACGGAAAAAACTGAAGTTGGGGTCCAGGGGCCGACAGTCCCCTGGTGGGGTACCGGGGCAACGGCCGGTTGGGGGGCAATTCATAAATTAAAGGAGAAGGGAGGCATTCCGAGGCATAGAACTTTATACTTTCGCTTTAAATCGCTCAGATCATCGATCTCGGTATTCAACACGGGTGTTTCTTGTGTAAGTTTTCTGCGAATTCTTTTGAAAAACGGAACTTCCGTTTTGGGCAATATAGAAAAAACGGATTCCGTCCCCAAACGGAAGCAGATGCACCCATATGATGGGGGTGCTGACCTGGTTGATGACTCTCTCCATCTGCACGTGGGCCATCTCGGGCAGGGTGGTCTTGAGGAAGTCGACCACGCCCTCGAAGGAGTCGCACTGCAGGATCAGCTCCCGGTGGCTTCCCAGCAGCATCAGGGACACCTTGAAGATCACCTCGGGGCCCTGGATGAAGATCAGGTCTGGAACACACACACACACACACACATGGGCATACATGCATGTAAGAGTGCAAGCACACAGGTGTGCATATATATGCATGCGCACAGTCTGCATCAGTGTCACCTTGAAGATCACCCCGGGGCCCTGGATGAAGATCAGGTCTGTAACACACACACACACATGCATGAAGGAATGCAAGCACACAGGTGTACATACACTATGCATGCGCATAGGCAGCATCAACGATATCTTGAAGATCACCTCCTGGATCCTGGATGAAGATCAGGTTGGGAACACACACACACACATGGGCATGCATGCATGAAAGAATGCAAGGTGTGCATACATTATGCATGCGCATAGGCAGCATCAGTAACACCTTGAAGATCACCTCCGGGCCCCTGGATGAAGATCAGGTCTGCAACACACACACGCATGAAAGAGTGCAAGCACACAGGTGTGCATACATTACGCATGCGCAAAGGCTGCATCAGCGTCACCTTAAAGATCACCTTGGGGATCCTGGATGAAGATCAGGTCTGGAACACGCACACACATGCATGAAGGAATGCAAGCACACAGGTGTACATACACTATGCATGCGCATAGGCAACATCAGTGTCACCTTGAAGATCACCTCAGTGCCCTGGATGAAAATCATGTTGGAAACACACACACACACACACACGCAGGGTGCTTGGCAGTGAATGTCTTTACATTTGCTTAGGAGCATGGAGTGATTTCTTGGGCGAACACCCAAGGTGCTAGAAGAGTTAAAACACACCCACACAAACAGCGGCATCATCTCACCAAAGACTCGAGCCACGAAGCCCAGAGGGAACTGTGAGGCAAAGAGTGTGAGGAACCAGGGTGTGGCGTAGAGGGCGGGGGCAATCTCGTGGGCCTCGAAGTGGACGTACAGGTCTTTGTAGTGGTCGTGGATCAGACGCATCAGCTGGTACAGCTTCACCTGCACACAAACCACACAGCCTGGAATAATCTAACAGATCAAATAGCCAATGCACCCTCTTTAAATGCGTTTAAGGGCAGGTTAGACAGGTATTACAGAAATTTCCAGCAAAGTCTAGAGCCACCATCCACCCTCAGACAAGAGGCTCCCGAAATGTGGAGCGACCTGACCAACGAAGGGGATGAATTTATAGACCCGCTACAGGTTAGGTTAGCTTAGGTTAGGTACATTATAGTCACAGAGGCGTCTCTGTGAAATTCGGGTTGCTCCAACCTGGAGAGCGCGTTGCAGCCAGAGGCGCGCCACCCAATTTTATTTTTTTTGCATGCGATTTTTGTGTGACTGATGAGGAAGGAAAGGAGGGGGATACATTTTGACCAAATGACAACTTTTTCGTTGCCACTGGGTTTAACATGTGCTAAGTGCATGAGCACATGGGACCTCGGTTTTAGTTTATCGTCTCATTGTTCAGACTGCAAGGCCTAATGCAAAGTGAGAGGAAAAATCCCCTGTACCCAGGTTCGAACTCGGGTTTACACACGTAAGCAAACATGCAAACAGCAGTGAAAAAACACCTCACTCAAAAACTGTTACCAAAAAAACCCACCATTACTTAATCAGAGCTTCAGATTGTCTGCGCGCCCGCGTCATTGACCCATATTTTTAAACTATGGCGCATGTCAACACCTTGTGGTGGGTCCTTAACACTTCCATGACGGGAACCTCCGATCATAGGTTCAGCAGAACATCTCTATCTGCCGGGAACCTCCGATCATAGGTTCAGCAGAACATCTCTATCTTCCGGGAACCTCCGATCATAGGTTCAGCAGAATATCTCTATCTGCCGGGAACCTCCGATCATAGGTTCAGCAGAACATCTCTATCTGCCGGGAACCCCCAATCGAAGGCAGAACGGTCTAAGGTACAAAACTCCCTATTATACCAGCGGACTTTTCTTGTTTGATTTTACAGTTACTTCTCCTGAATACTAAAACGGAAATGGCATTGCTCGTTCATCTGCAGTCGAAATTTCAGGCGATTTTTGCACGTAAAATGTCAAAAATAAGAGATCTGAGTGGTGAGGAGATTGTTTGGTTGCTCGAACTTGATAAAGATGAAAGTAATGCTGGCAATCAGTCAGGTTTTAAGGATGAAAGGAGTGAAAATAATGTAAGTACTGATTAAATTGAACAGTGAGTGCCCAGTACGAGTACTCCAGAGTGAAAATGTGACAACAAAAAGTACAGAAAGTACAGAAAGCTTGGTGATATCAGACTTCATTTAGGCTCTTAAACAATGTTTGATCACAAGCAGTCACTCCACAATAATCTTTCCAGTGCAGCCTCAGGCCAGCAGAGTGGCTTCACTGATGCAGTGCCAGTCACAATAGTGTTAAGACGCATCCCGTTCCACAGTCACTGTGTCACGAGTGTGTGAGGCTGGCAACTGATAGCACTTGATAGTGGTTAATGTGCCTCTGTGACATGAAGCAGATAAGCCTGGCATACAATGCCTGCATATCTGACATTTCATTACACTCTCACTACAAGGTCACTACCAAGTACCACCACTCCCCCTCCCCCACCCCTCTCTCTATGTCTCTCTTCTCAGAGAAAAGTAGGCCTATAATGAAGTGTGATATTTAGAGGTTAGGGGGAAGGAAAACCATGGGCGTGTTTCTAGGATGTGCTCATATTGCAAGGAACTTGATTCCTCAGTCACAAGAAGAGAAAAGTTTGAAACTTGAAAAGCTGTCACTTTGGCTCTTTTCCAAGGCAACTTGTTAACCTCTAGCCTTTTTGCTAGGTAAATCAAGTGTGTTTATTTTATATTCATTTTGTTGTTGCATGCACACGCACACGCACACACACACACACACACACACACACACACAATTGTTTACTTGTATATTTTCCTTTTCTTGTTCGCTACTTTGGAATGTTTAGTTCTTTATTTTTTATTTACATCATTTTTTTATGGATGGCTTGTTGAAAAAAAGCATGTTTTTGCTTATACAATGTTCCCATCTGGAAATATAATTTTGACTTGACACACACAAACACACACATACAAGAACCAGTACACTACATCAATTTGAAAATCCCCTCATTTTGTGCAGCCATGGGTCATATATATATGACCCATGAAGTCTGAAAACAATCTGAAGCTCTGCATAATCTATAAACAAATTTTATCCCAATGTAATACTTCTCGTGGCTTTTGTTTCGTTTGTCTCAAAATATCAGCTGTTTCACAATAACATTTCAAGTCCTTGGAGCTTGGACACACCAGAGTTCTGGTGGACATGCATGTGTACCCTATACAGGTATTTGATTTGTGTCTCCTGTGGCGATTTCCATTTACCACTAAACATTGTCACCGCACGGGTGCAACTGCACAAAATGAAAATACCTGAAAGGCCAGGGTCTAGGGGTAATGTCCCCCTGAAGCTGAAGTAAAAATTGATTTATGAAGGTATTTTAGTTTGCTTTTTCCACAATTTATACAAATGCTTATTTTAAAGTGTTTGAAAAATACAGTAGACACACAAAGATCTTGTTTGACCAAAAAAGAAAAAGGAATTTCCTTTTCTGGCAAAATTCAAAAACAGGAAATCCCTGCATACAGTGGAACCTCCCTTATAAGACCTCCCATTATAAGACTCCCTCCCACATAAGACCTACTTCTCTGAGACATAGCCCTTATTTGTAAGTATTAAAATTACCTCCCTTATAAGATAAGACCCCTCCCTTATAAGACCTCATTTTGAATTATTTTTGAAGGTCTTATAAGGGAGGCGGGGGTGGGGGTTAGGTGGGTGATGGGTGGTGGGAGGTGGGGGGTGTCAGTTCTGACCTGCAGGGCCATCATGTTGGGGCAGTACTGCTTGCGGAGGTTGAGGCCCACCATCAGGTGACGCGTCAACTCAAAGGCCGCCTCCTCCTCCATCTGTCACAGCACGCACCACACGAGGTATTACGAACACACAGCATAGCCACAGACTGTATTTCAAGCACACACACACACACACACACACAGCACGCACCACACGAGGTATTACGAACACACAGCATAGCCACAGACTGTATTTCAAGCACACACACACACAGCACGCACCACACGAGGTATTACGAACACACAGCATAGCCACAGACTGTATTTCAAGCACACACACACACAGCACGCACCACACAAGGTATTATGAACACACAGCATAGCCACAGACTGTATTTCAAGCACACACACACACACACACAGCACGCACCACACAAGGTATTATGAACACACAGCATAGCCACAGACTGTATTTCAAGCACACACACACACAGCACGCACCACACAAGGTATTATGAACACACAGCATAGCCAAAGACTGTATTTCAGCACACACACACACCACACACACACACACACACACACACACACACACACACACACACACACAGCACGCACCACACGAGTGATTACAAACACACAGCATAGCCACAGACGGTATTTCAAGCACACACACACACACACACACACACACACACACACACACACACACACACACACACACACACACACACACAGCACGCACACGCACACGCACACGCACACACACGCGCACACGCACACACACACATAGCACACACACACACACACATACACACACCACGCACACACGGCGCGCAGACGCACACACGCACGCACACACACACGCACACACACACAATCAAAGTATGATTGTATTTCTATTTATATTTTGTACATAATGTATTTGCTAGTCATGATTTATGTATGATTTGTTTTTGATATTTGTTTATTGTGCTTTGGTTCCGTACGCCAAGTTTCATTGTTGATCGTTACATTTGATTGATTCAGCATGTTTTTCTTTTCATGACGACAGGATGAAAAAAAGCTTATAGCTTACTCTTTCATCGTCATTAAAGACAATTTTGACTTGACTTGACTTGACTTGACACACACACACACACACACACACACACACACACACACATACACACACACACACACACACACACACACACACACAGCACGCGCACACAAGTTACTACGAACACACAGAATAGCGACAGACGGTATTTCAAACACACACACACACACACTTGCGACGCGCACACGCCAGTAATTGCATTAACTGGTAATTATTAGTAAAATACTGACTGCAAAACCAAAATACTAAAAAAACAATCACCTCCCCGTGGGGATACCGGGTGGGTCTTTCGTAAAAAGAGTTCCCCCATCTTCTTGAAGTTCTGTGCTTGTAACTTCCTCTAATTTGCCACTCTCTTTGACTCTGCCTTTTCCCTTTGCTCTCTATCATCTACTATCTTTCTAACTTATTGGCCCATTCTCCTGCCTTTTTAAAAAAAAAATCTTCCAAATAATTTTTTTCCCTTTGAGCTCCTCCGAAATCGGAAGGTGTCGGCTGTAGGCAGCGGGGAGACAAGTGAAGACTGAAAGACGGACACATAAGTATCTTACCCATTATGGTCCCCTGAAGTCAGAGTATGGCCGCCCATGTGGCGGGGCCCTTTAAAAGCAGCCATACACGTAATCTTCCCACCCAAGGCCATGCGAAATGTTCTCATGGCACTGGGTGTGCCCCCAGAGCGTTTAAGCTGGGGAACGAAAACAACAACAAATACCCATTATGGCCATATGGCCTGGGAATGCAGAAGAAGAAGAAGAAGACAAGGTTGAAACGGTCGACTGACGTGCATGAGGAGGATGCCGGCGATGAAGGAGATGCCCTGGCAGTAGCCCACCTCCCGGTCCAGCAGACTGTAGGCCTTCAGCAGGTTGAACAGCTCCAGCTGACCAGGGCCCAGCGCCTTGCTGAAGTACGGGTGGCCTGGAAACGTGCGCCCTGCACACATAGAACACACACAGACTGTAGGCCTTCAGCAGGTTGAACAGCTCCAACTGACCAGGGCCACACACACACACACACACACACACACAGACTGTAGGCCTTCAGCAGGTTGAACAGCTCCAGCTGACCAGGGCCCAGCGCCTTGCTGAAGTACGGGTGGCCTGGAAACGTGCGCCCTGAACACATAGAACACACAGCCTGGAAATGTGCGCCCTGAACACACAGAACACACAGCCTGGAAACGTGCGCCCTGAACACACAGACAGGGCAGCTACACTCATTGGTCATAATGCTCAACACACAGAACCTACAGTGCCTTGGAGAGTACGGGTGGCCTGGAAACCTGAACCCTGAACACACAGACAGTAGGTCCCTCCGTTCAAACGTTATCACATTAACATAGATAGCCATAATAGATAGTCAGCCAGGAACAAACAGACTGCCCTGAAAACACTGACCAGCTTTCTCTTCGCAGCTGGTTAATTTTTAAAAAAGGAAGACAAAGGCTGTTGTTGTTGTTGGCATACTCTGGCTAAAAGACTCCAAGGATCATCCCAACAGTGGAAGCACTTGAACACTATGGTACAAGTGCATCAGCTACGGATGAGAACATTACGTGTGTGACCATTTTTGATTACCCCGCCACGTGAGCAGCCACACTCCGTCTTCGGGAGATTTTGGAGACTGATGATGTAATGCTAGGAGCTTGTCATGGCTAAAGACAATCCCCGCATAGCTATGCATAGCATAACAACATTTTGATGTAGCCTTGGTGTTCTAGCCTATGCCAGTTGGCTTGACACAGCCTTAAAGACCCACCAGATCACGTGACAAAATAACGGGTTTCACGTGTTTTCCCTCTTATAGCTGGTAAGAAATCTTGTTTTGACCAGGTTTGAGTCCCATACAAATGCCCCCAAATTCAAAATGAAACATCATTTTAAAGAGCAACCTCGATTTGAAGTTGGGGACATTTGTATGTGGGTCACAGCTACCTAGAAAAAAAACCAAGGGACTTAATCGTGGTGCATCAGTGAGTCTTTAAGCAAAGGTGGACAAAGGCTGAAGATGGAGAGGCGATGGTTGGTGGATAGAGGTGGGGGGAAAAACCGGTTTGAACCGAAAAATCGGTGCTAAACTTTCGCGGTTCAAAAAAACGGTTCCAGTTGCTGTGAACCGTTTTTTTAACTGCAAACTGAAAGTAAGTTTTCTTTAGAATAAAGCATTCTTTTTGAAGAACAACACTGATTCTCAGCGCAGATTGGGTGTTTGTAAACCAAGAGTAGATGTTTCTAGTTTGTGGTGGTGTATGGCTTTGACTTTGACCGAGTGTTGAGTTGAGTATGCGAGTGTCATAAGTCATGTTTCTTTATTGTGTGTGTATGTGTGCGCGTGCGTGCATGTGCGAGTGAATATTCTAACAAATAAATGTGTGTTTGCATAGGTGGAACTAGTGATACGAGTACTTGTTTAAAAAAACGGTTCAGTAAAACCGGTTCAAAACCGGCTCAGATTTTTGAACCGGTTCTCAACTCTATAGGTGGACGTACCGAGGTCGATGAGGATGGCGTGCTGGTGGGTGGTGAGCTGCTTCAACATGTCCTCGTAGGGTGGGTGGTCCCCCCCGCAGGAGTCCGGGGTCACGCTCACGCTGCGCCGCACGCTCTCCTGCCTCGACAGGAACTTCCAGATGGAGCCACGCAGCCGTCTGGGCACACCTGGGGGTGGGTGGGAGGGGGGAGACATTTGGAGATAAGGCTTAGGCCGTGTACACACATAAGCGGATATTCCATGCGGAAACCCGTGCGCAATCCGTAAATAAGTGAAACAAAGAAGGGAAAAAAGAATATATGTGTTCACTTTAATCCTTCTTTCTTCCACTTATTTAGGGTTTTCCGTACGGAACGTACGCATCTAATGTGAACCCGACCTTAGTGTCTAGCATTCTATGCTTACCTCGTTCTCACTCTTTCCCTGTCTCTCTGTCTGTCTGTCTGTCTGTCTGTCTGTCTGTCTGTCTGTCTGTCTGTCTGTCTGTCTGTCTGTCTGTCTCTCTCGTCTTCTCTTTCCTTCGGTTTAGTTCTTCCCACGTGCATGCATTTTGAATATTCAAACAAACGTCTTTGATTCTATTCAGTCACACACAACTGCATGAGCATGTGCACACACACACACACACACACACACACACACACACACACACACACACACACTCTCTCTCTCTCTCTCTCTCTCTCTCTCTCTCTCTCTCTCTCTCTCTCTCTCTCTCTCTCTCTCTCTCTCTCTCTCTCTCTCTCTCTCTCTCTCTCTCTCTCTCTCTCTCCTCTCTCTCTCTCTTTACCCTGAAACCGGGATTTATGTATTCAAAATCCAAAGTAGGAGTACTCCAACAAGAAAGTTTGAAAAGTATCTATACATTTGTATAACTATAGAAATACTGTGTCAAAAGTATCATCCATTGAAATTTACAACAATATATAACTAACACACACACACACACACACACACACACACACACACACACACACACACACACACACACATATACAAAAGTGATGGTCAGATTTTTTTTAGCATATGTTTTCCTGTGTACTTATATTAATCATATTTCTGTCCAATATGTGTACACATTACGGTGAAATCATATGGCTAAACAGATTTGCAGTCTCTGTCTCACGCGCGCGCATACACACAGATACATATTGTGTGAGTGCGGGCACATTTTCAAGCAAATAGTTTGTTTACGTTTGTTGTTGTTGGTTTTGGGGTTTTTGGGGGTGTTTTTTATTGCAAGCTCATTTCTCCTCATTTATTTATTTATTTGAGTTATAGATGGCTTGATGTAAAAAAGCAAACATTACTGATTATTCAATGTACCATCTGAAAATAAAACATTTGACTTTGACTTTGACACTCGCACGCACACAACATACACACAACATACACACACACACACACCCCACCCCCATTCCCACACCCACAAACCTTTTTTGACACAGTCCAGCAGGGTGTTGTAGGGCACTGAGTGCTGACTAGGACCTGTACCCTCAGGGGTGGAGGAGGAGGGGGAGGTGGAGGACGAAGACGAAGAAGCAGCAATGGAGGTGGTGGTGGTAGTGGAGGTGGAGGTGGAGGAGGGGGCAGGGTGAAGCAGGTTGTCCCACACGCGCGTCACGTCCCTCAGACAGGGGGTCAGCTCCTCGTAGTCCAGCTTACGCTCCAAGGCCAGCTCATCCTCCTGCCGAGCTACGGACACAACGTTGACCCATTCAAGTCCTTCTTCCCTCGGACCATTGCCGAGCGGAACCTGCTCCCTTCTGTGGCAGTGTCATCAGCCACAGTGGGAGCCTTCAAAAGCCAGATCTAACCCCCCCTCCCCCCCCCTCCCCCCCATCCCTTCTTCCTCCTCATCTCCTTACCCCCCCCCCTCCACCCTCATCCACGACTCCCTCTCTACCCCTCATACCAAGCCAAGACTTTAAGCCAGAAGCCTAACCTAAGCGCAGAGACCTTTTTCCCAAGTTATTCTTCAGAATCTTCAGTGCGATGAAGGTGGAAGAACAAACGAAGAAGAATAAGTCGTTCCAGCCATACATGTCCGGAATTAATAGATAGCTGTCAATTGGATGCATTTGTAAAGTAAACCTGTGTGCACACCATACCTTGGTCACTTCTAAACTAGCTTCGGTCCCTTAGACCACAATTTTGCCTCTGACTTTGCTTTTGTAGTGATTCGTTGCGGGGAAAACCAATCGGTGTAGTTTTTCTCTATAAAGTATATATATATATAAAAAGTCTGATCTACCACTTCCCTGTGTCTAAACCTGAAGTAAAAACCCATAATCTTCTTTCATTTCTCCTTTTGTTTATGTATGTTCTGTTTGTGTGTATGGCTGGAGTGATTTGTGAGGTTTTTTAATAATGCAAAACCGTTGCGATGCGAATGAGTTAACAGTGCCAGGGTGGCGCAGCACTATCTGTGACGCGCTATATCCAGGTGGGAGCGACCCGAAATTAATTTTGCACAGACGCGTCTCTGTGACAATAAAAGTAATGCCAATGCCAATACCTTACCGTATTTTTTGGACTATAAGGCGACACTTTTTTCCCTGACTGAGAGCCCTGCGCCTTATAATTAGTGTATGTTTGAATAAGTGTGTGTGCGTTTCAGTGAGAATGTGTTTCCTGTGTGTTTGATGAAATGTGTGGGTCTGTGTGTGTAATGTCTGTGTGCAAGAACACGTTCACTCACGTGCGTGCACGTACGTGTGTGTGTGTGTGTGTTGCGTGCGTGTCTGTTGTTGTGTGTCTGTGTGTGTGTGTGTGTGTGCGTGTGCGTGTGCGTGTGTGTCTGTTGTGTGTGCGTGCGTGTATGTGTGTGTGTGTGTGTGTGTGTGTGTGTGTGTGTGTGTGTGTGTCACGGCTTTACAAAACTGGCATTTGCAGACTCTTTAGTTGCTGCCGGCTAGGCTTCCAGAGGCGGGAAATGCGAATGACTCAACCTCTTGGAAGCGCCAGAAACAAGTGGGAAAACAGAGTGGAATTTGTGCTCCGTATGTTTTCGTCCACTGCTTCTAAACAGACTTTCGATTTGCCAAACATTTTGGTGTGAGCATACATAGGTGTGTGGTGAACAGCATTGTGTGAACAGTGATTCGAACCAAAAGCTAGTTGTGGTGTAATTAGTGTTAATTAATAAACCACGCTTTGTGTACATTATAGCACTCAGGGTTGGAATAGAACAGCAGTGCGCGCTATTTTAAAGGCCTAGGTTTTTCCCTCAGTACCACAGATTTATGTGGCATTTTCCTCGGCGTGTTCTGTCTAAAGTAGCCAGTGTTGATAAGTGTGCTTTTACATATAAGTTCTAGAGTCATCTTGTGTTTAAAGTGTGTAGTTAGTTAGGTGCTCAGTCGAACGGTAGCTGAGCAATTTAAATTGAAAGACAACTAGTGTCAGTGTGTAGTTTCTCCACAGCACAAAGCAAAGAGGAACACTCTTTACTAGGCTATACTCTTCAAGCCACCAAGCCTTGCTGCACTGCTGCGCGCGTGTGTAGTAAGCAAGCTGCCAGCGACCAAATAGAACTTTGGCTGTAGCAGCCCACTTGTGAAATCCTGCCTGCGTGCTACCTTTGCTGCCGCGTGAAGTCTTGCTACGGTCAAGGAATGGGAGGGAGGGAGGGATGGGGAAGGAAGGAGATGCAAAAGAGGAGGAGGTGAGTGGGTTTCACGATAGCGCATATGTGGGAACTAAACGATCCAAATTGAACGGCCGTGGTGTGTGTGTGTGTGTGTGTGAGTGTTTCAATGCTGATTGTAAAGTGCGTTGTGCTCGATAAAAAGCGCTATATAAGTGTCCGTTTACTATTATTATTATTATTATTAATATAGTAAGAAAATATAATAACAAAATCTGCACTTTGCGTCAAATTTGAGGGATGCGCCTTATAATAATGTGTGCCCTATAGTCGGTAATGTCTTCACTTCACGACAATTCCCTATCTCACTTCTTCATTGTCCAAATGGTCGAGCGCATGTGCGAGAACATTTATTTTTCTGACTATTGGCCTCTGCAACTAGGGTTATTAACGCCCTTGACAGTGAGAGTGAATCCCTTGCTGGCCAGTGCGGACAAGGGCATTCACTCTTGCGAAAGGCAGCCATTTAGTGGCCTCAAATAGGGTTATTGGCGAGAGTTATTCCCTTGTTTGGTCAGTGCGCAACCATCTCCCCCCACCCACCAAGGGCATTCACTCTTGCAAAAGGTGTTCTTTGCAGTAGCCAATAAGGCGATACTTTGTTTTTCCCTGACTGAGGCACAAACAGCTTTGTCAACAAATATCAATATCTGTATTGTTATAAATTCGGGACTTTCCTGGTGTTGCACTGCCTCCGGGCATTGCCTCCAGGATCGCTCCCACCATCTTTATATCTACTAATGTCCCACACGTGTCTGTTCCAGACCGGAGGACGTTAAACGGATTTTCATTCCACTCATTCCCTGACTGAGACCCCTGCGCCTTATAATATGACTGATAATACAGGAAGAGGAAAATGTAGTAATGCAATCTAAATTCTGTGTCAAATCTGGAGGAGGGGGGGGGGGGGGGGGCTTATAGTAAAATATAAAAATGGTAAATGGATGAGAACAACAAATGCAGCAACTTCCTTTACAAACTTCCCAGTTTGTTCATCAAAATGTACAGAAGAACAAACAAGTCGTCGGCGAAATTCAAAAACCTCGTATCTCGATTTTTAGGGGGTTTGAGTTAGATACATAGTCAGCTTTCTAATTTTTCCCGCCACCTTCCACCAAAAGCTCGTATCTCTAACAACTTTCTATCTGGGGTAAATGAGGTTGTGTAAATAGAAGAAAAACTCGTAAGTCCCAAATTCAGATCTAGTTAAGGACAAAAACCTTGTATCTTCGTTCTTTTCAAGTCTAAAAAAAAATATTTAAAAGTAATTTTAACGAAATGCAGGACTAAACTCGCAATGTCTTAAACAACATATTCATCATAGTTAATCAATCGTGGTCAACGCGGTTAATTTTTAAAACTTTTTTTTTCATTTTTCTCAAAACTACCATAATTGAGATAAGGTTTTTGAATTTCACCGATGATATGCTTAACATATTTTTATAAGGCACCGATAGAACCCAGAGATGCCTGCCCTGCCAACACTAGAGATGCCTGCCCTGCCAACACTAGAGCAGCCCAGCTCAGACTGAGTGACACATGAGTACCTAATATAACCAAACAATGCATTCATCTAGGGGAAAAAAACCCACACAAAGTAATGAATATTGTCCAAACATTGCAAAACCACACAATAACTTTAATCAGATTTTACAAACTATCCATAAAATAATCTACCAAGTATTTATAGGTATTTATAAATAGGTACAGACAAACCCCTATTTTACGACCCTCTGTTAAGCGACCACCTCTCATTTGAGACTGGATTTGTTGGCACGGATGCATTTTACTATGTAAACGACCTCTCTTAAACGACTTCCTCTAAAACGCGACTTACGACCGCCATTTTGTTGGTTTTTACGACCGTTGTTGTCGTCTGCATAGACTTCGAGCAAAGGGAAACAACCACGGTCAAGGGCCTGAAAGCGGAGTCGCTTCCCTTGTTGTAGAAAAGATGGCGGAAAGCGTAGGAAAAGCACGAAAACCACTGACTTTGAAAAAGAAAACCACTGACTTTGGACGAGAGTGGAGGTGATTAACAGAAGTCAGCGAAGTGAAACTGTAATACATCGATTGCACAATCCTATGGAGTTGGAAAGACCCAAATCCAGTTTTAATATGTCATTGTATGTGTGCATGAAGAAGAGAGTATGAACTGTGCTGAACTTTTTCTTTCTACGGCTGCCAGTGAAAACCTCCGTCATACGACCCCTCCAATTTACGACCGATTTTTCCGGACATTTGGAAGTCTTAAAATAGAGGTTTGTCTGTAATATGTAGTAATCTACAAAAGGTAAGTACATCACGTAATTCACGTCCATGCATACATCTACAACTCAAACTCATCTTTCCTACTGAAAAAAACACAATATATACAGTCACTTTCTAATCAAATTAGGAATAACAGAACAATCAAATACAACAAAAACTGAATGGCTTACACATTTTTTGTGTGCATTTCAACAATAAAGAATAAAAACAAAACAACATAATCGCTAAAACAAAACCTTAATTTTTTGGTTGTATTCTATGCATGAATTTTGTTAATTATCAACACGTTTATTTATTTATTTATTTTTTGTTGGGGGGGGGGGGGGGGGTGTCTAATATCACCATTGCGTGAAAAGACGTTCAAATTAAACTACTGAACTGAACTGAAAACAAAAATGGCTTCAAAACAAAATCATAATCCACACTGCTCAGTTCCAACGTGGGCTTGTCAGTGAATAAGCAACAAACAATATAAACCAGTACAACACGTGGAAATGAGTCCAATTTAGTGAGAATACAAACTCTATAACAACTGACCCAGGCAAAGAGAGATAGACTTCAAACATCAAACTTCAAATACTTTATTTTACAAGGATAAGAATTCAGGCTGAGAGAAATTGTCAGAGGATCCTGGGCTTATATCTATGTAAGCCTACACAAACTGTTTTCACTTCACCACTTCTCTAGACTGTTTTTTGTGTGCTTTGTGCTGGAAGTGGGGCCTGTTCCTTCACGGCTGAACCAGGGAGGTTTAATGGTCTTAACCCAGTGGAAACAGTAGGTTTTTCTCAGGTCAGGTCAGGTAGTTGGAACATTAGGCCTCGCGGCCTCTTCACTGTCTTTTCACTTTTGTTTGAACTTTTGCACAGCTGAGAGGTTTTTATATTTTGTTCTTGGCAAATCTGCCTTTTACTCACGCTCATATTGCAGTTTTGAGAAGTTGGTGTATTTATGAAGGAGGTTTTTGAATTATGTTAGATTTTGTGCTCGTTTAATATGTGCAGGAAGAGTATTCCAAAACTTTGTTACATATTTGTTACCGTCTATATCTTTCTATAAGGTACATGCGCCCTTTTAGTTCTGTCGCAATTTATCATGAGAAGTAGCGTCTGTGACGCACTGAACCGGAACCAGAACCTTGAAACTATCCTGTCCCTGCCTTTAGGCATTAACATTCAGCAGCCACCCGCCTTTCCCTGAAGCTAACAACTAACAAAAACCTTAGGACACATCGGAAAGCCTTCTGGAACTGATCAATGATTGGTCGTTTCACAAACCCAAGATAGTTTTGGCAAATCAAAAATCCAAACTAAACCAATGATACGAAGAGCAATGAATATAAAGTCAGTCAGCTAACTGTCTGGCACTGAAAGCTACAATTCTGATAGTCTGCTGTATCAAAACTATCAAGTCAAATACCACATCCCCCTGTGGGGGTATCAGGGGGTCTTTTGTATATAGTTCCCCCACCTTCTGGAAGTTCCGTGCTTGTAACTTCCTCTAATCTGTCCTCTCTTTGACTCTGCCTTTTCCCTTTGCTTGCTGTCATCTACTATCTTTCTGCCTTTCCGGTCCATTCTCCTGCATTTTTTCAAGAAACGCTTTCAAAAAGATTTCCTCCAAACCGAAGCCGGACATGCTGGGCCTAACTATTTTTTACTTAGGCGCATAACTGACGAATCTGAGCTCATAATTGACAGGAAACTGTCTTTTTTGAGCGATCGA
>CM065692.1:8712628-8725128 GCA_017654935.2 Phymorhynchus buccinoides
CGACCCACCAGGGTGGTCTGTACAACCGTTCCGTAGTACATTTCCAAAATCAGGTTTTTGAGATCCTCGTGTTGCTGGTGTGTTACAGCTGCTCGTATATTTTATCTATTTTCGTTTTGTTTTCCACACTCCTGCCATTTCCCAATTTTTTCTCTCTCGAATCGAAAAACTCTTTTTGGGGCTTTTGGTAGATCTGATTCCGACTTTGGTGTAAAGTTAGTTTTGTGTGTAAAATTTATTAGCACTTAGCAAATTAAAAAAAGAAAAAACAAAGACAAAACAAAACAACCTTCACAAAGTTGCCTGAAGTTGAGTAATTATGAATTCCTCAATGCTGGGTCTTCTTCTTTCTTCGCACGTGCGTGGCCACAGTCAGCACATATTATTATGCCATGGAACTGGGGACGGTTCATCCAACATTATGCCGAGAGAGAGCCAGGAGGCCAAAGATTAAAGAAAGAGGAGAGAGGGACAGACAAAAGGAAAACGCCTAGCTTGATGGCGAAACTTTAGGGAGGGGGAGGGGAGGGAGGGGGGAATTTGCTGGTGTTAGACTGATGACCATGAGTGGGGCACAGCTGCAGCAGGTTGCAGTAGGCGGTTTGAGAATTTCCAGACTCCGGCTCGGAAAAACTCTCTGGAGTTTGGCTCCACTGCCGGTGATGCAGGTCGTTCCACTCCTTGATTGTTCGTGGATGGAATCACTGATGTGGATGACCCCTACCGTTGACCTACTACCGATAGATTTGTTGATCCTTTATGGCTCAGTTCCTTACGCGTACATGTAGGTTTTGTTCCGTTCTGCATCTAATTCCTTCGGCTTACTTGTATTTTGTCTTCCATCCTTGCATCCTTCCTTCACTGACTTTTACATTGGTTGGTCCGTTCTTAGTCAAACCTCTACATTCCCCGGTGGGGATACCGGGGGGTCTTTGTTTAAATAGTGCCCCACCTTCTGGAAGTTCTGTGCTGTAACTTCCTCCCATCTGTCATTCTCTTTGACTATGCCTTTTCCTTTGCCTTACTGTCATCTACTATACTTTGCTGCCTCACGGTCCATTCTCCTGCCTTTTTCACGAAACACTTCAAAAAAACAGTTCCTCCAGCGAAGTCGGACTTGGCTGGGCCTAAATATTTCTTAGTTGGGCCGCATAATGCAGCATGACGCATCTCCGCTCATAATTAACAGGAAACTGTTTCTGAGCGATCGAAGAAGCAGAAGAAGAAAGAACCACTTACATTTACATCTATCTCGTGGTGTTGCATTTCGTGTCAACAGTTACTGAAAAAACAAAAATGGTGCTGTGTGTTTTGTAATGGGATGTAAAACTTGGCTGTACTTTGTATGCTGTTAGCGGTTTACTGCATGGCTTTGCATTTCATTTGGAGTGTGTGTGTCTGTATCTGTGATTTGTGTGTGGGTGATGTGCGTATATGCTTGCAATTCCAATTCCAATTCCAATTCCACAATTTTATTGTCTCCAAACAAGTGAATGAAATTTGTTTTTCGGCAATACACATAAAAAAAAATTGCATCTTTGCATGTATGTGTATGTGTATGTGTGTGTGCACACACACGCAGGCACACATACTTTTGTTTCTTGTGTACTATCAAGATATGCATGTGTGTATGTGTGTGAATGGACTCTTGTTAGTTCTTGATTTTTGTGTTGTTTGTTGCATATCAACCGAACATGAGGAGAGTGACTTGTTTTTCGATGTGCTCATCAGAACTGTTTACTCTACTCTTTTCGAGTAGTTAGTATACTCAATTTGGACTTACTACTCTTCAAAATGAAAAATAATGCTCTTTAATTCTTGATTACTACTCATTTTCAGGGAACATGCGTTTGAGGGTGAATGAAGAAAACTGCAAGTATTGCACCAAAACTACTCATTTCAGCTATCCAGACTAGTACTCAAGACTTGTGTAGGGGGTAAACCAGGTCTGGTAAAAGGCATTGGTGAACTGACCAAAAAAAGGTGACATACGCTCTAAAAGTAGATAAACACATGGCAGGCCACTTAGCAGTCAATGCTGTTGCATTTGGTGGGAGTGTGTCTTCACAACCCCCCTATGGTGATGTCGTTGGGCGAATACAGGTACAAAAGAGTAAATGTCCCCCCCAAAAAAAAAAAAAAAGACAAAAAAAGACCCGAATTGCTCACTTGTATGGTGTTAGTACAGTGGAACCTCCCTTATAAGACCTCCCATTATAAGACTCCCTCCCACATAAAGACCTATAATTCTCTGAGGACATTTGCTTTCTTTGTAAGTATCAAAAATACTACCTCCTCATAAGACCCCTCTTTATAAGACATTTGGATGATTTTGAGGTTATAAGGGAGGCTCCACTGTATTCATTTCATGCATTAAATCGTGACATGGTATCAGAATATTGTAAAGGTTTTGAGTTGTCAATGCGCGCGTGCATGTTTGGGTGTCTCTCTGTGTGTGTGTGTGTGTGTGTGTATAGAATGAAAACACTTGTTGTTTTTCCTCGCTTCTGCTATTATTCATCATTTCCACACATCGGTTTCAGGGCATCAGATTAGGGAATTGTGCAATGTCTTTAGTCATCTCTGGCACCTCTCCTCAGATGTGCTTGGGTTTTACTCTCAGCATTTAACCCCTTGAATGTCACCAACGTATCACTTATGACCTGATGACATAACTGAGGATGAATCGGATGAAAGAGGGAATAACCTGATATGCTGGCTTTTGCTCTACACAATCAAGAGGTCCATATCCCCAGACCAGTTGCTAGATCAGGTGTTTTTTCATGGCTCATGACTACCCAATGATGTTTCTTTTAATTTTCTCTGGTAGTCAAGGCGGTTTTTCAAGCGAAACTGCAAACTTTTTCTCTCTCTCAGCATTGTCATAGCGATACCATTCTGTAACTTGTCCAAGTGAAAATGGGAGGTCTTAGGAAAAACCCCAACCATCAACAAAAAATAGTTGTATAAGCTTTAATAGTTTTTTGTGCGCTTTGTTTGTCTAACGCACCGTTTTGTGTTGCAACAACGAAAAGAAAGTGTACATTTATTTGGCTTACAAGACGTGTTACCTCATTCTTTAAGATGGATCGGTACGTGGTGAAAAGGACTCTTTCAAGATGGATCTCGTACGTGGTGAAAGACTCTTCAAGAGGGATCTGTACATGGTGAAAGACTTCAAGAGGGATCTGTGCGTGGTCAAAGGACACTTCAGATGGATCGTTACGGGTGAAAGACTATTCAAGATTAATCTGTACGTGGTCAAGACTGAAGTTTTCAGGTCTTGATGTGGTGCGACAACGTGGAAGTAGCCTTCGGCAGTCGAAAAAGCACCTCTGATAGGAAAGGAAAAAGAAGACAATTATGTTGACAGTTCCAGACCTTTAGGAAGATGAATCAATGGCTTATATTAATAAGTTTTGGTAGGGATAATGGTTTTGCGAAATGGGTATTAGCGTGAGGTTGAAATAAAGCAATATCCAATACTAGAAACCATATTAGATTTCACTATTGAACGTCCCCTATGTACTTCCTTCTTCGAATGTCTTCATCGGAGAGCTTTTCCTGCCTAGCGTGTCTCATGAGGAGAGAGTGTTGTAACGAACCCATTGTCTCGGAGTTGGTTGTTTCAGGCTTATGGCAGAACCCTTAAAAAACAATGGTTCCTGAAGACGTCTTTATAACAACAAATTTAAATTCATGTTAGTCAATACGTCTTGATTGTTAAGAAACATTCGGACTTTCCTGTATTGCAGTACCTCCAGAAATACAGTAATCTTTATGTTATCAATGTCCCAGATGTGCCTGTTCCAGGCCGGAGGACGTAACCAACTTCATCATCTTCGACCACCCCCTGTCTCATCTCCCCGTTGAGCATCTGAAGTGTCTATTATCAGATTTTATGTCCCAGGATAGAGAAAACTTACCAATTCTGTATAAATGAATTTTTCTTACTGTTGCTTTTTCAGAGTTGCTTGCAGAAAATGTTGCTGTATATATATTTTTTTATGTGTTGTTTTTTTCCGTGCAGAGCTGCTGTTGGTTTGCTCCATGGCTTTATTTTTGTTATTGTCGATTTTTTTAAATTATTTGGAAATCATTAAAATTGCTTGCTGATTTTCTGTTGAAGATGCCATTTGTATAGATCTTATTGTTTTTATAGATGTTTATATTATCGACATTCTTGCAATTTAAACTTTACTATAACAAAAAATCTGATAGTGTATTTGAATTGTTTGTTAGGAAATTACACTTTTTTGCTATTTTATTTTTAGACAAATGGTTCTATTTTTATAGAGGGCTTTCTGTCTCCGTGACAAAAGAGTAATATACAAATTTGAAAGGCAGGTGTCTGTAGACGAAAGAAAAAAAGATTGCACAGCACTAGCTGCGATGCGCTCTCCAGATGGGAGCAACCCCAAATTTCACAGAGACCTCGTCTCTGGTGACAGTAACAGTAGTACCAAAACCAATGCCAAGGCCAGTGCAGTTTCCAGTCAAGTGTTTATGTTTGAAATTTGCGCGCATTGTGTGTGTGTGTCTGGTTTGTCATGTGTGTTTACTGTGTGTCGTGATGTGTGTGTGTGCGGGGTGCATGTGTGTGGGGTATGTGTGTGTGTTCGTGCAGTGCGCGAAGCAATTTTTGACATTCTCATATTTTCTACTGCTTTTTTTGGCGTGGGTGGAATGGAGGGTTTATTCCATTTATTTGTTTATAATTGTCAAGCGCTTAGGGCTTTTCTTAAGACTAAGCCGTTATAAATGGCTCATTATTATTATTATTTATTTCAAATCAGAATAAATGTGTGCGCGACTACTCTCTCTCCTGTTCCCTGTACTAGACTTTCTATGCTTTTCATGGGTGTGTCTATGTTTGGACAGATTGTTACCTCAGCCAGACAGAGTCCCTGCGATGGGTATTGTTTTTAGTCTGTCTGTATGTATGTATGCAGGGTGTAGAGTGGCCCAGTGGTAGCGCGTTCGCCTCGTGTGTAAAATAAACCCGAGTTCGAACCTGGGTAAAGGGATTTTTTCTCTCACTCTTTGCACTAGGCCTTACGGTCTGAACGTGGAGTCTTTCGGATGAGACGATATAAACCGAGGTCCCGTTGTGCCCATGCACTTAGCATACGTTAAACCCAGTGGCAACGAAAAAGGTTGTCATGAATTTTGGTCAAAATTTATCCCCCTCACCCCCTTTCCTTCCTCATCAGTTGCACAAAAATTGCATGCATATTTTTTAAAAAAAATTGGGTGGCGGCGCCTCTGGCTGCGACGCGCTCTCCAGGTGGGAGCAACACCCGAATTTCACAAGGAAGCCTCTGTGACTATAAAGTACATAATACCTAATAATACGTAATGCCTGAACATATTGGGGTGTTCGCCTTTGCCAGAGCTCTGCACTTGGTACATAATTATGCCATTGTACCTATAAACATGAACACTTTTAGTCAATTTTTTTCTTTTTTTCCGAATTGATTTGAATGTATTTTGTGTTTGATTCGCATCTTGTGTGTAAAGAGTCGAGTTCGGGGATGTTGTAATATTTCCGTTATAATTTTGGCGGTGGTAGTAAGGTTCATACCAATAATGTTGTTAATTAAAAGATGGGTGTTGTGAGTGAAGTCTAACCACATCTACTGCTGTAGCAGTATATGTCCATGTTTGCATATCTTGATGTAAATGAATGTAATTGTATGTGAACTGCTGCTTCAATCGATTTTACGAGTCAAATTTATATGTCTGCATACTATGGTAAGGGTGCGTGTGTGTGTGTGTGTGCATGTGTGTGCATATGCGGTGTACACAAGCTGGTCTACAAGGGGAACAGGAAAAAAATTTATTGTATGTGGAATGGCCCTGAACAAATAAATCTCATACGAAACTGGCGTGGCATGTGTATATGATTCATTGCGGGGTCCCCCCCCCCCCCCCCCCCCCCCCTTGTGGGGGTGTACCGGGGGATCTTTCACTACAAATAGTTCCATCTTCTGGAAGTTCTGTGCTAGCAACTTCCTCTAATCTATCGCTCTCAAGGGTCAGCCACACGTCCAACTAAAATCGTACGACTGTGCGATACAATTCGATCACATGGTCTCCAACTCCAAGAACAAATGTGATTCGCGCTACGAGATCACGTGATCGAATCGTATCGTACAGTCATACGATTTTAGCTGACGTGGGGCTTGCCCTGCCGTCTCTGGGACTATGCCTTTCCCCTTCTTACTATCATAGACTGACTATTTTTCTGCCCCTGCAGTCTATCTCTTCTTTTCTTTCTGTCTGCGAACCGGACCACCCCACCGTATTGGCACACGCTCTGCACTTTTTTTCCGCCTTCTGTCCTATCATAGAATCCTTGATTTTTTCACCTGCACTTGATTTTTTTTTTTGAGCTTTGACTCTGCCTTTCTTACTCCCCTTCCATATATCTATCATTAGATAACTATTTTTCTGCCCTATTGGCCTTTGTAACATGCCTTTATTCCCCTTTCTTTACTATCATAGATCTTTAGCTAGTTTTACTGCCCTTATTGGCCTTTGACTCTGCCTTTTTCCCCTTTCTACTATTCATAGCTCTTTTACTATTTTTTCGCCCTATTGGCCTTTTGACTCTGGCCCCTTTTCCCCCTTTTCTTACTATCATAGAATCTGAAAGAACTATTTTTCTGCCCTATTGGGCACATTCTCCTGCCTTTTTTTCTTCAAAAATATCTTCCAAATAATCTTTTTCCTTTGAGCTCCTCCGAAATCAGAAAGTGTCGTCTGACTACAGCGGGGAGATTAGTGAAAAATGAAAAACGAACACATACGTAGCTCACAAGTATTACTGCGGTGCTCAAGCACAATGCTACTGGAGAGAATGTTTCTGATTCAGAGTGTGTCAGTATTTAGCTAGAGTGGCCGAACACTGCGCCCTTACAGTGTAGCATGCGATTCTCCAATTTCCAATCGTCATGTCCTTTTGGACTGCTGGGATTTATACGACACTACACTGCGGAGTCGATTAACATTTTGTTCCGTGACACGATCTTTAATTACTTGAAAGAGATAAATATATTTGTCACTTGATGTAAGCTACTGTGATATTTTTAATTCTAGACGTGTCATGTTTTTACATGCTAAATTTTTAAAAATTTACGAATTGATTGTTTTTTTAACCAAAGTATTTTAACCAAAGAAAATTGATCTTATTTTTACCTTCTGTTTTTATCCCTTTTTAACACGTGGTAAAATTGAACGTGGTGACAGCCCTGACGTTGCCCTAGTTGTCGACGGGGCTATAATAATCTTAATCTTAATCGAACACTGCGCTAACATTGCGGAGGGTTTTCAGACAGAACCACAGATCCATCGAGCCCAGTCAGAAACCATGCGACTGTCCAGTATGAAAATACACATGCACAGTCAGATCACACAGACATAGAGAGGAGAGGACAGAGAGAGAGAGACAGAGAGAGAGAGAGAGAGCTACTGAACACTGAACACTGAACACTTTATTTAACAAGGATTAAGATTTTAGGCGAAGCATGTTCTTTCAATCTGTCCTTGGTTAAAAGAAAACCAAACTATTGACTTGAAATTATGAAAAACGAATGGAAAAAAAAGATTACTAACAAGAAACGCATGGGGAGGGAGAGAGAGAGAGAGAAGATGAGAGAGAGAGAGAGAGAGAGAGAGCGAGAGAGAGAGCTTTTTACCATGCTTGAAAACACACACCAAAATGATCGGAAATAAGTTTACCAGGCTATTGTTTAATTAAAAGACAATTAGAAATGACAGTTTATTATATGGGATGAAACTACATGATCTACAGAATATGTAGACTAAAAGGCTGGACACACAAAAGCCATTAAAGAAAGTTAACTATGACATTTTGTATTGAAAACGTACCACAAAAATCGCCATGGACTGTGTAAGCAATTGTGCACAGCAGCGCTCAAGCTCGCGCTCACACAACATCACACACACACACACACAAACACACACACACACACACACACACGTGCAGCGCACACATACACCCCCCCCCCCCGCCCTCCCACACCACACACACGCACATGCATGCACACACAAACACAACAATACACACGGTGCACGCACATATGCACGCACACACACACCACGTGCACGAACATACACACACACACACACACACGTGCACGCACATACACACATGCATACATGTCCTCCTTTGCAACACCCATTGTTTCTCTCCCCCCCCTCTCTCCCTCCCTCTCTCTCTCTCTCTCCCTCCCCCCCCATCTCTCTCTCTCTCTCTTCTCTCTCCTCTCTCTCTCCTCTCACACACACACTGGCACGACATACCACACATGCATACATGTCATTCCTTTGCAACAACATTGTTCTCTCTCCCCACCCTCTCTCCCTCCCTCTCTCTCTCTCTCTCTCTCTCCCGTCCCCCCCTCTTCTCTCCTCTCTCTCTCACACACACACCCCACACACATAAGAAACATACATTTTCTACACACACATACTTTGTTCTTTTTACACACACACACACCTCGCACGCACGTCACACACACACACACAAAAAACCTTAACCACAAAAACAGTACTTGTTATGCATTAAAAAAAAGTAAAGCTATGAACAATGTAAACGAGAGAAAGATCTATTTCGCAAGATTAAATGGCTCAACTTCGATCTGAATTTCGTATAACATCTAAGGTTAATTCAGTGAGATTCTTTTTTTTTGCTAAAAGGCAATATGATAATAGCAGTAAAAGGATGCAATATTTTCAAAGGGTTAATTCTATCGTGCCAGGCCCTACTATGAAATATTGATTGATATATTGTTTGTTGTATAATAGTCGCGACTATTGCCACTTGCCACGTACTGATCCCGATCCTGAGAGGAAAGCACAGCCTGTTTCTCAACTGCATTGGGGTTTTTTCAATAAATAATTCAGTGGTTGCATTTTATGTCATTGTCATAAGAGAGAGAGAGAAGAGAGAGAGAGAGAGAGAGAGGAGAGAGAGAGAGAGAGAGAGAACTCGGATTCGGAACTCGGAATCGGCCTTAGGCCACAATACATATCAAAGGACTGGGGTGAACAAAGAGAGAGAGAGAGAGAGAGGAGAGAGACAATAGATTAAAGGACTCGGAATCGGCCTTTAGGCCAGAATACGTATTAAACTCGGACTGGGAGTTTGGCCACAAGAGAGGAGAGAGAGAGAGAGAGAGAGAGAGAGAGAGAACTCGGACTAGGAACTCGGAATCGGCGTTTGGCCACAATACATATCAAGGGACTGGGTGAACGCGTGAACAAGAGAGAGAGAGAGAGAGAGAGCTCAGACTAGGAACTCGGAAATCGGCGTTTGGCCACAATACATATCAAGGGACTGGGGTGAACAAGAGAGAGAGAGAGAGAGCGAGGAGTGGGAGTGGGGTGGGTTCTTTGTTTCAGTTCTTCTTTCAATCTACCTCCGGAGCCAACAACAGCCTATCCTTATTTCTGGGTGGATGGCACTTCGTGACAGCGCGATCTGAGCTTACTTTAATGGGAAAGCTTGCATGAAAAAACGTTTCCTTACAACGTTTCCACAGACAATGGACCAACCATTCATAGTAGATGTTGAATTAAACCATAGATACTTATACTATGTCAGTTATATTTTATCACGCTGACGTGCGTTAATCCTGTTCCAATGATTATTACTGTGGTGCCTCCTCTGCTTTCTTGAAATTGTTATCGAACAAGACTGATTAAGAAACTATCTCTCTCTCTCTCTCTCTCTCATCTCTCTCTCTCGTCTCTTCAGTCTCTCTCGCTCTCGCTCTCTCTCTCACTCTCATCGCTCTTCTCTCCCTCCCTCCCATCTATCACAAATAAAACAACCATATATATCCTTACACTACACTCAAGCCTTTCTTGCTATAACCCACCATTGTCCCCTCTCTCCTCGCTCTCTCTCTCTCGTCTCTCCTCTTCCATGCTCCATCTCTCCTCTCTCTCTCTCCTCTCTCACTCTCACTCACTAACACACAACAACAAAAATCACACACACACAAAAACAGCCACACACAACACACAAACACACACACACACACACACAGACATCACAACACACACAGACGCACACACCAAACAAGCACACACACACACACACACACACACACATACGCACATACACACATAGGAGACACACACACCACACACACACGAACACACACACACACACACAGGCACACACACACACACACACACACACACATACTCACAGGCACACACACACATACACACACCACACACACACACACACACACACGACACACGCGCTGCGCGCGTAACACCATCTGCTAATGTCATACTCGCTGAAGTTGAACAAACTTTCGCCTTAATTGTCAGTCAAAACTGAGAACGAGAATTGAATAACAATAGCAGCCTCAAAACCACGGGGCTTTGTAAATTGTTGGTGCAGGTTGAGTAACATATAATCATGATTGTGCAAAGTTACATGGCACACAAGAAAAAACACAACCGTGAAAAATAAAACGTATATAGGAATTAAAAATGAAAACATACAAGTACAAGAAAACGTCGACGTATTCTAAATTCAGTGCACATTGACTCCAAATACTTCCTTCTATCATGGATGGTATATGTAGACTACTGCACGGTCCATGCTTCCATCTTCTTCATCACCTTTTCTTGTTCATTTTTACAAAGTTCGACTTTTCGTTGCATCTTCAGATGTAGTTCCAGTTTAAAAAACATAATTGTTATACATTCTCCTATATGTCAGTTTTTGGATATGTTTATACAATGCAATACAATGCCACGCCATACAGCAGGCCTACTACGATAGGGCTACAACATGATAATGAAAAATAGAATCATTTATTTAAAAAATTAATTATTGTGATGGTGCATGGTACACCAGACATAAGTCGCTCAGAATGTTTCTTAGCAAAAGCCAAAAACAGGTCAACAAACCCCAAAATATCAATTTTCTATTTAGGACATATTTATTTATACGTTCTATTTTCATGTGTTCTTAACCATTATCCACAACTAACTGAAAGACAATTTTTGTGAACGAGTTGCGGGGGGTGTTTAAAATTTGATTGGGTTTTTTAGTTTTTTTAAATCGAATCAATAGAAACAAAGAGTCAAAATGGTGTCTTCTTTGTCTGATTTCTGCCCACTTCTGCTATTTGGAACGTGAAACTTCCCATGGATATACAATCACAACAATACAAGATGAATCAATTATGTTTCCTGTGTATTGACTCAGGATCTTTGTTGGATCTTTTAGAAACAAAATTTTCAATTTATCATGCCAAACTTCCATTATGTCTGGGTGTTTTCCCCATGCACTTACAGTTACGTTACATTACATACAATACGATACAAAAAATTTTTTTTATTTTACCAAACATTTAAAACAGAATGATATGACTAAATATGTGACCACCAGCAGAACACCCCCCCCCTGTCAAGGGACATTAAGTGTCAAACTGACCATATCTGAGAAAATGATACAATTTGAAAACTTCATACAATTCTCTTTCTAACGATACAAGAAACATTCTTGTATCTTTTATCCGTTCCATAGTTGTGAGCATTTAAAGTTAGTAAGGGTGAGCGTCGGTCATTTTGAGAAAACAGTCTAAAGTCTAGCTTAGCTGAAGAAAATGCATTTACCTACTCGTTTTAAAGCACTTAAAAGACCATTAAGAGACCATATCGAAAACTGTCCTATAGTAATATGAAAGATAAAATGATAGAGAACACGAAAATACCCATAACTCAAAATTCACAAAAAATGAGATTTTTGACTTTCCAAGCCAGTTATTAAAAACTAGCCCATCGACTTAATGCCCCTTTCGTGGTGCTTGGTCACATATATCAAAATGCGGTGCAGCAACAACAATTGAACCTGACACGAAGCGATACGATGCGCCCCCCCGATGCAATACAGAGTAGTTCTATTCAGTGCTTTAAAACGGCACACCGAACTACAGTAAAAAAAACCCACAATTGAACAAAGATTGAATTTGGGGATGATGTTGGGTTGGCTCCCCTTTGGCTCTTATCCATCCAGCGCTAGGCGGGACTGTCGTAATCAACTTTAGTGGACTGAGGGGAGCTAATTAACGGAGAGCTACCTACCTTTGTTCATATCCACAATTTAACACGCTTCAAACAGAATGCAGTGCGCTACACTGGACCACAGTAAAAAAAATAAAAAAAATAAAGTAAAGGTGTCCACAACACACACCTATCGGCCGAAGGGGCAGTGAACTGTTAGAGGTGCATCATCTCAAGGGCGGAGCCCATCCCTCTCCTTCCGCCGCCTTTTACCTTCCCTGAACGAATCAGATACATATTTCACTGCTGGGTGGACAGAGAGGTTATTCAGGCCATAAAAATCCGACTAACCACTCCAAGCTGGACTCGAACATCGCGACCTTCCGCACCGCAGCCGAGCGCTTCTTAACCACTCGACCACGGGCCCCTCTGCTGACCACAGT
>CM065692.1:8730128-8760308 GCA_017654935.2 Phymorhynchus buccinoides
CTCTCTCTCTCTCTCTCTCTCTCTCTCTCTCCCTCCCCATGCGTTTCTTGTTAGTAATCTTTTTTCCATTCGTTTTTCATATTTCAAGTCAATAGTTTGGTTTTCTTTTAACCAAGGACAGATTGAAAGAACATGCTTCGCCTAAAATCTTAATCCTTGTTAAATAAAGTGTTCAGTGTTCAGTGTTCAGTGCTCTCTCTCTCTCTCTCTGTCTCTCCTCTCTCTGTCTCTCTCTCTCTGTATGTGTGTGTGACTGTGCATGTGTATTTTCATACTGGACAGTCGCATGGTTTCTGACTGGCTTCGATGGATCTGTGGTTCTGTCTGAAAACCCTCAGCATGTTAGCGCAGTGTTCGATTAAGATTAAAATTATAGCCCCGTCGACAACTAAGGCCATGTCAGGGCTTTCACCACGTTGAATCTTACCACGTATTAAAAAGGGATAAAAACACAAGGTAAAAACAAAAATCAATGTTTTTTTGTTAAAATACTTTTGTTAAAAAAAAATCATTAGTAAATCTATAAAAATTTAGCAAGTAAAAACATGACACGTCTAGAATTAAAAACATCACAGTAGCTTACATCAAGTGAAATATATTAATCTCTTTCAAGTAATTAAAGATCGTGTCACGGAACAAAATGTTAATCGACTCCGCAGTGTAGTGTCGTATAAATCCCAGCAATCCAAAAGGACATGACGAATGGAAATTGGAGAATCGCATGCTACACTGTAAGGGCGCAGTGTTCGGCCACTCTAGCTAAATACTGACACACTCTGAATCAGAAACATTCTCTCCAGTAGCATTGTGCTTGAGCACCGCAGTAATACTTGTGAGCTACGTATGTGTTCGTTTTTCATTTTTCACTAATCTCCCCGCTGTATTCGACCGACACATTCCGATTTCGGAGGAGCTCAAAGGAGATATTTACTTGGAAGATATTTTTGAAGAAAAAAAGGCAGGAGAATGGGCCCAATAGGGCAGAAAAATAGTAGATCTATGATAGTAAGAAGGGGAAAAGGCAGAGTCAAAGGCCAATAGGGCAGAAAAATAGTAGATCTATGATAGTAAGAAGGGGAAAAGGCAGAGTCAAAGGCCAATAGGGCAGAAAAATAGTAGATCTATGATAGTAAGAAGGGGAAAAGGCAGTCAAAGGCCAATAGGGCAGAAAAATAGATCTATGATAGTAAGAAGGGGAAAAGGCAGAGTCAAAGGCCAATAGGGCAGAAAAATAGATCTATGATAGTAAGAAGGGGAAAAGGCAGAGTCAAAGAGACTGAAGGGCAGAAAAATAGTAGATCTATGATAGTAAGAAGGGGAAAAGGCAGAGTCAAAGAGACTGAAGGGCAAGCCACACGTCAGCTAAAATCGTATGACTGTACGATACGATTCGATCACGTGATCTCGAAGCGCGAATCACATTTGTTCTTGGAGACCACGTGATCGAATCGTATCGCACAGTCGTACGTTTTTTTTTTAGTGGACGTGTGGCTGACCCTTGAGAGCGATAGATTAGAGGAAGTTGCTAGCACAGAACTTCCAGAAGGATGGATGAACTATTTGTAGTGAAAGATCCCCCGGTACCCCCACAGGGGGGGGGGGGGGGGGGGGACGCAATGAATCATATACACAATGCCACGCCAGTTCGTATGAGATTTATTTTTCTGGTCCATTCCACATACAATAATTTTTCCTGTTCCCATTGTAGACCAGCTTGTGTACACCCATATGCACACACATGCACACACACACACACACGCACCCTTACCATAGTATGCAGACATATAAATTTGACTCGTAAAATCGATTGAAGCAGCAGTTCACATACAATTACATTCATTTACATCAAGATATGCAAACATGGACATATACTGCTACAGCAGTAGATGTGGTTAGACTTCACTCACAACACCCATCTTTTAATTAACAACATTATTGGTATGAACCTTACTACCACCGCCAAAATTATAACGGAAATATTACAACATCCCCGAACTCGACTCTTTACACACAAGATGCGAATCAAACACAAAATACATTCAAATCAATTCGGAAAAAAAGAAGAAAATGACTAAAAGTGTTCATGTTATAGGTACAATGGCATAATTATGTACCAAGTGCAGAGCTCTGGCAAAGGCGAACACCCCAATATGTTCAGGCATTACGTATTATTAGGTATTAGGTACTTTATAGTCACAGAGGCGTCTCTGTGAAATTCGGGTTGCTCCCACCTGGAGAGAGTGTCGCAGCCAGAGGCGCGCCACCCAATTTTTTTTTTGCATGCAATTTTTGTGACTGATGAGGAAGGAAAGGGGGGGGGGGGGGAGGAGTAAATTTTGACCAAATGACAACTTTTCGTTGCCACTGGGTTTAACGTATGCTAAGGGCATGGGCACACGGGACCTCGGTTTATCGTCTCATCCGAAATACTCCATGTTCAGACCGTTAAGGCCTAGTGCAAAGTGAGAGAAAAATCCCCTGTACCCAGGTTCGAACTCGGGTTTACTTTACACGAGGCGAACGCGCTACCACTGTGCCACTCTACACCTGCATACATACATACAGACAGACTAAAAACAATACCCATCGCAGACTCTGTCTGGCTGGGTAACAATGTCCAAACATAGACACACCCATGAAAGCATAGAAAGTCTAGTACAGGGACAGGAGAGAGAGTAGTGCGCACACATTTATTCTGATTTGAAATAATAATAATAATAATGAGCATTTATAAGCGCTTATTCTTAAGCAAGCCCTAAGCGCTTACAATTATAAACAAATAAATGAATAACCCTCCATCCACCCACCCAAAAAAAAGCAGTAGAAAAATATGAGAATGTCAAAAATTGCTTCGCGCACGCACACACACACACACCACACACACACATGACACACACACACACACACATACACGACACACACACACATGACAAACACAGACACACACACACAAATGCGCGCAAATTTCAAACATAAACATTGACTGGAAACTGCACTGGCCTTGGCATTGGTTTTGGTACTACTGTTACTGTCACCAGAGACGAGTCTCTGTGAAATTCGGGTTGTTCTCACATGGAGAGCGCATCGCAGCTAGTGCTGTGCAATCTTTTTTTCTTTCGTCTACAGACACCTGCCTTTCAAATTTGTATATTACTCTTTTGTCACGGAGACAGAAAGCCCTCTATAAAAATAGAACCATTTGTCTAAAAATAAAATAGCAAAAAAGTGTAATTTCCTAACAAACAATTCAAATACACTATCAGATTTTTTGTTATAGTAAAGTTTAAATTGCAAGAATGTCGATAATATAAACATCTATAAAAACAATAAGATCTATACAAATGGCATCTTCAACAGAAAATCAGCAAGCAATTTTAATGATTTCCAAATAATTTAAAAAAATCGACAATAACAAAAATAAAGCCATGGAGCAAACCAACAGCAGCTCTGCACGGAAAAAAACAACACATAAAAAAATATATATACAGCAACATTTTCTGCAAGCAACTCTGGAAAAAGCAACAGTAAGAAAAATTAATTTATAAAGAATTGGTAAGATTTTTCTCTTAATCCTGGGACATAAAATCTTATAATAGACACTTCAGATGCTAAAACAGGGGAGAATGAGACAGTGGGTGTCGAAGATGATGAAAGTTCGGTTAACGTCCTCCGGCCTGGAACAGGCACATATGGGACATTGATAAACATAAAGATACTGGATGATCCTGGAGGTACTGCAATACCAGGAAAGTCCCGAAGGTTTGCTTAACAATCAAGACGTATTGACTTAACATGAATTTAAATTTGTTGTTATAAAGACGTCTTCAGGAACATTGTTTTTAAGGGTTCTGCCAATACAGCCTGAAACAAACCAACTCCGAGACAATGGGTTCGTTACACACTCTCTCCTCATGAGACACGCTAGGCAGGAAAAGCTCTCCGATGAAGACCTTCGATAGAAAGGTAAGTAATATGGGACGATATCAATAGTGAAATCTAAATATGTTTCAGATTGATATTGCTTTATTTCAAACCTCACGCTTAATACCCATTCGAAAAAAACATTATCCTACAAAATAAATTAATATAAGCCATTGATTCATCCTTCTAAAGGTCATGGAACTGTCCAACATAATTGTCTTCTTTTTCCTTTCTCAGAGTGACTGCTTTTCGACTGTCCGAAGGCTACTTACACGTTTGTCGCACCACATCAGAGACCTGAAAACTCAGTCTTTGACCACGTACAGATTAATCTTGAAGAGTCTTTCACCACGTACAGATCCATCTTGAAGTGTCTTTGACCACGCACAGATCCATCTTGAAGTCTTTCACCATGTACAGATCCATCTTGAAGAGTCTTTCACCACGTACAGATCCATCTTGAAGAGTCTTTCACCACGTACAGATCCATCTTAAAGAATGAGGTAACGAACGTCTTGTAACCAAAAAATGTACACTTTCTTTCGTTGTTGCAGACACAAAACTGTGCGTTAGCAAACAAAGCGCACAAAAAACTATTAAAAGCTTATACAACTATTTTTTGTTGATGGTTGGGGGTTTTTCCCATAAGACTCCAATTTTCACTTGGACAAGTTACAGAATGTATCGCTAATTACAATGCTGAGAGAGAGAAAAAGTTTGCAGTTCTCTTTAACCCCTTGACTACCAGAGAAAATTAAAGAAAAATCATTGGGTAGATCATGCCATGAAAAAGACAACTGATATAGCAAACTGGTCTGGGGATATGGACCTCTTGATTGTGTAAGAGCAAAAGCCAGCATATCAGGGTTATTCCTCTTCATCCGATGACATCATCAGTTATGTCATCAGGTCAGTACGTGATACGTTGGTGACATTCAAGGGGTTAATGCTGAGAGTAAAACCAGCAACATCTGAGGAGAGGCCAGAGATGACTAAAGACATTGCACAATTCCCTAATCTGATGCCACTGAAAACCATGTGGGGAAAATGATGAAATAAAATAGCAGAAGCGAGGAAAAACAACAAGTGTTTTCATTCTATACACACACACACACACACACACAGAGAGACACACACATGCACGCGCGCATTGACAAACGCAAAACCTTTACAAGATTCTGATACCTGTCACGATTTATGTCATGAAATGAAATACAGTGGAGCCTCCCTTATAAGACCTTCAAAAATCATCCATAATGTCTTATAAGAGAGGGGTCTTATGAGGGAGGTAATTTTGATACTTACAAAGAAGGGGCGCAATGTCTCAGAGAAGTAGGTCTTATGTGGGAGGGAGTCTTATAATGGGAGGTCTTATAAGGAGGTTCCACTGTACTAACAACACATACAAGTGAGCAATCGGGTCTTTTTTTGTCTTTTTTTTTTTTTGGGGGGGACATTAACTCTTTTTGTACCTGTATTCGCCCACGACATCACCATACACTCCCACCAAATGCAACAGCATTGACTGCTAAGTGGCCTGCCATGTGTTTATCTACTTTTAGAGCGTATGTCACTGTTTTTGTCCGTTACACCAATGCCTTTACCAGACCTGGTTACCCCCTACACAAGTCTTGAGTACTAGTCTGGATAGCTGAAATGAGTAGTTTGGGTGCAATACGTGCAGTTTTATTCATTAAACCATCAAACAATGTTCACTGAAAATGAGTAGTAATCAAGAATTAAAGAGCATTATTTTCAATTTTGAAGAGTAGTAGAGGTCCAAATTGAGTATACTACTACTCGAAAAGAGTAGAGTAAACAGGTCTGATGAGCACTCGAAAAAAAAGTCACTCTCCTCATGTCGGTTGATATGCAACAAACAACAACAAAAATCAAAACATACAAGAGTCAATTCACACACATACACACATGCATATCTTGATAGGTACACAAAAACAAAAGTATGTGTGCCTGCGTGTGTGTGCACACACACATACACATACACATACATGCAAAGATGCAATTTTTTTATGTGTATGCCGAAAAACAAATTTCTTCACTTGTTTGGAGACAATAAAATTGTGGAATTGGAATTGGAATTGGAATTGCAAGCATATACGCACATGCACACACACACAAACACAGATACAGACACACACACTCCAAAATGAAATGCAAAGCCATGCAGTAAACCGCTGAACAGCATAAAATGTAACAGCCAAGTTTACATCCCATTACAAAACAACACAGCACCATTTGTTTTTTCAGTAACTGTTGACACAGAAATGCAACAACACGAGATAGATGTAAATGTAAGGGGTTCTTCTTCTTCTTCTTCTTCGATCGCTCAGACAGTTTCCTGTTAATTATGAGCGCAGATGCGTCATGCTGCCATTATGCGCCCAACTAAGAAATAGTTAGGCCCAGCAAGTCCGACTTCGGCTGGAGGAAATGTTTTTGAAAGTGTTTCGTGAAAAAAGGCAGGAGAATGGACCGGTGAGGCAGAAAGATAGTAGATGACAGTAAGCAAAGGGAAAAGGCAGAGTCAAAGAGAATGACAGATGGGAGGAAGTTACAAGCACAGAACTTCCAGAAGGTGGGGGCACTATTTATACAAAAGACCCCCCGGTATCCCCACCGGGGGAATGTAAGAGGTTGACTTAAGAACGGAACAACAACATTTAAAAGTCAGTGGAAGGAGAGGATGCAAGAATGGAAGAACAAAATATCAAAGTAAGCAGAAGGAATTAGATGCAAGAAAAGAACAAAACCTACATGTAAGCGGAAGGAACTGAAGCAAGAAAGGATCAACAAAATCTATCGGTAGTAGGTCAACGGTAGGGGTCATCCACAGTCAGTGCTTCCATCCACGAACAATCAAGGAGTGGAACGACCTGCCATCACCGGCAGTGGAGGCCAGAACTCCAGAGAGTTTTCCAGCCGGAGTCTGGAAATTCCTCAAACCGCCTACTGCACCTGCTGCAGCTGGTGGCCCCACTCAGGGGTCATCAGTCTAACAACCAAGCAAAAGTCCCCCCTCTCTCCCCCTCCCCTCCCCTGCAGATTCCCATCAAGCTAGGCGTTTTCCTTTTGTCTGTCCTCTCTCCTCTTTCTTTAATCTTTGGCCTCCTGGCCCTTTCTTCCGGCATATGTGGATGAACCTCCCCAGTTCCATGGCATAATAATCAGTGTGTTGACTGTGGCCACGCACTGCGAAGAAGAAGAAGACCCAGCATTGAGGAATTCATAATTACTCAACTTCAGCAACATTTGTGAAAGGTTTGTTTTGTTTTGTCTTTGTTTTTTCTTTTTTTACTTTTGCTAAGTGCTAAATAAAATTATTACACAAAACTAACTTTACACCAAAGTCGGAAGCAGATCTACCAAAAGCCCCAAAAAGAGTTTTTCGATTCGAGAAGAAAAAAATGGAGGAAATGGCAGGAGTGTGAAAAACAAAACGAAAAAATAGAATAAAATATAACGAGCAGCAGTAACACACCAGCAACACGAGGATCTCAAAAACTGATTTTGGAAATGTACTACGGAACGGTTGGTACAGACACCCGGTGGGTCAGTCACCATACACAGCATCTCTCACAGCGGCGGAACGCGCAACGTTCAGCGATGAGGCTTTATACTGAACATTCTCTGCCCCCGACTTGGTGTACTGAACCCGTGCACGCCACTTACGTAAAGCTATCGTCGTTGCGTGGTACGAAGCAGCAGTATAAAGCCCCATTAACACAGCAGCGCATTAGCTGGTAAGGATTGGGGTTGGAGTGAGGTGGAAGGGATATTTTTGTTGTTAAGGAGGAAGCTCAAAATAAAATGTTTAACAAAACAAACAAAACATACAGACAAGCCGTGGTACGCTATTTTATATCAAATACATTTTTTAAATTTTTAATCTAGAACCTATGTACATCAAAAGACCGCCAAACCTGCAAAATTCATAACAGGATCAAGTACAAATCATGACTCACAAAAGGCTTCAAAATATAACACACACACACACACACACACACACACGCACACACATATACAAACACACACACACACAAACTTGATTGTCCGTTGATTCCACTTGAACAGCCATATACATTTTTTTTTAAAGACTTTCTACCTACTACGTCACAAGACACAGACATTATTACATTCCGTATCTTTCTGACTATACAGCGCACCTTATTATAAGGCACACCCCTCAAATTGTACACCAAATTCAGATTTTGTTATTATAGTTTCTTACTATATTGTAAGTCATATTATAAAGCGCAGGGGTCTCAGTCTGGGGAGAAGTATTTTTTGGACTACAAGGCGCACCTGACTATAAGGCGCACCTCCCAAATTTTACAAAAAATTCAGATTTTGTTATCATATTTTCTTACTATATTTGTAGTCATATTATAAGGCGCAGGGGTCTCAGTCCGGGGGAAAACGTATCGCCTTATAGTCCGAAAAATGCGGTACATGATCCTCGGGAGAAACGCAGAGGGCGCTTGCCAGTCTTCCTGAATCCTTTAGTGGTAATGCCTTCTGGCTTTCACCCTCACATTTATGGAAGAAATTATCACTTTTCCCACCCAGGACAATTTCCACCTTTTCTGTACCCACCCGGACTTTATCCATCCTATGTCTTTTCCCATCCAGACTTTTCCAACCTAGGTCTTATCCCACCCGGATATTTCCCACCCTATGTCTTTTCCCACCCAGACATTTCCCACCCTACGTGTTTTCCCACCTGGACATTTCCCACCCTAGGTCTTATCCCACCCGGACATTTCCCACCCTATGTTGTCTTTTCCCACCCGGACATTTCCCACCCTGTCTTTTCATACCTGGACATTTCCCACCCTAGGTCTTATCCCACCCGGACATTTCCCACCCTATGTCGTCTTTTCCCACCCGGACATTTCCCACCCTGTCTTTTCATACCTGGACATTTCCCACCCAAGTACTGAAGTAGGCAACACATGTATTTATGGATGGATGGATGCAAGTCTCATTCTCTGTGTCTCTCTGTATCTCTGTCTCTGTCTCTCTCTGTCCCCCTCCCCCCCCCCCCCCTCTCTCTCTCTCACACACACATACACAAACCTGCAAGCAAAACATGCATGCACATACACACACACAACACAAGCGTTTCCACAATAGAGTTTTTTACACACATCCAAAATTTTGGGTGGGAAAAGTCTGAGTGGGAAAAGACCTAGGGTGGGAAAAGTCTGGGTCGAAAACGTCTGGGTGAGTAAAGACCTAGAGTGGGAAAAGTCTGGGTGGGAAAAGTCCGGACACCTTATGTAACTATCAGACCTGTTTACCCCCTACACACAATCTTGAGTAGTCTGGATAGATGAAATGAGTAGTTTTTTGAGTGAAATGAGTAGTCCTCTTCATTAAAACCATCAATGTTCACTATGAGTAGTTTGAGCATTATTTTCAATTTTGAAGAGTAGTAGAGGTCCAAATTGAGTAGAATACTACTCGAAAAGAGTAGAGTAAACAGGTCTGAACTATCCTCTGTACATTCATAAAATATATTAATACAGTATAAAAAACATTTAATAAAACATCCAAAGCATAAACTACTCTCCGAGACTTAAAATGTGCAGTGACTATTTCAGCCTGATTCTTTTGAAAAAATGCAAATCTAATCGAAAAGAAGTGAAAGAGAAATCTGTTCCAAAACAATATAATTGTATTTACCGTGTTTTACGGACTATAAGGCGATACTTTTTTCCCAGACTGAGACCCCGGCGCCTTATAATGTGACTGATAAGAATCTGTTTAACGTCCTCCGGTCTGGAACAGACACATATAGGACATTATTAGATATAAAGATGGTGGGAATGATCCTGGAGGCAATGCCTGGAGGCAGTGCAACACCAAGAAAGTCCCGAATTTCTAACAATACAGATGTTGTGACAGATAATATCCAGGAATGGGAATTGGAAAAGTTACAAAAAGCTGAAAAGTGGAGGTCTGGGGGCCACAAAAGGACCCTAGTAGGGGTCCAGGGGGTAAACCTGAAGCTTTTTTGGTAACTGAAGCCCTAAAGCAGCTTTAGAATGGATAAATCTAGTAGTTGGGTTTTTTTGGGGGGGTTCGGCGGAAAAGCAATGTCATTTTGGTTTAAATTTGCTGTTTGGCGGACAATTCCCATCCCTGTATATCGTAAGTAAATAGGGTAACATCAACTTATTTTTGTGTTAAATTTGGGGGGTGCGCCTTATAATCAGGGACAAAACAATAAAACATCATCAATAAACAAATAAATATGATTTAAAAAATACACTTTAAGGATAGACTCCACAAAATGGGAATGCCAGGAATATAGTAGTGAAAACGGTTTGACATTATCTTGTCAAAGATGCATGCACATGAGTGCTCTCTCTCTCTCTCTCTCTCTCTCTCTCTCTCTCTCTCTCTCTCTCTCTCTCTCTCTCTCTCTCTGGTAAAGGTAAAGATGTGCCACCCCCCCTGCATTTCTCGGTTAATTGTATTTTTCCGTTTTTGCCTTTCTTACCATACATAAAGCTGTATTTTAGGAACATTTTTAGCTAATAACCTTTTTGGAATACTAACCCTAACCCTAACCCTAGCCCTAACCCTAACCCTAACCCTACCCCCCACTATGTACTGCAGTACACCGCGATTTGTCACAGTTGTGGTTCGTTGCGTTTTTCCGTCTTATAGGGTGGGGGTTAGGGTTAGGGTTAGGGATAGGGTTAGTATTCCAAAAAGGTTATTACCTAAAAATGTTCCTAAAATACAGCTTTATGTATGGTAAGAAAGGCAAAAAAGGAAAAATACAATTAACCGAGAAATGTAGGGGGGGGGGGGGGGGGTGCACATCTTGACCTTTACCCTCTCTCTCTCTCTCATATATGAGTACATACAGAATAGCAATTTTATCTCTTCACTTCACAATATGTGCACAATGAAAAAAAATTTCAAATGAGCGGAATTTTTTTTATAAAGAAATGAAACCTGTTTTTATATTGCTATTTACAATATATATTGCAGGGCCTAAACATACCAGGAATCGTGAGAAGTACACATTTTGGCATTTTACCAAAATCGCTTTGTTCTACTATCAACGGAAATTGCAATGCATTGTATAATTACCGTTCTCTGGTCACAATAAAACACTAACATCAAGAGGAAGGATTCTGCCACTCATGTTACAAAAAATACCAGAGTTAGGCATCGTGCACATTTACGAAAAACTTCCGTACAGAAGCCCATCCGCAATCCATAATATAAAAAAATTAGGAAGTAAGAAATATGAAGGAGTGTGCACGTTACACATTAAAAACCCATCCGCTATATCCCATCCGCTATATCCCATCCGCTATATCCCATCCGCTATATCCCATCCGCTTCTTTCTTACTTTCTTTTACTTATTTGTGGAATGCGGGTGGGTTTCTTTACAGACGCTTTCATAAATGTGCACAAGCCCTAAAAACACAAAAGAAAAGGAAGAGAAGAAAAAACAACACAATTGCCCATCAAGGAGAAAAATAAACGAGGGGGGGGTGGGGGGGGGGGGTCAAAACGTCCACCAAACAACAGTATTTAGCATACGACCTTTATGAATATTGAAAAAGGTCAAACAAAAAATCACAATGTGGTGCGTTGTCAATTCGTTGGTCCCAGCAAGTTACAAGAAACGTTGGTTTCAATCAACATTTAAAACAAGTTACAAGAAATGTAAGTTACAAGAAACGTAACATTATGCAATGCCACACCCAAATAAAAACAACAACAACAACAGAACCCATACACACTAACAACATTGGTGTAGCAAGTGACTCCACATAACACATTTGCTTTAATCTCTAAGAAGTTGATCCACTTCCAAACAAATAACTTCCAGAATCTCACGTTCTGTCTGTATCACAGCCCAACCCCTCCTCAAACAGCAAATCAAATCTCAAAGCAAACAATTTGTCCTTAGCTCTCTCTCTACACCTCACTCCCCCGTGGGGATACCAGGGTCTTGCATTTTGTACATATAGTTCCCCCACCTTCTGGAAGTTCTGTGCTTGTAACTTCCTCTGATCTGTCACTCTCTTTGACTCTGCCCTTTTCCCTTTGCTTACTGTCATCTACTATGTTTCTGCCTTACCGGTCCATTCTCCTGTCCGTTACATGTTTGCCTTACCAGTCCCATTCTTCCTGCCCCCTTACATGCTGCCTTACCAGTCCATTCTCCTGCCCTTACATGTTTCTGCCTTACCGGTCCATTCTCCTGCCCTTACATGTTTTCTGCCTTACCGGTCCATTCTTCCTGCCCTTACATGTTTTCTGCCCTTACCGGTCCATTCTCCTGCTGCCCCGTTACATGTTTCTGCCTTAACCGGTCCATTTCCTGCCCTACTACATGTTTTCTGCCTTACCGGTCCATTCTCCTGCCCTTCGACATGTTTCTGCCTTACCGGTCCATTCTCCTGCCTTTTTTTCAATGAAACGCTTTCAAAAAGATTTCCTCCAGCTGAAGTCGGACTTGCTGGGCCTAACTATTTCTTAGTTAGGCGCATAACAGCAGCATGACGCATCTGCGCGAAATCGTAATTGACAGGAAACTGTGAGCGATCGAAGAAGAAGAAGAAGACTCTACACCCTCACAATGACTTTCATTACATTAACAATTCGCTTCCAGTATCTAGGTTTCTCTACCTACATTTGTTCGTTCGTTTGTTCGTTCTTATATGTTCTATGTGTACAGGATTTGTTACTGATATATTTATCATATAGAGTACCAAGGGGGGTTGCGTACCCCTCAAAATAACGCAAACAATGACACAAGCATGACATTGATTTCTCTACAATCTCTACGATTTCAAGGGGGAGGGGGGGGGGGGGGTACGTGCATACCCAAACAACACGCAGACCTGCTAGTACTCTATACCGTACTTAACAAATCATTCATCTATGGTCTAGTCTCATACAACGTTCCTCTCAATGGCGCGCAACAACAAAAACAAATGTTCAACGTTCAATTTCATAATAGATTTTCAATGTCTAATTTTTTTTTTTTAAACCATAGGACATCATTTATAATAAATATGTTCACAGTTTTTGTGCAGATTTATTTTACAATATTTTTTTTCTCATCTTAATTCTAACAATAGATGTAAGTTGTGTGCTGATGCAAACAAAAACAAATCATGAAATGTTTGTTTGTATATTTTGTCGAGCACGTTTTATAAGCCTTGGCCTCTTGTGCTCGGTTATACTGATTTATTCGTTGCTGCAAGTGTCCGTAAATATAAAAAGTTATTTAAACCAAACAAAAACAAAGTAAATCCAAATTCATAAGCGAATATGAAATAGTGAGGCCAAGAGAGAGGATATAGTGAAATGAATAAGGGGAAGGAACTTCTCATAATTAACTCCCTTTTTACCAGTTATTTATGGCACCGATTCGCCTAGCAAAGTGAAAGTAGTTGCCACAACAATACAGACCCAAGTTCAACCTAAATTCCTAAGGTTTTAGATTCACTCAAGTGTGTACTGTTTCTTTTCTGACATCTGTTTCACAAAGGCTTTCTAATCATTTTGTTATTTCATTTTGTCTGGAAGCAGATTCTAGTTAGTCGTTGATAGTGCTGTCAACAGCTAGGGTCACCTCAGGACTGTCACCACATAAAGTTTAAACAGCGTTTAACGCAACAATGTAATACTGACGTCACAGATCCTGGTTGTTATCTCTTTTAAGGACGTTTGTTGAGACGCTATCGTTAGGTTAGGAGCACAATTGCCAAGCTCACTTTTTGACATTTTGAGAATAAGAAAAACCTCCATTGCAATTCCGATACATATACCATAACTTAACATTTAAGAAAATTATGTCAGTGATGATTTTGGATTGTCCAAGCTTTTGGTATTTGGGTGTTTGGTATTTGGTATATTCTAGTCACAGAGGGTTATCTTTGTGAAAATCGGGCTGCTCCCACCTGAAGAGCGCGTCACAGAAAAACGCAGCATCTTTTTTTTGGGGGGGGGAGGGTGAGGAGGGAAAGGGGGCAGACTTGGGAAACCTAGCTATCAATTTGGTCATACCAGGCAGCAGGATTTCTCCATGCTCTTATCGACTTTTTACTGCCGTGGGATTTTTACGTGCGTAAATCACACAGGTCAGACTTGCTTTAAGTCCCCATCCAAAAGACTCGACTGTTCAGTTCGATTTTTCTGTTGAACCAGAAAGAAAGGGCGAGAATGGGATTCAAACCCGGGTCACTCACACGCATTGAAATTGGCAGGCGAATGTCTTAACCACTCTGCCACTTTCCTTTCTTCTGACAGCAGGTGAAGACTTATTCAATCCACTGCAACTGTTATCACAAAATTGCCCAAGTCAGAAGTAGTCTACACATTTCTCACTTTTTCCATGTCTGTGATTATTATGTCCTTTTTTCAACAAACACTTCGCTTTCCATTGGCCTCTGCAACTAGTGTTATTAACGCCCTTGACAGTGAGAGTGAAGCCCTTGTTGGTCAGTGCTGACAAGGGCATTCACTCTTGCGAAAGGCAGCCATTTAGTGGCCTCAAATAGGGTTATTGGCAAGAGTTACGCCCTTGTTTGGTCAGTACTCAACCATCTTCCCCCACCCACCAAGGGCATTCACTCTTGCAAAAGGTGTTCTTTGCAGTATCCAATAGGCATTAAAAAAAATCTGTAGAAGCAAACTTTTCACTCGCCTGTTTTGGTTTAACCCCTCGACTGCTAGAGAATTTTTTTTTTAAGTCATTGGGCAAATCATGCCAGGAAAAATACAACTGATAGAGCCAATCTGGCAAAATGGTCTATGGATATAACTCTCTTGACTGTGTTAGAGCAAAAGCCAACATATCAGGGTTATTCCTCTTCATCTGATGACGTCATCAGTGATGTCATCAGGTCAGTATGCAATACGTTGGTGGCAGTCAAGGGGTTTTAAAAGCTTTCACTAAAACAAAACATAAAAGTTATTTCTAAAAGTTTTAACAGTAGCTTTTTGTGCAATGATTTATTTTTTCAAATTCTGCACAAAAGTAATGTTACAACTTGCTTAAGATGAGTAATTTGTTTTTAAAATATGTAAATTTTCTGCCCAAGACCATACTTTTGCTATTCCTAGATATATACCATATTCTAAATCTAAAAGACAGTGGGAAAAGCATAATATAATTTTAAAAAATAATAGAAAATTTAAAAAAAAATTGTCTACCAAACATTCCGTTTCCATGGGAACACAAGAGCTGCTGGTAGTACGTCTGTCCCCATAATGATCTCAGCAAAAGTCACAAACCATGGAGCTGAGAATGTACAGAAGAAAACACCTTTCTTGGATAAAAATCACACTTAAAGACCCACCAGATCACGTCAAAATCACGGGTTTCCTGGTGGTTTTCCCCTCTTATAGCTGGTAAGGAATCTTGTTTTGACCATGTTTGACTCCTATACAAATGTCCCCAAATTCAAAACGAAGCATCATTAGAGCAGCCTCAATTTGATGTTGGGGTAATTTGTATGTGGGTCACAGTTACCCGAAAAAAAACCAAGGGACTTAATCGTGTGCGTCAGTGTGTCTCTAAAAACTTTTAGGTTTGACATTCTCTCTCTCTCTCTCTCCCTCTCTCTCTCCATATATCTCTCGCTTCCTTTCGCTATACATAATAAAATTTGCTATGGATCTACAAAAATGGTGTGGCGTGAACTGGTTAAAGCATTGTCCTCAATGGAACATTGTCAACAACACACAAATTTCACCATTTCGACGCGAGAAGAGAGAGAGAACAAATCTGCGGTTTTTTGTAGTTTAGCCCAACCCTAAAAAATCCCCAAAAACATCATTAACATTGAATTCTCTTAGAACTCACTCAATCTCCTCACTCATACACATCCTTACATTCTCTTTGGCCAAAAAACTCCAACTTTACTTTTAAACCCTTGACTGTTAGAGAAAATGAAAGAAAAAATCATTGGGCAAAGCCATGCCATGAAAACGACACTGATAGCGCCAATCTGGCAAAAGGTCTGGGATATAACTCTCTTGACAGGGTTAGAAGCAAAAGCCAGCATACAGAGTTATTTCTCTTCATCTGATGACATCACCAGTGATATAATTATCGCGGGAATGAGATTAACATTGATAGCACAGGGTTAAAAAATAAAATAATCCTTGTTGCTGACTGGCCCGTTAAGATTTAGTTTTTAAAAAATGTTGGGACCAATCAGACAAGAGCTTACGATATTTTTCTGTTAAAAGTTTTGTAAAATCGTTTCTTAGACCCTTTTTGGTGCCAATGTCATGCACGCGCAGAACGCCACTCTCGTGAAACTCACCCATGGTATTTCAGTTTCACCTAGCTATCGCACATCAACAAAAACCAGTCCCACCAACCCCCCTCAGTGGAAAACCCTCCATTCCCTCAGTTGAAAACCCTCCAATCCCTCAGTTGGAAAACCCTCCAGTCCCTCAGTGGAAAACCCTCCAGTCCCTCAATGGAAAACCCTCCAATCCCTCAGTGGAAAACCCTCGTCCCTCAATGGAAAACCATCCAGTCCCTCAGTTGAAACCCCAGTCCCTCAGTGGAAAACCCTCCAGTCCCTCAGTGGAAAACCCTCCAGTCCCTCAGTGGAAAACCCTCCAGTCCCTCAGTGGAAAACCCTCCAGTCCCTCAGTGGAAAACCCTCCAGTCCCTCAGTGGAAAAACCCTTCCAATCCACTCAGTGGAAAACCCTCCAGTCCCTCAGTGGAAAACCCTCCAGTCTCTCAGTGGGAAACCCTCCAGTCTCCCAGTGAAAAACCCTCCAGTCTCCCAATGGAAAACCATCCAATCTCTCACAGGAAAACTCTCCAGTCTCTCAGTGAAAAACCATCCAAAACCCTCCTGTCTCTCACTCAAAAACCCTCCAGTCTCTCAGAGGAAAATCTTCCAGCCTTTCAGTGGAAAACCCGCCAGCCTCTCAATGGAAAACCCACTGTCTCACTTTGTCATACACATCGACAGACAACCAACCCAGTCCCTCAGCGGTAGAACCTAACGTCTCACCGATTTCTGCACATCAGCAGACAACCAACCCAGTCCCTCAGCGGTAGAACCTAGCGTCTCACCGATTTCTGCACATCAACAGACAACCAACCCAGTCCCTCAGCGGTAGAACCTAGCGTATCACCGATTTCTGCACATCAACAGACAACCAACCCAGTCTCTCAGTGGTAGAACCTAGCATCTCACCGATTTGAGCACATCAACAGACAACCCAATCTGTCAGTGGGAAAACCCAGTGTCTCACCGATTTGAGCACACCCCAAACACAGCATTCTCTCAGCGTCTCATTCCTGTCGTGCACACACACACACACACACCCACACACATACAAAAACACACAGATACCAAACAAACAGCGCACCACCACACCACGGCCTCTCAGCCGAAGACCTGACGATGGTGGCTCCAGTCCATCCATCCATCCATCAACGTCAGTCTGAGGAGCTGCTGTTGCCGCACACGGTATCGGTGGTGTCACTGGCCGAGGCCTGACCCTCATCAACCTTCTCACCCACTTTCAACCGGCTCACCCCATCACCCTCACCGTCCCCTCCTCCTGGGATCTGGGGGCGGCTGTGCCCCCGGGGAGGAAGCGGCGGCGGCGGCGGACAGGGCCTGGCGGTGCAGGAGGTGGGGGATGTCGTGGCGGAGGGCCTCGGGGACCAGAGTCTTCAGGGCGCCCACCGCGCTCAGCAGGGCCGACCGCTCCAAATCCACCGCCTGAGCGACACGCCTAGCACAAAAAACAAAGACGCTTAGTCATTTAGCATCGTTGACATACCCGGGGACAAAAAGACTCCAGGGATCATCCCAACAGTCGAAGCACTTAACTTGAACACTATGGTACAAATGCATCAGCTGGCAGGGCTCCCGAGGACCCCCATTTGAGGGTCTATGAAGAACTAAAATCCTAAAGGAACCCTCTAAAAAGAATGTTCTGGGGGTCCCAGGGATTGCACTATAAAAAAATTAATCTATTTAGCATCCACAATGCCACTGGGACCCTCTATCCCGCCTCTGGGACCCTCAAAACTGTAAGTGAAGGAGTCCCTGGGACCCCGGGTTTTGCGGGACGAGTGGGAGCCCTGGACAACAGCGCGCAATGAGAGCATTACGTGTGTGACTTCTTTTTTTTACTATCACCTGCCACATGGGCAGCCACACTCCGTCTTCGGGGGAGTAATTTAGTATAAAAGTGTTTCTTTTTCTTGTCTTTCTTGTGTGACGTTCGCTCAGACAGTTTTATCCAGTTTACGATGCGTCCTAAGCACTGCATTATGAGCACTAACTAAGAAATTAAGTTCGGCCCAGATGTCCCGAATTCGGATGGAGAAAATCTGTGCAGGACTCTTACAGAACAAAAAGGCAGCGAGTATGAGGCCAGTAAGACAGAAAGATAGCAGATGACAAGCATACTACGGGCTATTTGGCCCGATTGAATACACAGAGGCAATACTTTCAGGCTGGGCCAGTCTTGGGCCAGAATACCATGCAAGAGTTAAAAGGGGCGCCCTGATGGATGAGGCTTTGCCAGAAAACACGTCAAGATCAGCAGGAAAACAACACCCTTTACAAAGATCAAAACACTCACATTGCTCTGGTTTCCTATAAATCAAAAATCACAAAATTGCGCGAACCCTCCTTGGCGGAGGGCGGGGAAGTCAAATTTCTTTGAACCAAAGAGAAGGCGTTTTGCCTGTCCTTTTTGAATGGCAGCCTGTGTTTAGACCAAATGACGTTGGCACGAAAATTTTTCCAATACCAAAGCCATTTTATTTTATTTTATTTAAATTTTTATTAAAAACCCACCCAGGTTTTTATTGTTTGGGAAGGAGTTTCGCTCACAATGAAGGAAATAGCTCCTTTTTTTTTTTTTACTGCACTACAAAGAAAAGGAAGCTTCAACCACAATGAGTGGCCTACACCCACCCCATCCAAAATGGCATCTCCTCTCCGGCATCTCCTCCAAGGAGTAATCGCCGTTTTGATGGTTTAATTTCCAAGAAACCAGAGCAAAGTGTGTGATCCGATCCTTGAAAAGGCTGTCTTTCTGGTGACTCGACGTGCTTCTTGCAAAAACTCAACCGTTTCGAGCAACTTTAAAAGGAAAACAACAAACCAAACAAACAAAAAACAGATATTGATACCTTGAGCTTGTCCTCGTTGACGCGGTGTTCGTGCGCAGTCATCTGCAGGCTGTGCACCTGGCTGTTGCAGCGCTGCAGCTTCCGTATCAGCTTCCATGTTCTGCTGATGCAGCGGCGCACGTCTGCTGCAGGGCGCCCACGCAGGGAGGCCGGGGCTACTACTCTCCGGTGCCATGAGGCGGCCAGGCAGCGGAGGGGTGGTGGTGGGTTGGGCGGGGGGAGTAGCAGCATACTCCTCGCTGAACACGTGTACTCCACCTGTAGGCCTGCGCTGCTGCTGATGTCCAGCCAAACGCCTGGAAACCCACAACAACAACTGATGTGAACGACAACGAACAAAATTTAACGTCTACGGCCTCTTGGACCTGAAGGGCACATATGGGGACATGGTGTGTGTGTGTGGTTGGCATGGCAGGTACGAGGTATCCACCCAGTGTCCCAGAGGAAGTATCATACGACTATGGGTGCATCTGGCTGAAAGGAAAAACCGGAAGTTGGGGCCAGGGGCCGACAGTCCCTGGTGGGGTAACGGGGCAACGCCGGTGGGGGGTTTCGGGGGGTTTGCCCCAGATGCAAGATAATTCATAAATTAAAGGAGAAGGAGGCATTCCAAGGCATAGACTAAATTTGCTTGTAAATCGCTCAGATCACGATCCGGTATAACACGGGTGTTTTTTTGTGTAATTTTCTGTCGAATTTTTTAAAAAATGAACTTCCGTTTTTGGGCAAAAAAGGAAAAAAAAAGGATCCGTCCCCAAACGGAAGCAGAGCCAACCCAACTGAGGGGGGTGAGACCTGGTTGAGGTACTCTATCATCGACGTGGGCCATCGCCTGGGCAGGGGGTCTTGAGGAAGCGACCCACGCCCTCGACAGGATTTGCACGCAGGATCAGCTCCCGGTGTTTCCAGCAGATCAGGGACACATTGAAGCACTCGGGGCCCTGGATGAAGATCAGGTCTGAACACACACACACACAAACACCCAGCATGAAGGAAGGCAAGCCACAGGTGTACAACACTATGCATGCACATAGGCAGTCATCAAGGACACCTGCGAAGATCACATCGGGGCCTGAGGAGATCAGGTCTGGAACACCAAACACAACAAAACAATGCATGAAGGAATGCAGCACACAGGTGTGCATTACAATACGATGCATGGCAGGCAGCATCAACGACACCTTGAAGAATCACCTCGGACTGGATGAGATCAGGTCTGGAACACCCACACATGGGTAGCAGCATGAAAGAATGCAAGGTGGCATACATTAGGCATGCGAATAGGCGCATCAGTAACACCTTGAAGATCACCTCGGGCCTGATGAAGATAGTGTCTGCAAACACACAACAAGCATGAAAGAGTGCAAGCACACAGGGTGATACATTACGCCTGAGCAAAAGGCTGCATCAGCGTCACTTGAAAGATCACCTTGAGGGATCCTGGATGAAGATCCGGTCTGGAACAACGCCACACACAAACACACAGATGAAGGAATGCAAGCAAACAGGGTACATACATTATGCAGCGGCAAAGGAGTATCAAGTTACTGAGATTCACCTCAGTGCTGGATGAAAATATGTTGGAAAACAAACACACACACACACACGCAGGGTGCTTGGGCAGTGAATATCTTGTGCATTCCTTGGGAGCAGAGTGATTTCTGGGCGAACACCCAAGGTGCTAGAAGAGTTAAAACCACCCACCACATAAACAGCGGCATCATTCACCAAAGACTGAGCCACGAAGCCAGAGGGAATGTGAGCAAAGAGTGTGAGGAAACAGGGTGTGGCGTCACTGAGGGCGGGGGCATCTCGTGGGTCTCGAGGGACGTCAGTCTTTAGTGGCGTGGAATCAGACGCATCAGGCCTGGTACTAGCTTCACCTGCCACACAAACCACACGCACGCAGCAACCATGAAAGCACATGTACACGTAAGTCAAACATAGAAAACAGCAGTGAAAAAATACTCTCAAAAACGGTTACAAAAAAACAAAAAAAAAAAAACCAATTACATAATCTGAGCTTCAGATTGTACTGCGCGGCCCAGCGTCATGACCCTATTTTAACATGGCGCAGTCAAACCTGGTGGTGCGTCACTAACACTTCCATGGACGGGAACCTCGATCATAGGTCGCAGAACATCTCTATTGTGGAGGACCTCGATATAGGTTCAGCAGAACATTCTATCTGCAGGGGGGAACCTCCGATCATAGGTCAGCAGAACATCTCTATCGCGGGAACTCCGATCGTAGGTTCAGCAGAAAAATCTCTATCTGCCGGGAACCTCGATCGTAGTGTCAGCAGAAAAAATATCTCTAATCTGACGGGAAACCTACGATCATGGTTCCAGCAGAAACATCTCTAGCTGCCAGAACCTCGATCGAGGTTCAGCAGAACATTCTATCTTGAACGGGAACTCCGATAATAGGTTCAGCAGAAAATCGCTATCTGCTGGGAACCTCCAACTGTCGGTCAGCAGAAATCTCTATCTGCCGGGAACTCGATCGTAGGTTCAGCAGACCATCTCTATCTGTCGGGAACCTCCGATCGTAGGTCAGACAGAAATCTCTATCTTGCGGGAACTAGATCATAGGTTCAGCCAGAACATCCTCTAATCTGCCAGGGAAACTCGATCGTAGGTTCAGCAGAACCCATCTCTATCTGCCGGGAACATCCGATCAATAGGTTCAGCAGAACATTCTCTATCTGCAGGGAACCTCCGTATAGGTTCAGCAGAACATCATTCTATTGCAAGGGAACCTCGATCATAGGTTCAGCAGAACATTCTATCTGCAGGGAAACTCGATCAAGGTTCAAAGCAGAACATCTCTATCTGCCGAGAACCTCCGATCGTAGGTTCAGCAGAGACATATCTATTGCTGGAACCTCCAATCAAAGGTTCAGCAGACATCTATATCTGCCGGGGGGGAACTCCGATCATAGGTTCTAAGCAGAGCATCTCTATCTGCCGGGAACCTCGACGTAGGTACAGCAGAAATCTCTATCTGCAGGGAACCTCCGATAATAGGTTCAGCAAAACATCTCTATCTGCAAGGCACCTATGATCAAGGTCAGAGAAACATCTCTATTGAGGGAACCTCGATCATAGGTTCAGCAGAACATCTTATCTGACGAGAACCTCGATTTAGGTTCAGAAGAACATCTCTATCTGCGGGAACCTCAATCCTAGGGTTCAGCAGAAATCGCTATCTGACCGGGAACCTGACATAGGTGCAGGACAGAGCATCTCTATCTGCGGAACCACGATCGTAGGTTCAGCGAAATCTCTTATCTGCTGGGAAACCTCCCGATCATAGGTTCAGAAGAAACATCTCTAGCTGCCGGGGAACCTCCAATTCTAGGTTCAGCAGAACATCTCTATCTGCGGGAACCTCCGATCATCAGTTCAGCAGAAACATCCTATCTGCCGGGAAACTCCGATCCAAGAGTTCAGCAGAACATCTCTATTCTGCGGAACCTCCATCGTAGGTCCAGCAGAACATCTCTGTCTGCTGGGAACCTCCGATCATAGTCAGCAGAACATCTCTATCTGCGGGAACCTCCGATCATAGGTTCAGCAGAACTATCCTATGCTGGAACCTGTCGATCGTAGGTTCAGCAAGATATCTCTATCTGCGGGAACCTCCGATCGTAGGTCAGCAGAAAAGTCTCCTAATACTGGAACCTCGATATAGGTTACAGCAGAACATCTCTATCTGCCGGGAACCTCAACAATCGTAGGTTCAGCAGCAGAACACTTCATCTGCTGGGAACCTACCGCATCGTAGGTTCAGCAGAACATCTCGATCCGCCGCGGAACCTCCAATCGTTAGGTTCCAGAACATCTCTTATCTGCCGGGAAACCTTCCGATACAGGCAGAAGAAATCTCTATTCCTGCCGGGAAACCTCCGATCGTAGGTCAGCAGAAACACTCTATCGGCGGGAAACCTCAGATCGAAGGTAGAACGGTTCTTAAGGTTACAAAACTCATCTTATACCAGCAGATTTCTGTGTTGATTTTACCAGTTACTTCCCTGAATATCAAACGGAAATGGCATTGCTCGTTCATATGCAGTGAAATTTCAGGCGATTTTTGCACGTTAAATGTCAAACATAAGAGGTCTGAGTGTCGAGGAGATGTGGTTCTCGAACTTGATAAAGATGACAAGTAATGTGGCCAATCAGTCAGGTTTTAAGGATGAAAGGAGTGACAATAATGTAAGTACTGATTAAATTGAACAGTGAGTGACCAATACAAGTACTCCAGAGTGAAAAATGTGGACAACAAAAAGTACAGAAAAATACAGAAAGCTGGTGATATCAGACTTCATTAGGCTCTTAAACAATGTTGTCACAAGCAGCACTCCACAATAATCTTTCCAGTGCAAGCTCGCCAGCAGAGGTGCTTCCACTGATGCTAGTGCCAGTCACAATAAGTTGTTAAGACGCTATCGTTCCACAGTCACTGTGTCACGAGTGTGTGAGGCTGGCAACTGATAGCACTTGATTAGTGGTTACTTGTGCTCTGTGACATGAAGCAGAGATAAGCCTGGCATACATGCCTGCATATCTGAACAATTTCATTACACTCTCACTACAAGGTCATACCAAGACACCACTCCCACCCCCACCCCTCTCTCTCTTTATCCGTATCTTTCAGAGAAAAGTAGGCTATAATGAAGTGTGATATAGAGGTTAGGGGATAGGAAAAACCATGCGTGTTTATAGGAGTGCTCATATTGCAAGGAAACTTGATTCTCCATCCACAAGAAGAGAAAAGTTGAACTTGAAAAAGCTGTCACTTTGGCTTTTTTCCAAGGAAACCTTGTTAAAACCTCTATGCCTTTTGCTAGGTAATCACAGTGTGTTTATTTTATATCATTTTTTGCGCTGCACGCCACGGCACACGCACACACACACCACACCCAATTGTTTACTTGTATATTTTCCTTCTGTTCGCAGACTTTGGAATGTTTTAGTCTTTATTTTTATTTACATCATTTTTTATGGATGCTTGTAAAAAGCATGTTTGCTTATACATGTCCCATATGGAAATAAAAATTTTGACTTTAACGATTGACTTGACACAGCACACACACACACACACATACAATAACAGTAATACATAAGTGGTCCATCAATTGAAAATCCGTCATTTTTGAGCAGCAGGGGTCAGATTATATATATGACCATGAGGTCTGAAAACATCTGAAGCGCTCTGCATAATCTTATAATACAAAATTTCATCCCAATTTCATACTTCTCGTGGCTGTTGTTTCGTTGTCTCAAAATAATCGTGTTTCACAAAAACATTTCAAGTCCTTAGGAGCTTTGACACACCAGAGTGATGGGAATGCGCGTGTACCCTATGAAAGATTGATTGGTCTCCGGTGGCGATTTCCATGACCACTAAAACATGACAGAGAGGGCCAACTGCACAAAGAAATACTGAAAGGCCAGGGTCTAGGGTAATGTCCCCTGAAGCGAATTAAAATATGGATTTATGAAGGTATTAGTTTGCTTTCCACAATTTAACAAAGCTATTTTAAAAGTGGTTTGAAAAATACAGTCGACACACAAAGATCGTTTGACAAAAATAAAGAACAAAAGGGAATTTCCTTTTCTGGCAAAAAATCAAAAACAGGAAATCCGATTACAGTGGAACATCCCTTAAAGACTCCTCCATATAAGACATACTTCTCTAAGGACATTCGCCTGATTTGTAAGTCTTACTTCCCTATAATTAAATTACCTCCTTATAAGATAAGGACCCTCCTTATGGACCTCATTTTGGACTATTTTGAAGGTCTTATAAGGGAGGTGGGGGGGGGGGGGGGGGTACATGTGGCGTGATGGGGTGGGGGGAGGTGGAGGGGGCCGTTGACCTGCAGGGGCATCATGTTGGGGGCCCCTCCGTCTGTTGCGGGTTGCTGCCCACCTAGGGCCGCGCACCTCCCGGCCGCCTCCTCCTCCTCTGTCACCGCAGCCCCACATGGTACTCCGCCCCCACCGCCTCGCCCCCGACTGTCTTTCCAGCAGCCACCACTCCTATACCCCCACCCCCCACAGCACGCCCCACCCGAGTTCTTACCACAACACACAGGCCTCAGCTCCCAGCTGTATTCACGCCACACACCCCCACACACCCACCCCCCCCACCACACACTCCCCCCCCCCCACAGCCGCACCCCCGCGATACCCCCCCCCCAGCTCGCCACAGCCATGCTTTACGCACCCCCCCCCCACCCCGCTCCCCACACCAACACCACCTACACATACCCCCCACCCCCCCCGCACGCCCCCCACGCGTTATTACAACAACCACAGCCTCGCCACAGATGTATTTCCCGACCCCCCACCCAACCCACCCACCCACACCACACACGCGCACGCGATGCAGCCCCGCACAGCACACACACACACCACACAGCACGCACACGCACACACACACACACAGCAGCGCACACGAGTTCCTACGATCACACAGCATAGCGGACCAGACTGGTATTTCCCACACACACACAAACTTGCGACGCGCCGCACGCCAGTAATTGCCATCTAAACTGGGATTATTAGGAAAATACTGACTGCAAAACCAAAATACTAAAGAAACAATTCACCTCCCCGTGGGGATAAGGGTGGGTCTTCGCCCACAAAAGAGTTCCCCACCTTCTGAAGTTCGGTGCTGGTAACTTCTTAATCTGCCACTCTCTTTGACTCCTTTTTCCCTTGTGCTCTCTATCATTCTACTACTTCTAACTTGGCCATTCTCTGCCTTTAAAAAAAAAAATCTTTCCAAAATACTTGTCTTTGAGCTCCTCCGAACTCGGACGGGTGGCTGTCAGGCAGCGGGGAGGCCAGGAGACTGAAAGACGGACAATAAGCATTCTACCCATTCTGGTCCCTGAAGTCAGAGTATGGCGCCATGGTGGCGGGGCCCTTTAACCGCGCCCACACGTAATCTTTCCACCTAAGGCCAATGCGAACTGTTGACATGCCTGCCGTGTGCCCCCAGGGCGTTTAAGCTGGGGAATGGAAAACAAACAAACAATACATTATGGCCATATGGCCTGGGAATGCAGAAGAAGAAGAAGAAGACAAGGTTTGAAACGGCGGACGACGTGCATGAGGAGGATGCCGGCGAGAGGAGATGCCATGGCAGTAGCCCACTCCGGTCCAGCAGGACGGTCGGCTTCGCAGGATGAACTATGATCCAGCTGACCGGGCCAGCGCCTTGTAGTAGGGTGGCCTGGAAACGTGCGCCCTGCACACATAGAACAACTACAGATCGGTAGGCCTAGCAGGTTGAACAGCTCAATGACCAGGGCATACACACAACACAACCACAGACTGTAGGCCTTCAGCGGGTTGAAAGCTCCAGCTGACCAGGGCCAGGCCTTTGCCGAAGTAGGGGCTGGAAAACGTGCGCCTGAACAATAAACACACAGCTGGAAACGTCGCGCCCTGAACACACAGAACACACACGCCTGGAAATCGTGCGCCTGAACACACAGACAGGGCACTACATCATTGGTCATAATGCTCACACATAGAACCTACAGTGCTTGGAGAGTAAGGGTGGCCTGGAACCTGAATCCCTGAAACACAGAACAAGGTCCTCCGTCCAACGTTATCACCATAAATAGATATGCCATAATAGCTAGTAGCAGGAACAACAGACTGCCTGAAAACACTGACAGCTTTCTCTCGCAGCTGTGGTTAATTTAAAAAAGGAGCAAAGGTGTTGTTGTTGTGGCTATTCTGCTAAAGAAGTAGGGATCATCCCAATAGCGGAAGGCACTTGAACACTATGTACAGTGCATCAGCTCGGATGAGAACATTACGTGTGTGACCGTTTTTGATTACCCCGTCCTACATGAGCAGCACTCTCGTGTCTTCGGGAGATTTTGGAGATGATGAGTAACGCAGCAGCTTGTCATGGTAAAAGACAATCCCCGCTAGTATTATAGCATAACAACATTTTAATGTAGCCTGGGTCTAGCCTAGGCAGTTCGGCTTGACAACACCTAAGACCCACCAGATCACGTGACAAACTAAACGGGTTTCACATGCTTCCTCCTCTTTTTATAGCTGGTACGGAACCTTACTTTGACCAGTTTGAGTCCTAAAAAGCCCCAACCAAACAAATGAAAATCATTTAAAGAGAAAACTCGATTTGAAGTGGGGACATTTGCTATGTGGGTCACAGCTACTAAGAAAAAACCAAGGACTTAATCGTGGTGCAGCAGTGAGTCTAGCAAAGGGGACAAAGGGGGGGGGGGCTTTTGGGGAAAAAGGGGGAAATTGGGGGGGAGAGCGATGGTGGTGGATAGAAGGTGGGGGGAAAAAACCGGTCATCTTGAACCGAAAAACGGTGCTAAACTTTCGCGGTTCAAAAGAACGGTTCCAGTTGCTGGAACTGTTTTTTAAATGCAAATGAAAGAAGTTTCTTTAGATAAAGCATTCTTTTGGAAGAACAACACGATTTCTCAGCGCAGATTGGGTGTTTGTACACACCAAAGAGTAGCTGTTCTAGTTTGTGGTGGGTACGGCTTTGACTTTGACCGAGTTGTGGGCTGAGTGAGAGTGCGTGGCCATGTCATAAGTTTCTTATTGTGTGTCTGTTGGAATGTAAGGGAGCGGTGCTGCGGTGTGTGAATATTTAACAAATACATATGTGTTTGCATAGGTGGAACTAGTGATGTGAGTACTTGTTATAAAAAAAATCGGTTCAGAAACGGTTGAAAGAGGGAAACACAGGTTAAAAACCGGTTCGGATTTTTGAACCGTTCTCAACCATCGGTGGACGTACCGAGGTCGATGAGGATTGGCTGTGCTGGGGGTGGTGAGCTGCCTCAGCATGTCCACGTAGGTGGGGTGGCCCCCGCAGGAGGCCGGGTCACACGCACGCTGCGAAGCACGCTCTCATGCATCGACAGGAACTTCCAGATGGAGCCACGCAGCGTCTGGGGTTACCCCTGGGGGGGGTGGGTAGGGGGGAGACTTTGGAGTAGGCTAGCTGTGACACACATAAGCGGATATTCCATGCGGAAACCCGTGCGAATCATAACAAGTCGAAACTAAAGGAGGGAAAAAAGATTATATGGTACACTTTTATCTCTTTCTCCATTATTAGGGTTTTTCCGTACGGAACTAACGCGTCCTAATGTGAACCCGACCTTAGTGTAGCACATGTTTACCTCGTTCTCACTCTTTCCTGTCTCTCTGTCTCGTCTGTCTGTCTCTTCTCTCTATCTCGCTCTCTGTCCTTCGTTAGTTCTTCACACGTGCATGCCAATTTTGAATATTCAAACAAACGTCTTGATTCTATTCAGTCACACACAACTGCATGAGCATGTGCACACACCGCACACACACCAGATCTTCTATCTCTCTCACCTCTCTTTCTTCCCTCCCCTCACCCCCACCCCCCCCCCCCCTCTCCCTCTCTTCTCTCTCCTGAGACCTGTTTACTGAAACGGGATTATGTATTCAAAATCCAAAGTAGGAGTACTCAACAAGAAAGTTCGAAAAAGTATCGAACAACTGCATAACTATAGAAATACTGTGTCCAAAAGTATCATCCATTTGAAATTGCAACACTAATAAAATAACTACACACACACACAACAAATATATACAAAGTGAATGTCAGATTTTTAGCATTTATGTTTTCCTGTGTACTTCTATTGAATATTCTGTCCAATATGTGTCACATTACGGTGAAAATCATATGGGTAAACAGATTTGCAGTCTTGTCGCCGCGCGCGCGCATACAACAGAACATATTGTGTGAGTGCAGGCACATTCAAGCAAATGTTTGTTTACGTGTTGTTGGTTTTGGGAGTTGTTTTTTTATTTATTGCATGCATTTCTGCATTATTATTTATCTTGAGTTATACATGTAGATGGCTTGATGTAAAAAGCAAAAATTATGCTTATTCAATGTACCATCTGAAAAAAAACATTTGCCTTGACTTTGACACGCACACAACCTACACCACAAACATACACAACAAACACCTACCCACACCCCCAACCCCACCACCACAAATCTTTTTGACACAGTCCAGCAGGGGTTGTAGGGCACTGCGTGCTGACTAGGACCGGTACCCTCAGGGGTGGAGGAGGAGGGGGAGTGGAGACGAAGACGAAGATAGAAGCAGCAATGGAGGTGGTGGTGTTAGTGGAGGTGGTGAGGAGGGGGCAGGGTGGAGCAGGTTTGTCCCACACGCGCGTCACGCCTCAGACAGGGCGTGTCTCAGTACTCGTTCGTCCAGCTTACGCTCCAAGGCCAGCTCCTCCTCCTGCCGAGCTACGGACAAACGTTGACCCATCAAGTCTTTCTTCCCTCGGACCACTGCCGAGCGGAACCTGCTCCCGTCCGTTCAGGTAGTGTCATCAGCCACATTGGGAGCCTTCAAAAGCCAGAACCTGAACACCACCTCCCCCCCCCCCCGGTCCTTTTCCTCTCATTCCTTACATCCCCCCTCCTCCACGACTCCCTCTATACCCCTCAATACCAAAACCAAGACTTTAAAACCACGAAGCTAACTTAAGCCGCAGAGGACCTTTTTCCCAAGTTATTTTCATGAATTTCAGTTCGAGGAAGGGGAAGATCAACGAAGAAGGAATAAGTCGTTCGGCCATACATGTCGAATTAATAGATAGGGGGGCCCTGGCCAATTTGATTGAATTGTAAAAGTAAACCGTGTGAACACCATACCTTGGTTCATTCTAAACTAAGCTTCGTCCCTTAGACCACATTTTGCCTCTGACTTGCTTTGTAGGATCATTGTGGGGACACCAATCGGGTAGAGAGTTTTTCTCTATAAAGTCATATAATATATTATAAAAGTCTGATCTTACCACTTCCCTGTGTCTAAACCGAAGTAAAAATAACCTGTAATATTTACTTTCATTCACCTTTGTTTATGTATGTTTTGTTGTGTGAATGTCTGGGTGATTTGTGAGTTTTTCTAATAATGCAAAACCGTTCGCGATGCGAATGAGTTAACAGTGTCAGGGTGGCGCAGCATATCGCGACGCGCTATATCCATGGGG
>CM065692.1:8760808-8770808 GCA_017654935.2 Phymorhynchus buccinoides
GGAGAGAGGGTGAGAGAGAGAAAAGAGAGAGAGAGAGAGTCTGTATAATCATGTATGTTTGTGTGTTTATAATTATGTGCTTGTGTGTGTGTGTGTATGTGCATACGTGAGTGCATGCATACACGTTTGTGTGTGTGTGTATATGTGTGTGTAAATGAACACTTTTGCTTTTTTTTTATACACAGCAAATTGCAGCCTCATTATATTTTACACAACATTTGGAATTGGAGAACTTGTTAAAATTTCTTTCCAAATACACCCCCCCACCCCCCTCCCCTCTCTGCTCCTGGTCAACTCTTTTTCAAATTCAGTAAATTGCAAGTGATTTAGTTAATATATAACAAGTTATAAAACTGTTAAAAAACACACAACAATGTTGAGATAAAACGTGTAAAAAGAGTCTGAACAAAAGTAATGATGAAAGCTTGCAAAATGTACACTTTCGCCAGTCAGTGCGAAATTGTGACATTTTACATCTTATTTTAGCGATTGAAAACATAAGCTTGACTCACTGTGGTTTTCAGAAAGGCCAGGTCATTCCTCGAGGCGCCAAGCTGTACGTCTGTGCCATCGAGTGTCCGGAGATCAGGAAAGATAACTGGTAAGATCACGGCTTCTCAAATTATGGAGGGCTGAACAGTCTTTTGCTGTGTATGTATTGGCGTATTGTGCATGGTGTTGTTCGTCTTTTCTGAAAGTATCGGTCACTAACTTTTCATACGTTTTTGCGATTTTTATCGAACCCAACTGAATCACCTCAAATGACCTGTCAGAAACAATTGAATTGTAAGGGGAAGCAACTTGTGTCGTTAAGAATAACTTGTCTTTGATTGAAGCTTCAATCCAGTATCTGAACTCTGCTCTGGGGCAGTGGGTGGATGCCTCATGCCTCCATATGGGGAGCTGGATGACACCCTCCCCCTCCACGTGTCTCTCCCCTTGGAAACACGGGGGGATCTTTCGTAAAAAAATAGTTCCCCCACCTTCTGGAAGTTATGTGCTTGTGGCTTCCTCTAATCTGCCATTCTCTTTGACTCTGTCTGTTCCCTTTGCTTTCTGTCATCTACTATCTTTCTGACTTATTGGCCCATTCTCCTGCCTTTTTTCCAAATACATTTTTCAAATGATTTTCTCCTTTGAGCTCCTCCGAAATCGGAATGTGTCGGCTGTACGCAGCTGGGAGACCAGTGAAAACTGAAACACGGACACATACGTACCTTACCCATTATGGCCATATGGCGTGGGAACACAGAAGAAGAACTCTTCTCCTGCTTTTGAAATGCTTCACAAACCGATACAAGCCTCATTGCTTGCTTTTGTGTGTTTGTAGAATGTGTGTATGTATGTGTGTGATGTGTGTGTGTATTTGCGTGTGTGTAGGTGTGTGTTTGTGTGCACATGCTTTTATCTGTGTGTGTGTTTGTACGTATGTGTGCACATGCTTTTGAGTGTGTGTATGTGTGCATGCACATATGTATGTATGCCAGTACAAATTTTCAGTGTTTATTAAACAGTAACATTGCAATACTTTCGTTATAAATTCGAACCGGAAGTAGTGACGAAAATGGCCAATTTTAATATTGAATAACTTGGAAAAAGCTGTTTGAGGGGAGAATCCTGTGATGTTTACTCTCAAAGGCAAGCATAAGCCCTCTAGTTATTATCATCATTCTGATTTCAGTGTGCTGCCAGCCAGCCTGGCCCAGTTGGGGCTGAGCGGCGGCGTGCGGATGGTGAGTGGGCCGTGCCCCGGGGCTGACGGTGATCCCTACACCACCGAGGACCTGCACTCCATCAGGAACAGCTTCCGCTACCTGTCGCCCGTGGTCACCCTCCTCACCGTCGACTTCAACGACCCCCAGGTGACGGTGACGGGATGACTGAGCGAGTGGACTTTGTCGTTTAATGTGACGTACACATATATAGACGCAGAAGTTCCGTGCAGAAACCCTGTACGTAAATAAGTACCATATATTTTTACTATAAGGCGCACCCCCCAAATTTTACACAAAATTCCAGATTTTGTTATTATGGTTTCTTACTATTTTACTAGTCACATCATAAGGCGCGGGGGTCTCAGTCTGGGGGAAAAGTAGCGTCTTATAGTCCGAAAAATACGGTAAAAAAAATAAATTAAAAAATAAGCGCACACGTTTGCGCACGGAACTTCCAAGTGTATGTGTTACGTCCCCTTAATGTTTTTAATGATGTGATGGTGCATGGGAAAAAACAGACATAATTCGCTTGGAATGTTTTTGAACAAAAGCCAAAAATATTGTTCGTTAACAACCCCCAAAATACAAATTAATAATTTTATGTCTTTTTTTTGTTTTTATGTATTTCTATTCTAATTTCGTAATTCTACTACAACATGACTGACAATTTTTGAATGACTTCTTTGTTTTAATTCATTCTTTATAAAAAAAAAACCAAGTCAATAGAAGCAAAGAGGCAAAATTCTGTCTTCTACATGTGTGTCCAGTTTCTGCAAATGATCTGTCTCGAATGTCAAACTTCGATTGGGTATAAAATCAAAACTAGACAAGGTTAACGCAATTTTGTTTTTTGTGTACTGACTAAGGAATCTTTGCTCCATCATGTAAAAACACAATCTCAATTGATGCCAACATTCCATTATGTCTGCTTTTCCCATAATATACTATCATATATATGTGACCCAGCACCACGAAAGGGACATTAAGTGTCAAACTGACCATTCTGAGAAAATTATACATTTGAAAACTTCAGACAATTCTCTTTCTAGTGATGCAAGAACCATCCTTGTATCTTTTTCCGATCCGAGTTATAAGCATTTAAAGTTAGTTGGGTGTGCATCGCCCATTTTGAGAAAACACAGTTTAATGTCTAGCCTAGCTGTAGAAAATGCATTGACTTGTTCGTTTTAAAGCACTTATAAGACCATTTAGAGACCATAGTAAAGATAATCCTTTATAGATATGAACGATAAGATGTTAGAGAACACAAAAATACCCATAACTCAAAATTGACAAAAATGATATTTTTGACTTTGCAAGCCTGTTGTGAGAAAGTAGCCCAGCGACTTAATGTCCCTTTCGTGGTGCTGGGTCACATATTTGAATTGAACTGTTTTCATGGGGGAATGACCAACCTTCTGAGGTTGATGAAAATTTGTCACAGACATTTTTTTTTTTTCCTCCACTACCACCGACTTTATATTATTTTTTATACTTTTTTGGTCTTTTCTTTGGTTAAAAGTGGGCCTGTATTTTTCTTTGCTTTTTTTGTGAACTTTTTTTAAAAGTTTCTTTATTTTACTGTTTGTCAACTTTTTTTGTTTGTTTGCTTTTTTTTTCTCTACAAATTTCATGTTGGCTGACTCATCCGTTCACCGTTGTGTTAAAATATTAATGTGCAAAAGCATGAAAGATTTTACTAATTAGGAGTATTGCTTGCATGTGTCTGGGTCTGTTGGTGACCTAGTGCGTGGTGTACTGACTCGACCGTAATAATAACAACTCAATCGCGTCCTTACGCATAAATGAATACGTTGAAGATGAATCGCCTAATTGTAGCAAGAAGATGACAAATCTGTTAACACGATTCTGTAGCTACAAGGGAAGTAAATTTCTGTGCACACAATAGTTTGGGCGTTTTTAAACACGCTTCCCTCCCCTAGATCCGTTTTCGCATCTCATTTTACGTTTGAGGTGGGTAAAAAGATGTATATGAATAGCCTTTTAGTAGGACTGTGAAGACTGTGGAATCGAATACACCTGTTACTCAGAATCACTGAATTGGCCTTACAATGAGGTTCCAAAGAAACAGGTGAAGCTTTTACAGTATTATAATGCTTGTGATGGGGCTGCATGAATGAAGTGGTCGCGGATTAGATGGGAGGAGGGGAACGGGGCATGTAGTAACTGAGTTTGTTTGTTTGTTTGTGTGAATGTGTGTGTTTGTGCACACGCACATATGTGTGTGTGTACATGTTTGTGTGCGTTGATGTGAGTGTGTTTATGTGTGGGGAGGGAAGGATGCGTTTGTGTATACCAATGTGTATATATATGCGTGTGCATGTTTGTATATCTATGAGTATGTGTTTGCGTGGGGGTGACGGTGTGAATGCGAGCGCGTCTGAGTATGTTCGATATGTATGATGTAATCTTGCATGTGGAGTGAATTTTAGTTTTGTTAAGCGCCATGAGTAGTTCGTCTAGAATGTGCGCTCTATAAATGTCTTTATTATTCTTATTCTTTAATGAATAAATAATGTTTGGTCATCAGATGAAGTCTGTGTCTCCTGATAATGCCATAAGAAGAGTGAAAGTGAGAGGGAGAAATTTGCCGATTCCTGTAGATATAATGGCGGACTGAAAACCTTTTTAGCTGACCCAGTTTTTATACAGTGTGGTGTGAGCTGTCGTTTCCTTATTTCTATGCCTGGAGTAAGATAAAATGAGAACGCTTGTAATCCTCTTTCATTTCTCTTTTCGTTTTTTTGCCTATCTTGTTTGTGTGTATGGCTGGAGTGATTTGTTGAGATTTTTGAAAAATCTTCCAAAATCTTGAGATTTCTAGGCTCACAACTTAGTGTAATGTCTGCGATGCGGTTGAGTTAATCAGTTGCATTCTTCTTCTTCTTCGATTGCTCAGACAGTTTCCTGTCAATTATGAGCGGAGATGCATCAGGCTGCCGTTATGCGCCTAACTAAGAAATAGTTAGGCCCAGCAAGTCCCACTTCAGCTGGAGGAAATCTTTTTGAAAGCGTTTCGTGGAAAAAAAGGCAGGAGAATGGACCGGTTAGGCATAAAGATAGTAGATGACAGTAAGCAAAGGGAAAAGACAGAGTCAAAGAGAGTGACAGATTAGAGGAAGTTACAAAGCACAGAACTTCCAGAAGGTGAGGGAACTATTTGAATGGACCGGTTAGGCAGAAAGATAGTAGATGACAGTAAGCAAAGGGAAAAGACAGAGTCAAAGAGAGTGACAGATTAGAGGAAGTTACAAGCACAGAACTTCCAAAAGGTGGGGGAACTATTTATACAAAAGACCCCCCCTGTATCCCCATGGGGGGAGTTGCATGTTCTGTTGTGTAGAGTGGCTCAGTGGTAACGCGTTCGCTTCGTGTCAAGTAAAAACCCGAGTTCGAACCTGGGTACAGGGGATTTTTTCCTCTCACTTTGCACTAGGCCTTACAGTCTGAATGTGGAGTCTTTCGGATGAGACGATAAACCGAGGTCCCGTGTGCCCATGCACTTAGCACACATTAAACCCAGTGGCAACGAAAAAGTTGTCATTTGGTCAAAATTTACCCTCCCCCCCTTTTCCTTCCTCATCAATCACACACAAAAAATCGCATGCAAAATTAAAAAAAAAAAAAATGGGAGGCGTGCCTCTGGCTGCGAAGCGCTCTCCAGGTGGGAGCAACCCGATTTTCACAGAGATGCCTCTGATTATAAAGTACCTAATCTAATAAATCTATAAATCTATAATAATCTATAAATCTGTGTGTGTGTCAGTGTGTGGATGACCTGTCCAGCCACACCCAGAGCCTCCTGCTGGACATCTACACACAGGGCACAGTGGACGCCCTGGCCGTCTGGTTTGACCTTGACCTGTGCCATGGGGTCAAGGTCAGCACGGGGCCCACCAACAGGGGCTGCTGGGAGCAGGCCATTTTCCCCGTCACCACGGCGGAAGGCGGGATAAAGGGGGAGGGGGGGGGGCAGCAGGGGGGCCCAGGTTAGTGCCGGTGGGGATACCGGGGAGGTCTTTTGTACCAAATAATCCCCCCACCTTCTGGAAGTCTGTTTGTAGCTTCCTCTAATCTCTCACTCTCTTTGACTCTGTCTTTTCCCTTTGCTTACTGTCATCTACTATCTTTCTGCCTTACTGGTCCATTCTCCTGCCTTTTCCCTTTGCTTGCTGTCATCTACTATCTGTCTGCCTTACTGGTCCATTCTCCTGCCTTTTCCCTTTGCTTGCTGTCATCTACTATCTGTCTGCCTTACTGGTCCATTCTCCTGCCTTTTTCCCTTTGCTTGCTGTCATCTACTATCTGTCTGCCTTACTGGTCCCATTTGTGACGTAAGTGTCCCGCGCGACCCCTTTTCTTTTATCTACACCCCCCCCCCCCCCCCCCCTACACCCCCCCCCCCCCCCCCCCCCCCCTCTCCTTTTCATTTCTCTGTCCGGCCGCCACGTTAATTGCCACCCACCATCTAAAGAATGCCGATTAAGGGATTGGTCCCTTTGAAGGTCGATTTGTCTCCCCGGTCGGCATGTAACCCCTACAGAGGTTATCTCCCTTCACCCCCCCCCCCCCCCCCCCCCCCCCCCCCCCCCCCCCCCTTATCTACCGTCTCATCACGAGATAGTGATATCAACAGTCGGCTCCCTTTGTAAGACACCTCGCCCTTACCCATCACAAGAAAGTGACAACCACGGTTATCTCCCTTTGAAGACGGTTTTGCCTTTCCAATCACAAGGTTAGGAATGTCCGGCATGTGATAAGGATGTAATAGGCGCGTGATTGTTCTGTACACTCTGAACATCATCTTGTGACGTGTCGACTGTAATAAACCAATAGCAGGCTTTCATTGTTTGAAAGTGAAGGCTATAATTGGAGTAGTGAGAAAAAGTTTTTCACACAAGACGCTGAAACTGACTAGAGCAACACCTCTCCCAGCCAGAATAGCCCACCTAGTAAGTCTTATTGATGACTGGTGATTGAGACTGGTTGTTTGTTTGACCCTAGTTTTGATCTAGATCCTATGTTCAATGATGAATAAGGAGTAGATAGATATGTTATAGAAAAGAAGTGGTAAACATTCTATTCTATTTATGTGCACTGATTATTTGTGTGTGTGTGTTTTTGACTTTAACACTTTTGGCACCAGAACCGGAGTTTATGCCTACTAACCCTTTTGTCTATTTTTAGTAGGAAACCTATGGGCCGCAATCTTGCACTTTATGATACCATTCCTTTCCAGGTGTTGGATGGAGAGTGATGTTGTCTTGATCACCTTTTATGTTTTACTGATCTCAGTTTGTTAACTGAAATTCAGTTTATTTATTAACTAGTGCCATTGTACAAGGGAAGTCTTCAAGCCGGTTGGGATTCACTAATTCCCTGCCGACTGAAGCCCCTTGTCTCTAAGCCATAGAGACCTACATCCACCTTCTCCTGTGATTATCAGCAGGGCATCGTGGGCCGGACGATCATCCCGGACTCCACCAAGCACCAAGACGGGAAAGACGCCCCGCACCCAGAATCCGTGAGGAGACCACGCCTGAACCGTGCCATCCCGCGAAGCCGTAACCGGAACGACTGGGAGCTACTCTCATCTGACGAGCAAGCCCAGCCACACCAGCATTCGCCGATCACTACGGAAGAACTTGCCAAGAGCTAAGTATATCAAACCGCGCCAATCCCTGGAACTTTCCTACGGACACTGAAGATAATTAGTAACCCTTCCGGCATGGGGCGAACCTTATAGAAAGACAAAAGTCTTGTGAATCCTTTCGGATTTCATTGTTTTTTTATCCATATTTTGTTTTGGCGCCATTGAGCTGCTTTATTATTATTGTTGCATAATCTTATGCAGATTTTGGGAGTAAATAAAATACAAGTGTCAAATAATCCTGAACCCTTTGGTCAGACTGATGAGAGTGGGAGTCTTGTAATTTCATGTAAAACCCTACTTCTCTCTGTCTGCCATTTAGAGCAATTCAACCACTTGTATTTCTTACAACCATACGAGCCAGAACCCGGGCACAAATATAAATTTATTAGATGAAAAGGGGCCGGGAAAGTTGCTCATCTCCCATACCCTAGAGAAGTGGGCTAAAGGCAAATTTTCTAAAGTCTTCCCTAGGGATTTAGCCTTTTAACCCATTACCTCGTCACACCATTCTCCTGCCTTTGTTGTAGAAACGCTTACAAAGATTTTCTCCAGCCGAAGACGGACATGCTGATCATGAGCCTAACTATTTCTTAATATTATATTATTGCAGAATTTGAGTTAGTGAAAAGGAAAGGGTTAACTCTTTCGCCGCTGAAGTCTCATTTCTGCACCACACTGAATTAACACCCATGTCATTAAAAGGCAGGAAAATATGTTATGTTGTTAATTTTGTGAGATAAGGAAAGGCCTTATTTGATACATGTCATAGTTTTTTTTACAGTATTGCAGATGTCACCTTTTCTTTGCCTATGTCAGTTTGACACTAATTTTTGGCTGAAAAATGACTGGCAGCGAAAGGGTTAGAAAAAATTGACTAACAAACATCTGAAGTTATTTCAGAAGCACACAGTTTCGGTACACGTCAACATTATTCACGGGATATTTCTATTTCCCCATGGCAACACAGTGTTAGGCCACTCATAGTATGACTTACAAACTCACTGTGTTGCCATGGGGAAATAGAAATATCCTGTTGAATAATGTTAATGTGTAACGAGACCTTAACTAAAGACGCAGTGCACTTATTTTTGATTGCATTGTCGCAGAATTGAGTCATTAGGTATTTAGGTATTTGGTACTTTATAGTCACAGAGGCGTCACTCTGTGAAATTCGGGTTGCTCCCACCTGGAGAGTGCGTCGCAGCCAGAGGCGCGCCACCCAATTAAAATAAAAACATTATTTTTTTGTGGGGGGGGGGGGGGGGGGGGGGGGGGGGGGGAGGGTAAATTTTGACCAAATGACAACTTTTTCGTTGCCACTGGGTTTAACGTGTGCTAAGTGCATGGGCACACAGGACCTCGGTTTTATCGTCTCATCCGAAAGACTCCAATTTCAGACTGTAAGGCCTAGTGCAAAGTGAGAGGAAAAATCTCCTGTACCCAGGTTAATTGTAGTAGGAACAAAAAGTAACTGTGAGTAAAACGCGACTGTGTGCAGGCGGGGGTTGTCCTTCCCTTCGAGTGAACTGCGGGGACCAGCTGAACATTGGCGTGTCTCTGAACGACGGCTGTCTGCGTCTGAGAGTGACTGGGGTGGCGCCCCTTGGATACTTCCTTCGCACCTGCCGCATCTCCGCTCAGTCAGACGGTGGCAGTGCAGGAATGGTCGATTGTCTGAAGGATCAGCCAATGAATCCTGCACAGCAAGTCGGCTGCCTAAAGGATCAGTCAATGAATCCTGCAGAGATAATCAATTGTCTAAAGGATCAGCCAGTGAATCCTGCAGAGATGGTCAATTGTCTGAAGGATCAGCCAGTGAATCCTGCACATCAAGTCGACTGTCTGAAGGATCTGCCAATTAATCCTGCAGAGATGGTCAACTGTCTGAAGGATCAGCCAATTAATCCTGCAGAGATGGTCAACTGTCTGAAGGATCAGCCAGTGAATCCTGCACAGCAAGTCGACTGTTTAAAGGATCAGCCAGTGAATCCTGCAGAGAGAGTCAACAGACCTAGCGTTCAACATTTCAATGTCACCCATGACCACACTGGTGTTCTGTCCTGTAATGAGCTAGATAAATCCAACAGCCAATGGTCAGGAGTTGAAAAGACGAGTATTTCTCAGTCATTCACTGGAGACTGCTTTGTGTCTCTGCCACATGCTGCTGCAGAGGACAAAGGTCAGAGGGTCTCTGACCTTCGCAAAGGTTTTACAGAAACTGCATGTTATGGCGGTTGTGAACTGATGGACACTACAAACGAGGTTGGAAGTCCAGGCCTTTGTGATCCATGCAGAGCGACAGAAGAGTTTAAAGATGATGCCCATTGTGAACCTTTGAATGGGTCTGGAGAGTCTGCAGCTCGTGATATTGTTAAACCAAACAGTAGCACTGCAGAAAAAAGAAAAGGATCGGGTGTGTGCCATCAAGGAAAGAGAGGAGGGCAGGATTGTTTAGTAGAAGAAGTCAGACGTTGGGATGATGACGGTGCCGAGCAAGGGAAGCTGTGTGGCTGTGGGGAGTGGGAGAGAAAGGACAGGCATGCGAACCAGAGCAGAGCGGAAGACTTTAAGGAATCCTTGACAACTCTCCACCATCAGTGTGCGTGTGGGT
>CM065692.1:8775808-8793308 GCA_017654935.2 Phymorhynchus buccinoides
GGGTTCAAGATTATGTAGGCTTTGGTTGAGCGCTTATTTTAAAGATGGGTTCAAGATTATGTAGGCTTTGGTTGAGCGCTTATTTTAAAGATGGGTTCAAGATTATGTAGGCTTTGGTTGAGCGCTTATTTTAAAGATGGGTTCAAGATTATGTAGGCTTTGGTTGAGCGCTTATTTTAAAGATGGGTTCAAGATTATGTAGGCTTTGGTTGAGCGCTTATTTTAAAGATGGGTTCAAGATTATGTAGGCTTTGGTTGAGCGCTTATTTTAAAGATGGGTTCAAGATTATGTAGGCTTTGGTTGAGCGCTTATTTTAAAGATGCCAGGGTCCAAGATTATGTAGGCTTGGGTTGAGTGCTGTGTACCTACCTACTGGTGGTGGTGACTTATTTCAGAGCATTGGCTTAGAGTTAGAGTCGTGGAGTGCGCAGCCTGTTAGCAAGCTTGAGGAGTATTGGTGGTGTGTGTTCCTTCACTGCTCTGGGCACTCACACATGCATGCACGCACATAAGCATGCACATACGCACACATACATATCCCACGCCATGCCACACCACACCACTCCAAAACACCACACAACACACACACAACACACACACACACACACACACACACACACACACACACACACACACACACACACACACACACACACACACACACACACACACACACACACACACACACACACATGCCCAACACTGACACAGGTAAGCGAACACTCAACTTTGCACATATACTGTATTTGTTAGATGCACAGATAAATCTTGCCCATGGTACACCCACTCTCTCGACCAAAAGGGATTTGAGTTGGCATTGGGGAAGGTCCCCAAAGGCCAAGCACACACATATGCGCGACACACATTCACACCTGCATTCTTGTTTGCAAGCTGAAATTCTCACATGTGTGTGCAAATAGGCAACATTGTGATACCAAAAAGGTTCCATAACGATCAACAGAATATATTTTTAGCATATTGTATTGGTTTTATGGAGAACATTTTTTTTTAAGAAAATAAAGTTGGTTCTTGTTTGTTTATTAATAAATGTTGCAGAATGGATGAAGCAAGCGTGAATTTTAATACCAAAAAACGTTCGATAACGATTTATCAACAGAATCATTTTTAACAGATGTTATTAATTTTAACTCAAGAATCATGACTCAAGAATACCTTATTATCTCAAAAGTGAGAAATTGATTTTATGGGCAAATTAAAAAAATAAAAAAATAAAAGAAAGTTGGTTCTTGTTTTGTTAACGAATGTTGCCGAATGAGTGAAGCAAGCATGAATATTAAGTGGGCTAAGAATGTTACACCACAAGTGAGCTAGAAATTCATAAGACGATGAATTAGGATAGTCAATGATATTCTTACTTAGCTTGAAAGTACTGACACAATACACACCTCTTCCTGAGGGTGATAGCATCAATTTGCTCAAGGTTTTAATGGTCTCTTCTTAGCATGTTGTTGTTGTTCCCTGGCTTATAGACTCCAGGGATCATCCCAACAGCCAAAGCACTTGAACACTATGGTACAAATGCACCAGCTAGGGATGAGAACATTACGTGTGTGACCGTTTGTGATTACCCCGCCACGTGGCCAGCCACACTCCGACTTCGGGGGATTTTAAACTGATGATGTTATGCTAGGAGCTTGTCATGGCTTAAGACAATCCCCGCACAAATGTGCAGGACATAACAATATTTTGACGTAGCCTTGGTGTTCTAGCTTATGTCAACTGGTCTGACACAGCCTCATGCCAAGACGCCTTCTTAGCATAACACTCTGACTGTCCATCCACACAATTTCATCAAAATTCACTCATTATAATTTTTCCTGTATTGAATTTTTGATGATGGGCATAATTGTTGGAACATCAGGGACAATTCTGCCAATTTAGTGTAGGTGTAGAGTGGCACAGTGGTAACGCGTTCGCCTCATGCTAAATAAACCCGAGTTCGAACCTGGGTACAGGGGATTTGTCCTCTCACTTTACACTAGGCCTTACGGTCTGAACGTGGACTCTTTCGGATGAGACGATAAACTGAGGTCCCATGTGCCCATGCACTTAGCACACGTTAATCCCAGTGGCAATGAATGAGTTGTCATTTGGTCAAAATGTACAACCCTCCCCTTTCCTTCCTCATCAGTCACACAAAAATCGCTTGCCAAAAAAAAAAAAAAAAAAAAAGGTGGTGCGCCTCTGGTTGTGACGCGCTCTCCAGGTGGGAGCAACCCGAATTTCACAGAGACGCCTCTGTGACTATTAAATACTAAATACCAAATTTTCAGAATGATTGGTTCAGGGGGGCAGTGGAGATTACAATGGCATGAGAGAAGAAGCATGGTTACTGCTACACGTATCTGTATTATTAAAAAATCGGGACTTTACTTGGTTTAGCACTGCCTCCAGGCATTGCCTCCAGTATTGTTCCCACAATCTTTGTATTTACAAATGCCCCACATGCCGAAAGGCCGAACTAAGTAGGCTTTCAGTTCGTTTTTCTTTTTTTTGTCCTTTGCCGATCTACGATCGCAAAGGAGTATGTTTTCGTTCGGGTTTGTTTCCTTTTTTTGTTTGTTTGTTGTTCTTTTCTGTCTGTCCCAAGGATCTCCCGAACCGCTTGACCGAATCGCTTCAAATTTTGTGTGGTGGTGTGTCCCCATATTAAAAAATCGGGACTTTACTTATTTAACACTGTCTCCGGGCATTGCCTCCAGTATTGTTCCCACAATCTTTGTATTTACAAATGCCCCACAAGCCGAAAGGCCGAAGAGGGCGTAAAACCCTTTAGTGGATGGTGGGTGGGGGGGGTGGGGGGGGGCGGTGGATGGTGGGGGGGGGGGATGGGGCGGTGGATGGTGGGGGGGGGGGATGGGGGCGGTGGATGGTTGGTTGGGGGGGGGGGGGGGGGGGGTGTTCACGGAGAAGAATGAATGTTTTTGTTCTTTTTGTTGTGGGTTCGAGATTTACCAAAACGGACCTACAATGGTTGAACCACAGATTAAGAACCTCTCTGGTTGAACTAAGTAGGCTTTCAGTTCGTTTTTCTTTTTTTGTCCTTTGCCGATCTACGATCGCAGAGGAGTATGTTTTCGTTCGGGTTTGTTTCCTTTTTTTGTTTGTTTGTTGTTCTTTTCTGTCTGTCCCAAGGATCTCCCGAACTGCTTGACCGAATCGCTTCAAATTTTGTGTGGTGGTGTGTCCTCCTTAGAAAATCGGTAATTTACTGGTTTAGCACTGCCTCCGGGCATTGCCTCAACGGGGCCTTATAACTCCGCCGTTTCTTAACCGAATCGCTTCAAATTTGCTCTCAGGCTTGCTGTGGCCGGGGCAAAGCCTGGCAGCAAATTTGAAGAGAATCGGGAGAGCGTGTCACTCTCAGAGCAGCGCCAACCGGAAACGGGGCCTTATAACTCTGCCGTTTCTTAACCGAATCGCTTCAAATTTGCTGTGCTGAGGGTTTCCAGTACTTGGCGGTACCGTTACTAGGCGTTACCGTTACAAGGCTGTCCCAACGACAGCGCGTCACTCTCAGAGCAGGGCCAACGGCAAACAGGGCCTTATAACTCCACCGTTTCTTAACCGAATCGCTTCAAATTCGCTGTACTCAGCGTTACCAGTACTTGGCGTTACCGTTACTAGGCGTTACCAGTACTTGGCGTTGCGCTAGTTCTTATGAAAATATCAGACTCACTAAGAGAATATATACATGGCTTGCCATTTGAAAAACAATATACAGTGGAACATCCCTCCGTTTCTTTCCTAATCAGTCACACAAAAATCGCATGCAAATAAAAAATGGGTGGCGCGCCTCTGGCTGTGACGCTCTCTCCAGGTGGGAGCAACCCGAATTTCACAAAGACGCCTCTGTGACAATAAAGTACTGAATACCATTAATACCAACACCAAGACATTCCAACACATTTCCTGGATTATTATTGAGATTACTAGAATTTTCACTTCATTTTTTTTTGGGGGGGGGGGGGGGGGGGGGGGGGACAAACATGTATCCAAAATAATCATAAGAAAAAGAAATTGCAGTAACACATGTACCACTGTAGACCTTTTTTCTTTTCTTTTCTGTTAACCTTTTCTGAAACTTGGCCTCAACAGTCAACAACCAACAAGCTACTACTTAAAGACCCACCACGTCACGTGTCAGGATCATGGTTATCACGTGTCTTCCCTCTTATAGCTGGTAAGAAATCTTAAAGACACACTGACGCACCACGATTAAGTCCCTTGGGTTTTTTTCTGGGTAGCTGTGACCCACATACAAATGCCCCCCCAACTTCAAATTGAGGCTGCTCTTTAAAATGATGTTTCGGTTTGAATTTGGGGGCATTTGTATGGGAGTCGGTGAGACCTTGTCAAAACAAGATTTCTTTCCAGCTATAAGAGGGAAGAACACGTGATTTGGACACGTGATCTGGTGGATCTTTAATAATCTTCCGAGCATACGAGGGAATTTGACACGTGACGTGGGGGGTCTTTAAGACGCCATGCCAAGGAAACTCAGATAATGAGTGGGTATAGTACTGAGTCTCTGCAGAGAGTAACTGACTTCTTTAGTGCACAACACATGTTGGTACAATGAATTGTTAAGTGCGTCTATCGATATCGATAACGCAGCTACTGGCTGAACAAAAGGGGCGGCGATTGAGACTGAGAGCTTTTGGGCTCACTCGTGTTAACGAGTCTATTGTATGATAGTTGTGTGTGTGTGTGTGTGCTGCGTCCGTGGTCTAATCTCCAAACTTTAACGTTGGCATTTTCTCAGGAAATATAAGGCGTACATTGTTCAAACTGTGCACACATATAGATGTCTATGCAAGCTTCCAAACAATACTGATTTAAATAATTAAATACTTAAAACAACACTGTAAACAGATAACATTTTAGATTAGTGTGTTAGATAATATTCAACAGGCAACATGAGTTAAGAAACTCATCAACACTGAAAGCCTCGATAGCTCATTGGTGTTTGTCTGTCATGCCAATGCCAATGGTTCCGGGTCCGATTCTCGGCACGGGCACTTTTATATATTATTTTTTTTAGTTGTATCTTGTACTTTAGACACCCCCCTCAATCTTTGTTGTTGTCCCACATGTTCCTGTTCGAGTGAGCCTTGAAGGCTTTGCCTCTTGTCTTCAAATAAAAGGAGAGAAATTCTTTGATCTCGGCTTGATCCGTTTAGTTTGTTGTCGCTACTACTACTACGCATATGTCCGCTGGAAGGATGAAAACCTCTATTATCTATGTAAGTATTGATGCTTTTCAGTCTGTTTATTATTATTAGGGGTACCCTCTTATAGAGGGAGAATCCTATATTGCTTTTGTACATATTCTACTTTTTTAGAAATTTTCTTTCTTATTTTTTTCCCCCCTTTTTTTGTTATGTTTATTTTTTGTGTCTTTTACATTACCGAACTTCTTTGTCCGCATCTGAAAAAGGCAAAGAGTGAAGGCCTAGTTGGTGATTTAAAAATAAAAAAGTGCTTACATTGATTTTGATCGGTGACTGTTGAATTTCACATGCGCGCTCGCACGCACGCACGCACGCACGCACGCGCACACACACACACACACACACACACACACACACACACACACCGTGACACACGCGCGCACTCTCCCTCTCTCTCTCTCTCTCTCTCTCTCTCTCTCTCTCTCTCTCTCTCTCTCTCTCATCTCTCTCTCTCTCTCTCTGTCACGCGCGTGCACTCGCGGGAACGACGCATTTTTACTTCCCTAGGGGTCTCTTTGTCTGTCTATCTGTCAGTCTATCTGTCTCTCTCTCTCTCTCTCTCTCTCTCTCTCTCTCTCTCTCTCTCTCTCTGTCCCCCCCCCCCTCTCTCTCTCTCTCTCTCTCTCTCACACACACACACACTCACGCGCGTGCACTCGCGGGAACGACGCATTTTATTTCTCTCTCTCTCTCTCTCTCTCTCTCTCTCTCTCTCTCTCTCTCTCTCTCTCTCTCTCTCTCATCTCTCTCTCTCTCTCTCTCTCTCCACCTGTCTCTTTATTCTTTCTTATCTCTCTCTTGAAAGAATCCCAAAACATGAATTTATAGTGTCAGCTTATCTTGAATGTGTTACCAGTTCTCAGTTCCTACAGATGATGAAGCCGACCCGGTACGCATGTTTAATTTTTTTTTTTTATACAAATAATGAGGGACTTGCACGTATAATTTGGTGGAGGTTGGTTGATCAGAAATGCCTGTTGTTAACCCTTTCACCGCCAAAGTCTCATTTTAGCACCACAGTGATTTAACACCTATGTCACTAAAAGGCATCAAATCGGGGTCTATTATCCAAAGATCCTATTGTCTTAGTTTGGGGAAGTAAGGATATACCTTATTTTATGTGTCACAGAAGAATCCCCAATACTGCGGATGGATTTTGTTCTCTACCCAAGTAACTTTAATGGAATTGTTTGGCTGAAATATGGCTGGCGGTGAAAGGGTTAATGTACAATGACTCCAGCTGGGTCCAAAATCTTTGAACCCCGTTTTCTCAAAATGGCCATCTGCTGGGTTACCCTCTTTAACACCCCATAACTTCCTCATTGTTTGGAGTAGAGCAATAAATCATATATCAAAAGAAAGGTAAGTGTCTGCAGATTATGTAAATGCTAATATATCAAAATCTGCCATTTTCACCTTAAGACCCACTTTGTGGTGACGGGTCGCATATCGGAACTAACCTTTGTGAAGTTCATCTAACATTTTTTGGTTACCTTTGTTTCGCTCCGTCTAACCGAAATTGAAAGTGTGTATCTTATCTGTGTATTGGTATTGGTATTTTGTATTTGTATTCTCTCTCCACATATATGGTATTTGGTATATTCTAGTCACAGAGACTTATCTCTGTGAAATTCGGGCTGCTCTCACCCGGAGAGAGCGTCGCCGCAAGCGCAGCGCCTACCCATTATTATTTGTTGAGGGGGTGGGGGGCAGACTTGGGAAACCTAGCTATCAATTTGGCCATACCAGGCAGCGGGATTTCTCCCTGCTTTTACCAACATTTAACTACCGTGGGATTTTTTACGGTGCGTAAAGCAGCACGGGTCAGACTGGCTTTAAGTCCCCCATCTGAAGGACTGGACCTTCAGTTCGATTTTCCCGTCGAACTAGAAAGAATTGGCGAGGCTGGAATTCGAACCTGGGTCACTCACGCTGCAAGTCACGCATTGAAATCGGCAGGCGAACGTCTTAGCCACTCTGCCGCCATCCTTTTGTGTTTGTGTATCAGTATGCGCGCGTGTATTGTGGGACGCTACTTTGGAAACGTGCACGCAGGTGGTTTTCTTGCTTTTCTGTATAGGGGAAGACGGGGTAAAAAGCGCATAGGCGGGTAAGAAGCCCACCCCAATTATCTCATGAAATGAAGCAAATTTTAGTCTCATTTTGCCTATGAGACGAGCGTTAATGTCTAGCATTCGTCTCATGGGCAAATTTGACTGAAATTTTCTTTATTTCATGAGATAATTGGGGTGGGCTTCTTACCCGCCCATGTGCTTTTTACCCCGTCTTCCCCTTACAGGTGTGCGCACATTTACCCAAAAAAGAGTAAAAAATTTCAAAGAAGCTGCTTCAATTAAAACCTCTTCACTGCCCCGTCACGGATATTTCCGTCAACTTCCGGTAACCTATAAACTGCCCCGTCACGGAAATATCCGTCATAGGGTTATTCTAAAAGTTTCCCTTTTTCTATCCATAGGGGAAGACGGGGTAAAAAGCGCATGGGCGGGTAAGAAGCCCACCCCAATTATCTCATGAAATAAAGAAAATTTCAGTCAAATTTGCCCATGAGACGAATGCTAGACATTAACGCTCGTCTCATGGGCAAAATGAGACTGAAATTTGCTTAATTTCATGAGATAATTGGGGTGGGATTCTTACCCGCCCATGCGCTTTTTACCCCGTCTTCCCCTATATGCTTTTCACAGTATGTTTGAATGCATGCAAGAGTGTTGTCAAATAATAGTATGTTCAATTCCCTTTCAGAAAAGAATAGGTTATATGCACTTTTATTCAAAAGTTTTGCGATAAATGCCGCAACCTAAAATGGCTTGGCAAATAGTTGCCCCGGAACCGGAAACGGGCTCGGCAGTGAAGGGGTTTTAATACGGGAACATGAACATTTAATAAGGAATTTGGATTTGTGCATGTAAGCTTATATACATTTATTCCATGAACAGGGGTGTACCATAATTATCCATTGTCTTATACAGAAAAAAGAAGAAGAAGAAGTTGTTGTTGACGTACACTGGCTAAAAGACTCATGGGATCGACCCAACAGCCCGGAAGCACTTGAACACTATGGTACAAGCGCACCAGCTAGGGATGAGAATATTACGTGTGACCGGTTTTTTTATTACCCCGCCACGTGTGGGCAGCCACACTCCGTCTTCGGGGGATTTTGGAGACTGATGATGTTATGCTAGGAGCTTGTCCTGACTTCACAATCATGATTACTATGACAGTGCACATGGACAAGGCTTCTCCACGGTATGGAACAAAACCCATTCCAGTCCTCTCCAGAATGGCATGACTTGGGAGACTGATGATGTTATGCTAGGAGCTTGTCGTGACTTCACAATCATGATTACTATGACAGTGCACATGGACAAGGCTTCTCCACGGTATGGAACAAACCCCCATTCCAGTCCTCTCCAGAATGGCATGATTTGGGAGACTGATGATGTTATGCTAGGAGCTTGTCGTGACTTCACAATCATGATTACTATGACAGTGCACATGGACAAGGCTTCTCCACGGTATGGAACAAACCCCCATTCCAGTCCTCTCCAGAATGGCATGATTTGGGAGACTGATGATGTCATGCTAGGAGCTTGTCCTGACTTCACAATCATGATTACTATGACAGAGTGGACATGGACAAGGCTTCTCCACGGTATGGAACAAAACCCCATTCCAGTCCTCTCCAGAATAGCATGATTTGGGAGACTGCTTGATGTGACTGTGAAGAGGGGAAGTATTGTTGCGTTTTCTATGTTGTTTCCACAAGGACATTTCTGTTAAAATATTACATAGGGTAAGACGGGGTAGAAAGCCTATGGGCAGGTAAGAAGCCCATGCCAATTATCTCATGAAATGAAGCAAATTTCAGTCACATTTTGCCCATGAGATGAGTGTTAATGTTTAGCGTTCGTCTCATGGGCAAATGTTACTGACATTTTCTTTAGTTCATGAGATAATTGGCATGTGTTTCTTTCCCGCCCATGGGCTTTTTACCCCGTCTTCCCCTATTCTATTTTGCCTCGTCAACAAAGTAACGTCACTCTGCACTTGTTGTGTACTTGTTTGTGTGCTGTTATAACGCTTCACACTTCACAAATCTCTATGGCTGGTACCCACGTGTCGTCATATCCGGCCACAAGGAGCGCCATATTATGGGAGACCGCCATCTTAGTCCTTACTTTTTTTTTGAGAAATGCCAGATCGATGCTGCGTATTTGGCTGTTCCAATTCGAAACTTATCTAAACTGTATTTATAACATCTGGATGTTTTCTTTACACATTAAGATAACATTTTCACTTTGTTTACACACAAATAAGGACTAAGATGGCGACACTTCTGTTGGAATGGTCGAGATGCGCACGAAGGTGGGTTGGAGCCATTGTATTCAAACGAAGAAAATCTTTCTTTTTTTCTGCGTGCACGTAAATCTAACTAGGTACAGCATAAAAACATTTTGATGTAGTAGCCTTGGTGTTCTAGCCTATGTTAGTTGGTCTGACATAACATTATAGAGCCAAGGCGGAAGAAGAAAAAGTAATTTCCTTTCCAATATTCTTCTTCTTATTCGATCGCACAGACAGTTTCCTGTCAATTATGAGCGCTTTTGCGCCATGCTGCCGTTATGCGCTTAACTAAGAAATAGGCCCAGCAAGTCCGACTTTGGCTGAAGGAAATCCTTTTGAAAGTGTTTCTATAATATTAAAAAAAGGCAGGAGAATGGACCGGTAAGGCAGAAAGATAGTAGATGACAGATATTAGAGGACCTTACAAGCACAGAACTTTCAGCAGAAGGTCGTTGAACTATTTGTTCGAAAGACACCCCCCCCCCCCCCCCCCCCCCCTTTAATCAATATATCAATATTATCACGGGGAGAGACTCATGGAGGGGGCGGGGTCGTCCAGCTCCCCGTATCGAGGCACGAGGCATCCACCCACTACCCCTAATCTCCCCTTCCAACCTGCAGGTGTCGATGAGCAGCGGGCCCAGGTCTCCCCTGGTGGTTCGAATCCACGACAGTGTCCGTGGGTGTGCGGCTCGCGGGGTGCCAGTCCTGCTGGCCATCAGAGAGAATGGCACTGACCACTGGTCACCTCTGGAGGAAGGGTGAGATCGAGATGGAAGGAAGGAAAGGATGGAGAGAGAGAGAGGGGGGGGGGGGGGGGGGGGGAGGGGAGACGAAACGAAAAAACGAAAATGAAAACGAAATTTGATTTAACCAGAGAACATAAGATAAGCAAAGAAGAAGTAATCTCTCTCTTGGGGGTGAGAGAGAGAGAGAGAGAGAGAGAGAGAGAGAGAGAGAGAGAGAGAGAGAGAGAGAGAGAGAGAGAGAGAGAGAGAGAAGGGAGGCTACTTATGGCTTTGGGCATTGGCGCTTTCAGAAATATTAGACCGTACATGCACGCGCACACATACATGCGCACACACGCACGTACACACACACACACACACACACACACACACACACACACACACACACACACACACACACAGACCTCCCTTTTTGAATCCTTCATTGGATCCACCAAATGGCATTCCATCTCTTCTAATCTCTTCGAGGGATTGCAATTTTAGGACATTATTTTTGTTATTTTACATATGCTTTTTACCATTTCTGTTGAATTAAGTGCTGGTTTGCTTTTATTGTGGACTTTCAATCTGGTGCTAAGAGGACAACCTTTCTCCTGTAGAAAGTCTTCTGGCTCAGTTTGAACATTCACTGTGGACAACTTTGCAGGCCGACATGCAGACTGAAGAGTCTTTCACGAAGACGAAACAGCTGTCTTTGCATAGGCATTGTCTATCTCCCCCATTGGGAGAAAAAGTAAATCAGCACATTTTTTTTTCTCCTTTTCAGAACACAAATCATAAAGTTAAAGTTAAAGTAATTGAGTTTGTTTCTTAGGTTCACAAAACATAATTACATTGGATACCAAATTTTTCTTATCAAAGCAAATTATATATATACATAAGAGGAAAGTTTAATGATGTGTTTGTTTTTTTTTCTTCAATTTTTGATCGTATATATATATACACACACACACACACACACACACACACACACACACACACACACAGACAGACAGACAGACACAGACAGACACAGAGACACACACAGACACACAGACACACACACACACAGACACACACACACACACACACACACAGACACACACACACACACACACACACACACAAATCATTCATCCATGAATTATGCGTATGCCTGTCACTAGTCAGTCGTTTCCGACCATGGCTGCCAGATAGAAAAGGGGGGCATATGCTATTCTGGCGGGCTGGGTTAGAATTTGTTCATTGTGGAAATGCCTCGCCCAGGGCACATACCCACTCTCTCGGCCCAAGGATGTGAGGACAGGTAGCGCTGGGGAAATTCTCCAAAGGCCAACCCATCTCTTTGGCTGCAGCACTATATGAAATTGTATGTAAAGTTATGCTAAATCATGTGGCTTAATCTTAGAGAAATACCACACACACAAATACACAGCAAATGCACCAAAGTGACGGTGTAACATTTCAACAAAAATGTCTTTTTCAAACAACTTAATATTATCTTAATATTGTTAAAAACTCGGGACTTTCCTGGTGTTGCACTGCCTCCGCGCATTGCCTCCATGATCGTTCCCACCATCTTTATATTATCTACTAATGTCCCATATGTGTGTCTGTTCCAGTATTAAGCAGAATGTTATCTTCAAACAATATAGAAAACACAATACTTCCCCTCTTTTCATAACTAAGCAGTCTCTCTTGGCTGTGACGAGGGGAAGAATAATTCGATGGCTTGGAGTCAAAACGGACTATCTTTAGATAGTCCATTGACGTATTATTGAACATATTGTGAAAACGAATTACTTGTTTCAAAAACAGACTGTAGAAATATGAAAAGCATAATCCCCATTTTATATTATTTGTAGTCTTTTTTAATACAAGTTCTTATTATTTTGCAATATCATCAACAATAAGTCGATGGACTATCTAAAGATAGTCCGTTTTGACTCTAAGCCATCGAGATTGTTGTGTATTTGTTTGTGTGGTATTTTGGTCAGTGACGTTGCAGTCTGTTTCAGGGTTTTGTCAAGCTTACATAACACACATTTCAACCCCGCCTGCGGTAACCCTTTCGTCTGTTCGCCAGCGGTCCAGACAGACTCGTGGACAGACAAACGGACACACATATTTTTTTAAAATTTATGAAGCAGTGTGTGTGTGTCTGTGTGCGTGCATGCGCGCGCGTGTGTGTGTGTTTACGTGCGTGTGTGTGTGTGCCCGTGCGCACACTCTCACGTATATGCGCTTATGTGTGTGTGTGTGTGTGCGTGTGCGTGTGCGTGTGCGTGTGCGTGTGTGTGTATGTGGAGCCTATATGAGTATAAAACAGTTATATGCGCACGTGTGTTTCACCGTCCATAAGGGTCTCTGAGCGATTGGACGCTAATCTCATTACCATCACGTGTGTTTCTTTTGCATGCTACACAGCATTACAGCCTCTGATGGGACGGCCACCATGTTGTACCACACCACGCTTCCCCAGAGCGCTACGTACCGCTTGGAAGTAGACAACGCTGCCTATTACGCTGCCTCCGGACAACAGTGCTACTGCCAAAGAATCCAGGTAGACATCCAAGCCACATACTAGCTTTCCTTCTTCTGCGTAACCAGGCCCATAAGGCCATAATGGATAAGGTACTATATATATGTCCTGTTTTCAGTTTTCACTGGTCTCCCCGCTGCATTCAGCCGACACATTTGGATTTCGGAGGAACTCAAATGAAAAACAATATTCGGAAGTTGTTGTTTTTTTAGAAAAAAAAGGCAGGAGAATGGACCAAATAATTCAGAAAGATAGTAGATGATAGAAAGCAAAGCGAAAAAAGGCAGAGTCAAATAGAGTGACAGATTAGAGGAAGTTACAAAGCACAGAAGTTCGAAAAGGTGGGGGAACTATTTGTACGAAAGACACCCTCCGGAATCCCCACGGGGAGAGACTCGTGGAGGGGGAGGGGGGTAATCCAACTCCTCTTATGGAGGCACGAGGCATTCACCCCAATGCCGCACACAATTCAGCAAAAAACAAACAAACAAACCCCGCAAGCACGCTGCGCCACCTCATCTGTCCATGCACAGCTCCCCAGAACATACTGATCCCCATGACCTTGACCCCAACCCACCGAGGGCAAAGGCTGGATTGGAAATCCAAATTGAGGTCAGTCATCGTGAGTTATTATTACTATTAGGTACTTTATAGTCACAGAGGCGTATCTGTGAAATTCGGGTTGCTCCAACCTGGAGAGAGCGTCGCAGCCAGAGGCGCGCCACCCAATTTTTATACTTTTTTTTTTTGGCATGCGATTTTTGCGTGACTGATGAGTCAGGGGGGGGAGTAAATTTTGACCAAATGACAACTTTTTCGTTGCCACTGGGTTTAACGTATGCTAAGTGCATGGGCACACCGGACCTCAGTTTATCGTCTCATCCGAAAGACTCCACGTTCAGACCGTAAGGCCTAGTGCAAAGTGAGAGGGAAAAAACCCTGTACCCAGGTTAAGAGAGCAGGGCATGCAAGACCACAGAATTTGAGACTTTTTCTTCTTCTTTTTTGATGATTGATGGACTTGGGGACGATTATGATGATGATGATGATGCTATGGAGTTCCTTATTGGTCTGAGACTACGTGACAGGGCTGTACTCTACGCTTCCTTTCATAATGATATCCCGGTGTTAACCAGGGCCGAGAACTACAGACACCTGTAGTGTTGGTCTTGAAATTAGAGCAACACTGAGAATCGCAACAGTCAAGCGGATGAAGCTCGGCTGCGTGGTTTCACTTTCAGTCTTCCCATTGAGCTATGAGTCCATATAATCTCAAACCAGGAGACCGTACGCGTGGTAGTGGGTGGATGCCTCGCGCCTAGGTCCAGTAAGCATAATGAAAGATCATTGGTCAAAGGTCAAGGTCACTGGAGCAAAAAGCGTTCCAGGCAGGGTGACTATGAATGTTAACACGATAGCGTTTGAACAGAGGAACATAGGACCCTCAAATTTGGCATTGCGGATAGGTAGTTCGGATATCTAGGCCAAGTTCGAAAATGAAGGTCATTGGTCAAAGATCAACGTCACTGAAGCTGAAAATGCTGCCGCGCGGCTGGTGATTTAGCGTCTTAACGCTCCGGTGTTGTTGTTTGTTGTGCAGACGACTTTCAAGCTGTCGGGGAAGGGTTCCCAGCAGACGGTCAGCATCCACCTGTCCCCGGCAGGATACTCTCTGCACCTGGGGTGATTCCTCTGCTGCCATGGGATACAAACCCAAACCCTAAAGAATATAGACATTTTCGAACATTTGTAAACCACGGTGGGTTTTTTCACAATTGGCATCAAAATTAGTCATTACATAATTAAAGAAAGAAAATGCTTTGAAAAGTAACAGTCCGGTTCGATTGTTGAAGGTCGCAGTCAGATGCGCATTGAGGCTTAAAGACCCACCACGTCACGTGTCAAAATCACGGGTTTCACGGGTTTTCCCTCTTATAGCTGGTAAGAAATCTTGTTTTGACCAGGTTTGACTTCCATACAAATGCCCCCAAATTAAAAACGAAACATCATTTTAAAGAGCAGCCTCAGTTTGAAGTTGGGGACATTTGTATGTGGGGCACAACAGCTACCCAGAAAAAAAAACAAGGGACTTAATCGTGGTGGGTCATTGTGTCTTTTATTAAAACCCTTTCAACGCAGCCATTCCTCAGCCAAAATTTACCATTAAACTTACCCGGGTAGAGAAAAGATTTCGTCTGCAATATTGGGGATTCCTCTGTGACGTGCATAAAATAGGGCCTGTCCTTACCTCCCAAAATTAAGAACATAAGGTCACTGGATACCAGACCCTCATTTGATGCCTTTCAGTGACATGGGTGTCAAATCACTGTGGTGCCAAGGTGGTGATGAAAGGGTTTTAAAATTAAGGTAATGCGCTATGGGGAAATTTCCGAAATAAATGCAGCGCCGCTGGAGGACCCCACAGCCTGAATCGGAGCGTCACAGGCCTTACACTAAGCTACAGCCTAAATAAAATGAATATGGCTATATCTGTCACCTTTCATCCTATTCACAATGCCAAGTCATTTCTTACTTAGCTTAGATGATCCGTGTCCATTAAAACCCTGACCTGACGATGATTAATGAGGAATAATAATTATAGCCTGGAATTAATAGATTGAGAAATTATGGCCGTGTGTAAGTGTGGGAATAGTGTGTCTGTGTACGTGTGTCTGTCTGCCTGTCTGCCTGTCTGCCTCTCTCTCTCTCTCTCTCTCTCTCTCTCTCTCTCTCTCTCTCTCTCTCTCTCTCTCTCTCGGAAAAATAAGTTTAAGCTTTCAATCTCTCTCTCTCTCTCTCTCTCTCTCTCTCTCTCTCTCTCTCTCTCTCTCTCTCTCTCACGCACCCACACACACACGCACGCACATGCACTCACACCCACACACGGACGCACCCCCTCCCCCCCCCAACACACACCCACACTCACCCACCCACACTCACACACACCACAGACACATATACAATTTACTTGAATTAAAAAAACAACAACACGTACATTCGTAGGCAGATACCGATACCGACACAGAGCACACACACGCGACCATGCGTACGCGCACGCACACAGTGACACTCACACATACATACAATGTACAGTCACGCACGCGCACGAATACACACGCATATTTACATATTTACAAACGTGCAATTATACCAGTTTCTTCCTTACCATTCATTATTCCATTCTTGAAGCAGAAGTCACGATCAACTCGAAGTTAACCTAATAGGCCTATTTCTTTATTTTGTTGTTGTTGATCGCTCAACAGTTTCCTTTAATATGAGCGCAGATGCGTCATGCTCTGTTACAAGCGCCTAACTAAAGAAATAGGCCCAGCATGTTCGTCTTCGGCTGGAGAAAATCTTTGTAAGAATTTATAAAAACAAAGGCAGGAGAATGGACCAGTAAGGCAGAAATATAGTAGATGACAGTAAGCAAAGGGAAAGGCAGAGTCAAAGAGATTGACAGTTTAGAGGATGTTGTTACAAGCAAAGAATTTCCCGAAGGTGGGGGAGCTATTTGTACTGAAAGACCCCCCGGTATCCCCACGGGGGAAGCATTTATCTTCTCCTTGAAACAGAAATCACGTTCAACTCGAAGTTAAAACGAACATATCCTTATACCAAGATAAGCTGATGTAGGGTCTACTACTTTCACTGACTGGAAAAAAGAAGCGAAAATGAGAAGTTTAGGCCACGTCTTTAATTTGAAAATGGTACTAATCCTAATTCTGATGTTTATGCATAATAAAATTAAAGTGTGAACGGATAGGAATTTGTTGGTATATTGTCATATTGTATTTTCCTTTTGTCCTGCATTCCCAGACCATAAGGCCATAATGGGTGAGGTTTTCAATTTTCACTGGTCTTCCCGCTCCATTCAGGCGACACATTCCGATTTCGGAGGAGAGAAAATTAGTTGGGAAGACTTTCTTTGGGTGAAAAAAGGCAGGAGAATGGGCCTTAAGTCAGAAAAATAGTAGATGATATTAAGAAAAGGTAAAGGCAGAGTAAAAGAGAGTGATAGATTCGAGGAAGTTACAAGCACAGAACTTCCAGAATGTGGGGAACTATTTGTGCGAAAGACCCACCGATATTCCCCACGGGGAGAGACTCGTGCAAGGGGCGGTATCGTCCAACTCCCTGTATGGAGGCACGAGGTATCCATGCACCCACTGCCCCAAAATAGGATCATAATATGAAGCCCTCGTGATCTCTATAGTGTACATTTAGAGAAAATGCATTGCTGGTATTCTGAACCATTACTTATTTTTGCTCCATAAAATATTTTTTTCTTTTGAATCATTTCGTGCATCCATGGTGCAAGGGAGCTAACTATCAACAGTTGCGCCGTGCTTCTTTTTTAGTCACTGTAAAATTATTTCTTACTTCGGCGCATGACGGCAGCATGACGCATCTGCGCTCATAATTGACAGGAAACTGTCTGAGCGATCGAAGAAGAAGAAGGAGAAGAAGAAGACGAAGAAGAAGAAAAAGAAGATCTTATTTTGTTCTTCTAAGGGGCCGCCACACTGCATCCAACTACGATCCGACCGTGACATTTGTGAGGCATGATCAGTTCTCGTGAAACTCTCCTGTCTAATGTGAAGAAACG
>CM065692.1:8809884-8814884 GCA_017654935.2 Phymorhynchus buccinoides
TTTGACAGGAAACTGTCTGAGCGATCGACGACGACCATGAAGAAGAAGAAGAAGAAGAAGAAGAAGAAGAAGAAGAAGAAGAAGAAGAAGAAGAAGAAGAAGAAGAAGAAGAAGAAGAAGAAGAAGAAGAAGAAGAAGAAGAAGAAGAAGAAGAAGAAGAAGAAGAAGAAGAAGAAGAAGAAGAAGAAGAGAAGAAGAAGAAGAAGAAAAGAAGAAGAAGAAGAAGAAGAAGAAGAAGAAGAAGAAGAAGAAGAAGAAAGAAGAAGAAGAAGAAGAAGAAGAAGGAGAAGAAGAAGAAGAAGAAGAAGAAGAAGAAGAAGAAGAAGAAGAAGAAGAAGAAGAAGAAGAAGAAGAAGAAGAAGGAGAAGAAGGAGGAGGAGGATGTGTGTGAGCGGCCACCACCCTACCATAATGTCAAGAGGCATGGGGTGGAATACTAATGATCAGAGTGCCCAGTGAATTTACTGCTAAGCAAACTCATAATTTTCTGAGACTGAGTGGGTATGCTTGGTCTGTTTTCTTCGTCTGCTGTACTTGAAAAGGATGGCGCTGCGCTTGCCACGACGCTCTCTCCATGTGCGAGCAACCCGAACTTCACAGATATAATTCTCTGTGACAAGCAGAATATGCTAAATACCCAAATACCAAATAATACATATAAATAAAAACATGATTGGTTGTATTTTCGCTCTACACTTTGAACAGTTTCCTTTATCTTCATACGAGTGTTTGGTTTTTCTAGCGGTGTACCCCCCAAAGGTCACTATGTATGCCTGTCTGTCGTTTCCGACTATGACTGCCAGATAGCAGAGGTGGCAGCTGCCATTCCAGCGTTGCCCAGGAAGCCTTGCCCAGGGTACACCCCCACTCTCTCGGCCAAAGGCGTTTGAGGACAGATGTCGTTGGGGAAGGTCCCCAAAGGCCAACCAATTCCATTGGCTGCAGCACTAGAGCCAGTGCAAATGCCCCACCCACCCCTAGTTTGAGAGTCATAGTGTTCCACAAAAGACTAAGCTGTACCATGATGGTTCAATACTGTAGAAAATCATGTATTGTACGGCTCTCCTTTGCTATTGGCCCACACTACAGGCTAATATCAACCAATGATAAAAGCCATTTGCGTAAAGGTCACTATCATCATCATCATCAAGCGTGTTATATCACAACTGGCACGTGCGCGTAATTAATTCAACGAGGACGTGTGTGGATGGAGGTCAGCGAAATTATTAATATTTGTGTCAAGTGATTAATGTCGTGGTGTTAGTGTGTAGCTGTACTGAAAGCAAAGTGTGTGTGTGTGTGTGTGTGTGTGTGTGTGTGTGTGTGTGTGTGTGTGTGTGTGTGTGTGTGTGTGTGTGTGTGTGTGTGTGTGTGTGTGTGTGTGTGTACGTGTATGCGTGCGTGTGCGTGCGTGCGTGCGTGCGTGCGCGAGTGTGTGTGTGTGTGTGTGTGTGTGTGTGTGTGTGTGTGTGTGTGTGTGTGTGTGTGTGTGTGTGTGTGAGTGTGTGTGTGTGTGTGCGTGCGCGCGCACGTGTGTGTGTGCGTTGGTATGCAAGGCGTGAGTTTACATGTTGATGAAAGCATGAGGAATGTAGGCTCCTACGTGTATGTGCGTATGTGCACATAGCGTGTTTGTGTGCATGCATGCAAGTGCGTATATATATATATATATATATATATATATATATATATATATATATATATATATATATATATATATATATATATATATATATATATCGCAATGAATGCAATGTAGTCCTTATACATCTGCATTGTTACTAATTCGGGATTTTCCTGGTGTTGCACTGCCTCCGGGCATTGCCTCCAGGATCGTTCCCACCATCTTGATATCTACTAATGTTCCATATATGTGTCTGTTTCAGATCGGAGGACGTTAATCAGATTTTCCATTTTCCAGTCTAGTCAAAGACTGTATAGGGGAAGACAAGCATCCGGTCTCTTTTCCCTATATGAGTAGTGAGGACAGAAACACTGGTTATGTCCCTTTTAAACGTGACACATTTACACGTCGATAGGCCAGTTGAATTCTCCGTTCAAATTCCAGTCTGAGTTTTTGGATAGCCGCCGCTGTGAATGGTGTATAACTACCCCACTAACGATAACTCCATCAGCCCGGTTCGCTGTAACTCTTAAGTAGTCCATCTTACCCTTTTAAAATCTTTGATCTAGTCCTGTGTGTTGACTGGTTGAGAGAAAAGGAAATCACTTCACTGTGCACGCGCACACAATCATATTCACTGCGCGCGCAATGACAGACTGACAAAAAGCAATATCGCGCAGACAAAGAAGACACACAGAGACAGGTAAAGAGAGGACATGTCATAGGGGAAGACGGGGTAAAAAGCGCATGGGCGGGTAAGAAGCCCACCCCAATTATCTCATGAAATAAAGAAAATTTCAGTCAAATTTGCCCATGAGACGAATGCTAGACATTAACGCTCGTCTCATGGGCAAAATGAGACTGAAATTTGCTTCATTTCATGAGATAATTGGGGTGGGCTTCTTACCCGCCCATGCGCTTTTTACCCCGTCTTCCCCTAATTATATATACATAAGACGACAATAATAATAGGAGAAAGATACACACAGGCACACACTGTAACTGAGAGGAAAGAAAAGAAAGGCTTTGAATAATATAATTACGACCTCTTTATTTTCCCTCTCAACTGCAAAGCTGGCAGTGGTTTCAAACAGTGGTTGTAGGCCTATAGCATAATTGTGTCCCCAGTTTCGTCAAAATGTGTGTTTGTCTTTCATTTAACGTCTATCCACGTCTCGAGATATTAGACGGGGGAGGGGGGGGGGGGGTATGTATGTTCAAGTGGTTGCGTGTATGTGTGTATCTAAGTGTGTGCATATGAGTATCTATAGCATGTGTATGTACGATCAATATGAATGGGTCACTATGTGTCCCCGTCTCTATGTGCCCCCGTCTCTAACTGTCCCCAATTGTGTTCTCGTCTCCATGTGCCCCCGTCTCTATGTGTCCCCAATTTCGTCAATATGTGTCATCGTCTCGATATGTCTCCGTCTCTATCATGTGTCCCCGTCTCCATGTGTCCTCGTCTCTATATGTCCCCGTCTCTATGTGTCCACAATTTCGTCACTATGGCTGTGTCCTCGTCTTTATGTGCCCCCGTCTCTATGCGTCCCCATCTCTATATCTCCCCGTCTGATATCTTCCGGCCTCCTTGTTCATCATAACCCCAACCCTATCTCTGACCTAAACACTAACCTTAACCAGACCTGTTTACCCTGAAATTGGGCTTTGTGTATTTGAAATCCAAAATAAGTGTATTTTTCACACAATAGGAGTACTACAATAGAAAAGTTTAAAAAACGGAATGCAAACATGTATACATTTTTATAACAACTTAAAGAAATACTGTGTCAAAAGCATCATTCATTTCAATTTAGAAGAACACACACACACTCACACACACACACACACACAGACACACACACACAGAGCTCATTCATTTCCCGAATCAGGCAAAATACAGAAATGATAGATTTGTTTTCACCATTTCATCATATTGTTTCCCCATGTACCCTATGTATCATATTTTGGTCAAATATGTGTACAAAATATGGCGAAATCTTATGGGCAAACAGGTCTGCTTAACCCTAACCATAACCATAACCCTTATCCGAGTAAACACATAGAGACAGGGTTACGTAGAGACTGAGGGGGACACATGCAGACGGGGACATAATCATAGAGACGGGGACACATAGAGACGGGGACACATAGAGACGGGGACACATAGAGACGGGGACACATAGAGACGGGGACACATAGAGGCAGGGGCACATAAATAGAGACGGGGACATTATACACACGAGGCCTCAATGACGGTGACATAGAAACGGGGACACATAGAGACGGGGCATACAGAGACGGGGACATAAAGAGACGGGGCCACATAGAGATGTGGGCATACAGAGACGGGGACATAATTATAGAGACGGGGACATATACAGACGGGGCCACAATGAGGGCTGCACACAGACAGGGGCACACAGAGACGGGGACACATAGAGACGGGGGCACACATGAGGGCAACACATAGAGACGGGGACACATAGAGACAGAGGCACACAGAGACGGGGACACATAGAGACGGGGACACATAGAGACAGAAGCACACAGAGACGGGGACACATAGAGACGGGGACACATAGAGACAGAAGCACACAGAGACGGGGACACATAGAGACAGAAGCACACAGAGACGGGGACACATAGAGACGGGGACACATAGAGACGGGGGCACTATGAGGGCAACACATAGAGACGGGGACACATAGAGACAGAGGCACACATAGAGACGGGGACACATAGAGACGGGGACACATAGAGACAGAGGACACACAGAGACGGGGACACATAGAGACGTGGACACATAGAGACGGGGACACAATGAGGGTGGACACATAGAGACGGGGACACATAGAGACGGGGACACATAGAGACGGGGACACATAGAGACGGGGACACATAGAGACACAAGAGGCACATAGAGACGGGGACACATAGAGACGGGGACACATAGAGACGGGGACACATAGAGACGGGGACACATAGAGACGTGGACACAATGAGGGTGACACATAGAGACGGGGACACATAGAGACGGGGGCACACAGAGACGGGGACACATAGAGACGGGGACACATAGAGACGTGGACACACAATGAGGGTGACACATAGAGACGGGGACACATAGAGACAGAGGGGCACACATAGAGACGGGGACACATAGAGACGTGGACACATAGAGACGTGGACACAATGTGGGTGACACATAGAGACGGGGACACATAGAGACACACATAGAGGCACACAGAGACGGGGACACATAGAGACGTGGACACAATGAGGGTGACACATAGAGACGGGGACACAATGAGGGTGACACATAGAGACGTGGACACAATGAGGGTGACACATAGAGACGGGGACAAATGCAGAC
>CM065692.1:8822384-8827384 GCA_017654935.2 Phymorhynchus buccinoides
GAAGAGAAAGGAGACATACAAGATTAAAACATAAAAAAATAACTTTGACATCGTAAGAACAAGATATCATTAGAAAACATTAAAATTAATACATGCAGGGAACATATACCCCCACTCTCTCTCCACCCCCTTCAATCAGCAACGTGTTTCTTACACTTTTGTGGGGTGTTTTTTTTTTTGCGAACTGTTCCGAGCGCTCGCTTGTGAAACTTTCTCCAGTATAGGCCTAGGGGCCTACTACCACCGAGTGAGATACAAGCCTACTACTGCGCAGGGTTTCCTAACCTCCGAGTCGCGTAAGCCTAATATTGTCCTTATTCGGCATTAGCCTAGATGTCTGTGGCTTGACGAAGCCGTTTAGGAAAGGTGGAAGGGAGGCGGGGTGGGGGGTGGGAGGTGTGGTTAATAAGTTGTAGTTGTGATATAGAAATGGGTGAGGAGGTGGGTGTAGTGTGCTCTTTGTTGCGTCGAGAAAATAATCATTCTTTCTCCTTCTCCTCCTCCTATTCCTCCTCCTCCTGCACAATTCCCCACCCCTCCTACCCTGTTTCTGGTGGAATGTCGCTGCTACCAATAATTAGCATAAAACACCGGCTAGGGAAAGGGGACACAGTGGAACCTCCCTATTAGACCTCCCATTATAAGACTCCCTCCCACATAAGACCTACTTCTCTGAGACATTGCCCTTCTTTGTAAGTATTGTGAATAAAACTCTGCTTAACGTCCTCCGGTCTTGAACAGACACATAATTATGGGACATTAGCCTACTAGTTATAAAGATGGTGGGAACTATCCTGGAGGCAATGCCCGGAGGCAGTGCAACACCAGGAAAGTCCCGAATTTTTAACAATACAGATGTAACTCTAATATGTAAGCATTCAAATTACCTCTCTTATAAGACCCCTCCCTTACAAGACCTCATTTTGGATGATTTTTGAAGGTCTTATACGGGAGGTTCCACTGTATCTAGCTACTTATAGCTAGGCCTACTGGCCTGATTTTTCTTTGATAAAGGGGCCGCCACAGTAACACGTGCGATTTCTATCCAACTGCGATCCAACTGTGACAACGTCTGTGAGGCATGGTTCATGTGAAATACTTCCGTCTTTAAATAATTCTACTATTTGCGTTCACTATTCTCATAATTATAGACCTCAATACCCCCTGGGTCCCATCAGCACCTTCCCCGGGTGTTTCTATTTCATTCAGTGGAACCTCCATTATAAGACCTTCAAAAATCATCCAAAATAAGGTCTTATAAGGGAGGGGTCTTATTATTATAAGACAGGTAATTTTAATACTTGCAAAGAAGGGCAATGTCTCAGAGAAGTAGGTCTTATACGGGAAGGGAGTCTTATAATGGGAGGTCTTATAGGGAGGTTCCACTGTACTTACAAAGAAGGGCAATGTCTCAGAGAAGTAGGTCTTATACGGGAAGGAGTCTTATAATGGGAGGTCTTATAGGGGAGGTTCCACTGTACTTACAAAGAAGGGCAATGTCTCAGAGAAGTAGGTCTTATACGGGAAGGAGTCTTATAATGGGAGGTCTTATAGGGGAGGTTCCACTGTACAAGAATAGGCCTGCCCCAAAAAACCCGTTTGATACAAAGATTCAGATATGTCCTGAGATTCGGGCACTGGGGAACTACAAAAAATAATACAGTGAACAAAACTAGTAGGATTTTAATCAGATTCGCTTAGACAGGAGACTTGTCTTCAATCATCTTCGTTACTGCATCACAAGTTGTTTACGTCTTTATGTCATGTGTGTCACTATGTCATATCTATTTTTAGATACATACACACGTCATGTGTGTCACTATGTCATATCTATTTTTAGCACTGGACAACGGGTTGAACCCGAAACGTCGTGTTTTGTTTTGCTCTGTTTTTTTAAATTTGTATCATTAAACCGTTTCTTCTGGGTTTTAATTTCGACTTTGTTTTAATTTGTTGTGAATATTATTGAACCCAGCAGTCCTCTTCGTTTCTTCACATTAGACAGGAGAGTTTCACGAGTACTGATCATGCCTCACAAATGTCACGGTCGGATCGTAGTTGGATGCAGTGTGGCGGCCCCTTAGAAGAACAAAATAAGATCTTCTTTTTCTTCTTCTTCGTCTTCTTCTTCGATCGCTCAGACAGTTTCCTGTCAATTATGAGCGCAGATGCGTCATGCTGCCGTCATGCGCCGAAGTAAGAAATAATTAGGCCCAGCTAGCATGTTCGACTTCAGGTTAGAGGAAATCTATTTGAAAGCGTTTCTTGAAAGATCAAAAAAAGGCAGGAGAATGGACCGGAAACGGTAAAGGCAGAGAGATAGTAGATGACAGCGAGCAAAGGGAAAAGGCAGAGTCAAAGAGAGTTACAGATTAGAGGAAGTTACAAACACAGAACTTCCAGAAGGTGGGGGGACTATTTATGCACAGACCCCTCGGTATTCCCACGGGGGGGGGGGGGGGGGGCAATAACATAATTTTACAGTGACTAAAAAAGAAGCACGGCGCAACTGTTGATAGTTAGCTCCCTTGCACCATGGATGCACGAAATGATTCAAAAGAAAAAAATATTTTATGGAGCAAAAATAAGTAATGGTTCAGAATACCAGCAATGCATTTTCTCTAAATGTACACTATAGAGATCACGAGGGCTTCATATTATGATCCTATTTTGGGGCAGTGGGTGCATGGATGCCTCGTGCCTCCATACAGGGAGCTGGACGATACCGCCCCTTGCACGAGTCTCTCCCCGTGGTGAATATCGGTGGGTCTTTCGCACAAATAGTTCCCCACATTCTGGAAGTTCTGTGCTTGTAACTTCCTCGAATCTATCAGTCTCTTTTACTCTGCCTTTACCTTTTCTTAATATCATCTACTATTTTTCTGACTTAAAGGCCCATTCTCCTGCCTTTTTTCACCCAAAGAAAGTCTTCCCAACTAATTTTCTCTCCTCCGAAATCGGAATGTGTCGGCTGAATGGAGCGGGAAGACCAGTGAAAATTGAAAACCTCACCCATTATGGCCTTATGGTCTGGGAATGCAGAAGAAAAAGAAAATACAATATGACAATATACCAACAAATTCCTATCCGTTCACACTTTCATTTTATCATACATAAACATCAGAATTAGAATTAGTAGGGGAAGACGGGGTAAAAAGCGCATGGGCGGGTAAGAAGCCCACCCCAATTATCTCATGAAATGAAGCAAATTTCAGTCTCATTTTGCCCATGAGACGAGCGTTAATGTCTAGCATTCGTCTCATGGGCAAATTTGACTGAAATTTTCTTTATTTCATGAGATAATTGGGGTGGGCGTCTTACCCGCCCATGCGCTTTTTACCCCGTCTTCCCCTACCATTTTCAAATTAAAGACGTGGCCTAAACTTATCATTTTCGCTTTTGCTTTTTCAGTCAGTGAAAGTAGTACATCAGCTTATCTTGGTATAAGGATATGTTCGTTTTAACTTCGAGTTGAACGTGATTTCTGTTTCAAGGAGAAGATAAATGGTTCCCCCGTGGGGATACCGGGGGGTCTTTTTCAGTACAAATAGCTCCCCCACCTTCGGGAAATTCTTTGCTTGTAACAACATCCTCTAAACTGTCAATCTCTTTGACTCTGCCTTTCCCCTTGCTTACTGTCATCTACTATATTTCCGCCTTACTGGTCCATTCTCCTACTTTTGTTCTATAAATACTTACGAAGATTTTCCACAGCCGAAGACGAACACGCTGGGCCTATTTCTTTAGTTAGGCGCTTTATAACAGCAGCATGACGCATCTGCGCTCATATTAAAGGAAACTGTTGAGCGATCAACAACAAAAAAGAAAGAAATAGGCCTATTAGGTTAACTTCGAGTTGATCGTGACTTCTGCTTCAAGAATGGAATAATGAATGGTAAGGAAGAAACTGGTATAATTGCACGTTTGTAAATATGTAAATATGCGTGTGTATTCGTGCGCGTGCGTGACTGTCCATTGTATGTATGTGTGAGTGTCACTGTGTTCGTGCGCGTACGCATGGTCGCGTGTGTGTGCTCTGTGTCGGTATCGGTATCTGCCTACGAATGTACGTGTTGTTGTTTTTTTAATTCAAGTAAATTGTATATGTGTCTGTGGTGTGTGTGAGTGTGGGTGGGTGGGTGTGGATGGGTGTTGGGGGGAGGGGGGGAGGGAGGTGCGTGCGTGTGTGGGTGTGAGAGCATGTGCGTGCGTGTATGTGGGGTGCGTGAGAGAGAGAGAGAGAGAGAGAGAGAGAGAGAGAGAGAGAGAGAGAGAGAGAGAGAGAGAGAGAGAGAGAGAGAGAGGCAGACAGGCAGACAGACACACGTACACAGACACACTATTCCCACACTTACACACGGCCATAATTTCTCAATCTATTAATTCCAGGCTATAATTATTATTCCTCATTAATCATCGTCAGGTCAGGGTTTTAATGGACACAGATCATCTAAGCTAAGTAAGAAATGACTTGGCATTGCGAATAGGATGAAAGGTGACAGATATAGCCACATTCATTTTATTTAGGCTGTAACTTAGTGTAAGGCCTGTGACGCTCCGATTCAGGCTGTGGGGTCCTCCAGCGGCGCTGCATTTATTTCGGAAATTTTCCCATAGCGCATTACCTTAATTTTAAAACCCTTTCATCACCACCTTGGCACCACAGTGATTTGACACCCATGTCACTGAAAGGCATCAAATGAGGGTCTGGTATCCAGTGACCCTATGTTCTTCATTTTGGGAGGTAAGGACAGGCCCCTATTTTATGCACGTCACAGAGGAATCCCCAATATTGCAGACGAAATCGTTTCTCTACCCGGGTAAGTTTAATGGTAAATTTTGGCTGAGGAATGGCTGCGTTGAAAGGGTTTTAATAAAAGACACAATGACCCACCACGATTAAGTCCCTTGTTTTTTTCTGCGTAGCTAGCTGTGACCCACATACAAATGTCCCCAACTTCAAACTGAGGCTGCTCTTTAAAATGATGCTTCGCTTTTAA
>CM065692.1:8832384-8842384 GCA_017654935.2 Phymorhynchus buccinoides
ATGTCCTTGTGGAAACAACATAGAAAACACAACAATGCTTCCCCTCTTCACAATCATATCAAGCAGTCTCCCAAGTCATGCTGTTCTGGAGAGGACTGGAATGGGTTTTGTTCCATACCGTGGAGAAGCCTTGTCCATGTGCACTCTGTTATAGTAATCATGATTGTGAAGTCACGACAAGCTCCTAGCATAACATCATCAGTCTCCCAAGTCATGCTGTTCTGGAGAGGACTGGAATGGGGTTTTGTTCCATACCGTGGAGAAGCCTTACCGCCCAGGGAATGTGTCCGTGTCCACTCTGCCATAGTAGTCACGATTGGGAAGTGTTATAGTTATTCGGGGATTGTCTTTTTTTAGCCATGACAAGCTTCTAGCATAACATCATCAGTCTCCAAAATCCCCCGAAGACGGAGTGTGGCTGAGCTGCACAAGTTGCGGGGTAATAGAACACAACAACCAGTCACACACGTAGAAAGGGAGTATTCCCCCTTTGTTCAATTCGGTCACATACGTAATATTCTCATCCCTAGCTGGTGCGCTTGTACCATAGTGTTCAAGTGCTTCCGGGCTGTTGGGTCGATCCCAGGAGTCTTTTAGCCAGTGTACGTCAACAACAACAACGTCTCCTTTTTTCTCTAGTTTAACTATAAAGACATGGATAATTATGGTACACCCCTGTTCATGGAGTAAATGTATATAAGCTTACATGCACAAATCCAAATTCCTTATTAAATGTTGATGTTCCCGTATTAAAACCCCTTCACTGCCGACCCCGTTTCCGGTTCCGGGGCAACTATTTGCCAAGCCGTTTTAGGTTGCGGCATTTATATCGCAAAACATTTTGAATATAAGTGCATATAACCTATACTTTTCTGAAAGGGAATTGAATATACTATTATTTGACAACACTCTTGCATGCATTCAAACATACTGTGAAAAGCATAATTATATGGATAGAAAAAGGGAAACTCTTTGAATAACCATATGACGGATATTTCCGTGACGGGGATGTTTATAGATTACCGGAAGTTGACGGAAATATCCGTGACGGGGCAGTGAAGAGGTTTTAATTGAAGCAGCTTCTTTGACATTTTTGACAGGTATTTTTGTAAATGTGCGCACATCTTTATACAGAAAAGCAAGAAAACCACCTGCGAACACGTTTCCCAAGTAGCGTCCCACAATACACACGCGCATACCGATTCACAAACACAAAAGGAAGGTGGCAGAGTGGCTAAGACGTTCGCCTGCCGATTTCAATGCGTGACTTGCAGCGTGAGTCGGTGACCCAAGTTCAAATCCCAGCCTCGCCTCGCCCTTTCTTTCTAGTTCGACGGGGAAATCAAACTGAACGTCCAGGCCTTCGGTTAGAGGACTTAAAGCTAGTCTGTCTGACCCGTGCTGCTTTACACACCGTAAAAATCCCACGGTAGTTAAATGTTGGTAAAAGCAGGGAGAAATCCCGCTGCCTGGTATGGCCAAATTGATAGCTAGGTTTCCCAAGTCTGCCCATATACTACAAAATAAAGGCTAAGGTCCACTTTAAAAAAAATCCACACCAGGTTTTACTTTATGTTTACTTTCCTTTTCCATTAGGCTACTTCTATCTCCTCAGCTTTCTAATTTATTGTCTTCTTACTACCCCCCAAAGTGCAGCAGAATCTTCAACCTGGTGAAGTTGGCTGCCTGAGGCGAAGAAGAAGAAGAAGAAGAAGAAGAAGAAGAAGAAGAAGAAGAAGAAGAAGAAGAAGAAGAAAAAGAAGAAGAAGAAGAAGAAGAAGAAGAAGAAGAAGAAGAAGAAGAAGAAGGCCAATACCAATACCAATGCCAAAACACAGATACCAATGCCAAAACACAGAATATAAGATGCACACTTTGAATTTCAGTTAGACGGAGTGAAACAAAAGTCACCAAAAAATGTTAGATGAACTTCACAAAGGTTAGTTCCGATATGTGACCCGTCACCACAAAGTGGGACTTAAGGTGAAAATGGCAGAATTTGATATATTAGCATTTACATAATCTGCAGACACTTACCTTTCTTTTGATATATGATTTATTTCTCTACTACAAAAAAAATGAGGAAGTTATGGGATGTTAAAGAGGGTAACCCAGCAGATGGCCATTTTGAGAAAACGGGGTTCAAAGATTTTTGACCCAGCTGGAGTCATTGTACATTAACCCTTTCACCGCCAGCCATATTTCAGCCAAACAATTCCATTAAAGTTACTTGGGTAGAGAACAAAATCCATCCGCAGTATTGGGGATTCTTCTGTGACACATAAAATAAGGTATATCCTTACTTCCCAAAACTAAGACAATAGGGTCTTTGGATAATAGGCCCCGATTTGATGCCTTTTAGTGACATAGGTATTATAATCACTGTGGTGCTAAAATGCGAGTTGGTCGGTGAAAGGGTTAACAACAGGCATTTCTGATCAACCAACCTCCACCAAATTATACGTGCAAGTCCCTCATTATTTGTATAAAAAAAAAAAATTAAACATGCGTACCGGGTCGGCTTCATCATCTGTAGGAACTGAGAACTGGTAACACATTCAAGATAAGCTGACACTATAAATTCATGTTTTGGGATTCTTTCAAGAGAGAGATAAGAAAGAATTAAGAGACAGGTGGAGAGAAAGGGTGGGGAGAGAGAGAGAGAGAAAGAGAGAGAGAGAGAGAGAGAGAGAGAGAGAGAGAGAGAGAGAGAGAGAGAGAGAGAGAGAGAGAGAGAGAGAGAGAGAGAGAGAGAGAGAGAGAGAGAGAGAGAGAGAGAGAGAGAGAGAGAGAGAGAGAGAGAGAGAGAGAGAGAGGGTGAGAGAGAGAGAGAGAGAAAGAGAGAGAGAGAGAGATAAATAAAATGCGTCGTTCCCGCGAGTGCACGCGCGTGAGTGTGAGAGAGAGAGAGAGAGAGAGAGAGAGAGAGAGAGAGAGAGAGAGAGAGAGAGAGAGAGAGAGGAGAGAGAGAGAGAGAGAGAGAGAGAGAGAGAGAGAAGAGAGAGAGAGAGAGAGAGAGAGACAGGGAAGTAAAAATGCGTCGTTCCCAGCGCGAGTGCACGCGCGTGAGAGAGAGAGAGAGAGAGAGAGAGAGAGAGAGAGAGAGAGAGAGAGAGAGAGAGAGAGAGAGAGAGAGAGAGAGAGAGAGAGAGAGAAGAGAGAGGGGGGGGGGAGAGAGAGAGAGAGAGAGAGAAAGGGAGAGAGAGAGGGAGAGTGCGCGCGTGTGTCACGGTGTGTGTGTGTGTGTGTGTGTGTGTGTGCGTGCGTGCGTGCGTGCGTGCGAGCGCGCATGTGAAATTCAACAGTCACCGATCAATATCAATGTAAGCACTTTTTTATTTTTAAATCACCAACTAGGCCCTCACTCTTTGCCTTTTTCAGATGCGGACCAAGAAGTTCCGTAATGTAAAAGACACCAAAAATAAGCATAACAAAAAAAGGGGAAGAAAAAGAAGAAAGAACATTTCTAAAAAAGTAGAATATGTACAAAAGCAATATAGGATTCTCCCTCTATAAGAGGGTACCCCTAATAATAATAAACAGATTGAAAAGCATCAATACTTACATAGATAATAGAGGTTTTCATCCTTCCAGCGGACATATGCGTAGTAGTAGTAGCGACAACAAACTAAACGGATCAAGCCGAGATCAAAGAATTTCTCTCCTTTTATTTGAAGACAAGAGGTAAAGCCTTCAAGGCTCACTCGAACAGGAACATGTGGGACAACAACAAAGATTGAGGGGGGTGTCTAAAGTACAAGATACAACTAAAAAAAATAATATAAAAGTGCCCGTGCCGAGAATCGGACCCGGAACCACCATTGGCATGACAGACAAACACCAATGAGCTATCGAGGCTTTCAGTGTTGATGAGTTTCTTAACTCATGTTGCCTGTTGAATATTCTCTAACCCACTAATCTAAAATGTTATCTGTTTGCAGTGTTGTTTTAAGTATTTAATTATTCAAATCATTATTGTTTGAAAGCCTGCATAGACATCTATATGTGTGCACAGTTTGAACAATGTAGGGGAAGACGGGGTAAAAAGCGCATGGGCGGGTAAGAAGCCCACCCCAATTATCTCATGAAATAAAGAAAATTTCAGTCAAATTTGCCCATGAGACGAATGCTAGACATTAACGCTCGTCTCATGGGCAAAATGAGACTGAAATTTGCTTCATTTCATGAGATAATTGGGGTGGGCTTCTTACCCGCCCATGCGCTTTTTACCCCGTCTTCCCCTATGCCTTCTATTTCCCGAGAAAATGCCAACGTTAAAGTTTGGAGATTAGACCACGGACGCAACACACACACACACACACACACACACACACAACCGAACAACTATCATACTATAGACTCACTATCGTACGTTAACACGAGTGAGCCCAAAAGCTCTCAGTCTCAATCGCCGCCCCTTTTGTTCAGCCAGTAGCTGCGTTATCGATATCGATAGACGCACTTAACAATTCATTGAACCAACATGTGTTGTGCTCTAAAGAAGTCAGTTACTCTCTGCAGAGACTCAGTACTATACCCACTCATTATCTCAGTTTCCTTGGCATGGCGTCTTAAAGACCCCCCACGTCACGTGTCAAATTCCCTCGTATGCTCGGAAGATTTATTAAAGATCCACCAGATCACGTGTCCAAATCACGGGTTTCACGTGTTCTTCCCTCTTATAGCTGGAAAGAAATCTTGTTTTGACAAGGTCTCACCGACTTCCATACAAATGCCCCCAAATTCAAAACCGAAACATCATTTTAAAGAGCAGCCTCAATTTGAAGTTGGGGGCATGTGTATGTGGGTCACAGCTACCCAGAAAAAAACAAGGGACTTAATCGTGGTGCGTCAGTGTGTCTTTAAGATTTCTTACCAGCTATAAGAGGGAAGACACGTGATAACCATGATCCTGACACGTGACGTGGTGGGTCTTTAAGTAGTAGCTTGTTGGTTGTTGACTGTTGAGGCCAAGTTTCAGAAAAAGATAAAAGAAAAGAAAAGAAAAAAGGTCGAATGTGGTACATGTGTTACTGCAATTTCTTTTTCTTATGATTATTTTGGATACATGTTTGTCCCCCCCCCCCCCCCCCCCCCCCCCCCCCCCCCCCCCCCCCCCCCCCCCCCCCCAAAAAAATGAAGTGAAAATTCTAGTAATCTCAATAATAATCCAGGAAATGTGTTGGAATGTCTTGGTGTTGGTATTAATGGTATTCGGTACTTTATAGTCACAGAGGCGTCTCTGTGAAATTCGGGTTGCTCCCACCTGGAGAGAGCGTCACAGCCAGAGGCGCGCCACCCATTTTTTATTTGCATGCGATTTTTGTGTGACTGATTAGGAAAGAAACGGAGGGATGTTCCACTGTATATTGTTTTTCAAATGGCAAGCCATGTATATATTCTCTTAGTGAGTCTGATATTTTCATAAGAACTAGCGCAACGCCAAGTACTGGTAACGCCTAGTAACGGTAACGCCAAGTACTGGTAACGCTGAGTACAGCGAATTTGAAGCGATTCGGTTAACAAACGGCGGAGTTATAAGGCCCTGTTTGCCGTTGGCGCTGCTCTGAGAGTGACGCGCTGTCCCAACGCCTTGTAACGGTAACGCCTAGTAACAGTACCGCCAAGTACTGGTAACCCTCAGTACAGCAAATTTGAAGCGATTCGGTTAAGAAACGGCAGAGTTATAAGGCCCCGTTTCCCGTTGGCGCTGCTCTGAGAGTGACACGCTCTCCCGATTCTCTTCAAATTTGCTGCCAGGCTTTGCCCCGGCCACAGCAAGCCTGAGAGCAAATTTGAAGCGATTCGGTTAAGAAACGGCGGAGTTATAAGGCCCCGTTGAGGCAATGCCCGGAGGCAGTGCTAAACCAGTAAATTCCCGATTTTTTAAGGACACACCACCACACAAAATTTGAAGCGATTCGGTCAAGCAGTTCGGGAGATCCTTGGGATAGACAGAAAAGAACAACAAACAAACAAAAAAGGAAACAAACCCGAACGAAAACATACTCCTTTGCGATCGTAGATCGGCAAAGGACAAAAAAAAAAAACGAACTGAAAGCCTACTTAGTTCAACCAGAGAGGTTCTTAATCTGTGGTTCAACCATTGTAGGTCCGCTTTGGTAAGTCTCGAACCCACAACAAAAACATTCATTCTTCTCCGTGAAAACACCCCCCCCCCCCCCCCCCCCCCCCCCCCCCCCCAACCAAACCATCGACCTAAAGGGTTTTACGCCCTCTTCGGCCTTTCGGCTTGTGGGACATTTGTAAATACAAAGATTGTGGGAACAATACTGGAGGCAATGCCCGGAGGCAGTGTTAAATAAGTAAAGTCCCGATTTTTTAATATGGGGACACACCACCACACAAAATTTGAAGCGATTCGGTCAAGCGGTTCGGGAGATCCTTGGGACAGACAGAAAAGAACAAACAAACAAACAAAAAAAGGAAACAAACCCGAACGAAAACATACTCCTTTGCGATCGTAGATCGGCAAAGGACAAAAAAAGAAAAACGAACTGAAAGCCTACTTAGTTCGGCCTTTCGGCATGTGAGGCATTTGTAAATACAAAGATTGTGGGAACAATACTGGAGGCAATGCCTGGAGGCAGTGCTAAACCAGTAAAGTCCCGATTTTTTAATAATACAGATACGTGTAGCAGTAACCACGCTTCTTCTCTCATGCCGTTGTAATCTCCACTGCCCCCCTGAACCAATCATTCTGAAAATTTGGTATTTAGTATTTAATAGTCACAGAGGCGTCTCTGTGAAATTCGGGTTGCTCCCACCTGGAGAGCGCGTCACAAACAGAGGTGCGCCACTTTTTTTTTTTTGTGGCTCAAGCCACAAACCTAAAACTCACTTGGTCGGTCGATCGGTCGGTCCAAAATTGTCGCACATTTTGACAAAATTGTCGCACTTCAAATCGAGGCTACACTTCTGGCCGCTCTTTAAAATGATGTATTTTAAAAGCGTACAAAATAATAAACATACGTAATACAGACACTACAACAGACACGACGAGTATGCGGTGCTTCTTTTGATGAGTATAAGTAGGATACATAGTTTTAAATGTTTTCCAAAAGATATAAAAAGTTACGAAATGGTGCAGAGATAACATTCTGGTTTACAGATTAAAATTATTGAAAAGCCAGGGGAGGTAACTCATGATTGGAGTGGTAAAAATAGACCGCGTGCCACAAACTATTGCGATTTCGCGCTTGTTTTTTTCTGCATGCAATTTTTGTGTGACTGATGAGGAAGGAATGGGGAGGGATGTACATTTTGACCAAATGACAACTCATTCATTGCCACTGGGTTTAACGTGTGCTAAGTGCATGGGCACATGGGACCTCAGTTTATCGTCTCATCCGAAAGAGTCCACGTTCAGACCGTAAGGCCTAGTGTAAAGTGAGAGGAAAAATCCCCTGTACCCAGGTTCGAACTCGGGTTTATTTAGCATGAGGCGAACGCGTTACCTCTGTGCCACTCTACACCTACACTAAATTGGCAGAATTGTCCCTGATGTTCCGACAATGATGCCCATCATCAAAAATTCAATACATGAAAAAATATAATGAGTGGATTTTGATGAAATTGTGTGGATGGACAGTCAGAGTGTTATGCTAAGAAGGCGTCTTGGCATGAGGCTGTGTCAGACCAGTTGACATAAGCTAGAACACCAAGGCTACATCAAAATATTGTTATGTTCTGTACGTTTGTGCGGGGATTGTCTTAAGCCATGACAAGCTCCTAGCATAACATCATCAGTCTAAAAATCCTCCGAAGTCGGAGTGTGGCTGCCCACGTGGCGGGGTAATCACAAACGGTCACACACACGTAATGTTCTCATCCCTAGCTGGTGCATTTGCACCATAGTGTTCAAGTGCTTTGGCTGTTGGGATGATCCCTGGAGTCTATAAGCCAGGGAACAACAACAACAACAACATGTTAAGAAGAGACCATTAAAACCTTGAGCAAATTGATGCTACCACCCTCAGGAAGAGGTGTGTATTGTGTCAGTACTTTCAAGCTAAGTAAGAATATTATTGACTATCCTAATTCATCGTCTTATGAATTTCTAGCTCACTTGTGGTGTAACATTCTTAGCCCACTTAATATTCATGCTTGCTTCACTCATTCGGCAACATTCGTTAACAAAACAAGAACCAACTTTCTTTTTTATTTTTATTTTTTTTATTTGCCCATAAAATCAATTTCTCACTTTTGAGATAATAAGGTATTCTTGAGTCATGAGTCTTGAGTTAAAATTAATAACATCTGTTAAAAATGATTCTGTTGATTAATCGTTATTGAACGTTTTTTGGTATTAAAATTCACGCTTGCTTCATTCATTCTGCAACATTTATTAATAAACAAACAAGAACCAACTTTATTTTCTTAAAAAAAAATGTTCTCCATAAAACCAATACAATATGCTAAAAATATATTCTGTTGATCGTTATGGAACCTTTTTGGTATCACAATGTTGCCTATTTGCACACACATGTGAGAATTTCAGCTTGCAAACAAGAATGCAGGTGTGCATGTGAATGTGTGTCGCGCATATATATATGTGTGTGCTTGGGCTTTGGGCTTTGGGGACCTTCCCCAATGCCAACTCAAATCCCTTTTGGTTGAGAGAGTGGGGATGTACCTTGGGCAAGATTTATCTGTGCATCTAACAAATACAGTATATGTGCAAAGTTGAGTGTTCGCTTACCTGTGTCAGTGTTGGGCATGTGTGTGTGTGTGTGGTGTGTGTGTGTGTGTGTGTGTATGTGTATGTGTATGTGTGTGTGTGTGTATGTGTGTGTGTGTGTGTGTTGTGTGGTGTGGTGTGGCATGGCATGGGATATGTGTGTGTGCGTATGTGCATGCTTATGTGCGTGCATGCTTATGTGCGTGCATGCATGTGTGAGTGCCCAGAGCAGTGAAGGAGCACACACCACCAATACTCCTCAAGCTTGCTAACAGGCTGCGCACTCCACGACTCTAACTCTAAGCCAATGCTCTGAAATAAGTCACCACCACCAGTAGGTATGTACACAGCACTCAACCCAAGCCTACATAATCTTGGACCCTGGCATCTTTAAAATAAGCGCTCAACCAAAGCCTACATAATCTTGAACCCATCTTTAAAATAAGTGCTCAACCAAAGCCTACATAATCTTGAACCCATCTTTAAAATAAGTGCTCAACCAAAGCCTACATAATCTTGAACCCATCTTTAAAATAAGCGCTCAACCAAAGCCTACATAATCTTGAACCCATCTTTAAAATAAGGGCTCAACCAAAGCCTACATAATCTTAAACCCATCTTTAAAATAAGCGCTCAACCCAAGCCTACATAATATTGAACCCATCTTTAAAATAAGCGCTCAACAAAAGTCTACATAATCTTGTAGACATCTTTAAAATAAGCGCTCAACAAAAGTCTACATAACAATGAACCAGTTTTCAATTTGGTGCAATGCACTGAACCAAAGTCTACATTAAAAAGAAATTTCTTTGGAAAAGGAAAGAATCGTCCCTTTTCATACTGACTTTATAACACACACACATACACACATATACACACATATATAATAAACACACACACACACACACACACACACACACAACACACTCACACACATAGCCCCCCCCCCCCCCACACCCCCCACACCCACACACACACACTTTCTCCTCAATGCAAGCTGAAGTGCAGATAGTCGTTGAGGAGGTGGGCGTCGATCAGCAGCTCCTGGCCCTGACTCACCTCCTCCCCGTTCAGCAGGAACGCCGCCTGCTTCCAGTTCATGCCGGGGTCCACGCTGGAGGCTCCCACACCAGGAGCCAGCCACTGGTGGAACCAGAACACCACGGCCGCCGCCCGCCCAGACCTCCGGGCCTTCACACGCAGCCGATTCCGCTGGGAAAACACAGAGTCCAGCGGATCGGGAGACTCACTGAAGGGTTCCGAAATGTTGGGCGGAGCGTCGGCTGTGTTTGCGGGGTT
>CM065692.1:8847384-8859884 GCA_017654935.2 Phymorhynchus buccinoides
ACTCTCAGACGCAGACAGCCGTCGTTCAGAGACACGCCAACATTCAACTGATCCCCGCAGTTCACTCGAAGGGAAGGACAACCCCCGCCTGCACACAGTCGCATTTTACTCACAGTTATTTTTTTTCACCACTACAATTAACCTGGGTACAGGGGATTTTTCCTCTCACTTTGCACTAGGCCTTACGGTCTGAGCGTGGAGTCTTTCGGATGAGACGATAAACCGAGGTCCTGTGTGCCCATGCACTTAGCATACGATAAACCCAGTGGCAACGAAAAAGTTGTCATTTGGTCAAAATTTACCCCACACACACACACACACACACACACACACACACACACACACACACAAATCGCATGCAATTTTTTTTTTAAATTTTAATCTGGCTGCAACGCGCTCTCCAGGTGGGAGCAACCCGAATTTCACAGAGACGCCTCTGTGACTATAAAGTACCAAATACCTAAATACCTAATGACTCAAATTCTGCGACAATGCAATAAAAAATAAGTGCACTGCGTCTTTACTTAAGGTCTCGGTACACATTAACATTATTCACAGGATATTTCTATTTCCCCATGGCAACACTGAGTTTTGTAAGCCATACTATGAGTGGCCTAACACTGTGTTGCCATGGGGAAATAGAAATATCCCGTGAATAATGTTGACGTGTACCGAAACTGTGCGCTTCTGAAATAACTTCAGATGTTTGTTAGTCAATTTTTTTAACCCTTTCGCTGCCAGTCGTCTTTCAGCCAAAAATTAGTGTCAAACTGACATAGGCAAAGAAAAGGTGACATCTGCAATACTGTAAAAAAAACTATGACATGTATCAAATAAGGCCTTTCCTTATCTCACAAAATTAACAACATAACATATTTTCCTGCCTTTTAATGACATGGGTGTTAATTCAGTGTGGTGCAGAAATGAGACTTCAGCGGCGAAAGAGTTAACCCTTTCCTTTTCACTAACTCAAATTCTGCAATAATATAATATTAAGAAATAGTTAGGCTCATGATCAGCATGTCCGTCTTCGGCTGGAGAAAATCTTTGTAAGCGTTTCTACAACAAAGGCAGGAGAATGGGACCAGTAAGGCAGAAAGATAGTAGATGACAGCAAGCAAAGGGAAAAGGCAGGAGAATGGACCAGTAAGGCAGACAGATAGTAGATGACAGTAAGCAAAGGGAAAAGACAGAGTCAAAGAGAGTGAGAGATCAGAGGAAGCTACAAAGACTTCCAGAAGGTGGGGGGATTATTTGTACAAAAGACCTCCACGGTATCCCCACCGGCACTAACCTGGGCCCCCCTCCCCCTTTATCCCGCCTTCCGCCGTGGTGACGGGGAAAATGGCCTGCTCCCAGCAGCCCCTGTTGGTGGGCCCCGTGCTGACCTTGATCCCGTGGCACAGGTCAAGGTCAAACCAGACGGCCAGGGCGTCCACTGTGCCCTGTGTGTAGATGTCCAGCAGCAGGCTCTGGGTGTGGCTGGACAGCTCCTCCACACACTGACACACACACACACAGCAGAACACGTTATGGAATGCAGCTGAATAAGGCCGTGTACACACATAAGCGGATATTCCATGCGGAAACCTGTGCGCAATCCATAAATAAGTGAAACAAAGAAGGGAACAGATTTGCGCACGTGTCCGAATTTCCCCTATATACTTTATTCCTTCTTTCTTGAACAGGTGCATTCAATTCCGCAGTCTTCACGATCCTACTAAAAGGCTATATAAAAATCTTTTCACCCTCTACAAACGTAAAATAAGATGCGAAAACGGGTCTAGGGGAGGTAAGCATGTTTAAAAACGACCAAACTATTGTGTGCACAGAGATTTACTTCCCTTGTAGCTACAGAATCGTATTAACAAATCCCCTGCTTTAAAACTGTGTTCCCCACATTGTGTGTGGGTGTGTCTGCGCGCGCACGCGCGTGTGTGTGTGTGTGTGTGCGGACGTGTGTGTGTGTGCGTGCGTGTTGTGGCTATGTGCATGTTTTTGATAGTTAATATTGTAGTAGCGTATGATCTATGTATTTATTTAAATAATTGTGAAGCGCCGTGAGCTCAAGAGAGAAAGGGCGCTCTATAAATGTTAGTTATTATTATTATATTATTATTATTAACAAATTTGTAATCTTCCTGCTACAATTAGGCGATTCATCCTCAACGTATTCACTTATGCGCAAGGACGCGATTGAGTTAATTTATTGTTACGGTCGAGTCAGTACACCACGCACTAGGTCACCAACAGACCCAGACACATGCAAGCAATACTCCTAATTAGTCAAATCTGTCATGCGCTTACACATTAATATTTGAACACAACGGTGAACGGGTGAGTCAGCCAACATGAAATTTCAAGACAAAAAAAGTAAACCAAAAAAAAGGGTTGACAAACAGTAAAATAAAATAAAAATATAAAAGAAAACACACAAAAAAGCAAAGACAAATACAGCCCAATTAATAAAAATACAAACACAGAAAAGAAAAAAAAATATATGAAAATAATGCAAAGCCTAGTGGTGGAGGAAAAAACAACAAACAAACAAACAAACAAAAAGAAACAAAAAATTATTTTCCGTCAACCTCAGAAGGTTAGTATTTTCCCCATTAAAACAGTTCAATTCAAATATAAAAACATTAAAGGGACGTACACAGTCATATACTCGGAAGCTCCGTGCGGAAACGCATGTGCTTACTTTTTTCCTTCTTTCTTTTACCGTATTTTATGGACTATAAGGCGCTACTTTTGTTTTCCCCAGACTGAGAGCTCTGTGCCTTATAATGTGACCAATAAAATAGTAAGAAACCATAACAACATCTGAATTTTGTGCAACATTTTTAGGGGGTGCTTATTTACAGGGTTTCTGCACAGAACTTCTGAGTCTATATATGTGTATGGGTGCTCCTGGGAAATTTCAAAAATCCTGCAAGGCGGCGGCCCCGGCGGAGTGCATGAGCAGCACGCACACACATATTTACTGCTCTTTTTTCACCCCTCTAGACTATTGCAAGTGCTACATTCCTTTGAATATAGCAAATGCTTACATCAGCCCTTTTTATTGTACAAGTTTGTGTGTGTGTGTAAGAAAATCGTTGTTTCTCAAATTGTCATAATCCAGCGATGCCGGCTCTAGGCAATTTTAAAATCCTGCAATTCCATGGGTGCTCATGGGAAATTTCAAAAATTCTGCAAGGGGGCGGCCCTGGCGGAGTGCATGAGCAGCGCGCACACACACACATTTACTGCTCTTTTTTCACCCCTCTAGACTATTGCAAGTGCTACATTCCTACAATGCTTATACAGTTGACCCCCTCTTTTAAGACCATCAAAAAATCTTGAAAAATCGGTCGTAAAAGAGGGGGGTCTTAAATCAGGGGTGACCAAAACAATGCACTCACTACACCGTATATGACGCACAGCACAAGCATATGTCTCCTCACTACTTTCACCCTTTGCTCAAGAGTGAGCGTCACACGTTTCCTTTTTTTACCCACATCGCTACACTGTGCTTCCTCCGCCATTCTTGAATGAAACATCCGGAGTAGGCCCTAGCGCGGCTTGAATTAGCGCAGAGAAATCTCGCGAGATCGGACCCTCGCGAGATCGGACCCTCGCGAGATTGACATTGGCTAACAACAGTGGTACTCCAGCTGTGCGTCGGCTCGAACTGAGGCCGAGAAGGATAGATATACGTTTTTGCGACTGATAATTGTCAGAATGTGTTGCATCTGTCGTAAAATCAACAAGATTTACGGTCGTAAAACGCGTTAGAGGGGGAGTCGTAAATGAGGCGGCAAGTTTTGAAGAAAAACGATCCGTCATTCATATTTCGGTCTTAAAAGAGGGGAGGTCGTAAATCAGAGGGCCGTTCGTGAGGGGGTCGACTGTATAGGCCCTTTTTATTGTACAAGTTTGTGTGTGTGTGTGTAAGAAAATCGCTGTCAGGATGCAAATCAGCGACTTGCAAACATTTTGCAGAAAAATGAGGGGTGAGCAGCTGCTACAAAGTGATAGAACTTGCAAACTGTGACGTAAAAATATAAATGACATCAATTTCAGAATGACGCACTGGGTTCTACATGCTGTGTGTCTCCTCAAACACAAGAAGCGAGGGCTGTGGATTTACCTGAAGGCAGAGTAACTTCCCCTGTTTGACCGACTGAATAAGGCAAGATAACTCCTACACACCATGAAATTACTCCCCTTAATTATTTCCGAACAATTCCTATTGAGGACATCCTGCAAGAAGGAGCATCCATGCATGCGTACGTCCCCTTAGACGACAATGTCCACTCGCTCAATCAGCCCATCACCAGCACCTGGGGGTCGTTGAAGTCGACGGTGAGGAGGGTGACCACGGGCGACAAGTAGCGGAAGCTGTTCCTGATGGCGTGCAGGTCCTCGGTGGTGTAGGGATCGCCGTCAGCTCCGGGGCACGGCCCGCTCACCATCCGCACGCCGCCGCTCAGCCCCAACTGGGCCAGGCTGGCTGGCAGCACACTGAAATCATAATGATAATAATAACTAGAGGGCTTATGTTTGCCTTTGGGAGCAAACATGACAGCTTTTACCAAGTTATTCAATATTAGAATTGGCCATTTTCGTCCCTACTTCCGGTTCGATTTATAACGAAAGTATTGCAATGTTACTGTTTAATAAACACTGAAAATTTGTACTGGCATACATACATATGTGCATGCACACATACACACACTCAAAAGCATGCGCACACATACATACAAACACACACATAAAAGCATGTGCACACAAACACACACATACACACACACATACATACACACATTCTACAAACACAAAAGCAAGAAATGAGGCTTGTATCGGTTTGTGAAGCAACTCAAAAGCAGGAGCAGAGTTCAGATACTGGATTGATGCTTCAAAGACAAGTTATTCTTAACTACACAAGTTGCTTCCCCTTACAATTCAATTGTTTCTGACAGGTCATTTGAGGTGATTCAGTTGGGTTCGATAAAAATCGCAAAAATTTATGAAAAGTTTGTGACCGATGTTTCCAGAAAAGACGAACAACACCATGCACGATACGCCAATACATACACAGCAAAAGACTGTTCAGCCCTCCATAATTTGAGAAGCCGTGATCTTACCAGTTATCTTTCCTGATCTCTGGGCACTCGATGGCACAGACGTACAGCTTGGCGCCTCGAGGAATGACCTGGCCTTTCTGAAAACCACAGTGAGTCAAGCTTATGTTTTCAATCGCTAAAATGAGACATAAAATGTCACAATTTCACACTGACTGGCGAAAGTGTACATTTTGCAAGCTTTCATCATTACTTTTGTTCAGACTCTTTTGACACGTTTTATCTCAACATTGGGTGTGTTTTTCTTAACAGTTTTATAATAACTCGTTATATATCAACTAAAGAAAATGGTATACTCACTTGCAATTTACTGAATTTGAAAGAGAGTTGACCAGGAGCAGAGAGAGGAGTGGGGGTGGAGGGTGGGGATTGGTATTTGGAAAGAAATTTAAACAAGTTCTCCAATTCCAAACGTTGTGTAAAATCTAATGAGGCTGTAATTTGCTGTGCATACAAAAAGTAAAGGTGTTCATTACACGTGCACGCACACACACACACACACACACACACACACACACACGTATGCATGCACTCACGTATGCACATACACACACACACACACAAGCACATAATTATAAACACACAAACATACATGATTATACAGACACTCTCTCTCTCTTTTCTCTCTCTCTCACCCTCTCTCCCTTCCGCGCTCTCTCTCCCTCCCTCTCTCTCTCTCTCCTTTACACTCACTCTCTCTCTCTCCCTCCCCCTCTTTCTCACACTCTCTCTTCCTCCCCCTCCCTCTCTCTCTCTCTCCTTTACGCTCTCTCTCTCTCTCTCTCTCCTTTACGCCCATCTCTCTCTCTCTTCCTCCCCCCCCTCTCTCTCTCTCTCCCTCTCTCTATCTCACACTCTCTCTCCTCCCCCCCCCTCTCTCTCTCTCTCTCTCCCCCCCCCCCTCTCTCTCACTCTCTCCTCCTCCCTCTCTCTCTCTGACCCTGTGCGGTGTGTTGTGAATCAGGTGGGCCCAGGCGTGGCTCAGCGTGGACAAGCAGTGCTCTCCGAACAACGCTGCATCAAAGATCTCCGTCACCACCAGGTCCACTCTGTAACCACCAGCACCCACAGTTCAGCAGAGGTACCACATTTAACTCATTCGCATCGCAACGATTTTGAATTATTAAAAAACCCTCACAAATCACTCCAGCCATGCACACAAACAAAACAGACACAAACAAAAGGAGAAATGAAAGAAGATTACAGGTTTTTACTTCAGGTTTAGTCACAGGGAAGTGGTAGATCAGACTTTTTTATATAGACTTTATATATAGACTTTATATAGAAAAACTCTCCACACTGATTGGTTCCCCAACAACAAACCACTACAAAAGCAAAGTCAGAGGCAAAATTGTGGTCTAAGGGAGCGAAGCATAGGTCAGGTCAGGTCAGGTAAGACGACTAGGCCTCGCGGCCTCTCAAGCGTGACGGTTTTGGTAGACCATCAGTCATACTGGTATTTTAATTTACTAAGATTTGGGTCTTTGTCCAGGAGGTTTTTGAATTTGTTAGTATCAGGTACCACAGGTATCACATTTAACTCATTCGCATTGCAACGATTTTGAATTATTAAAAAAACCTCACAAATCACTCCAGCCATACACACAAACAAAACATACATACCGTAAAAACTGGACTATAAGACGCACCTGTATATAAGCTGCATCCCTTAAATTAACAAAATAGTAGGTATTTATTCACATATAAGCCGCACCAGTTTATAAGCCGCAGAGAAAATTGTATGTGCACAAACCAACACAAATATAGAAAGTCTCCTATCAGAATGTGAGTATTTAATTTTAACGTTCTGGGATACTCTAAACATGAGATTTGAATCTATTGATCACCAAACCCAGTTTTGAGTCTAAAAAACCTCAAAAAAGGTTGAAGAATGTGACCAGAAACAGATTTAATCATACTGATAAATGTAGAACGGAAACAAAATCCAGATAAGCCGCATCAGTCTATAAGCCGCACGGGACAAAGTTGAGGGGAAAAGTAGCGGCTTATAGTCCGCATTTTACGGTAAACAAAAGGAGAAATGAAAGAAGATGACAGGTTTTTACTTCAGGTTTAGACATAGGGAAGTGGTAGATCAGTCTTTTTTATATATAGACTTTACATAGCAAAACTCTCCACACCGATTGGTTCCCCCACAACGAACCACTACAAAAGCAAAGTCAGAGGCAAAATTGTGGTCTAAGGGAGTGAAGCGAGTTTAGAAGTGACCAAGGTATTGTGTGCACACAGATTTACTTCCCTTGAAGCAAATGCATCAAATTGACAGCTATCTATTAATTCCGGACATATATTGGAAACTTGAAGGAGTTAAAGAATACAGCTTGGGAAGTGTAAACGTGTTTAGATACCAAATATTGAATGTGTTGTTTAGATGAACATGACAAAAATGGTATAAATGAAGTCAAAAGGCGAATTTTCAGGATTATTATTTAGTTGTTTTAAAAAATAAATAAAACAATGCTCAGAAATTTTAAAAAATTGTCTGCTAAACGAGACTTTGAACAAACTAGGAAATAGACCTTGAAAGTGAAGGAAGTACAATTGCATGATGCCGATGTCAATGCGCTCATGTCGGGCACATGAACAGCACACATATGTCAAACTGTACCTTTCATTGATTTCCTCTGCAAGACCCCATATACGTTAAAATGGCTGCAAAAGTCAAAGGACTGAACTCCAACAATCACAAAAACTCTGGAAACAACAAGAACGGCGGTAGGGCACAAAATTATTGATTGCATCCCGACTCCAAAGTCGAGACCACATCAAATCCCGCGCTTCAAATAAAAAATTCTTTCAATTGTGGCTTTAAGGGAGTTGGAGACGAAAAAGATATATACTAGCCCAAAAAAGGTGAAAAAAACTTATTCTTCAAACTACAGTAGTCAACAAAGGCGTATTTGTCGTCTGAGAGTAGATTTGAAATGATTTTTCAGCAACAAGAGGCCGGATTTGGGTGATCCACACGACCAAACTGCTCACCACATAAAGTCTGACTGTACAATTATGGCCAATTCAATGAAAGAAATAATTAAAGGCAATAGAAAATTTACCCCGGCTGAACGACCTCGAATTTCAATTAAAGGCTTTGAATCAAGAGAGTTCATTTTAACTACGGGCAAAACAGGCGGGCAAAAAGTAGTTAGACACTATGTCTAGTCTATAGAACAACCGCCCAGGGCAAATGCCTGTTGTTCATAAAGACCTAAATTTTATTTATCCAATGTTTCTAGATCTAAGAGCACAATCGGTCCATAAAGGGGATCGATATCATTGGCTAAGACCAACATTCCCCTGTTCTGTACCACAAGTATCCAATCCTTGTGTTCACTTTATTTTTCTTTCTTTCCTTTCTTTGTCGATCTCTCAGTTTCCTGTCATATGAGCGCAGATGCGCCATGCTGCCGCTATGCGCTTAGGCCCAGGATGTCCGACTTCAGCTGGAGAAAATCTCTGCGAGAATTTTCACAACAAAGCTAGGAGAATGGAGCAGTAAGGCAGAAAGACGGTAGATGACAGAAAGCAAAGGGAAAAGGCAGCGTCAAAGAGAGTGACAGACAAGAGGAAGTTACAAGCACAGAACTTTCAGAAGGTGGGAGAACTACCGTATTTTACGGACTATAAGGCGATACTTTTTTCCCAGACTGAGACCCCTGCGCCTTATAATGCGACTGATAATATAGTAACTATAATAACAAAATCAAAATTTTGTGCAAAATTTGTGTAAATTTGGGGGGTGCGCCTTGTAGTCCGTAAAATATGATATTTGTACAAAAGACACCCCACCCACACCCCTGGTACCCTCACCACAGGGAAGCTATGCTCACCTTTCAGGGATGTGCTCTGGAACAGACAGGTTGGTGGACCGTGCGTCAAAGACGCTTAGCTGGGCTGTGGTGTGCGTTCTCTGCCGGTGCAACGCTAACACGGCGGAGCATATGTCGGCCATGACAGGATCTGCCTCGCATAGGGTGACGCGCTCGGCTCCTGCCCGTTCTGCAAACACACTAGAAGACAGTTGATGAAACCAGTCATCTTGTTTCTAAATTACATGGGATTTCGATGGGGTAGTTGCATCAATTATTCAATGGGCAACTTAGGACGATAATTTGACTGCCAGGGGGCAGTCAAACCGGTAGGGGCTTAGCACGTGATATTCTTAGTTGGGCGTAGTGAGAGAGAGAGAGAGAGAGAGAGAGAGAGAGAGAGAGAGAGAGAGAGAGAGAGAGGAGAGAGAGAGAGAGAGAGAGAGAGAAGAGAGAGAGAGAGAGAGAGAGAGAGAGAGATGAGAGAGAGAAGAGAGAGAGAGAGAGAGAGAGAGAGAGAGACGAGAGAGAGAGAGAGAGAGAGAGAGAGAGAGAGGAGAGAAAGAGAGAGAGAGAGAGAGAGAGAGAGAGTGAGAGAGAGGAAGATGAGCCCCTCCCTCTCTCTCTCTCTCTCACTACGCCCAACTAAGAATAGCGTAGTGAGAGAGAGGAAGATGAGCCCCTCCCTCTCTCTCTCTCTCTCACTACGACCAACTAAGAATATCACGCGCTAAGCCCCTACCGGTTTGACTGCCCCCTGGCGGTCAAATTATCGTCGTAAGTTGCCCATTGATCAATCCATGGAGCAAAATGTTTCCGTGTTCTCCAGAAAGATTAGGATATTCCGAGTGCATGAAAAATGTATCAAATGTTGTAGTTGTTGTTCTTGTCGTGCCTTGGCTTAAAGACTCCAGGGATCATCCCAACAGCCGAAGCACCTGAACACCATGGTACAAATGCACCAGCTAGGGATAAGAACATTACGTGCGTGACTGGTTTTGATCACCTCACCACGTGGGCAGCCACACTCCGACTTCGGAGGAAATTTATCAATTAATATGAACTTAATAATGAAGTGCATAATGTTGCACACTCACTCAAACATACACACATGCACACTTACACACACACACATACATCTCACATGCACACGTTTTTAAGCTAGCATGTTATAAAATCATTTAAAAATAAAATACTAAGTTAAAATAAACAAGGCCTCTTTCTATAGTTTATCTCTTTAAAAAAAGAAAAGGTTGTAGAAACTATTGGAAAAAAAGAGTGTGACTGAGTGAAAGACAAAGAAAAGACAGTTTTGCCAAATGACAATCAGTGAATAACACAATTACACCCCCACCCCCACCCCACCCCCCACACACTTCCCGGTGGGGATACCGGGGGGCCTTTTGTACAAATAGTTCCTCCACCTTTTGGAAGTTCTGTGCTTGTAACTTCACCTAATCAGTATCACTCTCTTTGACTCTGCCTTTTCCCTTTGCTTACTGTCATGACTCTGCTTTCTAAGTTTCTGCCTCACCGGGCAGTCCATTCTCCTGCCTTTGTTCCAATTTATTTTCTAGAAATTCTTACAAAGATTTTCTCCAGCCAAAAACAGACATGCTGGGTCCAACGATTTCTTAGTTAGGAGCATAACAGCAGCATGACGCTTCCAGGGCTCCCAGGGACCCCCATTTGGGGGTCTATGAAGCACTAAAATTATAAAGAACCCTCTAAAAGAATGTACAGGGGGTGCCAGGGATGCGCTAGAAAAATTATTTTTAGCATTCGTAATGTCACTGGGACCCTCTATCCCGCCTCTAGGACCCTCTATATATACTGTAAGTGAAGGAGTCCCTGGGACCCCTTGTTTTGCAGGGTGATTGGGAGCCCTGGCTACTGCGCTCATTATGACGAGAAATGTCTGAGTGATCAACAAAAAACAAGAACCACCTTAAGAGACCAGTGCCACAGCCGATGTCCAAAACTGAAGACACCGAGTTCTTCTGGATAGTGGACACTATGGCATCGTGATACGCTTTGTTGCGCTGAACGTCATTCAGCATTTTGAAGTGCCACCGCTCCACAGCAGCATATGACGCATCTTCCCAGCTCTTCTTCACAACGATGCTTGAAGGAAAGGACTGCTTCGCTTCTTGCAGAAGGCTGACAGCTAGGCTGAGCTTTTCTAACCTGTAGAAGAAGAAAAAAAAATTTGAAAAGGAAAATTTTAAAAAGTGGGACTCTCAAGTGTCTAAATTAAATTTATAGACTGAAAGTGGTAAATATTATACATTTTGTTATACTTTATGTTTTCTTCTTCCTCTTCAGCGTTCACACACACACACACACACACACACACACACACACACACACACACACACACACTCACTCACACGCTGTGCCTAGCAGAATACATCTTTTCAACAACGTGCCTACTCCTAGTGGCACCCATGGCGACTAACTCAACCAGCCAAGCCCCTCCCACTCCACCATCCCCTCTGAGGTTAGCTCCGCCCCCTGTGGAACATGTGACCTTCCTATCAACTGGAGCCAGCTAAGGATAGTCTGAAACACCTGCAGCCAGTGGTTCCACCTGGCGTGTCAAAACCTGAATAGTGCTTCGTACGAGCCCCTTGGACAGGACGAGGTGGAGTGGAACTGCATCATGTGTGACAACAACTTTTTTTAACTACAGCCAGACTCCCTTTGATATACATGGTGTAGATCTCCTGACATACCTCTCAACCAGTTCAAAAGATCTTCTTGCTTCCCCATCCGACATCACTGAACCCTTCATCCCTCTCCACACTTCAACTCCCTCCCGTCGGAGCAAACAACACATGTATACATACGAACAGACCTCTTCATCTACTGAATGTCAATTTCTAGTCTGCAAGAGGAAAAGAAGCAGAAATCAGCTGAGCAGCAATCTCCTCCTGTCTGCCAAACCTGACATAGTTATTGACACAAAAACATGGCTTGACCCCTCCATCAACAGCAAAGAAATGTTCCCTCCTGGCTACGTCATTCACAGAAAGGACAGACCAACTAGGGGTGGAGGTGTACTGAAACTAAAGCGATGAGGGAGGATTTGTCCAGCACAGAAGAGACCATTGCTACCGATGAAAACTGCGAGCTGCTGTGGGTGAAGGTCAGAATGAAGCGCAACCGCCACCTTCTGATCGGTGCTTACTATCGATCCGATGTGTCCGACAAGTCCAGCTTCCAGCTGATGCATGAGTCTGCCATCCATGCTGTAAAGACTGGGAATGTAGTCGCACTTGGGGGATATTTTAACTGGACACCATGATACTGAAGAAAGGCTCCCCTTACCCAGGTCTCCACCACCAGTTCATGGATGTAGTAGCAGATCTTGGCCTGGAACAGATGGTTGAGCAGCGGACCATTCTCAGAAGAGGAAAAGGCTGAGCGCTGTCGAGTGCTGTCCCATGCCACCTCTACACAACAACCCGCCATGCAAGGACATTGTGATCTCAGAGGGAGGAGTCCTGAAACTACTGCAAGAGCTTGATCCAACAAAGGATAAAGT
>CM065692.1:8869884-8874884 GCA_017654935.2 Phymorhynchus buccinoides
CATCCACCAAGCCCCTCGCACAATCATCAGAAGGTGCTAACCACGTAAGATTAATGGAAAGTTTGGGCTGAAAAATGGCTGGCGTTGAAAGGGTTAAATGCCATGTGTTTGACGATGCGTTGTATGCATATACTCATCCAGCCCCCTGTCACCCACCAAGCCCCGCGCACAATCATCAGAAGGTGGGTCCAGATCATACATGACGATGGTGGCCCGTTGCCTTGCCCTCGCCGCATCCTTCCTACTGGTTGCTGCCTTGGTTGCCAGCACCGTGGAAGGTGACATCTCAGGTACTGTATTGTTGCTGACTCTAAAGGGTCTGGTACATTGCATACGATTATATCCCAATGCGATCCGATTGTGACGATGTCTGTGAGTCGTGATTCACGTGAAATACTTCCGTCTAAAAATAATTCTACTGTTTTCGGTCACTTTACTCAAGTATACACGAATCAAATAAAATGTTTGATAAAAACAAACAAACAAAAACCCAGATATTTCATCACATTCCGCGTGTATGGAGGAACTACAAACATAGTGAACATAACTAGTAGGTTTTCATCAGATTCATTTAGAACAAATACAGATATTTCACTGATTAGAGTCGTGTACGGGGAACTACAAATATAGTGAGCATAACTAGTAGGTTTTCATCAGATTCATTTAGAAAAAATATAGATATTTCATCAGAGTCGTGTAAGGGGAACTACAAAGATAGTGAGCATAGCTAGTAGGTTTTCATCAGATTCAATTAGAAAAAATACAGATATTTCATCAGAGTCGTGTAAGGGGAACTACAAATATAGTGAACATAACTAGTAGGTTTTCATCAGATTCATTTAGACAGTGGAATTTCACGAGAATCATGCCTCACAAATGTCACAATCGGATCGCATTGGGATCGAATCGTATGCAGTGTAGCTGCTCCTTAATTAAGGCAATGCTTTTCCCCCAGTCTCAGACCCCTGCGCATCATAATATGACTGTTAATATAGTAAGATAATAATATATAGTAGCAAAATCTGAGATTTGTGTAAAATTGGGGGTACGTGCGCCTTATAATATGACTGTTAATATAGTAAGATAATAATATATAGTAGCAAAATCTGAGATTTGTGTAAAATTGGGGGTACGTGCGCCTTATAATATGACTGTTAATATAGTAAGATAATAATATATAGTAGCAAAATCTGAGATTTGTGTAAAATTGGGGGTACGTGCGCCTTATAATATGACTGTTAATATAGTAAGATAATAATATATAGTAGCAAAATCTGAGATTTGTGTAAAATTGGGGGTACGTGCGCCTTATAATATGACTGTTAATATAGTAAGATAATAATATATAGTAGCAAAATCTGAGATTTGTGTAAAATTGGGGGTACGTGCGCCTTATAATATGACTGTTAATATAGTAAGATAATAATATATAGTAGCAAAATCTGAGATTTGTGTAAAATTGGGGGTACGTGCGCCTTATAATATGACTGTTAATATAGTAAGATAATAATATATAGTAGCAAAATCTGAGATTTGTGTAAAATTGGGGGTACGTGCGCCTTATAATATGACTGTTAATATAGTAAGATAATAATATATAGTAGCAAAATCTGAGATTTGTGTAAAATTGGGGGTACGTGCGCCTTATAATAAGGTGCGCCTTATAGTCCAAAGAATAGGGGTAATGCCGCTGCATGCTGTTGTTGCTTTTGTTACTGCTGATCATTTTGCTGTTGTTGCTGCTGCTGCTGTTATTGTGTCGTTCTTGAATACTTTCCCCCCAGTCAGAGACCCCTGCGCCTTATAATATGACTGTTAATATAGTAAGATAATAATATATAGTAGCAAAATCTGAAATTTGTGTACAATGTGGGGGGTGCGCCTTATAATAGGGTGCGCCTTATAGTCCGAAAAATGCGGTAATGCTGATGGCTGCTGTTGTTGCTTTTGTTACTGCTGATCATTTTGTTGTTGTTGCCGCTGCTGCTACTGTTATTGTGTCGTTCTTGAATACTTTTCCCCCAGTCAGAGACCCCTGCGCCTTATAATATGACTGTTAATATAGTAAGATAATAATATATAGTAGCAAAATATGATATTTGTGTAAAATAATTTGGGGGGGGCGCCTTATAGTCCGAAAAATAGGGGTAATGCTGATGGCTGCTGTTGTTGATTTTGTTACTGCTGATCATTTTGTTGTTGCTGCTGCTGCTGTTATTGTGTCGTTCTTGAATACTTTTCCCCCAGTCTGAGACCCCTGTGCCTTAATCTAGTAAGATAATATAATAGTAACAAAATCTTAAATTTGTGTAAAATGTGAGGGGTGCGCCTTATAATAAGGTGCGCCTTATAGTCTGAAAAATAGGGGTAATGCTGATGGCTGCTGTTGTTGCTTCTGTTACTGCGATCATTTTGTTGTTGCTGTTGATGCTGCAACTGTTATTGTGTCGTTCTTGTTGTGGTGGTTATTGCTGTTGTTATTAAGTCGTCAGACTGTTACTCTGACGATTGCAACCACTTAATATTAGTGACCCGTTGCCACAAAATGAGTGACTTTGTCCCTGACTCACTTACCCCCTAGGGTCAATTTTAGATGGACGGGGGTCAAATCATCAATTTTCAGATTTTGACTTACCATTAATATAAGCAATAGGTCTTTCTCTACCTCATACGGGTTTCACGTGTTTTCCCTCTTATAGCTGGTAAGAAATCTTGTTTTGACCAGGTTTGACTCCCATACAAATGCCCCCAAATTGAAAACGAAACATCATTTTAAAGAGCAGCCTCAATTTTAAGCTGGGGGCATTTGTATGTGGGTCACAGCTATCGCCCAGAAAGAAAAACCAAGGGACTTAATCGTGGTGGGTCAATGTGTCTTTAAGCTTTCTTTTGTTGGTGACATTTTTGTTGCTCAGCTCATTAATTTTTTTTGACAGGAGCGGGGTTGGTGAAAAACAACAGACTTGCCGACAGGCTTCGAACGATGAGAGAAGCGTCATCAGAGGGCGCTGTGGACATTGCACGCGGAAGGAGAGTGTTCAAAATCCCGCAGTTCCGGCCGCGCAAACACAAAAAGAGATGTCGCTGCCGACCTTGCAAACGACCATGTCCTTAAATTGTCACAAACTCATTGAAAGACAGACAGACAGAGAGAGAGAGAGAGAGAGAGAGAGAGAGAGAGAGGTGGTCGAGTATTTCCCGATGAACAGTCATACAAATAAAAACACAACAGGCATAAAATACGAACTGAATAATATAATCTTTTAAATCATCAACAAAATAAACAAATCAACCAAATATATGCGTGCTTAAAAGAAAAGTGATGTAATGAGAAAAAAAAAGGTGATTAGTCTAAACTTAGATAATAATTGAACAGAAAATAAAAAGTTCACTCAAGAAAAGAGACTCACTTCAACCACACACACATAGGGGAAGACGGGGTAAAAAGCGCATGGGCGGGAAAGAAGCCCACCCCAATTATCTCATGAAATAAAGAAAATTTCAGTCAAATTTGCCCATGAGACGAATGCTAGACATTAACGCTCGTCTCATGGGCAAAATGAGACTGAAATTTGCTTCATTTCATGAGATAATTGGGGTGGGCTTCTTACCCGCCCATGCGCTTTTTACCCCGTCTTCCCCTACACCTTCTCACTTCCTCAGTTAAATGCAATATACACATCTGTATCGTTAAAAATTCGGGACTTTCCTGGTGTTGCACTGCCTCCAGGCATTGCCTCCAGGATCGTTCCCACCATCTTTGTATCTACTAAATGTCCCATATGTGTCTGTTCCAGACCGGAGGACGTTAAACATATTTTCATTCGTTCACACTTTCTCAGTTCACCGCGCATGTGCACTGAAGTATCACTCTCAACTTTCCCGCCATGACCTCTGACGCCCGCACACAGACCACAAACAGGCAGCTAATTCCCAATCAGTCAAGACACGCGCGCAAAACTATAAGTCCCACATAATTATACTCATCACAGGTTTTTTTTTAAAGTCACACTTATGACATAAATTAAGACTGCAATGTGGATGCTAAGTACAAAGTAACAGGTTTTGATAAAGTTGTGCTTTTTAAATACCAAAGTTTTTATAAAACTCAAATATTCTGTGTAAGTTCAAAGTAACTGGTTTTGACAAAGGTGTTCGAAATTTGGCGTTTGGATACAAAAGGTGTTTTTTTATATATAAAACTCAAATATTCTGCATTTCTGTATATTAACTTTTAATTAATCCTTAAGGCCATCAATAGGCTGGGTTGTTTTTAATAACTAAATTTTATGCTATATAATTATTATATACATTCTGTCGTTGTTTGATGTTGCTATTGCTGCCTGTGCTGCTACTGTGCTGCTTTTCTCGTTATTCTTGTTAACATGATGCTGATATGGGTCTGTTTAGATAACGGTCGCCGCGCGAATAACGCTTTCGCCAAACGGGGCCTAAGAAACACTTTAGAAAACGTTTGCGGAAGAATATTACAAGCTCTTGTCTGATTGGTTAATTTTTTATATTTTAAACAAACTTTAACACAAGCCAAAAATAGTCAACAACCCCCAAAATATAAATTTTCTAATTAGGGCATATTTACGTCTATTTTTATGTATTCTACCAGTATCCACAACATAAAAGACAATTTTGAATGATTTCTTTGTTTATTTGATTGTTTTTAAATCAAGTCAATGGAAAGAAAGAGGCAACCTTCTGTCTTCTATGTCTGATTTCTGCTAATGATCCATCTCGAATGCCAAATTTCAAATAATTATTAAATAAAAACTAGACAAGATAACTCAATTCAGTTTTCTGTGTATTAACAAGGAATCTTTGCTCCTTCAAATAAAACTTAAAATCTCAATTTATGCGCTATGCCAAAATTCCATTATGTCTGGTTTTCCCATACACTGTCACATATATGTTTAATTGGATACGTGTGTGTTTTTCTTCTTTTAAAAATAATAATTCTTACGCCAAGCCAAGGTGCACTATAGGGG
>CM065692.1:8879884-8882384 GCA_017654935.2 Phymorhynchus buccinoides
TGCATAGACCCAGGGTCTACTTTCTCCACAAAGACCCGGGGTCTACTTTCTCTACATAGACCCGGGGTCTACTTTCTCTACATAAACCCGGGGTCTACTTTCTCTACATAAACCCGGGGTCTACTTTCTCCACAAAGACCCGGGGTCTACTTTCTCTACATAGACCCGGGGTCTACTTTCTCTACATAAACCCGGGGTATACTTTCTCTACATAGACCCGGGGTCTACTTTCTCTACATAAACCCAGGGTCTACTTTCTCTGCATAGACCCGGGGTCTACTTTCTCTACATAAACCCAGGGTCTACTTTCTCTACATAGACCCGGGGTCTACTTTCTCTACATAGACCCGGGGTCTACTTTCTCTACATAAACCCGGGGTATACTTTCTCTACATAGACCCGGGGTCTACTTTCTCTACATAGGCCCGGGGGTCTACTTTCTCTACATAAACCCGGGGTCTACTTTCTCTACATAAACCCGGGGTCTACTTTCTCTACATAGACCCGGGGTCTACTTTCTCTACATAAACCCGGGGTCTACTTTCTCTACATAGACCCGGGGTCTACTTTCTCTACATAAACCCGGGGTCTACTTTCTCTACATAAACCCGGGGTCTACTTTCTCTACATAGGCCCGGGGGTCTACTTTCTCTACATAAACCCGGGGTCTACTTTCTCTACATAAACCCGGGGTCTACTTTCTCTACATAGACCCGGGGTCTACTTTCTCTACATAAACCCGGGGTCTACTTTCTCTACATAGACCCGGGGTCTACTTTCTCTACATAGACCCGGGGTCTACTTTCTCTACATAAACCCAGGGTCTACTTTCTCTACATAGACCCGGGGTCTACTTTCTCTACATAAACCCGGGGTCTACTTTCTCTACATAGACCCGGGGTCTACTTTCTCTACATAAACCCGGGGTCTACTTTCTCTACATAAACCCGGGGTCTACTTTCTCTACATAGACCCGGGGTCTACTTTCTCTACATAGACCCGGGGTCTACTTTCTCTACATAAACCCGGGGTCTACTTTCTCTACATAGACCCGGGGTCTACTTTCTCTACATAAACCCGGGGTCTACTTTCTCTACATAAACCCGGGGTCTACTTTCTCTACATAAACCCGGGGTCTACTTTCTCTACATAGACCCGGGGTCTACTTTCTCTACATAAACCCAGGGTCTACTTTCTCTACATAGACCCGGGGTCTACTTTCTCTACATAAACCCGGGGTATACTTTCTCTACATAGACCCGGGGTCTACTTTCTCTACATAGGCCCGGGGGTCTACTTTCTCTACATAAACCCGGGGTCTACTTTCTCTACATAAACCCAGGGTCTACTTTCTCTACATAGACCCGGGGTCTACTTTCTCTACATAAACCCGGGGTCTACTTTCTCTACATAGACCCGGGGTCTACTTTCTCTACATAGGCCCGGGGTCTACTTTCTCTACATAAACCCGGGGTCTACTTTCTCTACATAAACCCGGGGTCTACTTTCTCTACATAAACCCGGGGTCTACTTTCTCTACATAAACCCGGGGTCTACTTTCTCTACATAGACCCGGGGTCTACTTTCTCTACATAGACCCGGGGTCTACTTTCTCTACATAGACCCGGGGTCTACTTTCTCTACATAAACCCGGGGTCTACTTTCTCTACATAGACCCGGGGTCTACTTTCTCTACATAGGCCCGGGGGTCTACTTTCTCTACATAGGCCCGGGGGTCTACTTTCTCTACATAAACCCGGGGTCTACTTTCTCTACATAAACCCGGGGTCTACTTTCTCTACATAGACCCGGGGTCTACTTTCTCTACATAAACCCGGGGTCTACTTTCTCTACATAGACCCGGGGTCTACTTTCTCTACATAAACCCGGGGTCTACTTTCTCTACATAGACCCGGGGTCTACTTTCTCTACATAAACCCGGGGTCTACTTTCTCTACATAGACCCGGGGTCTACTTTCTCTACATAAACCCGGGGTCTACTTTCTCTACATAGACCCGGGGTCTACTTTCTCTACATAAACCCGGGGTCTACTTTCTCTACATAGACCCGGGGTCTACTTTCTCTACATAGACCCGGGGTCTACTTTCTCTACATAAACCCGGGGTCTACTTTCTCTACATAAACCCAGGGTCTACTTTCTCTACATAGACCCGGGGTCTACTTTCTCTACATAAACCCGGGGTCTACTTTCTCTACATAGACCCGGGGTCTACTTTCTCTACATAGGCCCGGGGTCTACTTTCTCTACATAAACCCGGGGTCTACTTTCTCTACATAAACCCAGGGTCTAATTTCTCTGCATAGACCCGGGGTCTACTTTCTCTACATAAACCCAGGGTCTACTTTCTCTACATAGACCCGGGGTCTACTTTCTCTACATAAACCCGGGGGTTTACTTTCTCCACAAAGACCCGGGGCCTACTTTCTCTACATAGACCCGGGGTCTACTTTCTCTACATAAACCCGGGGGTCTACTTT
>CM065692.1:8889884-8892384 GCA_017654935.2 Phymorhynchus buccinoides
GCACTATCTCTTTTGTTTAAAAATGATCTTTTTGTGAGCTGTTCTTATTCGTTAAGCTTCCTGCTAACATAATTATGCTGAGTACCATATTACACAATTCACATTGTGGGGGAAGTTATACATGTCTAACCCCCGTGGCTCTAAACTGAAACGCTGGGTGTTGAAAAAAAAATACGATGAACAAAAACTACAAGGTATTTCTTAGCTCACCATAACTAATCCAGCAGAACACCAGATGATTATTATAACTCCCATCATCACCCGAACCATCAATAATACTTCAAGAAGAAGAAGAAGGAGGGAAAAAAAAGAATAGAGACATATATAAATGGTGGTTTTCTTCGTTTTTTAAGAAAATGTTTTTCTGGCATTGTAAGACCATGTCTCTTGTGTATGTGACTGCCACGAATTAAGTTCTAGATACGAAGCGTTTTGAATCTATGAGCAAAAAAAACAAAACATGTGTATTTTAAAAGAGTTCCCTAAGTTTCTGTGGGCGGCATAGCATAGCAGAGAGGAGGCGAAGTGAATCAGCGTGAGACTGTGAGTAGAACATCTAGCAAGTAGACAGCTGCAGCGGGAGTGTGGCTTTCTTTACCCCACGGGTTTCCCGTGCTTCTACCGATGTCAGCGTCATAAGCAGGTTAATTAGGCCATAGATTATTGTTTGTTTTGGATGATGTGAATAGAGACTGGATCAACCATTAAGAGTATTCATCGATCTGTCTTTTATTTCCCTCGACGGAAGTCTTTGATTGAAGTTTTGAAGAAGCTTTTTAGTGAGTGGCAACAGTTTTGGGTTTGGTTTTGAGTTTGGTTTTGAGTGTTGCATGTGCGCGCGTGTTCTGGTGCGAGGCTACAGCTCGTTTGTTGCACGTGAGGGGGGATGAGCGAGACATTGTCCATGGTAAGTTCAGGCCACTACATTTATCATCAAAAAGCCTAAATGTCACAAAGAGTGATTACTTCGCAGCCTACCAAACTTGCAAAGAATGAAGCCAACTTTCTCACTTCCCACCTGGAAGGTGAAAAGGTGGAAGATGGGAAGTGTTAAGTATGGTAACAGAACAGTGAGCGAGTTCACAATGATTCCTGCTTGTAGTGTAGTGCAGGGTGGGGATCGATCAGGGTGGGAGTAAAAAAAACCGGCTTATGTCAGCTGCGGACTGCGAACTCTTTGTATATTCAGGCTTTTTGTTATCATGTCGATATTCATTATTACGATTAAATTCGCAATTCAGACGTTCAGTCCTGTTCCAGACTTGTAGAGTTCTCAATCGTATGTATATTTGATGAACTCAAGAGTTGTTGGTGCCCGCTTGATTCGTAAAGATTAGCAGACTGAGAAACAGAAGAGATCGTCATCACGATCATATAACTCGCAACCAACATGCTGTGACAATTGGAATAATGAAGAACTGAATAATCTGAATTAGAAAAAAAGAATCTTTTAAAATAAAAAATAATATATCAGAGGTAAGCATGAAAATGTTCCAACTCAGAGTCGTCCATAGAATTCTACACACATATATTATTATTGAAAAACAAAATGAAAATAGTAAAGGTACTTTCTGTAAATCCGAAAGAGAAACCATTGAACACTTGTTATTTTCCTGCAGTGTGACAAAGGGGTTCTGGACTAATCTCCAATCTTTTGATTCTGCTGCTGTTTTCAAGATTATTCAGCTGTTATAATTATTTAGTATGTGCTAGCTTGAATATTTGTATCTTTCTTTGGTTGGTTGGTTGCTTGCTTGCTTGCTTGCTTGCTTGCTTGCTTGCTTGCTTGCTTGCTTGCTTGCTTCTTGCTTGCTTGGTAGGGTGGATGGGTGGGTGGTTGGCTGGCTTTTTGACTGGTTGGTTGGTTGGTTGGTTGGCTGGTTGGTTGGCTGATTGGTTGGTTGGTTGGCTGGTTGGTTGGTTGGTTGGTTGGTTGGTTGGTTGGTTGGTTGGCTGGCTGGTTGGTTGGTTGGTTGGTTGGTTGGTTGGTTGGTTGGTTGGTTGGCTGGTTGGTTGGGTGGGTGGTGGGTGGGTGGCTGGCTGGATGATTGGTTGACTGGTTGGTTGGTTGGATGACTGGTTGGTTGGTTGGCTGGCTGGTTGGTTGACTGGTTGGGTTGGTTGGATGGTTGGTTGACTAGTTGGCTGGATGGTTGGTTGGATGGTTGTTTGGCTGGTTGGTTGGTTGGTTGGTTGGTTGACTGGTTGGTTAGGTCGTTGGCTGGTTGGTAGGTTGGTTGGCTGGTTGATTTGTTGATTGGGTTTTTTTTATTTTATAAGGTTGTGTGCGTGTGTATGTGTATTTTCGGCCACTTTCGTAACGTATTATGAGCCCAAATTATTTTGCAGGACAGCTTTAAACTTAACTAGCCTGTTACGCTGAATTACGCCAAATTACAATACTTGTGATTTATAGCTGAATTTTATGTGTGGTCCATCTCCTGGTTTGAGCAGCATATATGTTACAGAGTTATTTGTGGATATGGTCTTTATCAATAAC
>CM065692.1:8899884-8914884 GCA_017654935.2 Phymorhynchus buccinoides
CTGTGCAGAGACTCGATGATGGTCTTCATCTCTGTGAGGCAGACGGGGTTGTCCTGTTGCTCGTCTTTTGCACCCAGCTTTGCCCTTCTGTCAGCCTGCTCATTGCCTTCAATAGCACAGTGGGAGGGGATCCACTGTAGTACCGTCCTCAAGCATAGATGTTCAGAGCTTGTTTCACCTGAGGCAGCTTATGTTGTTCAGTGATGGAAAGGACTTAGGGTGGGTAAGTGTTTGATTTAATTTCAGGCAAAACTTTCCTGGTCGCCAGACATGCAACAGCTTTGAGTTCTGATTTTAAAACAAACAAAACAATAACCTTTTAAGCGTTAGCACTCTACATCACCCATTTCCGTTCGTTGCACCACGATTAAGTCCCTTGGGGTTTTTTTCTGGGTTGCTGTGACCCACATAAAATTTCCCCAACTTCAAATTGAGGCTGCTCTTTAAACTGATGTTTCGGTTTGAATTTGGGGCCATTTATATGGGAGTCAGACGTGGTCAAAACAAGATTTATTTCCAGTTATAAGAGGGAAAACACGTAAAACCCGTGATTTTGACACGTGATCTGGTGGATCTTTAACACAATGACACTCTCTTCCTCTCATACCCTAAGTAGAAAACATTACAATGTGCGGTGGTTGTTTGTAATAAACTTTTTTTACTTTTTGAAAGTCGTGTTCGTGTTTCTCAAGTTACCATGGAGCTTTCTGCAGGCTTACCTAAGTATCGGAACCAGGTGGAAATTTGCATTTTAAAAAGACATCGCGGACATTATCGATTATCTGATATAGCGGAACGTACTGTGGAATCATCCATCATTCTGTGCACGCTTCTTCGCGTTTGCACAGTCTGATTCCCTCCCCTTCGTAGATCGCCTTCTCTTCACTTGTTTTACTACCTTTACCCTACCATTCTTTATAATGCCAAACACATACACGCACGCGCGTGCGCGCGCGCGCACACACGCACACACACACATATATATATATATATATATATATACATATACAGTACGCGCGCGAGCGTACATACAGACACAGACACACACAGACACATATATACACACAGAGATACAGACACACACACACACACACACACACACACACACACACACACACACACACAGACACACACACACACACACACACACACACACACAGAGACGCACACGCACACACGCACACACACACACACACACACACACACACACACACAGACACAAACACACACACACACGCGTGCGTGCGCGCACGCACACGCACACACGCACACACACACGCACGCACGCACACACACACACACACGCACAGACACACACACACACACACTCACACACACACACACACACACACACACACACACACACACACACACACACACACACAACACACACACACACACACACACACACACACACACACACACACACACACACACACACACACACACACACACACTACGCAAGGCATCCCTCAAGCGACGCATTGATTTTGCATTGACAATAAAACAATGGCGTCAATTTAGTCCCTGAATTTGGCCCCTTTTGCCCCTAAAGACCTGGGGGGCCGTTTTACAAGGGCTAACGTTACGTAGCGTGAGCGCAAATCGACAACAAAAAACGGTACTAAGAAACACATCTTTCGCCGACGTTTGCCAAAAACGTTTTGTGGCTGCTCCCAAAGTATCTCTTGGCAAACTATCACGTGACTAGCATGGGGTGAATACATTTCTTGTTGTTGATTGGTCCATTAAAGTTTGGTTAAAATAATACATTTTTTTCAACCAATCAGACAAGAGCTTGTAATATTCTTCCGCAAACGTTTTCTAAAGTGTTTCTTAGGCCCCGTTTGGCGTAAGCGTTATTCGCGCGGCGACCGTTATCTAGAGAAACTCGCCCCAGTAGTGGACACAAGAGGACGGGAGGGAAAGGACAGCACAAAGGGAAATAGTCCTGTCCCAGTGGGTGGAGGGGTGGTGGTGAGAGTAGCGATGGACTCGGAGAGGGGGGGAGGGAGGGTTATTAAAGACACACTGACGCACCACGATTAAGTCCCTTGGGGGGGGGGGGGGGGGGGGGGTTCGGGGTAGCTGTGACCCACATACAATGTCCCCAACTTCAAATTGAGGCTGCTCTTTAAAACGATGTTTCGTTTTCAATTTGGGGGCATTTGTATGGGAGTCAAACCTGGTCAAAACAAGATTTCTTACCAGCTATAAGGAGGGAAAACACGTGAAACCCGTGATTTTGACACATGATCTGGTGGGTCTTTAAAATCTTTAATGCAAAATTTCAATACGAGGTTGACAGGAAGTAAAGCGCCCATGTCAAAACATTCAGGTCTTTCCTGGTACTGCAGTAGGGTAAGCCGGGTAAAAAGCCCATGGGCGGGTAAGAAGCCCATGCCAATTATCTCATGAAATAAAGCAAATTTCAGTCACATTTTGCCCATGAGCATGCTTTACTTCATGAGATAATTGGCATGGGCTTCTTACCCGTCCATGGGCTTTTTACCCCGTCTTACCCTATATCTCCAGGATCGACCCACTATATCTGTAGAAATACAAATGTCCCACCCGTGTCGGGTCTGTGGACGATAAACCCACTTTCTATCCCAAAGAAAAGCACAGGTCCATTTTTTATACAGTATGAATCTCATCTTAGAGATCCACCAGATCACGTGTCAAAATCACGGGTTTCACGTGTTTTCCCTCTTATAGCTGGAAATAAATCTTGTTTTGACCAGGTCTCACTACCATACAAATGCCCCCAAATTCAAAGCCAAACATCATTTTAAAGAGCAGCCTCAATTTGAACATGGGGACATTTCTATATGGGTCACAGATACCCAGAAAAAAACAAGGGACTTAATCGTGGCGCGTCTGTGTATCTTTAACAAGAAGGGGGGCTGGGGTGGTTAATGGTCTTAACCCAGGGTAAGCAGTAGGTCTTTCTCCTATATTTCTCCTATATTTTCTATTACGTGCATGCACCCTCCTAGTTCCGTCGCGATTTATCGTCGGAAGTGGCGTCTGCGACGCATCCGGACAGAAACAGAAGAGTGTCGCCGAGCGGTAGACATGTCCTACGCTGGACTTTCCAACCTGACGTTCTTCACTCAACATCGAACTTCTCTTTTTAACTTTCCCACTGTGTGGGCAGGGGATAATTACCTTCGATCGCTTTGTAGCGAGCCCTTTGTAGAGGAGAGTCAGTGTTCAACTGGCACTATGGCTGAACATACAACTAGGAGAAACAAGGTGGCGAACGCATAAACGTATTCTCGGTAGCTTAAATACCAATGTACAAGGTGCGCGCGCGCGCGCGCGCGCGCGCGCGTGTGTGTGTGTGTGTGTGTGTGTGTGTGTGTGTGTGTGTGTGTGTGTGTGTGTGTGTGTGTGTGTGTGTATGTGTGTGTGTGTGTGTGTGTGTGTGTATGTGTGTGTGTGTGTGTGTGTGTGTGTGTGTGTGTGTGTGTGTGTGTGTGTGTGTGTGTATGTGTGTGTGTGTGTATGTGTGTGTGTATGTGTGTGTGTGTGTGTGTGTGTGTGTGTGTGTGTGTGTGTGCGTGCGTGTGTGTGTGTGTGTGTGTGTGCGCGCGTGCGTGCGTACGTGTGTGTGTGTGCGTGCGTGCGTGTGTGTGTGTGTGTGTGTGCGTGCGAGTGTGCATGCATGCGTGTGTATGCGTGACTCTGTGTGTGTGCGTGTGCGTACGTACGTGTATGTGTGTCTACATATTTGTGCAGTGGTGTAGAGTGGTAAGTGGTGTAGAGTGACACAGGGGTATCGCGTTCGCCTCGTGTCAAGTAATCCCGAGTTCGAACCTGGGTACAGGGGATTTTTCCTCTCATTTTACGGTTTGTATATATGTATGCGTGTGTCTTTCGGATGAGACGATAAACCGAGGTCCCGTGTGCCCATGCACTTAGCACACGTTAAGCCCAGTAGCAACGAAAAAGTTGTCATTTGGTAAAAATTTACCCCCCTCCCTTTCCTTCCTCATCCGTCACACAAAAATCGCGACGCTCTCTCCAGGTGGGAGCAACCCGAATTTTACAGAGACGCCTCTGTGATTATGAAGTACCTAATACTAATTAAACCTGTGGCTATATTGAAAGAGTGTGTATGTGTGTTTGTGTGTGTACGCGCGTGCGGGTGTGTGCGCATGTGTGTGTGTTGTGTCTGTGTATTTGCATTTCCCTGTGGTAATTTTAAAAGAGAGAGAGACAGAGAGAGAGACAGACAAACAGACAAAGAGAAAGACAGACAAACAAAGAGAGAGAGAGAGAGAGAGAGAGAGAGAGAGAGAGAGAGAGAGAGAGAGAGAGAGACAGACAGACAGACAGATAGACAGACAAACAAAGAGAGAGACAGACAAACAAAGAGAGAGAGAGAGAGAGAGAGAGAGATGGAGAGAGACAAGGAAAGAGAGAGAGAGAGAGAGAGAGAGAGAGAGAGAGAGAGAGAGAGAGAGAGAGAGTGGGGGGGAGAGACAAAGAGAGACAAAGAGAGAGAGTGTGTGTTTGTGCATATCAAAGACTCTAAAAGGGTAAGATGGACTACTTAAGAGTGACGGCGAGCCGGGCTGATAGAGTTATCGTTAGTGGGGTAGTTACACCATTCACAATGGCGGCTATCCAAAGTATAACTGACTCATGGAAAGATAACTCTCTCAGGTTTGAAAAAAAGAGCTATGTAACCTAAATGTGTCACGTTTAAAAGGGACATAACCAGTGTTTCTGTCCTCACTACTCATATAGCGAAAAGGGACCGGATGTTAGTCTTTTCTTTTTAGTGTCTTTGGTGCATATCTGTGTGTGTTTGGTTGGGTTTTTTTTAATAATTGTTCGTGTTCTCTGTCTGTTTGTGTGCACGCGCGCGCGTGTGTGTGGTCGTGCGTGCATGTGTTTGCGTGTGGTACGTGCGTGCGTGCGTGCTTATTCGTGTCTCTGTGTGTTTGTATGTATGCGTGTGCGCATGTTTGTTTGTGTGTACGAGCACGCGTGCGGGGGTGTGCGTGTATGCGCGTGGGTAAGCGTGCGTGCGTGCCCGTAGACTACCACTAAGAAAAAACCCAATGTGAATTATGCATCATATGATCCACATCACAGTAACGGCGCTGAACAATTGCAGTGAAAGCCCTCTGGGCGTAAAAATATTGAATTTTTGTATTCCTTGACCTGAAATATTTGCGTAGGGCCTCCGCTTCTGAAGAAAAAACACACAACAGAATTAGGAAGAATGTACGGTGGTAAATACAGAGTGTTGAAGACAAAACGATATATAATGGATGCAGAGACTGCATAGAATAGAGGCAAAGTTGCACGAGACAAGGAAAATGATAAAAACGGGAGAAGGGAAGAAGACTGTGGGTTGTAGGAATGGACAGATTTCATTAAATAAAAAAAGAAGCAAAACCAAACCAAGTTGTTCTGTGTTATGATGTGAAGATGATGATAGTAAAACAGTAGTCACAGATCAGTCAGTTGTTCTGTGTTATGATGTGAAGATGATAGTAAAACAGTAGTCACTGATCAGTCAGTTGTTATGTGTTATGATGTGATGATGATAGTAAAACAGTAGTCACTGATCAGTCAGTTGTTCTGTGTTATGATGTGATGATGATAGTAAAACAGTAGTCATTGATCAGTCAGTTGTTCTGTGTTATGATGTGATGATGATAGTAAAACAGTAGTCATTGATCAGTCAGTTGTTCTGTGTTATGATGATAGTAAAACAGTAGTCATTGATCAGTCAGTTGTTCTGTGTTATGATGATAATGATAAAAAAACAGTAGTCATTGATCAGTCAGTTGTTCTGTGTTATGATGATGATAGTAAAACAGTAGTCATTGATCAGTCAGTTGTTCTGTGTTATGATGTGATGATGATAGTAAAACAGTAGTCATTGATCAGTCAGTTGTTCTGTGTTATGATGATGATGATAGTAAAACAGTAGTCATTGATCAGTCAGTTGTTCTGTGTTATGATGTGATGATGATGATGATAGTAAAACAGTAGTCATTGATCAGTCAGTTGTTCTGTGTTATGATGTGATGATGATAGTAAAACAGTAATCATTGATCAGTCAGTTGTTCTGTGGTATGATGTGATGATGATGATAGTAAAACAGTAGTCATTGATCAGTCAGTTGTTCTGTGTTCTGATGTGATGATGATAGTAAAACAGTACAAAATTTAAAAATACTAACCCAGCATAGCCGAACTAATATTAGAAAAAAAAATCTAACAGAGTAACAAAGTTTTGGAATACTCTTCCTGCACATATTAAACGAGCACAGAATCTAACACAATTCAAAAACCTCCTTGATAAATACACCAACATCTCAAAACTGCAATATGAGCATGGCTAAAAGGCAGATTTGCCCAAAACAAAATATAAAAACCTCTCAGCTGTGCAAAAGTTCAAACAAAAATGAAACGACAGTGAAGAGGCCGAGATGCCTAATGTTCTAACTACCTGACCAATTGTTCTGTGTTGTGATTTGATTATAGTAAAACAGTAGTCGTTGATCAGTCAGTTGTTCTGTGTTATGATGTGATGATGATGATGATAGTAAAACAGTAGTCATTGATCAGTCAGTTGTTCTGTGTTATGATGTGATGATGATAGTAAAACAGTAGTCATTGATAAAATAAACAAATAAAAACTGAATAATCTACCCACTGTAATGCAAAAACAATTTCGGTAAGCTGCTTTTGCGTCGATATCTAAATGTAAAAGGTGATCTAAGTTATTTGCATTTTCATTAATACCCATCCTTTCTCTATCCCAGACCTACTCCAAATTTCCTTCCCCACTCTTGGACAATCGTTGCTGTGATACCTTATTTTTTTAACAACAGAAAATCGATTCTTCCGAGAGAACGAAGAGCTAGAAGAAGAAGAAGAATGATGATGCGTTGCTGTGATGACTACCTACCATATTTTTCAACAACAAAAAAGCGGATTTTACTCGGATGGATGGGTTCCCAGTCAAACCAGAAAATCGATCCTTCTGAGAGAAGGAAGAGCTAGAATAATAATAATAATAGTGATGCATTTTTAAACCGTCCTTATTGATTGTACACTGCTGGAGACAACACCAACTGGTAATGCAGGTAGCCTGGCGACGCTGTCGCACACATATGCACATGGACACACAGTCGTACTAACTGCACACCGCACTGCATGGTGGCTGACAACACCGCTCTGGTGGATGACAGCAGGGTCTGTACTGTGCTGTGGAGTATACGGGCTAGGGGACAGTGGGGCTTGAACTGAAGCAACGTATTTTTATTGTCTGAGATAACTGTTCGTAACTATAATTATGGTCATGACTGTGATTATGATCACCACGACGACGAAGAAGAAGAAGAAGAAAAAAAAAAGAAGATGATGATGATCACGGATGATGACGACGACGACGACGACGAAAAAGAAGAAGAAGAAGAAGATGATGATGATGATGATGATGATGATGATGATGATGATGACAATGACAACGACGACGACGACGACGAAGAAGAAGAAGAAGAAGAAGAAGAAGAAGAAGAAGAAGAAGAAGAAGAAGAAGAAGAAGACGACGATGATGATGATGATGATGACGAAGAAGAAAATGAAGATGACGATGACGATGATGATGATGAAGACGACGACGACGACGACGACGACGAAGAAGATGATGATGCTGATGATGATGATGATGATGACGACGAAGAAGAAGAAGATGACGATGATGATGACGACGACGACGAAAAATAAGGAGAAAAAAAAAGCACAAGAAGAAGAAGATGATGATGATGATGATGATGATGATGACAACTCCAATACTGGCAGCAAATTAAGACCAACGCGGGGGGGGGGGGGGGGGGGGGGGGGGCGGTGTGAGGGGTGACAGAATTGCCTTTTCTATCGAGCATTTAAATATTTCGACCCCAAAAAAATATTAGTAATGTGCTCGGATTTCAAGAATCCCAGTTTGTGTACCAGTCTCATTACGAAACATTACTCGGTTTTTTTTGACATAACAAACAAACAATGTTTACGTGATTATATTGTCTTGTCTAATGTAGATGTCATTTGAAATGTCATTGATGAAATTCATTATTTTTTGTGTCACCAGATGTCTGGGCATTACGTCATCTGGATTGTACTGATTTGGGGTAAGTGTGATGAGCTGTAAAATTACTGAGTATCTATTTCCGTTTTATTGTCTGTTTTTCTCTGTCTCTGTCTCTCTATTTCGAGCTGTCTCTGCCTAGTCTCTTTTTTGCACACACACACGCGCGCGCGCGCACGCGTACACACACACACACACGCATGCACACGCACATACACAACCACACACACACACAACCACACACACACAACCACACACACACATACACACACGCACGCACACGCACACACACACACGCACAAACAAACACACGCACACACGCACACACACACACGCACACACAAGCACACACACACACACACACACACACACACACACACACACACACACACACACACACACACACGCACACGCATACACACACATGCGAGTGCGTGCGCGCGCACACGCACACACACACGCACACACATATACGCACGCGCGCACGCGCACACACATGCGAGCGCGTGCGCGCGCACGCGCGCACACACACACACACGCAGTGGAGTAGTTTTATGCAAAAGGAAAAAAGTTAGAACTGAGAGTGCTTCTTTTTCTTCTGCGTTCCCAGGCCATACGGCCATAATGGGTAAGGTACGTATGTGTCCGGTTTTCAGTTTTCACTGGTCTCGCCACTGCGCATAGCCGACACATTCTAATACCCCCCGGTATCCCCATGGGGAGAGACTCGTGGAGGGGGCGAGGTCATCCAGTTCCCCATATGGAGGCACGAGGCATCCACCCACTGACGAGCACAAATGAGAATTATTTGGACGATTTTTTTTTAAAGGCAGGAGAATGGGCCAATAACTCAGAAAGATAGTAGATGATAGAAAGCAAAGGGAAAAGGCAGAGTCAAAGAGAGAGATATATTAGGGGAAGTTTCAAGCACAGAACTTCCAGAGGGTGGGTATTTCTAATTAACTCCCCTCCACCAAAGTTGATTACGATACCAATCATCTAGCAATGCGTGGATCAGAGCCAAAGTGAAACAAACACATGAGAAAAATGTACAAAATTATTGCGTCGAACTGATGACTCCGATTCTAGACAAACGGTAACCAGTCCCTTTCTCTTAAAGACACACTGACGGACCACGATTAAGTCCCTTTTTTTCTGGGTAGCTGTGACCCACATACACATGCCCCCAATTTCAAATTGAGGCTGCTCTTTAAAATGATGTTTTGCTTTGAATTTGGGGGCATTTTTATGGGAGACAAACCTGGTCAAAACAAGATTTCTGTCCAGCTATAAGAGGGAAAGCACGTGAAACCCGTGATTTTGACACGTGATCTGGTGGATCTTTAAATGATTTTACAGCATGCAATTTTACAAGCAGAAACATAATAGGCTTGATTTTTTATTTTTTAGAGGCTTTATATTTTATTGTTTTAGGCTTTATTATATTTAAAGAAAAAAGCAAGAAACAAATTGAAGACTGAATGTTGCCCCTCCCCCCCCCTCCCCCCACTCCCCCTCTTTCTTTACAAAGGCTGGCTGGGTGGAGGGGCGGTCGCCACGAGCTATGTGCACGAGATATACTTGGAGACGGACTCCACCAATCGCAGCGTGGGCTGCGGGGTGTGCGAGGGCACTGGGGGCCATCTGGCCCTCCGACCGGAGATGGACGACTGGGAATACACCTTCGGCAACTGGAGGTAAGCTGGAACATGGACACTACGTTAAAGGGACACCCTGGCGGATGGGTTTTTGCAAGAAACATGCCGAGATCACCAGGAAAAAACCCTTTACAGAGATCGCAACACTCACTTTGCTCTGGGTTCCTAGAAATCAAACCGTCAAATCGGCGATTCCTCCTTGGCGGAGGTACTGGAAGTCAAATACTTTCAGTGAAAGAGAAAGCATTTCCACAATACAAGCTTTTTCCCTTTTTTTTTAATTTTATAGTTTACCAAAAGGTGTTTCGTTCACAACAAACTTTTTTTACTGCACTACAAAAAAACACTTCATTCAACCACTCGAGTGACCTCCACCCACCCCGTCCAAAATGGCTTCTCTCTCCAGCATCTCCGCCAAGGGGGAATCGCCGTTTTGACGGTTTGATTTCTAGGAAATCAGAGCAAAGTGAGTGTTCCGATCCTTGAAAAGGCTGTCTTTCTGGTGATCTCGACGTGGTTCATGCAAAAACTCATCCGTCAGGGTCCACCTTTAACTAAATATAGCATCCATGGCTGGAACGAGTTTCACGAGAGTGAGAACTTCGAACCTTTCGGGGAAACTCGGCGGAGAAAAAAAAGTCCAAGAAATGCCAGCGTTTGCCAAAAACGTTTGCGAGCGGTCTCACTCCTCTTCCCAGGTGTAGAGTGGCACAGTGGTAGCGCGTTCGCCTCGTGTCAAGTAAACCCGAGTTCGAACCTGGGTACATGGGGCCTTACGGTAGGAACGTGGAGTCTTTCGGATGAGACGATAAACCGAGGTCCCGTGTGCCCATGCACTTAGCATACGTTAAAAACCCAGTGGCAACAAAAAAGTTGTCATTTGGTCAAAATTTACCCCCACCCCCCTTCCTTCCTCATCAGTCACAAAAAATCGCATGCAAAAAAATGAGTGGCACGCCTCTGGCTGCGACGTGCTCTCCAGGTGGGAGCAACCCGAATTTCACAGAGACGTCTCTGTGACTATGAAGTACCTAATACCTAATCTAATAATACCAAGCTTGCACACCGAAAAGCTATCATGTGACTCTCTTGTGACAATGTACCCGGAAGTTACGTCATCTCGGAGTTAATATATTTCTTGCTGTCGATTGGTCCATTATGATTTGGTTGAAAATAATATATTGTTTTAACCAATCGGAGCTGGTTTAAAAAAAAAATTATCCGCAGTTTTTGTAAAATCGTTTCTTACCCCTTCGTTTATCACAAACGCCGGAGGCGCGCAGGGCGCTCTCTTATGAAACTAACCCAGATTCACTCTTTTTTCTTCTTCTTCCTCTTGTGAACAGAAATTTGTAAGTGGACCTTCCCCAACGCCCAACTCTCTTCCCCACTTCCCTTTGGCCGATAGAGTGGGGATGTACCCTGGGGAAGGCTTCTCCGCTATAAACAAATTGCGGTCCGGCCGCGCGCCAGAATAGCATCTGCCCCCTCTGCTATCTGGCAGTCATTGTCGGAAACGAAAACGACATACAGGCGACAACATCATAATACTGTCACCTATAGTGAGTACAGTGGAACCTCGGTAGGCGACCACCCTACAGACTGGCCCAAACTGCGAGGTGGTCTTCTTCTCCTTCTTCTTCTTCTTCTTCTTCTTCTTCTTCGTCTTCTTCTTCTTCTTCTTCTTCTTCGATCGCTCAGACAGTTTCCTGTCAATAATGAGCGCAGATGCGTCATGCTGCCGTTATGCGCCTAACTAAGAAATAGTTAGGCCCAGCATGTCCGACTTCGGCTGCAGGAAATGTTTTTGAAAGCGTTTTGTGGAGAGAAAAAAAAGGCAGGAGAATGGACCGGTAAGGCAGTACGAAAGTAGATGACAGTAAGCAAAGGGAAAAGGCAGAGTCAAAGAGAGTGACAGATTAGAGGAAGTTACAAACACAGAACTTCCAGAAGGTGGGGTAACTATTTATACAAAAGACCCCCCGGTATCCCCACGGGGGGCATGCGAGGTGGTCGCTATACCGAAGAATAGAAAAAGAAGAGACAGTAAGACTGTCAGGATTAGTGAGCTGTCCGTGATACTGAGGTGCCCGTTAAACACCCCTTTTTTCCCCCGCGCTGCATATTGTTTGAACCCCCAGTACATGTGAATAGTGACGGTTACGGCAGGATTGGTAGTAGTAGTAGAAGACGAAGAAGAAGAAGAAGAAGAAGAAGAAGAAGAAGAACAAGAAGAAGAAGAAGAAGAAGAAGAAGAAGAAGAAGAAGAAAAGAAGAACAACAAGAAGAACAACAAGAACAAGAAGAAGAACGAGAACAGGAAGAAGAAGAAGAACAGAAGAACAAGAAGAAGAAGAAGAAGAAAAAGAAGAAGACAAAGAAGAAGAAAGAAGAAGAAGAAGAAGAACACAAGAAGAAGAACAAGAAGAAGAACAAGAAGAAGAACAAGAAGAAGAACAAGAAGAAGAAGAAGAACAAGAAGAACAAGAAGAAGAAGAACAAGAAGAAGAAGAACAAGAAGAACAAGAACAAGAACAAGAAAGAAAGAAAGAAAAGAAGAAGAAGAAGAAGAAAAAGAAGAAGAAGAAGAAGAACAAGAAGAAGAAGAACAAGAAAAAGAAAAAGAAGAAAAAAAAGAAGAAAAAGAAAAAAAGAAGAAGAAGAAGAAGAAAAAGAAAAAGAAGAAGAGGATGAAGAAGAAGAAGAAGAAGCGGGATTCCACTGAGTAAAAAATAATAATAATAATAAATAAAGCTTCTATAGCGCTCTTCGATGATTAAAAAAAATCATCCTCAGAGCGCTTTACAAGTATTACGAGAGAAAACAATCAAGAAGAAAAACATTATTACAAAACAATATGAAGAAGTATATAAAATAAAATAAAAATGTAAAGCTCACGCCGTTCATCCCCACCCACCCACCCCTTTAACATACACATTATAGAAGTATATGCAAAATTTAAAAAATTAAAGCTCACGCCGTTCATCCCCACCCACCCACCCCCTTTAACATACACATTATAGAAGTATATGCAAAATTTAAAAAATTAAAGCTCACGCCGTTCATCCCCACCCACCCACCCCTTTAACATACACATTATAGAAGTATATACAACATTTTAAAAATTAAAGCTCACGCCGTTCATCCCCCACCCACCCACCCCTTTGACATACACATTATAGAAGTATATACAAAATTAAAAAAAATTAAAGCTCACGCCGTTCATCCCCACCCACCCACCCCTTTTGACATACACATTATAGACACCATTTCAAAAAAACATTTATAAAAAGAAGCATAAAAGATAATTGTCTAACATAATTTAAAGTAGAAATCAAAATAATCCGACCGGGGTCTTTCAAACCCCCACCCACCTTCCCTCGTCTTCACACACACACACCATACACACTCACGAACACTCATAACATAGCATCCGGGGAGAGAAAAATAATAAAGAAAAAAAATCAAGGCATGGACAAACAGACCCCCACCCCCACCCACCTCACCTTTTCCACACGCACGCCATTTACGCACTCGCAATTTCTCTGTTCGATCTCCAGTCACCTGGAGAACCAAACCTTCTGGGTGGACCTGGTCCTGGTGGACTCTGGGCAGTGGGTGTGGAGGGACGGGCAGGTGCTGGACCCTGGCGAGACCAGCTCGCTGCCCATGCACTCCTCCTACAGCGGCAGCTTCCCCTCGGACTGGGCGTGCGCCGTGTGGAGCATGGTGGAGCCCTTCCTCATGGTCGCCAACTGCTCCATGACCACCAACATCCTCTGCCAGAGAGAGGTCTCTTCGTCCCTGGGTCAGTGCTGATCAGTACCTGCCAAGCTGCTATGATGATTTCTGTGTGTTCCTGCCTATCTGTCTTTCTATCTGTCTATCTATCTATCTGTCTGTCTATCTATCTATCTATCTATCTAATAATAAATTAATAAATGTTTTGTGTTTTCTTTATTTTTTCTGCTATCTATCTATCTGTCTATCTATCTATCTATCTATCTATCTATCTATCTATCTATCTATCTATCTATCTATCTATCTGTCTGTCTGTCTGTCTATCTGTCTATCTGTCTATCTGTCTATATATCTATCTGTCTGTCTGTCTATCTATCTATCTAATCTATCTGTCTGTCTGTCTGTCTGTCTATCTATCTATCTATCTGTCTATATATTTTTTTGTTATATATCTATCTGTCTATCTATCTGTCTGTCTGTCTATATATCTATCTGTTTATCTATCTATCTATCTATCTATTTGTTCCATCTATCTATCTATCTATCTATCTGTCTATCTATCTATCTATCTGTCTGTCTATCTATCTGTCTGTCTATCTATCTATCTATCTATCTATCTATCTATCTATCTGTCTGTCTGTCTATCTGTCTATCTATATATCTATCTGTCTGTCTGTCTATCTATGTATCTAATATATCTGTCTGTCTGTCTGTCTATCTATCTATCTGTCTGTCTGTCTATCTACCTATCTATCTATATATATATTTTTTTTGTTATATATTTATCTGTCTATCTATCTGTCTGTCTGTCTATCTATCTATCTATCTATCTATCTATCTATCTATCTATCTATCTATCTATCTATCTATCTATCTATCTATCTATCTATCTATCTATCTATCTATCTATCTATATGTCTGTCTATCTATCTATCTGTCTGTCTGTCTATCTATCTATCTATCTATCTGTCTGTCTGTCTGTCTGTCTGTCTGTCTATCTGTCTATCTGTCTATCTGTCTATCTGTCTATCTGTCTATCTATCTGTCTGTCTATCTATCTATCTGTCTATATATTTTAGACATCTATCTATCTATCTGTCTATATATGTTTTGCTATATATCTATCTGTCTATCTATCTGTCTGTCTGTCTATCTATCTATCTATCTATTTGTCTATCTATCTATCTATCTATCTATCTATCTATCTATCTATCTATCTATCTATCTATCTATCTGTCAATCTATCTATCTATCTATCTATCAATCTATCTATCTATCTATCTATCTATCTATCTATCTATGTGACTATGTGGCTATGTTACCACGATAACGTTTGAACGGAGGTACTTAGGATGCTCAAATCTTGCATACGGATAAGTACTAAGAATATGTAGGACAAGTTCCAAAATGAATGTCACAGCTCAAAGGTCAATCACTGGAGTCGAAAATGCTGCCGAGCCCCTGGCACAATAACGTTTGAACG
>CM065692.1:8919884-8924884 GCA_017654935.2 Phymorhynchus buccinoides
AGTATCCCCACCGCTAGGGGGAGACCCCGTACGATCCCGTTCAAAATATGAATGCCTGTTTCCAGACTACCAGATGTCGCCGGACCAGTCGGAGTTCGTCTGCAACTGCAACGCCATGGTGATCCCCGAGACTGAGGAGGAGAAGGTGCAGTTCCTTGAAGAGTATGAGGAGGAGGTCAAGGAGGAGCTCGTCGTGCCCACGGTCAGTTCTCCTAGCCACTCTTCTATTTGACACCCCACCCCACCCCGAAGACGGAATGTGGCTGCCCACGTGGCTGGGTAATCAACAAATAAACACAGGTCACATGCGTAATGTGCAATCATCCCTAGCTGATGCATTTGTACCAAAGTGTTGAAGTTTAAAAGTGCTTCGGATGTTTGGATTCTTCTTCTTCTTCTTCTTCTTCGTTCGCTCAGACAGTTTCCTGTCATATGAGCGTAGATGCGTCATGCTGCCGTCATGCGCCTAACTAAGAAATAGTCAGGCCCAGCATGTCCGACTTCGGCTGAAGAAGTCTTTTGTAAGAATTGATAGAACAAAGGCAGGAGAATGGACCAGTGAGGCAGAAATATAGTAGATGATAGAAAGTAAAGGGAAAAGGCAGAGTCAAAGAGAGTGACAGATTAGAGGAAGTTGCAAGCACAGAACTTCCAGAAGGTGGGGGAACTATTTTTACGAAAGACCCCCCGGTATCCTCACGGGGACACAACAACAACTCTTCTTTTCGGTCAATACAGTGGAACCTCCCATTAAAGACCCCCCACGTCACGTGTCACATTCCCTCTTATGTTAGGAAGATTTCTTAAGATTTCGTACCAGAAATAAGAGGGAAAACACGTGAAAACCGTGATTTTGACACGTGACGTGGTGGGTCTTTAAGACCTTGACAATTCAGCCACAAAAAGGTGTGTGTGTGGAGGGGGGGTCTTAATACGGAGGTGGACACACTAGTAGATGTGACGACATTATGTGAGGCAGAATTCTGCCGAAATAATATAAGGGTCTAAATTTAAATCTTACTATCCCCCGTGGGGATACCGGGGGGTCTTTTGTATAAATAGTTCCCCCACCTTCTGGAAGTTCTGTGCTTGTAACTTCCTCTTAATCTGTCACTCTCTTTGACCTTACCTTTTCCCTTTGCTTACTGTCATCTACTATCTTTCTGCCTTACTGGTCCATTCTCCTGCCCTTTTTTCACGAAACACTTTCAAAAACATTTCCTCCAGCCGAAGTCGGACTTGCTGGGCCCCTAACTATTTCTTAGTTATGCGCATAACGGCAGCATGACGCATCTGCGCTCATAATTGACAAGAAACTGTCTGAACGATCGAAGAAGAAGAAATCTTACTAGTTTTGCTTCCTATTTTCATGTAGATCGACAACGCACGAATCCATGGGTGCCACTCCCCAAAATAAAAATAAACTGAAAGGCAGGGGTCCAGGGACTCATGACCCCGACAGGGTACAGGGGCAGAGCCCCGTCGGACGATTCAGGGGGGCAAGTTAAGAGAGAGAGAGATAACGAGACAGATAGACAGTTAAAATGATAGACAGAGACAGTAGTTTGATAAGCCTTGTGAAATTATTCAATGGTCGACTTAGGACGCTGATTTGACCGCCAGGGGGCAATCAAACCAGTAGGGGCTTAGCGCGTAATATTCTTAGTTGGGGGTAGTGAGAGAGAGAGAGGGGGGGGGGGACTCTCTCTCTCTCTCTCTCTCTCTCTCTCTCTCTCACTACCCCCAACTAAGAATATCACGCGCTAAGCCCCTACTGGTTTGATTGCCCCCTGGCGGTCAAATCAGCGTCCTAAGTTGCTCATTGCCTTTGTAAACTTCCAAGATAGAACAACCAAGTTCAAAGCGCCCCAAATCGCTTGTGGTCAATTTTATTATTTTTGGATAATAATTTTTAAAAGTCTGAAGTTCAGTTTCTGGTAAAATTAAAAATACTGAAATCAGTGTAAAAATGAAATAGTAGCACCCATGCGAATCTGATGCAAGTATCTGGTATAGAAGTACGGATATTTCATCAGAGTCGTGTACTTATGGGGATCTATGCAAATCATGACAGTCAACAACACGAGCAGGGTTTCATCAGAATCATTCATTTTAGTCAGCAGTATTTCATCACATTCATGCTTCACACATGTCGCAGTTATTTTGGTATTTGGTATTTTATGGTCACAGAGGCGTCTCTGTGAAATTCGGGTTGCTCCCACCTAAATAGATAGAGTCGTTAGATAGTCATACGATAGTCATTTGACTGCACTTGGACACGTAGATCGGTCAGACTTAGTGATGGAAAAAGAAAGTGAGTTTAGCGTCCTCCGACCAGGTACATAATGGGACATTTCTGAATGTGCAGATAGAGTCGATCCTGGAGGTACTCCTGTTCCTTTTCGGCCCCATCAGTTTGGAATTCCTTGCCACGCGAAATTCGCCATACCCAGTCCTTACCATGTTTCAAATCAGCTCTCCAAAACCCACCTATTCAAACTACATCATAACCTTTAGGCCATACTGTATTACTTCTTGATTCTTGGACCTTGGCATAAGGCTGTGTCAGACCAATTGACATAAGCTAGAACACAAAGGCTACATCAAAATGTTGCTATGCTCTGCATAGTTATGCGGGGATTGTCTTTAGCCGTGACAAGCCCCTAGCATAACATCATCAGTCCAAAATCCTCTGAAGTCGGAGTGTGGCTGCCCATGTGGCAGGGTAATTTTTTAAAAACACGGTCACACACGTAATGTTCTCATCCCTAGTTGGTGCATTTGTACTTTGGTGTTCAAGTGCTTCGGCTGTTGGGATGATCCCTGGAGTCTTTAAGCCAGGGTACGACAACAACAACATCACTTCTTGATTCTCGTCTCCCCCCCCCCCCCCCCCCCCCCCCCTCCTCTCCTTTATGTTAGTTGAGTGTTGGCTGTCTACGTCAGCTTTGTTGAGAGAGAGGGAGAGAGAGAGAGAGAGAGAGAGAGAGAGAGAGAGAGAGAGAGAGAGAGAGAGAGAGAGAGAGAGAGAGAGAGAGAGAGAGAGAGAGAGAGAGAGAGAGAGAGAGAGAGAGAGAGAGAGAGAGAGAGAGAGAGAGAGAACGTTGATGCTTTATTCAACAGTTGTATCACGTATTATTGTGTTTTGGGTGGGGTGAGTGGTGGTGATTGTAGTGAAGGTAATGGTGTGTGTGTGTGTGTTGTGTGTGCGCGCGCGCGCGCGCGTGTGTGTGTGCGTGCGCCGGGGGGAGGGGCATGTATGTGTAAGCCTATTTGCATGTGTGCGTGTGCGATTACATGTCTTTGTTGAACTTCGTGGTGGTTTTGTTGTTGTTGTTGTTAAGCGCGTAGAGCTCCACATTGGGTGAAGGAGTGCGCTATATAAATGCTTCACTATCATTATTATTATTATTCAATAATCACATCAGTCAGTAGCGGTGCCATAGCCGATGAGGTGTAACCGAGGCGTGGTTACCGCTACACCTATCTGCATTAATAAAAAGTCGGGACTTTGCTGGTTTCGCACTGCCTCTGGGCGTTGCCTCCAGTGTTGTTCCCACCATATTTGTATTTACAAATGTCCCGTATGTGTCTGATTCGGACCAAGAGGACGTAAAACACCATTTTCGACGTCGATTATTATTATTATTACCGGAATACCAGGAAACTCGTATTTATGGTAAATTAATACTTGTCTATGTCCATAAACATTGTTAGGCCGGGTTCACAGTAGACGCCTAAGTTCCGTACGGAAAACACTAAATAAGTGGAAGAAAGAAGGATAAAAGTTTACGCATAATTATACGGTAAATTCGGACACGTGCGCAAATCTTTTCCCTTTCTATGTTTCACTTATTTATGGATTGCGCACGAGTTTCCGCATGGACTATCCGCTTACGTGTGTAGGGGAAGACGGGGTAAAAAGCGCATGGGCGGGTAAGAAGCCCACCCCAATTATCTCATGAAATGAAGCAAATTTCAGTCTCATTTTGCCCATGAGACGAGCGTTAATGTCTAGCATTCGTCTCATGGGCAAATTTGACTGAAATTTTCTTTATTTCATGAGATAATTGGGGTGGGCTTCTTACCCGCCCATGCGTTTTTTACCCCGTCTTCCCCTACACAGCCTAAACCTTCTTCCGGCTGTTTTCATGATGAAAATGATGTTTTGCGTCCTCTCGGTCATAGACACATATGGAACATTTGTAAATACAAAGATGGTGAAAACAATACTGGCTGCAATGCCTGGAGGCAGTGCAACACCAGTAACGTCCTGAGTTTTGAACAATATAGATAGTGTGTAATGGTTGCTGTTTTCAAATCATCCTCCTCTTTAGGCAGACCTGTCGTCGACGACCCGCAAGAAGACGAGTGCGCCAGACGAGCGGCCGTCCTCTCAGGCCGTGGGCTACGTAGGGCTGATGTTCATGGTGATGGTCTTCGGTGGTCTCGTATTCGGCGACGTGGTGGTCCTTGGCGCGTTCCTCGTCAAGAGCCTCCTCCCGGCAAAGGCTGTAGGAACTCCGGGGATGGTGAACAAACCCACCACCAAACCAGCAGACCCCTCCGGTACTGGGAAGGGGGGGTGCAGCGAAGCTTGAGCTTGTGTTGCTAAGCTTATAAGAAAATATCGGATAAACGCCCTCCGGACTGGAACCGGCACACGTGGGACGTTACTAGATTGTAAAGATGGCGGGACGATCCTGGAGGTACTACAATACAAGGAAAGTCCCGAGTTGTTAATCGCTATACTTATATTAGAAGAGAAAGAGGCAAAGAAAGAGATTGAGAGTTGAAATTAGGATTAGGATTAGGAAATAGGGACAAAATAAAAATAAAAATAATAATAATAATAATTTTATTTGCTATAGCGCTAACATTCCACACTATGAGCATGCTCTGTGCGCTTTACAAATTGAAATATAAATAGAACATCAGACAACATCAGACATGAAGTAAAATCAGAAAAGAACAAATAACGAATAGCATAGGGGAAGACG
>CM065692.1:8927384-8972384 GCA_017654935.2 Phymorhynchus buccinoides
GAAACGACAGACAGGCAACACAACACACATTACGTTGTATTGTGCAGCATTAGGGGAAGACGGGGTAAAAAGCGCATGGGCGGGTAAGAAGCCCACCCCAATTATCTCATGAAATAAAGAAAATTTCAGTCAAATTTGCCCATGAGACGAATGCTAGACATTAACGCTCGTCTCATGGGCAAAATGAGACTGAAATTTGCTTCATTTCATGAGATAATTGGGGTGGGCTTCTTACCCGCCCATGCGCTTTTTACCCCGTCTTCCCCTAGTTATTTTTCCATGTCCTACTGTGGTTCAGAGGGGCCCGTGGTTGAGTGGTTAAGAGCGCTCGGCTGTGGTGCGGAAGGTCGCGAGTTCGAGTCCAGCTTGGAGTCGGATTTTTCTGCCCTGAAAACCCTCTCTGTCCACCCAGCAGTGAATGGGTACCTGATTCGTTCAAGGAAGGTTAAAAGGCGGCGGAAGGAGAGGGATGCCGTGCCCTTGAGACGATGAACCTCTAACAGTTCACTGCCCCTTCGGCCGATAGGTGTGTGTTGTGGACACCTTTACTTTATTTTTTTTATTTTTTTTACTGTGGTCCAGTGTAGCGCACTGCATTCTGTTTGAAGCGTGTTAAATTGTGGATATGAACAAAGGTAGGTAGCTCTCCGTTAATTAGCTCCCCTCAGTCCACTAAAGTTGATTACGACAGTCCCGCCTAGCGCTGGATGGATAAGAGCCAAAGGGGAGCCAACCCAACATCATCCCCAAATTCAATCTTTGTTCAATTGTGGGTTTTTTTTACTGTAGTTCGGTGTGCCGTTTTAAAGCACTGAATAGAACTACTCTGTATTGCATCGCATCGTATCGCTTCGTGTCAGGTTCAATTGTGTTGCTGCACCGCATTTTGATATATGTGACCCAGCACCACGAAAGGGACATTAAGTCGCTGGGCTAGTTTCTCACAACTGGCTTGCAAAGTCAAAAATCTTATTTTTCGTCAATTTTGAGTTATGGGTATTTTTGTGTTCTCTAGCATCTTATCTTTCATATTTATAAAGGATAATCTTTAATATGGTCTCTAAATGGTCTTATAAGTGTTTTAAAACGAGTAGGTCAATGCATTTTCTTCAGCTAGGCTAGACTTTAGACTGTTTTCTCAAAATGGCCGACGCTCACCCTATTAACTTTAAATGCTCTTAACTCTGGACCGGAAAAAGATACAAGAATGTTTCTTGTATCATCAGAAAGAGAATTGTCGGAAGTGTTCAAATGTATCATTTTCTCAGAATGGTCAGTTTGACACTTAATGTCCCTTTCGTGGTGCTGGGTCACATATTTAGTCATATCATTCTGTAGTGTATTGTATCGTATTGTATGTAATGTAACGTAACTGTAAGTGCATGGGGAAAACCCCCCAGACATAATGGAAGTTTGGCATGATAAATTGAAAATTTTGTTTCTAAAAGATCCAACAAAGATCCTGAGTCAATACACAGGAAACATAATTGATTTATCTTGTATTGTTGTGATTGTATATCCATGGGAAGTTTCACGTTCCAAATAGCAGAAGTGGGCAGAAATCAGACAAAGAAGACACCATTTTGACTCTTTGTTTCTATTGATTCGATTTAAAAAAACTAAAAAACCCAATCAAATAAACAAAGAACTCGTTCAAAATTGTCTTTCATGTTGTGGATACTGGTAAAAATACATTGAAATAGACGTACTTATATATGCCCTAAATAGAAAATTGGTATTTGGGGTTTGACCAATTTTTTGGCTTTTGCTCACAAACATTCTGAGCGACTTATGTCTGGTGTACCATGCACCATCACAATAATTTTTTTTTAAATAAATGATTCTATTTTTCATTATCATGTTGTAGCCCTATCGTAGTAGGCCTGCTGTATGGCGTGGCATTGTATTGCATTGTATAAACATATCCAAAAACTGACATATAGGAGAATGTATAACAATTATGTTTTTAAACTGGAACTACATCTGAAGATGCAACGAAAAGACGAACTTTGTAAAAATGAACAAGAAAAGGTGATGAAGAAGATGGAAGCATGGACCGTGCAGTAGTCTACATATACCATCCATGATAGAAGGAAGTATTTGGAGTCAATGTGCACTGAATTTAGAATACGTCGACGTTTTCTTGTACTTGTATGTTTTCATTTTTAATTCCTATATACGTTTTATTTTTCACGGTTGTTGTGTTTTTTCTTGTGTGCCATGTAACTTTGCACAATCATGATTATATGTTACTCAACCTGCACCAACAATTTACAAAGCCCCGTGGTTTTGAGGCTGCTATTGTTATTCAATTCTCGTTCTCAGTTTTGACTGACAATTAAGGCGAAAGTTTGTTCAACTTCAGCGAGTATGACATTAGCGATGGTGTGTGCGCGCGCGTGTGTGTGTGTGTGTGTGTGTGTGTGTGTGTGTGTGTGTGTGTGTGTGTGCCTGTGTGTGTGTGTGTGTGTGTGTGTGTGTGTGTGTGTGTGTGTGTGTGAGTGTGTGAGAGAGAGTGTGTGACAGACCTGTGTGTGTGAGTGAGAGAGTGAGAGAGAGAGAGAGAGAGAGAGAGAGTGAGAGTGAGAGAGTGGACAATGTGGGTGTGTGCAAGTGTGGCTTGTGTGTGTAAGAATATATGTTTGCCTGTGTGTTGTGTGAGTGTGTGTGTGTTGTGTGGTGTGTGTGTGAGAGAAAGAGAGAGAGAGAGAGAGAGAGAGAGAGAGAGAGAGAGAGAGAGAGAGAGAGAGAGAGAGAGAGAGGACAATGGTGGGTATAGCAAGAAAGGCTTTGTGTGTAAGAATATATGTGTTTATATTTGTGAGAGAGGGAGGGAGAATGGAGAGAGAGAGAGAGAGAGAGAGAGAGAGAGAGAGAGAGAGAGAGAGAGAGAGAGAGAGAGAGAGAGAGAGAGAGAGAGAGAGAGAGAGTTTCTTAATCAGTCTTGTTCGATAACAATTTCAAGAAAGCAGAGGAGGCACCACAGTAATAATCATTGGAATAGGATTAACGCACGTCAGCGTGATAAAATATAGCTGACATAGTATAAGTATCTATGGTTTAATTCAACATCTACTATGAATGGTTGGTCCATTGTCTGTGGAAACGTTGTAAGGAAACGTTTTTTCATGCAAGCTTTCCCATTAAAGTAAGCTCAGATCGCGCTGTCACGAAGTGCCATCCACCCAGAAATAAGGATAGGCTGTTGTTGGCTCCGGAGGTAGATTGAAAAGAAGAACTGAAACAAAGAACCCACCCCACTCCCACTCCTCGCTCTCTCTCTTGTTCACCCCAGTCCCTTGATATGTATTGTGGCCAAACGCCGATTCCGAGTTCCTGGTCTGAGCTCTCTCTCTCTCTCTCTCTCTTGTTCACCCCAGTCCCTTGATATGTATTGTGGCCAAACGCCGATTCCGAGTTCCTAGTCCGAGTTCTCTCTCTCTCTCTCTCTCTCTCTTGTCTCACCCCAGTCTCTTGATATGTTGTGGCACCGCCAGTCCTTCCTAATACGTATTGTGGCCTAAGGCCTCTCTCTCTTGTTCACGAGTCCTTTAATACTCCTCTCTTCTCTCTCTCTCTCTCTCTCTCTCTTGTTCACCCCAGTCCTTTGATATGTATTGTGGCCTAAGGCCGATTCCGAGTTCCGAATCCGAGTTCTCTCTCTCTCTCTCTCTCTCTCTCTCTCTCTCTCTCTCTCTCTCTCTCTCTTATGACAATGACATAAAATGCAACCATTGAATTATTTATTGAAAAAACCCCAATGCAGTTGAGAAACAGGCTGTGCTTTCCTCTCAGGATCGGGATCAGTACGTGGCAAGTGGCAATAGTCGCGACTATTATACAACAAACAATATATCAATCAATATTTCATAGTAGGGCCTGGCACGATAGAATTAACCCTTTGAAAATATTGCATCCTTTTACTGCTATTATCATATTGCCTTTTAGCAAAAAAAAAGAATCTCACTGAATTAACCTTAGATGTTATACGAAATTCAGATCGAAGTTGAGCCATTTAATCTTGCGAAATAGATCTTTCTCTCGTTTACATTGTTCATAGCTTTACTTTTTTTTAATGCATAACAAGTACTGTTTTTTTGGTTAAAGGTGTGTGTGTGTGTGAGTGCGTGCGAGTGTGTGTGTATGTAAAAAGAACAAAGTATTGGAAAGAAAATGTATGTTATTATGTGTGTGTGTGTGTGTGTGAGAGAGAGAGAGAGAGAGAAAGGGGGGGATTGAGAGAAGAAGAGAGAAGAGTAGAGAAACAATGGGTGTTGCAAAGGAGGACATGTATGCATGTGTGTGTGTGTGTGTGTGTGTGAGAGAGAGAGAGAGAGAGAGAGAGGAGAGAGAGAGAGGGGGGGGGGAGAGAGAGAGAGAGGAGGGAGAGGAGAGGGGGGGAGAGGAACAATGGGTGTTGCAAAGGAGGACATGTATGCATGTGTGTATGTGCGTGCACGTGTGTGTGTGTGTGTGTGTGTGTATGTGCGTGCACGTGTGTGTGTGTATGTATGTGCGTGTGCGTGCACGTGTGTAATATGTGTGTGTGTGTGTGTGTGCATGCATGCATGTGTGTGTGTGTGTGGGGGGGGGGGGGGGGGTGTATGTGCGTGCACGTGTGTGTGTGTGTGTGTGTGTGTGTGTGTGTGTGTGTGTGTGTGTGTGTGCGCGAGCTTGAGCGCTGCTGTGCACAATTGCTTACACAGTCCATGGCGATTTTTGTGGTACGTTTTCAATACAAAATGTCATAGTTAACTTTCTTTAATGGCTTTTGTGTGTCCAGCCTTTTAGTCTACATATTCTGTAGATCATGTAGTTTCATCCCATATAATAAACTGTCATTTCTAATTGTCTTTTAATTAAACAATAGCCTGGTAAACTTATTTCCGATCATTTTGGTGTGTGTTTTCAAGCATGGTAAAATCTCTCTCTCTCTCTCTCTCTCTCTCTCTCTCTCTCTCTCTCTCTCTCTCCCCCCCCATGCGTTTCTTGTTAGTAATCTTTTTTTTCCATTCGTTTTTCATATTTCAAGTCAATAGTTTGGTTTTCTTTTAACCAAGGACAGATTGAAAGAACATGCTTCGCCTAAAATCTTAATCCTTGTTAAATAAAGTTGTTCAGTGTTCAGTCAGTGTTCAGTGCTCTCTCTCTCTCTCTCTCTCTCTCTCTCTCTCTCTCTCTCTCTCTGTATGTGTGTGTGACTGTGCATGTGTATTTTCATACTGGACAGTCGCATGGTTTCTGACTGGCTTCGATGGATCTGTGGTTCTGTCTGAAAACCCTCAGCATGTTAGCGCAGTGTTCGATTAAGATTAAAATTATAGCCCCGTCGACAACTAAGGCCACGTCAGGGCTGTCACCACGTTGAATCTTACCACGTATTAAAAAGGGATAAAAACACAAGGTAAAAACAAAATCAAAGTTTTATGTTAAAATACTTTTGTTAAAAAAAATCATTAGTAAATTTTTAAAAATTTAGCAAGTAAAAACATGACACGTCTAGAATTAAAAACATCACAGTAGCTTACATCAAGTGAAATATATTAATCTCTTTCAAGTAATTAAAGATCGTGTCACGGAACAAAATGTTAATCGACTCCGCAGTGTAGTGTCGTATAAATCCCAGCAGTCCAAAAGGACATGACGAATGGAAATTGGAGAATCGCTTGCTACACAGTAAGGGCGCAGTGTTCGGCCACTCTAGCTAAATACTGACACACTCTGAATCAGAAACATTCTCTCCAGTAGCATTGTGCTTGAGCACCGCAGTAATACTTGTGAGCTACGTATGTGTTCGTTTTTCATTTTTCACTAATCTCCCCGCTGTATTCGACCGACACATTCCGATTTCGGAGGAGCTCAAAGGAGATAAATTATTTGGAAGCTCAAAATGGAGAAAAATAGTAGATCTATGATTGGAAAGGCATATTTTCTATGATAGTAAGAAAAAAAGGCAGGAGAATGGGCAGAAAAATAGTAGATCATGATAGGGGGAGAAAAATAGTAGAAAAATAGATCTATGATAGTAAGAAGGGGAAAAGAGTCAAAGGCCAGAGTCAAATAGAGATAGTAAGAAGGGGAAAAGGCAGAGTCAAAGAGACTGAAGGGCAGAAAAATAGCCACACGTCAGACCCACGTAAAATCGTATGACTGTACGATACGATTCGATCACGTGATCTCGAAGCGCGAATCACATTTGTTCTTGGAGACCACGTGATCGAATCGTATCGCACAGTCGTACGATTTTAGTGGACGTGTGGCTGACCCTTGAGAGCGATAGATTAGAGGAAGTTGCTAGCACAGAACTTCCAGAAGGATGGGAACTATTTGTAGCGAAAGATCCCCCGGTACCCCCACAGGGGGGGGGGGGGGGGGGGACGCAATGAATCATATACACAATGCCACGCCAGTTCGTATGAGATTTATTTTTCTGGTCCATTCCACATACAATAATTTTTCCTGTTCCCATTGTAGACCAGCTTGTGTACACCCATATGCACACACACACACACACGCACGCACACGCACGCACACACGCACACGCACCGCACACACACACACACACACACACACACACACGCACCCACACCACAGTATGCAGACATATAAAGTTGACTCGTAAAATCGATTGAAGCAGCAGTTCACATACAATTACATTCATTTACATCAAGATATGCAAACATGGACATATACTGCTACAGCAGTAGATGTGGTTAGACTTCACTCACAACACCCATCTTTTAATTAACAACATTATTGGTATGAACCTTACTACCACCGCCAAAATTATAACGGAAATATTACAACATCCACGAACTCAACTCTTTACACACAAGATGCGAATCAAACACAAAATACATTCAAATCAATTCGGAAAAAAAGAAGAAAATGACTAAAAGTGTTCATGTTATAGGTACAATGGCATAATTATGTACCAAGTGCAGAGCTCTGGCAAAGGCGAACACCCCAATATGTTCAGGCATTACGTATTATTAGGTATTAGGTACTTTATAGTCACAGAGGCGTCTCTGTAAATTCGGGTTGCTCCCACCTGGAGAGCGCGTCGCAGCCAGAGGCGCGCCACCCAATTTTTTTTTTGTGCATGCAATTTTTGTGCAACTAATGAGGAAGGAAAGGGGGGGGGGGGGATAAATTTTGACCAAATGACAACTTTTTTCGTTGCCACTGGGTTTAACGTATGCTAAGTGCATGGGCACACGGGACCTCGGTTTATCGTCTCATCCGAAAGACTCCATGTTCAGACCGTAAGGCCTAGTGCAAAGTGAGAGAAAAAATCCCCTGTACCCAGGTTCGAACTCGGGTTTACTTGACACGAGGCGAACGCGCTACCACTGTGCCACTCTACACCTGCATACATACATACAGACAGACTAAAAACAATACCCATCGCAGACTCTGTCTGGCAGGGTAACAATGTCCAAACATAGACACACCCATGAAAGCATAGAAAGTCTAGTACAGGGACAGGAGAGAGAGTAGTGCGCACACATTTATTCTGATTTGAAATAATAATAATAATAATAATAATGAGCATTTATAAGCGCTTATTCTTAAGCAAGCCCTAAGCGCTTACAATTATAAACAAATAAATGAATAACCCCCACACACACACATGACACAACACACACACACACACACACACACACACACACACACACACACACACACACACACACACACACACACACACAGACACACGCGCGCGCAAATTTCAAACATAAATATTGACTGGAAACTGCACTGGCCTTGGCATTGGTTTTGGTACTACTGTTACTGTCACCAGAGACGAGTCTCCGTGAAATTTGGGGTTGCTCCCATCTGGAGAGCGCATCGCAGCTAGTGCTGTGCAATCTTTTTTTCTTTCGTCTACAGACACCTGCCTTTCAAATTTGTATATTACTCTTTTGTCACGGAGACAGAAAGCCCTCTATAAAAATAGAACCATTTGTCTAAAAATAAAATAGCAAAAAAGTGTAATTTCTTAACAAACAATTCAAATACACTATCAGAATTCAAATACACTATCAGATTTTTTGTTATAGTAAAGTTTAAATTGCAAGAATGTCGATAAAATAAACATCTATAAAAACAACAAGATCTATAAAAATGGCATCTTCAACAGAAAATCAGCAAGCAATTTTAATGATTTCCAAATAATTTAAAAAAATCGACAATAACAAAAATAAAGCCATGGAGCAAACCAACAGCAGCTCTGCACGGAAAAAAAATACACATAAAAAAATATATATACAGCAACATCTTCTGCAAGCAACTCTGGAAAAAGCAACAGTAAGAAAAATTAATTTATAAAGAATTGGTAAGATTTTTCTCTTAATCCTGGGACATAAAATCTTATAATAGACACTTCAGATGCTAAAACAGGGGAGAATGAGACAGTGGGTGTCGAAGAGGATGAAAGTTCGCTTAACGTCCTCCGGCCTGGAACAGGCACATATGGGACATTGATAACTATAAAGATACTGGACGATCCTGGAGGTACTGCAATACCAGGAAAGTCCCGAAGGTTTGCTTAATAATCAAGACGTATTGACTTAACATGAATTTAAATTTTTTGTTATAAAGACGTCTTCAGGAACATTGTTTTTAAGGGTTCTGCCAATACAGCCTTCAACAAACCAACTCCGAGACAATGGGTTCGTTACACACTCTCTCCTCATGAGACACGTTAGGCAGGAAAAGCTCTCCGATGAAGACCTTCGATAGAAAGGTAAGTAATATGGGACGATATCAATAGTAAAATCTAAATATGTTTCAGATTGATATTGCTTTATTTCAAACCTCACGCTTAATACCCATTCGAAAAAAACGTTATCCTACAAAATTCGATGGCTTGGAGTCAAAACGGACTATCTTTAGATAGTTCATTGACATATTATTGAACTTATTACGAAAACTAATAACTTGTATAAAAAAAAAACCTGCTGAAATATAAAAAGCAAAACCCCCTTTTTATATTTCTGCAGTCATTGTTTGATACAAGTTATTAGTTTTTGTAATAAATCCAATAATACGTCAATGGACTATCTAAAGATAGTCCGTTTTGACTCCAAGCCATCGAAATATAAGCCATTGATTCATCCTTCTAAAGGTCATGGAACTGTCCAACATAATTGTCTTCTTTTTCCTTTCTCAGAGTGACTGCTTTTCGACTGTCCGAAGGCTACTTACACGTTTGTCGCACCACATCAGAGACCTGAAAACTCAGTCTTTGACCACGTACAGATTAATCTTGAAGAGTCTTTCACCACGTACAGATCCATCTTGAAGTCTTTGACCACGTACAGATCCATCTTGAAGTCTTTCACCACGTACAGATCCATCTTGAAGAGTCTTTCACCACGTACAGATCCATCTTGAAGGGTCTTTCACCACGTACAGATCCATCTTAAAGAATGAGGTAACGAACGTCTTGTAACCAAAAAATATACACTTTCTTTTGTTGTTGCAGACACAAAACTGTGCGTTAGCAAACAAAGCGCACAAAAAACTATTAAAAGCTTATGCAACTATTTTTTGTTGATGGATGGGGGTTTTTCCCATAAGACTCCAATTTTCACTCGGACAAGTTACAGAATGTATCGCTAATTACAATGCTGAGAGAGAGAAAAAATTTGCAGTTCTCTTTAACACCTTGACTACCAGAGAAAATTAAAGAAAAATCATTGGGTAGATAATGCCATGAAAAAGACAACTGATATAGCAAACTGGTCTGGGGATATGGACCTCTTGATTGTGTAAGAGCAAAAGCCAGCATATCAGGGTTATTCCTCTTCATCTGATGACATCATCAGTGATGTCATCAGGTCAGTACGTGATACGTTGGTGACATTCAAGGGGTTAATGCTGAGAGTAAAACCAGCAACATCTGAGGAGAGGCCAGAGGCCGTTGATGACTAAAAGACATTGCACAATTCCCTAATCTGATGCCACTGAAAACCATGTGGGGAAAATGATGAAATAAAATAGCAGAAGCGAGGAAAAACAACAAGACTTAGTGTTCTCATTCTATACACACACACACACACATACACACACAGACACACACATGCACGTGCGCATTGACAAACGCAAAACCTTTACAAGATTCTCATACCTGTCACGATTTATGTCATGAAATGAAATACAGTGGAGCCTCCCTTATAAGACCTTCAAAAATCATCCATAATGAGGTCTTATAAGAGAGGGGTCTTATGAGGGAGGTAATTTTGATACTTACAAAGAAGGGCAATGTCTCAGAGATATAGGTCTTATGTGGGAGGGAGTCTTATAATGGGAGGTCTTATAAGGGAGGTTCCACTGTACTAACTTTACACCAGACACTTTCCATTAGAAGACGATACTAGCAATCAAGACACAGCCAACACAGAATGGTAAAATCAATCAGTCATATGTACAAACACATACAAGTGAGCAATCGGGTCTTTTTTTGTCTTTTTTTTTGGGGGGGGGGGGGGGGACATTAACTCTTCTTGTACCTGTATTCGCCTACGACATCACCATACACTCCCACCAAATGCAACAGCATGGACTGCTAAGTGGCCTGCCATGTGTTTATCTACTTTTAGAGCTTATGTCACTGTTTTTGTCCGTTACACCAATGCATGAGCCAGACCTGTTTACCCCCTACACAAGTCTTGAGTAGTCTGGCTAGCTGAAATGAGTAGTTTGGGTGCAAAACGTGTAGTTAAACCATCAAACAATGTTCACTGAAAATGAGTAGTAATCAAGAATTAAAGAGCATTATTTTCAATTTTGAAGAGTAGTAGAGATCCAAACTGAGTAGAAATTACTACTCGAAAAGAGTAGAGTAAACAGGTCTGAAATTATTGAGCACTCGAAAAAAAAGACACTCTCCTCATGTCGGTTGATATGCAACAAACAACAACAACAATCAAAACATACAAGGTGCTAGAAGAGTCAATTCACACACATACACACATGCATATCTTGATAGGTACACAAGAGCAAAAGTATGTGTGCCTGCGTGTGTGTGCACACACACATACACATACACATACATGCAAAGATGCAATTGTTTTATGTGTATGCCGAAAAACAAATTTCTTCACTTGTTTGGAGACAATAAAATTGTGGAATTGGAATTGGAATTGGAATTGCAAGCATACGCACATGCACACACACACACACAAACACAGATACAGACACACACACTCCAAAATGAAATGCAAAGCCATGCAGCAAACCCCTGAACAGCATAAACTGTAACAGCCAAGTTTTCGTCCCATTACATAACACAGCACCATTTGTTTTTTCAGTAACTGTTGACACAGAAATGCAACAACACGAGATAGATGTAAATGTAAGGGGTTCTTCTTCTTCTTCTTCTTCAATCGCTCAGACAGTTTCCTGTCAATTATGAGCGCAGATGCGTCATGCTGCCATTATGCGCCTAACTAAGAAATAGTTAGGCCCAGCAAGTCCGACTTCGGCTGGAGGAAATGTTTTTGAAAGTGTTTCGTGAAAAAAGGCAGGAGAATGGATCAGTGAAGCAAAAAGATAGTAGATGACAGTAAGCAAAGGGAAAAGGCAGAGTCAAAGAGAGTGACAGATGGAAGGAAGTTACAAGCACAGAACTTCCAGAAGGTGGGGGCACTATTTATACAAAAGACCCCCCGGTATCCCCACCGGGGGAATGTAAGAGGTTGACTTAAGAACGGAACAACAACATTTAAAAGTCAGTGGAAGGAGAGGATGCAAGAATGGAAGAACAAAATATCAAAGTAAGCAGAAGGAATTAGATGCAAGAAAAGAACAAAACCTACATGTAAGCGGAAAGAACTGAAGCAAGAAAGGATCAACAAAATCTATCGGTAGTAGGTCAATGGTAGGGGTCATCCACAGTCAGTGCTTCCATCCACGAACAATCAAGGAGTGGAACGACCTGCCATCACCGGCAGTGGAGGCCAGAACTCCAGAGAGTTTTCCAGCCAGAGTCTGGAAATTCCTCAAAGGACACCCGCCTACTGCACCTGCTGCAGCTGGTGGCCCCACTCAGGGGTCATCAGTCTAACAACCAAGCATGTTACGAAGCAGCAGTATAAAGCCCCATTAACACAGCAGCGCATTAGCTGGTAAGGATTGGGGTTGGAGTGAGGTGGAAGGGATATTTTTGTTGTTAAGGAGGATGCTCAAAATAAAATGTTTAACAAAACAAACAAAAAATACAGACAAGCAGTGGTATGCTATTTCATATCAAATACATTTTTTTAAATTTTAATCTAGAACCTATGTACATCAAAAGAACGCCAAACCCGCAAAATTCATAACAGGATCAAGTACAAATCATGACTCACAAAAGGCTTCAAAAGATAACACACACACACACACACACACATATACAAACACACACACACACACACATATATACAAACACACACACACACACACATACACACATACACACACACACATGCACACACACACACACACACATGACACACACACACACACACACATATACACACACACACACACACACACGCATATACAAACACACACACACACACAACTTGATTGTCCGTTGATTCCACTTGAACAGCCAGATACATTTTTTTTTAAAGACTTTCTACCTACTACGTCACAAGACACAGACATTATTACATTCCGTATCTTTCTGACTACACAGCGCACCTTATTACAAGGCGCACCCCTCAAATTGTACACAAAATTCAGATTTTGTTATTATAGTTTCTTACTATATTGTAAGTCATATTATAAGGCGCAGGGGTCTCAGTCTCGGGAAAAGTATTTTTTGGACTACAAGGCGCACCTAATTATAAGGCGCACCCCCCAAATTTTACACAAAATTCACATTTTGTTATTTTAGTTTCTTACTACATTGTAAGTCATAATATAAGGCGCAGGGGTCTCAGTCTGGGGGAAAACGTATCGCCTTATAGTCCGAAAAATGCGGTACAAGATCCTCGGGAGAAACCCAGAGGGCGCTACTAGTCTTCCTTAATCCTTTAGTTGTAATGCCTTCTGGCTTTCACCCTCACATTTATGGAAGGATTATCACTTTTCCCACCTGGACAATTTCCACCTTTTCTGTACCCACCCGGACTTTACCCACCCTATGTCTTTTCCCATCCAGACTTTTCCAACCTAGGTCTTATCCCACCCGGATATTTCCCACCCTGTGTCTTTTCCCACCCAGACATTTCCCACCCTACGTGTTTTCCCACCTGGACATTTCCCACCCTAGGTCTTATCCCACCCGGACATTTCCCACCCTATGTTGTCTTTTCCCACCCGGACATTTCCCACCCTGTCTTTTCATACCTGGACATTTCCCACCCAAGTACTGAAGTAGGCAACACATGTATTTATGGATGGATGGATGCAAGTCTCATTCTCTGTGTCTCTGTCTCTCTCTCTCCCCCTCCCCCCCCCCCCCCCCTCTCTCTCTCACACACACATACACAAACCTGCAAGCAAACATGCATGCACATACACACACATATACACACACAACACAAGCGTTTCCACAATAGAGTTTTTACACACATCCAAAATTTGGGTGGGAAAAGTCTGAGTGGGAAAAGACCTTAGGGTGGGAAAAGTCCGGGTCGAAAACGTCTGGGTGAGTAAAGACCTAGAGTGGGAAAAGTCCGGGTGGGGAAAGTCCGGACACCTTATGTAACTATCAGACCTGTTTACCCCCTACACAAGTCTTGAGTAGTCTGGATAGCTGAAATGAGTAGTTTTTGAGTGAAATGAGTAGTCCTCTTCATTAAACCATCAATGTTCACTGAAAATGAGTAGTTTGAGCATTATTTTCAATTTTGAAGAGTAGTAGAGGTCCAAATTGAGTAGAATACTACTCGAAAAGAGTATAGTAAACAGGTCTGAACTATCCTCTGTACATTCATAAAATATATTAATACAGTATAAAAAACATTTAATAAAACATCCAAAGCATAAACTACTCTCCGAGACTTAAAATGTGCAGTGACTATTTCAGCCTGATTCTTTTGAAAAAATGTAAATCTAATCGAAAAGAAGTGAAAGAGAAATCTGTTCCAAAACAATATAATTGTATTTACCGTGTTTTACGGACTATAAGGCGATACTTTTTTCCCAGACTGAGACCCCTGCGCCTTATAATGTGACTGATAAGAAGAAAATCTGTTTAACGTCCTCCGGTCTGGAACAAGACACATATAGGACATTAGTAGATATAAAGGTGGTGGGAACGATCCTGGAGGCAATGCCAGGAGGCAGTGCAACACCAGGAAAGTCCCAAATTTCTAACAATACAGATGTTGTGACTGATAATATCCAGGAATGGGAATTGGAAGTTACAAAAAGCTGAAAAGTGGGGGTCTGGGGGCCGCAGAAGGCCCCTAGTAGGGGTCCAGGGGGCAATGCTGAAGCTTTTTTGGTAATTGAAGCCCTAAAGCAGCATTAGAATGGATAAATTTAGTTGTTGTTTTGGGGGGGGTTCGGCGGACAGACTTTTTGTCGGCGGAAAAGCAATGTCATTTCGGTTGGAATTTGCTGTTTGGCGGACAATTCCCATCCCTGAATATTGTAAGTAAATAGGGTAACATCATCTTATTTTTGTGCTAAATTTGAGGGGGGGGGGGGGGGGGGGGGGGTGCCTTATAATCAGGGGACAAAACAATAAAACATCATCAATAAACAAATAAATATGATTTAAAAAATACATTTTAAGGAGAGACTCCACAAAATGGGAATGCCAGGAATATAGTAGTGAAAACGGTTAGACATTATCTTGTCAAAGATACATGCACATGAGTGCTCTCTCTCTCTCTCTCTCTCATCTCTCTCTCTCTCTCTCTCTCTCTCTCTCTCTCTCTCTCTCTCTCTCTCTCTCTCTCTCTCTCTCTCTCTCTCTCTCTCTCTCTCTCTCCCTCTCTCTCTCTCTCTCTCTCTCCCTCTCTCTCTCTCTCTCTCTCTCTCTCTCCTCTCTCTCTCTCTCTCTCTCTCTCTCTCTCTCTCTCTCTCTCTCTCTCTCTCTCTCTCTCTCTCTCTCTCTCTCTCTCTCTCTCTCTCTCTCTCTCTCTCTCTCTCTCTCTCACTCTCTCTCTCTCTCTCTCTCTCTCTCTCTCTCTCTCTCTCTCTCTCTCTCTCTCTCTCTCTCTCTCAGAGGTAAAGATGTGCCACCCCCCCTTGCATTTCTCGGTTAATTGTATTTTTCCGTTTTTGCCTTTCTTACCATACATAAAGCTGTATTTTAGGAACATCTTTACCTAATAACCTTTTTTGGAATACTAACCCTAACCCTAACCCTACCCCTAAACCTAACCCTACCCCCCACTATGTCAGGCATGGGAATTGTCAGAGACAAAAAACTCTGAAAAGCCCCCCAATTGAAGTATTTAGTAACAAAAACGAAGTATTTAGTAACAATTTCAAAAAATGTGGACAATTCCCATGCCTGTATGTACTGCAGTACACCGCGATTTGTCACAGTTGTGGTTCGTTGCGTTTTTCCGTCTTGTAGGGCTAGGGTTAGTATTCCAAAAAGGTTATTACCTAAAAATGTTCCTAAAATACAGCTTTATGTATGGTAAGAAAGGCAAAAACGAAAAAATACAATTAACCGAGAAATGTAGGGGGGGGGGGGGGGGGGCACATCTTGACCTTTACCCTCTCTCTCTCTCATATATGAGTACATACAGAATAGCAATTTTATCTCACCTCACAATATGTGCACAATGAATTTTTTTTTTTTAAATGAGCGGAAAAAAAGAAACAAGACAAAACAAGAAATGAAACCTCAGTTTTTATATTGCTATTTACAATATATGTTGCAAGGCCTAAACATACCAGGAATCGTGAGAAGTACACATTTTGGCATTTTACCAAAATCGCTTTTCTACTATCAACGGAAATTGCAACGCATTGTATAATTACCGTTCTCTGGTCACAATAAAACACTAACATCAAGAGGAAGGATTCTGCCACTCATGTTACAAAAAATACCGGAGAGTTAGGCATCGTGCACATTTACGAAAAACCTCCGTACAGAAGCCCATCAGCAATCCATAATATAAAAATATTAGGAAGTAAGAAATATGAAGGAGTGTGCACGTTACACATTAAAAACCCATCCGCTTCTTTCTTACTTTCTTTTACTTATTTGTGGAATGCGGGTGGGTTTCTTTACAGACACTTTCATAAATGTGCACAAGCCCTAAAACACAAAAGGAAAATGAAGAGAAGAAAAAACCTCTAATTGCCCATCGAGGAGAAAAATAACGGGGGGGGGGCCAAAAAGTCCACCAAACAGTATTTAGCATACGACCTTTATGAATATCGAAAAAGGTCAAACAAAAAATCACAATGTGGTGCGTTGTCAATTCGTTGGTCCCAGCAAGTTACAAGAAACGTTGGTTTCAATCAACATTTAAAACAAGTTACAAGAAATGTAAGTTACAAGAAACGTAACATTATGCAATGCCACACCCAAATAAAAACAACAACAACAACAACAGAACCCATACGCACTAACAACATTGGTGTAGTAAGCGACTCCACATAACACATTTGCTTTAATCTCTAAGAAGTTGATCCACTTCCAAAAAAATAACTTCAAGAATCTCACGTTCTGTCTGTATCACAGCCCAACCCCTCCTCAAACGGCAAATCAAATCTCAAAGCAAACAATTTGTCCTTAGCTCTCTCTCTACACCTCACTCCCCCGTGGGGATACCGGGGGGTCTTTTGTATATAGTTCCCCCACCTTCTGGAAGTTCTGTGCTTGTAACTTCCTCTGATCTGTCCCTCTCTTTGACTCTGCCCTTTTCCCTTTGCCTCCTGTCATCTACTATCTTTCTGCCTTACCGGTCCATTCTCCTGCCTTTTTTCATGAAACGCTTTCAAAAATATTTCCTCCAGCCGAAGTCGGACTTGCTGGGCCTAACTATTTCTTAGTGAGGCGCATAACAGCAGCATGACGCATCTGCGCTCGTAATTGACAGGAAACTGTGAGCGATCGAAGAAGACGAAGAAGACTCTACACCTTGCAATGACTTTCATTACATTAACAATTCGCTTCCAGTAACTAGGTTTCTCTACCTACATTTGTTTGTTCGTTCGTTTGCTCGTTCTTATATTTTCTATGTGTACAGGATTTGTTACTGATATATTTATCATATAGAGTACCAAGAGGGTTGCGTACCCCTCAAAATGACGCACGCAATGACGCAAGCATGACATGATTTCTCTACGATTTCAAGGGGGGGGGGGGGGGGGGGGGGTACGCGCATACCCAAACAACACGCAGACCTGATAGTACTCTATACCATACTTAACAAATCATTCATCTATGGTCTAGTCTCATACAACGTTCCTCTCAATGGCGCGCAACAACAAAAACAAATGTTCAACGTTCAATTTCATAATAGATTTTCAATGTCTAATTTTTTTTTTTTAAACCATAGGACATCATTTATAATAAATATGTTCACAGTTTTTGTGCAGATTTATTTTACAATATTTTTTTTCTCATCTTAATTCTAACAACAGATGTAAGTTGTGTGCTGATGCAAACAAAAACAAATCATGAAATGTTTGTTTGTATATTTTGTCGAGCACATTTTATAAGCATTGGCCTCTTGTGCTCGGTTATACTGATTTATTCGTCGCTGCAAGTGTCTGTAAATATAAAAAGTTATTTAAACCAAACAAAAACAAAGTAAATCCAAATTCATAAGCAAATATGAAATAGTGAGGCCAAGAGAGAGGATATAGTGAAATGAATAAGGGGAAGGAACTTCTCATAATTAACTCCCTTTTTTTTTTACCAAAGTTATTTATGGCACCGATTCGCCTAGCAAAGTGAAAGTAGTTGCCACAACAATACAGACCCAAGTTCAACCTAAATTCCTAAGGTTTTAGATTCACTCAAGTGTGTACTGTTTCTTTTCTGACATCTGTTTCACAAAGGCTTTCTAATCATTTTGTTATTTCATTTTGTCTGGAAGCAGATTCTAGTTAGTCGTTGATAGTGCTGTCAACAGCTAGGGTCACCTCAGGACTGTCACTACGTAAAGTTTAAACAGCGTTTAACGCAACAATGTAATACTGACGTCACAGATCCTGGTTGTTATCTCTTTTAAGGACGTTTGTTGAGACGCTATCGTTAGGTTAGGAGCACAATTGCCAAGCTCACTTTTTGACATTTTGAGAATAAGAAAAACCTCCATTGCAATTCCGATACATATACCATAACTTAACATTTAAGAAAATTATGTCAGTGATGATTTTGGATTGTCCAAGCTTTTGGTATTTGGGTGTTTGGTATTTGGTATATTCTAGTCACAGAGGGTTATCTTTGTGAAAATCGGGCTGCTCTCACCTGGAGAGCGCGTCACAGAAAACACAGCATCTTTTTTTTGGGGGGGGGAGGGGGGGGGGGCAGAAGTGCTAGGGAAACCTAGCTATCAATTTGGTCATACCAGGCAGCAGGATTTCTCCATGCTCTTATCGACTTTTTACTGCCGTGGGATTTTTACGTGCATAAAGCACACAGGTCAGACTAGCTTTAAGTCCACATCCAAAAGACGATGTTCAATTCAATTTTTCTGTTGAACTAGAAAGAAAGGGCAAGGCCGGGATTCGAACCTGGGTCACTCACGCAGTGACATTGGCAGGCGAATGTCTTAACCACTCTGCCACTTTCCTTTCTTCTGACAGCAGGTGAAGACTTATTCAATCCACTGCAACTGTTATCACAAAATTGCCCAAGTCAGAAGTAGTCCACACATTTCTCACTTTTTCCATGTCTGTGATTATTATGTCCTTTTTTCAACAAACACTTCGCTTTCCATTGGCCTCTGCAACTAGTGTTATTAACGCCCTTGACAGTGAGAGTGAAGCCCTTGTTGATCAGTGCTGACAAGGGCATTCACTCTTGCGAAAGGCAGCCATTTAGTGGCCTCAAATAGGGTTATTGGCAAGAGTTATGCTCTTGTTTGGTCAGTGCTCAACCATCTCCCCCCACCCACCAAGGGCATTCACTCTTGCAAAAGGTGTTCTTTGCAGTATCCAATAGGCATTAAAAAAAATCTGTAGAAGCAAACTTTTCACTCGCCTGTTTTGGTTTAACCCCTCGACTGCTAGAGAATTTTTTTTTTAAGTCATTGGGCAAATCATGCCAGGAAAAATACAACTGATAGAGCCAATCTGGCAAAATGGTCTATGGATATAACTCTCTTGACTGTGTTAGAGCAAAAGCCAACATATCGGGGTTATTCCTCTTCATCTGATGACGTCATCAGTGAAATGTCATCAGGTCAGTATGCAATACGTTGGTGGCAGTCAAGGGGTTTTAAAAGCTTTCACTAAAACAAAACATAAAAGTTATTTCTAAAAGTTTTAACAGTAGCTTTTTGTGCAATGATTTATTTTTTCAAATTCTGCACAAAAGTAATGTTACAACTTGCTTAAGATGAGTAATTTGTTTTTAAAATATGTAAATTTTCTGCCCAAGACCATACTTTTGCTATTCCTAGATATATACCATATTCTAAATCTAAAAGACAGTGGGAAAAGCATAATATAATTTTAAAAAATAATAGAAAATTTAAAAAAAAATTGTCTACCAAACATTCCGTTTCCATGGGAACACAAGAGCTGCTGGTAGTACGTCTGTCCCCATAATGATCTCAGCAAAAGTCACAAACCATGGAGCTGAGAATGTACAGAAGAAAACACCTTTCTTGGATAAAAATCACACTTAAAGACCCACCAGATCACGTGCCAAAATCACGGGTTTCATGTGTTTTCCCTCTTATAGCTGGTAGGAAATCATGTTTTGACAAGTTTTGCCTCCCATACAAATGCCCCCAAACTCAAACCGAAACATTTTAAAGAGCAGCCTCAATTTGTAGTTGGGGACATTTGTATGTAGGTTACGGCTACCCAGAAAAAAACCAAGGGACTTAATCGTGGTGCGTCAGTGTGTCTCTAAAAACTTTAGTTGAGCATTCTCTCTCTCTCTCTCTCTCTCTCTCTCTCTCTCTCTCTCTTCCTTTCGCTATACATAATAAAATTTGCTATGGATCTACAAAAATGGTGTGGCGTGAACTGGTTAAAGCATTGTCCTCAATGGAACATTGTCAACAACACACAAATTTCACATTCGACCGGAGAGAGAGAGAAAAAATCCTGCTGGTTTTTGTATGTTATCCCCAACCCTAAAAAATCCCCCCAAACCAACATTCATTAAAATTGAATTTCTCTTAAGAACTCACTTCACAATCTCCTCACTCATACACATCCCTTACATTCTCTTTGGCCAAAAAACCCCAACTTTATCTTTTAACCCCTTGACTGTTAGAGAAAATGAAAGAAAAAATCATTGGGCAAATCATGCCATGAAAACGACAACTGATAGAGCCAATCTGGCAAAATGGTCTGGGGATATAACTCTCTTGACAGTGTTAGAGCAAAAGCCAGCATATCAGAGTTATTTCTCTTCATCTGATGACATCATCAGTGATTATAATTATCGCGGGAATGAGATTAACATTGATAGCACAGGGTTAAAAAATAAAATAATCCTTGTTGCTGACTGGCCCGTTAAGATTTAGTTTTTAAAAAATGTTGGGACCAATCAGACAAGAGCTTACGATATTTTTCTGTTAAAAGTTTTGTAAAATCGTTTCTTAGACCCCTTTTGGTGCAAATGTTCTGCACGCGCAGAATGCCACCTCGTGAAACTCACCCATGGTATTTCAGTTTCACCTAGCTATGCACATCAACAAACAACCCTAGTCCCTCAGTTGAAAACCCTCCATTCCCTCAGTTGAAAACCCTCCATTCCCTCAGTTGAAAACCCTCCATTCCCTCAGTTGAAAACCCTCCATTCCCTCAATGGAAAACCCTCCAATCCCTCAGTGGAAAACCCTCGTCCCTCAATGGAAAACCATCCAGTCCCTCAGTTGAAACCCCAGTCCCTCAGTGGAAAACCCTCCAATCCCTCAGTGGAAAACCCTCCAGTCCCTCAGTGGAAAACCCTCCAGTCCCTCAGTGGAAAACCCTCCAGTCCCTCAGTGGAAAACCCTCCAGTCCCTCAGTGGAAAACCCTCCAATCCCTCAGTGAAAAACCCTCCAATCCCTCAGTGGAAAACCCTCCAGTCTCTCAGTGGGAAACCCTCCAGTCTCCCAGTGAAAAACCCTCCAGTCTCCCAATGGAAAACCATCCAATCTCTCACAGGAAAACTCTCCAGTCTCTCAGTGAAAAACCATCCAAAACCCTCCTGTCTCTCACTCAAAAACCCTCCAGTCTCTCAGAGGAAAATCTTCCAGCCTTTCAGTGGAAAACCCGCCAGCCTCTCAATGGAAAACCCACTGTCTCACTTTGTCATACACATCGACAGACAACCAACCCAGTCCCTCAGCGGTAGAACCTAACGTCTCACCGATTTCTGCACATCAGCAGACAACCAACCCAGTCCCTCAGCGGTAGAACCTAGCGTCTCACCGATTTCTGCACATCAACAGACAACCAACCCAGTCCCTCAGCGGTAGAACCTAGCGTATCACCGATTTCTGCACATCAACAGACAACCAACCCAGTCTCTCAGTGGTAGAACCTAGCATCTCACCGATTTGAGCACATCAACAGACAACCCAATCTGTCAGTGGGAAAACCCAGTGTCTCACCGATTTGAGCACACCCCATACTGCATCTCTCAGCGTCTCATCCTGTCGTGCACACACACACACACACACACACACACATACACACACACACACACAAGAACAGAGCACCACCACCACCCCGGCCTCTCAGCGAAGACCTGACGATGGTGGCTCCATCCATCCATCCATCCATCAACGTCAGTCTGAGGAGCTGCTGTTGCCGCACACGGTATCGGTGGTGTCACTGGCCGAGGCCTGACCCTCATCAACCTTCTCACCCACTTTCAACCGGCTCACCCCATCACCCTCCCCCTCCCCTCCTCCTGGGATCTGGGGGCGGCTGTGCCCCGGGGAGGACGCGGCGGCGGCGGCGGACAGGGCCTGGCGGTGCAGGAGGTGGGGGATGTCGTGGCGGAGGGCCTCGGGGACCAGAGTCTTCAGGGCGCCCACCGCGCTCAGCAGGGCCGACCGCTCCAACTCCACCGCCTGCAGACGCGCCTGACAAAACACGAGTTTAGTATTTAGCATCGTTGACATACCCGGGGATAAAAGACTCCAGGGATCATCCCAACAGTCGAAGCACTTAACTTGAACACTATGGTACAAATGCATCAGCTGGCAGGACTCCCGGGGACCCCCATTTGAGGGTCTATGAAGTACTAGAATTCTAGAGGACCCTTTAAAAGAATGTGCAGGGGGTCCCAGGGATGCATTAGAAAAAAATCTTTTTAGCATTCGCAATGCCACTGGGACTCTATCCCACCTCTAGGACCCTCTATACTGTAAGTGAAGGAGTCCCTGGGACCCCTGGTTTTGCGGGACGATTGGGAGCCCTGGCAAGGAATGAGAGCATTACGTGTGTGACTTCTTTTTTTTATTACCCTGCCACATGGGCAGCCACACTCCGTCTTCGGGGGAGTATTTAGTATAAAAGTGTTTCTTTTTCTTGTTCTTTCTTCGTTCGCTCAGACAGTTTCCTGTCCGATGCGTCATGCTGCCATTATGCGCCTAACTAAGAAATAAGTTAGGCCCAGCATGTCCCGAATTCGGATGGAGAAAATCTGTGCAAGACTTTACAGAACAAAAGGCAGGAGAATGGGCCAGTAAGACAGAAAGATAGCAGATGACAAGCTACTACGGGTTTTGGGCCGGCTTGAATACACAGAGGCAACTTTCGGCTGGGCAGTTTGGGCCAGAATACATGCAAGAGGGTTAAAGGGGCACCCTGACGGATGAGCTTTTGCAAGAAACACGTCCAGATCAGCAGGAAAACACCCTTTACAGAGATCGCAACACTCATTTTGCTCTGGTTTCCCAGAAATCAAGCCGTCAAAAAGGCAATTCCTCCTTGGCGGAGGTGCTGGAAGTAAAATTCTTTTACCCAAAGAGAAGGCGTTTGCCGTCTCTTTTTGAATGGCCGCCTGTGTTTAGACCAAATCGTTTGCACGAACTTTTCACAATACAAGGCTTTTTATTTTATTTTATTTAAATTTTATACAGTTTATTTGAAGGAGTTTCACTCACAATGAAGGAAATAGCTCCTTTTTTTTTTTTTACTGCACTACAAAGAAAAGAAAACGCTTCAATCACAATGAGTGACCTCCACCCACCCCATCCAAAATGGCTACTCTCTCCGGCATCTCTGCCAAGGAAAAATCGCCGTTTTGATGGTTTAATTTCCAAGAAACCAGAGCAAAGTGTGTGATCCGATCCTTGAAAAGGCTGTCTTTCTGGTGATCTCAACATGTTTCTTACAAAAACTCATCCGTCCGAGTCACCTTTAAAGGAAAACAACAACAAACAAAAAACAGATATTGATACCTTGAGCTTGTCCTCGTTGACGCGGTGTTCGTGCGCAGTCATCTGCAGGCTGTGCACCTGGCTGTTGCAGCGCTGCAGCTTCTCGATCAGCTCCATGTTCTGCTGACGCAGCCGGCGCACTGTCTGCTGCAGGGCGCCCACCGCAGGGAGGCCGGGGCCCCCTCCTCCTCCGGTGCCATGGGCGGCAGCGGAGGAGGGGTGGTGGTGGTTGGTGCGGGGGGAGTAGAGCATCTCCTCGCTGAACACGTGGTACTCCACCTCGTAGGCCTGCAGCTGCTTGCTGATGTCCAGCTCAAACGCCTGAAACCCACAACAACAAAATGATGTTGAACGACAACGAACAAAATTTAACGTCTTACGTCCTCTTGACCTGAAGGGCACATATGGGACATGTGTGTGTGTGTGTGGTTGTGCATGGAGGTACGAGGTATCCACCCAGTGTCCCAGATGGAAGTATCATAACGACATGGGTGCATCTGGCTGAAATGGAAAAAACTGAAGTTGGGGTCCAGGGGCCGACAGTCCCCTGGTGGGGTAACGGGGCAACGCCCGGTTGGGGGGTCTGGGGGGTTTGCCCCCCAGATGCTAATGATAATTCATAAATTAAAGGAGAAGGGAGGCATTCCAAGGCATAGAACTTTATACTTTTGCTTTAAATCGCTCAGATCATCGATCTCGGTATTCAACACGGGTGTTTTTTGTGTAAGTTTTCTGCGAATTCTTTTTTAAAAAATGAACTTCCGTTTTGGGCAAAAAAGAAAAAACGGATTCCGTCCCCAAACGGAAGCAGATGCACCCATATGATGGGGGTGCTGACCTGGTTGATGACTCTCTCCATCTGCACGTGGGCCATCTCGGGCAGGGTGGTCTTGAGGAAGTCGACCACGCCCTCGAAGGAGTCGCACTGCAGGATCAGCTCCCGGTGGCTTCCCAGCAGCATCAGGGACACCTTGAAGATCACCTCGGGGCCCTGGATGAAGATCAGGTCTGTAACACACACACACACAAACACACATGCATGAAGGAATGCAAGCACACAGGTGTACATACACTATGCATGCACATAGGCAGCATCAACGACACCTTGAAGATCACCTCGGGGCCCTGGATGGAGATCAGGTCTGGAACACACACACACAAACACACATGCATGAAGGAATGCAAGCACACAGGTGTGCATACATATGCATGCATGGAGGCAGCATCAACGACACCTTGAAGATCACCTCCGGGATCCTGGATGAAGATCAGGTCTGGAACACACACACATGGGCATGCATGCATGAAAGAATGCAAGGTGTGCATACATTATGCATGCGCATAGGCAGCATCAGTAACACCTTGAAGATCACCTCCGGGCCCCTGGATGAAGATCAGGTCTGCAACACACACACGCATGAAAGAGTGCAAGCACACAGGTGTGCATACATTACGCATGCGCAAAGGCTGCATCAGCGTCACCTTGAAGATCACCTTGGGGATCCTGGATGAAGATCAGGTCTGGAACACGCACACACAAACACACATGCATGAAGGAATGCAAGCACACAGGTGTACATACATTATGCATGCGCAAAGGCAGCATCAAGTCACCTTGAAGATCACCTCAGTGCCCTGGATGAAAATTATGTTGGAAACACACACACACACACACACACGCAGGGTGCTTGGCAGTGAATATCTTTGCATTTCCTTGGGAGCATGGAGTGATTTCTTGGGCGAACACCCAAGGTGCTAGAAGAGTTAAAACACACCCACACACAAACAGCGGCATCATCTCACCAAAGACTCGAGCCACGAAGCCCAGAGGGAACTGTGAGGCAAAGAGTGTGAGGAACCAGGGTGTGGCGTAGAGGGCGGGGGCAATCTCGTGGGTCTCGAAGTGGACGTACAGGTCTTTGTAGTGGTCGTGGATCAGACGCATCAGCTGGTACAGCTTCACCTGCACACAAACCACACGCACGCAGCAACCATGAAAGCACATGTACACGTAAGCAAACATGCAAACAGCAGTGAAAAAATACCTCTCAAAAACGGTTACAAAAAAACAACATTACATAATCTGAGCTTCAGATTGTCTGCGCGCCCGCGTCATTGACCCATATTTTTAAACCATGGCGCATGTCAACACCTTGTGGTGCGTCCTTAACACTTCCATGACGGGAACCTCCGATCATAGGTTCAGCAGAACATCTCTATCTGCTGGGAACCTCCGATCATAGGTTCAGCAGAACATCTCTATCTGCCGGGAACCTCCGATCATAGGTTCAGCAGAACATCTCTATCTGCCGGGAACCTCCGATCGTAGGTTCAGCAGAAAATCTCTATCTGCCGGGAACCTCCGATCGTAGGTTCAGCAGAACATCTCTATCTGCCGGGAACCTCCGATCATAGGTTCAGCAGAACATCTCTATCTGCCAGGAACCTCCGATCGTAGGTTCAGCAGAACATCTCTATCTGCCGGGAACCTCCGATCATAGGTTCAGCAGAACATCTCTATCTGCCGGGAACCTCCAATCGTAGGTTCAGCAGAACATCTCTATCTGCCGGGAACCTCCGATCGTAGGTTCAGCAGAACATCTCTATCTGCCGGGAACCTCCGATCGTAGGTTCAGCAGAACATCTCTATCTGCCGGGAACCTCCGATCATAGGTTCAGCAGAACATCTCTATCTGCCGGGAACCTCCGATCGTAGGTTCAGCAGAACATCTCTATCTGCCGGGAACCTCCGATCATAGGTTCAGCAGAACATCTCTATCTGCCGGGAACCTCCGATCATAGGTTCAGCAGAACATCTCTATCTGCCGGGAACCTCCGATCATAGGTTCAGCAGAACATCTCTATCTGCAGGGAACCTCCGATCATAGGTTCAGCAGAACATCTCTATCTGCCGGGAACCTCCGCGTCGTAGGTTCAGCAGAACATCTCTATCTGCCGGGAACCTCCAATCGTAGGTTCAGCAGAACATCTCTATCTGCCGGGAACCTCCGATCATAGGTTCAGCAGAACATCTCTATCTGCCGGGAACCTCCGATCGTAGGTTCAGCAGAACATCTCTATCTGCCGGGAACCTCCGATCATAGGTTCAGCAGAACATCTCTATCTGCAAGGAACCTCTGATCATAGGTTCAGCAGAACATCTCTATCTGCCGGGAACCTCCGATCATAGGTTCAGCAGAACATCTCTATCTGCCGGGAACCTCCGATCGTAGGTTCAGCAGAACATCTCTATCTGCCGGGAACCTCCAATCATAGGTTCAGCAGAACATCTCTATCTGCCGGGAACCTCCGATCATAGGTTCAGCAGAACATCTCTATCTGCCGGGAACCTCCGATCGTAGGTTCAGCAGAACATCTCTATCTGCTGGGAACCTCCGATCATAGGTTCAGCAGAACATCTCTATCTGCCGGGAACCTCCAATCATAGGTTCAGCAGAACATCTCTATCTGCCGGGAACCTCCGATCATAGGTTCAGCAGAACATCTCTATCTGCCGGGAACCTCCGATCATAGGTTCAGCAGAACATCTCTATCTGCCGGGAACCTCCAATCGTAGGTTCAGCAGAACATCTCTATCTGCTGGGAACCTCCGATCATAGGTTCAGCAGAACATCTCTATCTGCCGGGAACCTCCGATCATAGGTTCAGCAGAACATCTCTATCTGCTGGGAACCTCCGATCGTAGGTTCAGCAGAACATCTCTATCTGCCGGGAACCTCCGATCGTAGGTTCAGCAGAACATCTCTATCTGCTGGGAACCTCCGATCATAGGTTCAGCAGAACATCTCTATCTGCCGGGAACCTCCAATCGTAGGTTCAGCAGAACATCTCTATCTGCTGGGAACCTCCGATCGTAGGTTCAGCAGAACATCTCTATCTGCCGGGAACCTCCAATCGTAGGTTCAGCAGAACATCTCTATCTGCCGGGAACCTCCGATCATAGGTTCAGCAGAACATCTCTATCTGCCGGGAACCTCCGATCGTAGGTTCAGCAGAACATCTCTATCTGCCGGGAACCTCAGATCGAAGGTAGAACGGTCTAAGGTACAAAACTCCCTATTATACCAGCAGACTTTTCTTGTTTGATTTTACAGTTACTTCCCCTGAATACTAAAACGGAAATGGCATTGCTCGTTCATCTGCAGTTGAAATTTCAGGCGATTTTTGCACGTAAATTGTCAAAAATAAGAGGTCTGAGTGGCGAGGAGATTGTTTGGTTGCTCGAACTTGATAAAGATGAAAGTAATGCTGGCAATCAGTCAGGTTTTAAGGATGAAAGGAGTGACAATAATGTAAGTACTGATTAAATTGAACAGTGAGTGCCCAGTACAAGTACTCCAGAGTGAAAATGTGACAACAAAAAGTACAGAAAGTACAGAAAGCTTGGTGATATCAGACTTCATTTAGGCTCTTAAACAATGTTTGATCACAAGCAGTCACTCCACAATAATCTTTCCAGTGCAGCCTCAGGCCAGCAGAGTGGCTTCACTGATGCAGTGCCAGTCACAATAGTGTTAAGACGCATCCCGTTCCACAGTCACTGTGTCACGAGTGTGTGAGGCTGGCAACTGATAGCACTTGATAGTGGTTAATGTGCCTCTGTGACATGAAGCAGATAAGCCTGGCATACAATGCCTGCATATCTGACATTTCATTACACTCTCACTACAAGGTCACTACCAAGTACCACCACTCCCCCTCCCCCACCCCTCTCTCTCTCTCTATGTCTCTCTTCTCAGAGAAAAGTAGGCCTATAATGAAGTGTGATATTTAGAGGTTAGGGGGAAGGAAAACCATGCGTGTTTCTAGGATGTGCTCATATTGCAAGGAACTTGATTCCTCAGTCACAAGAAGAGAAAAGTTTGAAACTTGAAAAGCTGTCACTTTGGCTTTTTTCCAAGGCAACTTGTTAACCTCTAGCCTTTTTGCTAGGTAAATCAAGTGTGTTTATTTTATATTCATTTTTTTGTTGCACGCACACGCACACGCACACACACACACACACAATTGTTTACTTGTATATTTTCCTTTTCTTGTTCGCGACTTTGGAATGTTTAGTTCTTTATTTTTTATTTACATCATTTTTTTATGGATGGCTTGTAAAAAGCATGTTTTTGCTTATACAATGTTCCCATCTGGAAATAAAATTTTGACTTAACTTGACTTGACACACACACACACACACACACATACAAGAACCAGTACACTACATAAGTGGTCCATCAATTTGAAAATCCCCTCATTTTGTGCAGCCAGGGGTCATATATATATATGACCCATGAGGTCTGAAAACAATCTGAAGCTCTGCATAATCTATAAACAAATTTCATCCCAATTTAATACTTCTCGTGGCTTTTGTTTCGTTTGTCTCAAAATATCAGCTGTTTCACAATAACATTTCAAGTCCTTAGGAGCTTTGACACACCAGAGTTCTGATGGACATGCGCGTGTACCCTATACAGGTATTTGATTTGTGTCTCCTGTGGCGATTTCCATTTACCACTAAACATTGTCACCGCACAGGTGCAACTGCACAAAATGAAAATACCTGAAAGGCCAGGGTCTAGGGGTAATGTCCCCCTGAAGCTGAAGTAAAAATGGATTTATGAAGGTATTTTAGTTTGCTTTTTCCACAATTTATACAAATGCTTATTTTAAAGTGTTTGAAAAATACAGTAGACACACAAAGATCTTGTTTGACAAAATATAAAATAAAAAGGGAATTTCCTTTTCTGGCAAAATTCAAAAACAGGAAATCCCTGTATACAGTGGAACCTCCCTTATAAGACTCCCTCCCATATAAGACATACTTCTCTAAGACATTGCCCTTATTTGTAAGTATTACCTCCCTTATAATTAAATTACCTCCCTTATAAGATAAGACCCCTCCCTTATGAGACCTCATTTTGGATTATTTCTGAAGGTCTTATAAGGGAGGTGGGGGGGGGGGGGGGGGGGTCATGTGGGTGATGGGTGGGGGGAGGTGGGGGGTGTCAGTTCTGACCTGCAGGGCCATCATGTTGGGGCAGTACTGCTTGCGGAGGTTGAGGCCCACCATCAGGTGACGCGTCAACTCAAAGGCCGCCTCCTCCTCCATCTGTCACAGCACGCACCACACGAGGTATTACGAACACACAGCATAGCCACAGACTGTATTTCAAGCACACACACACACACACACACACACACACACAGCACGCACCACACGAGTTATTACAAAACACACAGCATAGCCACAGACTGTATTTCAAGCACACACACACACACACACACACACACACACACACACACACACACACACACACACACACACACAGCACGCACCACACGAGTTATTACAAAACACACAGCATAGCCACAGACTGTATTTCAAGCACACACACACACACACACACACACACACACACACACACACACACACACACACACACACACACACACAGCACGCACCACACGAGTTATTACAAAACACACAGCATAGCCACAGACTGTATTTCAAGCACACACACACACACACACACACACACACACACACACACACAGAGCACGCGCATGCACGCACACACACACGCACACACACACACACACAGCACGCACACGCACACACACACACACAGCACGCGCACACGAGTTACTACGAACACACAGCATAGCGACAGACGGTATTTCAAACACACACACACACTTGCGACGCGCGCGCACGCCAGTAATTGCATTAACTGGTAATTATTAGTAAAATACTGACTGCAAAACCAAAATACTAAAGAAACAATCACCTCCCCGTGGGGATACCGGGTGGGTCTTTCGCAAAAAGAGTTCCCCCACCTTCTTGAAGTTCTGTGCTTGTAACTTCCTCTAATCTGCCACTCTCTTTGACTTCCTTTTCCCTTTGCTCTCTATCATCTACTATCTTTCTAACTTATTGGCCCATTCTCCTGCCTTTTAAAAAAAAAAATCTTCCAAATAATTTGTCTCCTTTGAGCTCCTCCGAAATCGGAAGGTGTCGGCTGTAGGCAGCGGGGAGACCAGTGAAGACTGAAAGACGGACACATAAGCATCTTACCCATTATGGTCCCCTGAAGTCAGAGTATGGCCGCCCATGTGGCGGGGCCCTTTAAAAGCAGCCATACACGTAATCTTTCCACCCAAGGCCATGCGAAATGTTGACATGGCACTGAGTGTGCCCCCAGAGTGTTTAAGCTGGGGAATGAAAACAACAACAAATACCCATTATGGCCATATGGCCTGGGAATGCAGAAGAAGAAGAAGAAGACAAGGTTGAAACGGTCGACTGACGTGCATGAGGAGGATGCCGGCGATGAAGGAGATGCCCTGGCAGTAGCCCACCTCCCGGTCCAGCAGACTGTAGGCCTTCAGCAGGTTGAACAGCTCCAGCTGACCGGGGCCCAGCGCCTTGCTGAAGTACGGGTGGCCTGGAAACGTGCGCCCTGAACACATAGAACACACAGCCTGGAAACGTGCGCCCTGAACACACAGAACACACAGCCTGGAAACGTGCGCCCTGAACACACAGACAGGGCAGCTACACTCATTGGTCATAATGCTCAACACACAGAACCTACAGTGCCTTGGAGAGTACGGGTGGCCTGGAAACCTGAACCCTGAACACACAGACAGTAGGTCCCTCCGTTCAAACGTTATCACATTAACATAGATAGCCATAATAGATAGTCAGCCAGGAACAAACAGACTGCCCTGAAAACACTGACCAGCTTTCTCTTCGCAGCTGGTTAATTTTTAAAAAAGGAAGACAAAGGCTGTTGTTGTTGTTGGCTTACTCTGGCTAAAAGACTCCAGGGATCATCCCAACAGCGGAAGCACTTGAACACTATGGTACAAGTGCATCAGCTACGGATGAGAACATTACGTGTGTGACCGTTTTTGATTACCCCGCCACATGAGCAGCCACTCTCCGTCTTCGGGAGATTTTGGAGACTGATGATGTAACGCTAGCAGCTTGTCATGGCTAAAAGACAATCCCCGCATAGCTATTCATAGCATAACAACATTTTGATGTAGCCTTGGTGTTCTAGCCTATGCCAGTTGGCTTGACACAGCCTTAAAGACCCACCAGATCACGTGACAAAATAACGGGTTTCACATGCTTTCCCTCTTATAGCTGGTAAGAAATCTTCTTTTGACCAGGTTTGAGTCCCATACAAATGCCCAAATTCAAAATGAAACATCATTTTAAAGAGCAACCTCGATTTGAAGTTGGGGACATTTGTATGTGGGTCACAGCTACCTAGAAAAAAACCAAGGGACTTAATCGTGGTGCATCAGTGAGTCTTTAAGCAAAGGTGGACAAAGGCTGAAGATGGAGAGGCGATGGTTGGTGGATAGAGGTGGGGGGAAAAACCGGCTTGAACCGAAAAACCGGTGCTAAACTTTCGCGGTTCAAAAGAACGGTTCCAGTTGCTGTGAACTGGTTTTTTTAAATGCAAACTGAAAGTAAGTTTTCTTTAGAATAAAGCATTCTTTTTGAAGAACAACACTGATTCTCAGCGCAGATTGGGTGTTTGTAAACCAAGAGTAGCTGTTTCTAGTTTGTGGTGGTGTATGGCTTTGACTTTGACCGAGTGTTGAGTTGAGTTGAGTGTGCGTGTGTCATAAGTCATAAGTTTCTTTATTGTGTGTATGTGTGCGCGTGCGTGCGTGTGTGTGTGAATATTCTAACAAATAAATATGTGTTTGCATAGGTGGAACTAGTGATGCGAGTACTTGTTATAAAAAAAAACCGGTTCAGCAAAACCGGTTTGAAGAGGGAAAACAGGTTAAAACCGGTTCGGATTTTTGAACCGGTTCTCAACTCTATCGGTGGACGTACCGAGGTCGATGAGGATGGCGTGCTGGTGGGTGGTGAGCTGCTTCAACATGTCCTCGTAGGGTGGGTGGTCCCCCCCGCAGGAGTCCGGGGTCACACTCACGCTGCGCCGCACGCTCTCCTGCCTCGACAGGAACTTCCAGATGGAGCCACGCAGCCGTCTGGGCACACCTGGGGGGGGTGGGAGGGGGGAGACATTTGGAGTAAGGCTTAGGCTGTGTACACACATAAGCGGATATTCCATGCGGAAACCCGTGCGCAATCCATAAATAAGTGAAACAAAGGAGGGAAAAGATTATATGTGTACACTTTTATCCTTCTTTCTTCCACTTATTTAGGGTTTTCCGTACGGAACTTACGCGTCTAATGTGAACCCGACCTTAGTGTCTAGCATTCTATGTTTACCTCGTTCTCACTCTTTCCCTGTCTCTCTGTCTCTGTCTGTCTGTCTCTCTCTCTCTCTCTCGTCTTCTCTTTCCTTCGGTTTAGTTCTTCCCACGTGCATGCATTTTGAATATTCAAACAAACGTCTTTGATTCTATTCAGTCACACACAACTGCATGAGCATGTGCACACACGCACACACACAGATCCTCTCATTCTCTCTCTCATTCTCTCTTTTCTTCCCTCCCCTCCACCCCCCCCCCCCCCTCCCCCCTCTCCCCTCTCTCTCTCTCTCTCTCTCTGAGACCTGTTTACCCTGAAACCGGGATTTATGTATTCAAAATCCAAAGTAGGAGTACTCCAACAAGAAAGTTTGAAAAGTATCTATACATTTGCATAACTATAGAAATACTGTGTCAAAAGTATCATCCATTGAAATTTACAACAATATATAACTAACTCACACACACACACACACACACATATATACAAAAGTGATGGTCAGATTTTTTTTAGCATATGTTTTCCTGTGTACTTATATTGATCATATTTCTGTCCAATATGTGTACACATTACGGTGAAATCATATGGGTAAACAGATTTGCAGTCTCTGTCGCGCGCGCGCGCATACACACAGATACATATTGTGTGAGTGCAGGCACATTTTCAAGCAAATAGTTTGTTTACGTTTGTTGTTGGTTTTGGGAGTTGTTTTTTTTTATTTTATTGCATGCTCATTTCTCCTCATTTATTTATTTATTTGAGTTATACATGTAGATGGCTTGATGTAAAAAAGCAAACATTACTGCTTATTCAATGTACCATCTGAAAATAAAACATTTGACTTTGACTTTGACACGCACACAACATACACACAACATACACACACAAACACACCCCACACCCCACCCCCACCCCCACAAACCTTTTTTGACACAGTCCAGCAGGGTGTTGTAGGGCACTGAGTGCTGACTAGGACCTGTACCCTCAGGGGTGGAGGAGGAGGGGGAGGTGGAGGACGAAGACGAAGAAGCAGCAATGGAGGTGGTGGTGGTAGTGGAGGTGGTGGAGGAGGGGGCAGGGTGGAGCAGGTTGTCCCACACGCGCGTCACGTCCCTCAGACAGGGGGTCAGCTCCTCGTAGTCCAGCTTACGCTCCAAGGCCAGCTCATCCTCCTGCCGAGCTACGGACACAACGTTGACCCATTCAAGTCCTTCTTCCCTCGGACCACTGCCGAGTGGAACCTGCTCCCGTCTGTGGCAGTGTCATCAGCCACAGTGGGAGCCTTCAAAAGCCAGATCTAACCCCCCCCTCTCCCTCCCTCCCGTCCCTTCTTCCTCCTCATCTCCTTACCTCCCCCCCTCCACGACTCCCTCTCTACCCCTCATACCAAACCAAGACTTTAAACCAGAAGCCTAACCTAAGCGCAGAGACCTTTTTCCCAAGTTATTCTTCAGAATCTTCAGTGCGATGAAGGTGGAAGATCAAACGAAGAAGAATAAGTCGTTCCGGCCATACATGTCCGGAATTAATAGATAGCTGTCAATTGGATGCATTTGTAAAGTAAACCTGTGTGCACACCATACCTTGGTCACTTCTAAACTAGCTTCGGTCCCTTAGACCACAATTTTGCCTCTGACTTTGCTTTTGTAGTGATTCGTTGCTGGGGAAACCAATCGGTGTAGAGAGTTTTTCTCTATAAAGTCTATATATATATAAAAAGTCTGATCTACCACTTCCCTGTGTCTAAACCTGAAGTAAAAACCTGTAATCTTCTTTCATTTCACCTTTTGTTTATGTATGTTTTGTTTGTGTGTATGTCTGGAGTGATTTGTGAGTTTTTTTAATAATGCAAAACCGTTGCGATGCGAATGAGTTAACAGTGTCAGGGTGGCGCAGCACTATCTGCGACGCGCTATATCCAGGTGGGAGCGACCCGAAATTAATTTAGCACAGACGCGTCTCTTTGACTATAAAAGTAATGCCAATGCCAATACCCTACCGTATTTTTCTGACTATAAGGCGACACTTTTTTCCCTGACTGAAAGCCCTGCGCCTTATAATTAGTGTATGTTTGAATAAGTGTGTGTGCGTTTCAGTGAGAATGTGTTTCCTGTGTGTTTGATGAAATGTGTGGGTCTGTGTGTGTAATGTCTGTGTGCAAGAACGCGTTCACTCGCGTGCGTGCACGTACGTGTGTGTGTGTCTGTTGTGCGTGTCTGTCTGTTGTGTGTCTGTGTCTGTGTGTGTGTGTGCGTGTGCGTGTGCGTGTGTGTGTGTTGTGTGTGCGTGCGTGTATGTGTGTGTGTGTGTGTGTGTGTGTGTGTGTGTGTGTGTGTGTGTGTGTGTGTGTGAGTGTTTCAATGCTGATTGTAAAGTGCGTTGTGCTCGATAAAAAGCGCTATATAAGTGTCCGTTTATTATTATTATTATTATTATTAATATAGTAAGAAAATATAATAACAAAATCTGCACTTTGCGTCAAATTTGAGGGATGCGCCTTATAATAATGTGTGCCCTATAGTCGGTAATGTCTTCACTTCACGACAATTCCCTATCTCACTTCTTCATTGTCCAAATGGTCGAGCGCATGTGCGAGAACATTTATTTTTCTGACTATTGGCCTCTGCAACTAGGGTTATTAACGCCCTTGACAGTGAGAGTGAATCCCTTGCTGGTCAGTGCGGACAAGGGCATTCACTCTTGCGAAAGGCAGCCATTTAGTGGCCTCAAATAGGGTTATTGGCGAGAGTTATTCCCTTGTTTGGTCAGTGCGCAACCATCTCCCCCCACCCACCAAGGGCATTTACTCTTGCAAAAGGTGTTCTTTGCAGTAGCCAATAAGGCGATACTTTGTTTTTCCCTGACTGAGGCACAAACAGCTTTGTCAACAAATATCAATATCTGTATTGTTATAAATTCGGGACTTTCCTGGTGTTGCACTGCCTCCAGGTATTGCCTCCAGGATCGCTCCCACCATCTTTATTATCTACCAATGTCCCACATGTGTCTGTTCCAGACCGGAGGACGTTAAACGGATTTTCATTCCACTCATTCCCTGACTGAGACCCCTGCGCCTTATAATATGACTGATAATACAGGAAGAGGAAAATGTAGTAATGCAATCTAAATTCTGTGTCAAATCTGGAGGAGGGGGGGGGGGGGGGGGGCTTATAGTAAAATATAAAAATGGTAAATGGATGAGAACAACAAATGCAGCAACTTCCTTTACAAACTTCCCAGTTTGTTCATCAAAATGTACAGAAGAACAAACAAGTCGTCGGCGAAATTCAAAAACCTCGTATCTCGATTTTTAGGGGGTTTGAGTTAGATACATAGTCAGCTTTCTAATTTTTCCCGCCACCTTCCACCAAAAGCTCGTATCTCAACAACTTTCTATCTGGGGTAATTAGAGGTTGTGAAAATAGAAGAAAAACTTGTAAGTCCCAAATTCAGATCTAGTTAAGGACAAAAACCTTGTATCTTCGTTCTTTTCAAGTCTAAAAAGAAAATATTTAAAATTAATTGTAACAAAATGCAGGACTAAACTCGCAATGTCTTAAACAACATATTCATCATAGTTAATCAATCGTGGTCAACGCGGTTAATTTTTAAAACTTTTTTTTTTCATTTTTCTCAAAACTACCAAAATTGAGATACAAGGTTTTTGAATTTCACCGATGATATGCTTAACATATTTTTATAAGGCACCGATAGAACCCAGAGATGCCTGCCCTGCCAACACTAGAGATGCCTGCCCTGCCAACACTAGAGCAGCCCAGCTCAGACTGAGTGACACATGAGTACCTAATATAACCAAACAATGCATTCATCTAGGGGAAAAAAACCCACACAAAGTAATGAATATTGTCCAAACATTGCAAAACCACACAATAACTTTAATCAGATTTTACAAACTATCCATAAAATAATCTACCAAGTATTTATAGGTATTTATAAATAGGTACAGACAAACCCCTATTTTACGACCCTCTGTTAAGCGACCACCTCTCATTTGAGACTGGATTTGTTGGCACGGATGCATTTTACTATGTAAACGACCTCTCTTAAACGACTTCCTCTAAAACGCGACTTACGACCGCCATTTTGTTGGTTTTTACGACCGTTGTTGTCGTCTGCATAGACTTCGAGCAAAGGGAAACAACCACGGTCAAGGGCCTGAAAGCGGAGTCGCTTCCCTTGTTGTTGAAAAGATGGCGGAAAGCGTAGGAAAAGCACGAAAACCACTTACTTTAAAAAAGAAAACCACTGACTTTGGACGAGAGTGGAGGTGATTAACAGAAGTCGGCGAAGTGAAACTGTAATACATCGATTGCACAATCCTATGGAGTTGGAAAGACTCAAATCCAGTTTTAATATGTCATTGTATGTGTGCATGAAGAAGAGAGTATGAACTGTGCTGAACTTTTTCTTTCTATGGCTGCCAGTGAAAACCTCCGTCATACGACCCCTCCAATTTACGACCGATTTTTCCGGACATTTTGGAAGTCTTAAAATAGAGGTTTGTTTGTAATTTGTAGTAATCTACAAAAGGTAAGCACATCACGTAATTCACGTCCATGCATACATCTACAACTCAAACTCATCTTTCCTACTGAAAAAAACACAATATATACAGTCACTTTCTAATCAAATTAGGAATAACAGAACAATCAAATACAACAAAAACTGAATGGCTTACACATTTTTTGTGTGCATTTCAACAATAAAGAATAAAAACAAAACAACATAATCGCTAAAACAAAACCTTAATTTTTTGTTGTATTCTATGCATGAATTTTGTTAATTATCAACACGTTTATTTATTTATTTATTTTTGGGGGGGGGGGGGGGGTCTAATATCACCATTGCATGAAAAAACATTAAATTAAACTACTGAACTGAACGGAAAACAGAAACTTGTGGCGGTGCCATAGCCGATGAGGTTTAACCGAGGCATGGTTACCGCTACACCTATTTATAATATTAAAAACTTGGGACTTTACTGGTGTTGCACTGCCTACGGGCATTGCAGCCAGTATTGTTCCCACCATCTTTGTATTTACAAATGTCCCATATGTGTCTATGACCGAGAGGACGTAAAACACCACTTTCACCACTACTGAACTGAACTGAAAACAAAAACGCCTTCAAAACAAAATCATAATCCACACGGCTCAGTTCCAACGTGGGCTTGTCAGTGAATAAGCAACAAACAATATAAACCAGTACAACACATGGAAATGAGTCCAATTTTGTGAGAATACAAATTCTATAACAACTGACCCAGGCAAAGAGAGATAGACTTCAAACATCAAACTTTATTTTACAAGGATAAGAATTCAGGCTGAGATAAATTGTCAGAGGATCCTGGGCTTATATCTATGTAAGCCTACACAAACTGTTTTCACTTCACTAGACTGTTTTTTGTGTGCTTTGTGCTGGAAGTGGGGCCTGTTCCTTCACGGCTGAACCAGGGAGGTTTAATGGTCTTAACCCAGTGGAAGCAGTAGGTTTTTCTCAGGTCAGGTCAGGTAGCTGGAACATTAGGCCTCACGGCCTCTTCACTGTCTTTTCACTTTTGTTTGAACTTTTGCACAGCTGAGAGGTTTTTATATTTTGTTCTTGGCAAATCTGCCTTTTACTCACGCTCATATTGCAGTTTTGAGAAGTTGGTGTATTTATGAAGGAGGTTTTTGAATTGTGTTAGATTTTGTGCTCGTTTAATATGTGCAGGAAGAGTATTCCAAAACTTTGTTACATATTTGTTACCGTCTATATCTTTCTATAAGGTACATGCGCCCTTTTAGTTCTGTCGCAATTTATCATCAGAAGTAGCGTCTGTGACGCACTGAACCGGAACCAGAACCTTGAAACTATCCTGTCCCTGCCTTTAGGCATTAACATTCAGCAGCCACCCGCCTTTCCCTGAAGCTAACAACTAACAAAAACCTTAGGTGTGTGTAAGGAACACCTGTGTGTGTAAGGAACACCTGTGTGTGTAAGGAAAGCCTTCTGGAACTGATCAACGATTGGTCGTTTCACAAACCCAAGATAGTTTTTGCAAATCAAAAATCCAAACTAAACCAATGATACGAAGAGCAATGAATATAAAGTCAGTCAGCTAACTGCAGTCTGGCACTGAAAGCTACAATTCTGATAGTCTGCTGTATCAAAACTATCAAGTCAAATACCACATCCCCCTGTGGGGGTATCAGGGGGTCTTTTGTATATAGTTCCCCCACCTCCTGGAAGTTCCGTGCTTGTAACTTCCTCTAATCTGTCCCTCTCTTTGACTCTGCCTTTTCCCTTTGCTTGCTGTCATCTACTATCTTTCTGCCTTTCCGGTCCATTCTCCTGCCTTTTTTCAACGCTTTCAAAAAGATTTCCTCCAGCCGAAGCCGGACATGCTGGGCCTAATTATTTCTTACTTAGGCGCATAACTGCAGCATGATGAATCTGCGCTCATAATTGACCGGAAACAGTCTGAGCGATCGAAGAAGAAGAAAATACCACATGTCACCTTCAGGGTTTGCCCATGCTGACTGTTAACTAAACAGAAAGGGGTCAAAGGCACAAGACAGGTTCCACAGACACGGGTAACATTTACTTCAAAAGGCACAGTAGGGAAAAGGGCCAAGAACACAATGAAAAACAAATTGCACAAATCTGACCTGAATGGTTATCAGTTCTGACTTTTGATGGGAGTCTTAAAGGTGGACGACCCTGACGGATTCATTTTTGCAAGAAACACGTCGAGGTCGCCAGAAAGACAGCCTTTTCAAGGATCGGAACACTCACTTTGCACGGGTTTCCTATACGGTGTAAATTAAACCGTCAAAACGGTGATTCCTCCTTGGTGGAGGTGCCGGAGAGAGTAGCCATTTTGGATGGGGTGGGTGGAGGTCACTCATTGTGGTTGAAGCATTTTCTTTTTTTTTAGCTATTTCCTTTGTTGTGAGCAAAACTCCTTTAGATAAACTGTATAAAATTATTTTAAAAAATATTTTAAAAAAGGCTTGCATTGCAAAACGTTCGTGCAAATGATTTGGCAGCCATTAGAAAAGAGACGGCACGTGCCTTCTCTTTCAGTGAAATAATTTTACTTCCAGCACCTCCGCCAAGGAGGAATCGCCGATCTGACGGTTTGATTTCTAAGAAACCAGAGCAAAGGTCGAGTTGTAATCTCTGTAAAGGGTGTTTTCCTGGTGATCTCGACGTGTTTCTTACAAAAACTCATCCGTCAGGGTGCCCCTTTAAGATAATTCATTGCAACAATTGTGTATTCTTAATAAAGAAACCAACAACAAAAATACAAATAAGCAACGAGTCAATATATTGCCGGTACGTCATGAAGTACCTACCACCTAAATGAGAACAATAGGTACCAATCTACTGATTCCCACAATTACTAGGGTTAACCCCTTCAGGACATCACTGCCTTACACAAATTTCATGGGTGCTCCTGGGAATTTTCAAAAATCCTGCAAGGGGGCGGCCCCAGCGGAGTGCAGGGGCAGCGCATACGTACACATACACACATTTACTGCTCTTTTTTCACCCCTCTAGACTAGTACAAGTGCTACATGCCTTTGAATATAGCAAATGCTTATAAAGGCCCTTTTTATTGTACAAGTGTGTGTGTGTGTGTGTGTGTGTGTGTGTGTGTGTGTGTGTGTGTGTGTGTGTGTGTGTGTGTGTGTGTGTGTGTGTGTGTGTAAAAAAATCGTTGTTTCTCAAATTCTCTTAACCCGGCGACGCCGGCTATTAAGGCAATTTAAAAATCCTGCAATTAAGGACATCCTGCAAGAAGGAGCATCCTGCAAGAAGGAGCATCCTGCAAGAAGGACATCCTGCAAGAAGGAGCATCCTGCAAGAAGGACATCCTGCAATTCAGGACATCCTGCAAGAAGGAGCATCCATGAAACTTCATTACTGGCCTGGGGCTGCCTAGAATAAAATTATAGCAAAAAAGAAGCGCAACAAAACTAACACTGTCAAAGATTCAGTTTTGACAACATTACTGGTTGATCCAAGTTTATTTTTTTCTTTAAAATCGCGGTTACTTGCATTAAAATTGGAATCATGAGTCTCTTTATTATTAGAACATATGCGAAACGAAAGCTGGAATAATGATGAACAGAAGAAACTTGAAAAACTTGCTTTGTTTCTGTGATTAAACCTTTTGTTTTGAGCTTCAATTTCGACTTTTGTTTTAATTTGTTGAAAAACATGGTTTGGATTAAAAAAAACATGGATTTAGACAAGTTTAAGACTCGATAATCGCTGTTCCGAGAATACTCGGAATTAGGCCCTGACTGGCGTTCTCCTGTTCCGAGTATACTCAGAATTTGTCCGGAATGAGTTAATGGAATACTATGGGTGAGGGTGTGAGAATACAATAAACCATATATAAAAGAAACACAGGCAGTGACAACTATCTCCTATCGCACATTCACCACACCGACACCTGTACGCTAGGTGAACACCCACAAAAGGAATATATGCAAATGTGACCAAAACCACAAGGTAGGGAGAGGGGAGTGGAGGGGTGGGGTGGAGCTGGGGATGAATGCAATGGTTGATAATAGGGTGAGCATGAGAGGGTGGGGAGGGGGGTCAGGTTCTCACAACTACAGGGATAACCTCGGAACTCGGTAGGTAAAGGTAAAAATTACACGTTGTTAGTTTTCACTCTTTCCCCATGGCAACACATTTATTATGATACTCTAGTACTTGGCTATCACACAGCTGTTCCTTACATAAGGAACATTTAGTTGATCTATATTAACAGAAGTTTTATTCAAGCCAACTTTAGTTTACCATAAGTAACTTTTCATAAATAACAGTCAAGAATATGTTGTAGTATGTGACTAAAGTAGTTGTATTCAGTGAATATTGCTAGATTTTCACTCATGGGCAATTTTATTCCTGTTTGCAATACTAAGTGAATTATTCAAGAACATTTTCTATTAAATATGTTGCATGATACTGCTCAACAAAAATGAGCTTTTACCATAATTCTGATGGAAGAAATATATTAAAAATACAATGAAGAACACACAGCCAAAATATTTTTGCAAACAAAAGCTTGGTGCAATTTTTATCTAAGATTTTTTGATTCAGGCTTTTAACTAAATAGCTTGATTTTGTGTGGGACGGAACAGCTGTGATCACTGTGTTGAACGTGGGAAAAAGACTGAAGACTAACAACGTGTGTTTCGACCTTATGCAGGGCTGCCTACCCCCTGTTGCAGTTTCCAGGGACAAACTGCTCAAAACCAGGGACACAGACTTATTTCCAGGGACAAACATCGCAGTGTCATGCATCGTGAAATATATTTCGTGATCTAGCAAAATCCCTACGACTCTTGATATTTTTGTATTTTTGTTGCTTTTCAGTGCCAACATGGTTGTTGCTTATCTTTGCTGTTTGCTGTTTTCTTGTGTGTCTATGTTGATAAAGGCGCATTCGCCGAAATATCCAGTGGTTTTGTTGTGTCTCTTATCTTTTGGTGTTCAATAACCTATCAGTGATGGCTGATAAGAACATTTCAACAGTGCCTGTTGTTTTGGATGTTCCTGTGTTTAACAGTAAGGTCAGCTAACAAGACAAGTGACTGCACAACTACATATTGATTCTACTCAGTTTCCAGGGACACCAGACAGAAAAGTGGATAATTCCAGGGACAGGGTGCCCATTTTAACTGTTTCCAGGGACAAATACCCCTTAGGGGGAACGGTAGGCAGCCCTGCTTATGCTACCCACACAAACAAACCAAACCTAGAAGCACACCTACCCAGCCACACAAACCACCCACTGATCTAACATCAAACTACCCACCGATCCAACGTCAAACTAACCACCACTCTAACATCAAACTACCCACCGATCCAACGTCAAACTAACCACCACTCTAACGTCAAACTAGCCACCGATCCAACATCGAACTAGCCAACAAATAATGATAACTAAAAAACAACAGGCAACGATCTAAGCCACCCCGCCGGGTGCCGACGTGTCTCCCCTTACCTCTGAAGACAACGATGGAGCGGGAACCATAGAAGGTAAAATAGTCTGCCCCGCCGCAACACACACACACACACACACACATAGTCAAACATGAAGTAAAACGGGAAAGAGGGAGAGGGGAAGGGGTGTTATTCAATTTAAAACTTCCCACGAAACAAAAACCACAACATGAGACAAGTCAAGAAGTATCGCGAACAAGAAGCATGGCTTAGGGTCTGGGCACATTTAAAGACACCCCCCCCCCCCCCCCCCCACCCCCCGTCACGTGTCACATTCCCTCTTATGCTAGGAAGATTTTTAAAAGATTTCTTACCAGCTATAAGAGGGAAAACACGTGAAAACCGTGATTTTGACACGTGACCTGGTGGGTCTTTAAGAAAACATAAGTGCGGAAACCCATCTGAAGATCAGCAGATAAGAGTAAAAGAAAGAAAGAAAGAAAGAAGCGGATGACACACATATATGCGCGCACACATGCATGCATGCATGCACACACACACACACACACACACACACACACACACACACACACAAAAAACACACACACACACACAAAAAACACACACACACACACACGCACACACACACGCACACACACACACACGCACGCACACACACAACAACCCCCCCCCCCCCCCCCCCCCACACACACAACCACCACCACCACCACCACCCCACACACACACACACACACACACTCACTCACGCATGCACACACACACAAGGGACAGAGTAAAAAGAAAAATGAGAAGACAGTCATGTCAGTCATAACAGTCATGTCAGTCATACAACCACCACCATCAACATTAATCAATCAGAAGAGAAAAAAAACACCTATTCCCACAGATAAGTTGGTAAAAATTTTAAAAAAACATAACAATACCGTAATAAAATCATGAAAATTTAAATCAAAAAACAAAAACACACTCACACAAAACCCCAATAAAATCATAAACAAAACTGAAACAGAAGGGTTCCCTAATACAAGCTGATCTTTGCTGCAGCACACGCACTCTTAAAGACCTACATTTTCTGCGGTAAAATCTACACGCTAAACATTGATAAAATAAATGTTGATAACATTAAAAATTGTTCATATCCTGGGTCACTGAGCTGTTTCACAAGCTTGTTCCAACATTTTTTGTCCACGCTTTGTGCAACAACAAACAATATGATCCGGACTGTTGCAAGGGGTCTAAAACTTTACATGAAACCATTTCCAGTGTAATATGAAATAGAAACCACAGACAAAAAATGATGCGCCCGCAATCAACGCAGGCTACTGTTTGCATAACCCTACTTTTTTTTTCTTTGTCAGTTGCTCAGACAGCTTCCTGTCATATGAGCGCAGATACGTCATGCTGCTGTTATGCACCTAAGAAACAGTTAGGCCCTGAGCATGCCCAACTTCGTCTGGAGGGGAAAACTTTGTCAGAGTTTCTAGAACAAAGTCAGGAGAATGGACCATTAGTAAGGTAAGAAAGATAGTAGATGACAGTATTCAGTAAGCGACGGGAAAAGGCAAGAGTCAAAGAGAGCGACAAATTAGAGGATGCCCCTGAAAGCTCTGAGGTGAGCCTAAACTTTAGCTGAGTGAAACTGTTTTAAAATTTGTGTTATTAAATTAGAGGCACATAATTTCCAGAAGATGGGGGAACTATTTGTACTGAAAGACAGTCTCACACACACACACACACCCTGGTATCCCCATGGGGAGAAACACCCTACCTTTAACGTAAGGGTCAAAGAGTCAAAGAGAGTGACAAATTAGAGGAAGTTACAAGTTACAGAACTTCCAGAAGATGGGGGACTATTTGTACTGAAAGACAGTCTCACACACACACACACACCCTGGTATCCCCATGGGGAGAAACACCCTACCTTTAACGTAAGGGTCAAAGAGTCAAAGAGAGTGACAAATTAGAGGAAGTTACAAGTTACAGAACTTCCAGAAGATGGGGGGACTATTTGTACTGGGAAAAAAAACACACAGAGAGACACACACACACACACACACATAATTAAGATTAAAATTATAGCCCCATCGACAACAAAGGCCATGTCAGGGCTGTCACCACGTTAAATCTTACCACGTATTAAAAAGGGATAAAAACACAAGGTAAAAACAAAATCAGTTTATTGGTTAAAATACTTGTTAAAAAAACACATTGATAAATTAAAAACTCACCAAGTAAAAACATGACACGTCTAGAACTAAAAATCACAGTAGCTTACA
>CM065692.1:8979884-8997384 GCA_017654935.2 Phymorhynchus buccinoides
TCCCCTTCCCCACTCATCATCTCTTCTCTTATCTGCCCCTCTTTCCCTTGTTCTCTCCATCTCTCTCTCTCTCTGTCCTCCCACCTAGCCTCTGACTTCTCTTTTCTCCTTCCTCCTCCCTCCCACCCCCATCTCTCTCTCTCTTTCTCTCTCTCTCTCTCTCTCTCTCTCTCTCTCTCTCTCTCTCTCTCTTTACTTTTCCCCTTATTTATTGCTTTGTTTCTTGATTTTCGTTCTGTTTTTCATAGTGGTTTTCATAGTGATTTTGTTCATGAGGGCACAGTGTAAAAAAGCACATTATGCTTATCTGTTTACCCTCAATAAATATTTTTAGTTTCAAGTCTCTCTCTCTCTCTCTCTCTCTCTCTCTCTCTCTCTCTCTCTCTCTCTCTCTCTCTCTCTCTCTCTCTCTCTCTCTCTCTCACTCACTCACTCACTCACTCACTCATACACACACACACACACACACACACACACACACACACACACACACACAACACACACACACATTTTCTCCCATTTACAAATCCCCTAGAGTCCCATTGCTTTCTTTGACACAACTGTCGACCCCTCTGAATGCTTTGACCCATCAAACATAACACACACACCCCCTTGGCCATCATCCCCCCAAACTCAAATACAGCTGCCCACTATAACTAACTGCCCGGTGTTTACCCCCCCCCCACCCTTACCCCCCCTACCACCACATCCCTTGGCCTAAATGACCTCACTTGATCCGTCAAATCATCGCACCTTTCCCCAAAGTCACTAAGTAATAGCCCGCCCGTTATAATCTGTCAAATGCAATGCCGCTTCCAGCACTGCCAGACAACAAATGGGTCTGCTTGCTTTATTTGTCAAAAGCAACACCTTTTGATCTCTATCCCCAATCCCAAAGGATTCTAATGGTCAAATACCCTGTCCTGAGACCAAAACAAATCAATACGACAATGTCCTGGCTCTTGCAGAAATCAATAGGACAAAGCCTGCCAATGCCTTATAGTCCAGTTTCTACGGTACCTTCTGCTTCCCATTAGGCAGCCAACTTCATCAGGGTGAAGATTCTGCTGCACTTTAGGGGAGTGGGGTTGGTACGAGAGAAAGAATTACAGTGCTGATGAAGTAGCAAAGATAGGGGGTTAGCAAGAAACGATAAAATCCGAATTAGTGTAAAATATTTTACAGTACTATAAGCAAAACGTTAAGAAATAAAGAAGCGGCAGCTATAAGTACATATTTAGAAAGATTTCTAAATCAAATGTTTAGTATTGTCATTAAAAAAAAAGAAGAAAAAAGAAAGGTAGGGGGAGGGTAGGATGGGGAGGGAGGTGGTGGTGGTTTTCGTTGGCAAGCTAGAAATTGCAAACAAGAGATTTCCGCCCCAGATTTTCATTAACCCAGAAAACGATAGCATCCACAATACTTTGTTCCTGATGGGTGAAAACGTTTCTAACTCGATGACAGTCAAATACAGGTGTCGCGCAGATTAATGGTTATAGAATCGATAGCGTGAGACTAGCTAAGCAGCCGCAAAGCCAAAGCTGCTTAATGTTTCCACCGCTGTCTGTTTGTTCATGGCTGGCTGGATGACTGAATGACTACCTATCTATGTTAACACGATAGCGTTTGAACGGGTGGACCTATGACCCTCAAATGTTGCATGCGTATAGGTAGCTATGATATCTAGGCCAATGAAGGTCGTTGGTCAAAGGTCAAGGTCACTGGAGTCTAAAATGCTGTGCCGTGCGGCTGCTTGGTCTAGCCCTTTCACGCTCTAGTTCATTTTTTTAGTTATGAAGGGGTTAGAGTGTTATAAATTCATGGTAAAGCGGCAGTATACTTACTACAATCTGATTCAATTGTGTTGGGGTTCGCAACTCTTGTTTCAGACGGTTCTTCAACTGGAAAATGGACAAGTAATTGTTTCCTTGTTAAGTTCTATAAAAATGTCTTGATAACATAGATGTTATATATATGTATTCTCTTTGCCGTGCACACTTCTTATCTGATCACAATGCAAACTTCTTTTCTTATAGTCAAAATACACATTGCTAGTTTTCACTCTTTCCCCATGGCAACACAATGATTCTCTAGCAATATTCTTCTTCTCTTTGGGGCCCACGATCATTAAATTGATCATTCTGGCACCCTAATATTACTTGTCTGTCACTGTGTTGCCATGGGGAAAAAGTGAAAACTAACGACGTGTATTTCAACCTTTAATATAATAGTGTTGCTTTTTTTTAAAAATCTAAATGTCAGGTGTTTTTTATTATGTGCTAACTTTAGTTGTTATGGTCCTTGAACAATATGGACGTAAATGAACACCTTCCCCCATCCACACACAGACAGACACACAGACACACAGACAGACACACACACACACTGTCATGTTGAGTCATATATTTCTTTTTGAAAAGTAAAAAGAAAAAGTTGAAATAAAAAGAAAATAAAAGATTGAGAGAGAAAGTAATGGTCTGATTACAGTTGACATACATGTTTATTTCGTGCAAGACATAGCACGTGCAAAGCGCCGTATGTTTGTAACATAATATGAATATTGAGTGAATGGGAATCAGGCTGTTGCAGTAGTTAACTTTGTAGAAATTCATTCTCTCTCTGAAAGGCAATAGGGACAGCGGGTCCTGCTTTAGCTTAGGCTAATAATGCGAATGTTAACCCTTGGGGGGTTATTTTGGAAAACAAAGTATTGATTGTGTAACAGACAAAAGTCTGATAGTACTCAGGCTTGTATTGTTCTCTTAAGAGAGGAGACACACGGTGCTTTTCGTGGGCCAAGGGCAGCGGGTTTGTTGAAACTCAGAGAAGGAGAAGAAAAGCTGCAAAGAAGAATGAAAAGAAGAAGAATAGTGAGACGATAGAAGAAGATGAAAAGGTGGCCTGAAAGACAGAAAGAAAGAAGAAATATTCGGAAACAAATGAAGGAAACCAAGAAACCAATAAGAAGAAAACGGCTTTTCAGACTCCTTTTGGTCTCTACCAATTCACTAGGATGCCGTTTGGGCTGCAGAATGCTCCTGCCACGTTTGCCAGAATGATGCGAGTGTTGAAGTTGCATGAGTTGTCAGCAGTCAGCTTCTTTGATGATATTATGCTTGGTTTGGTGTCATGGGAGTCACTTCTGAAGTGTTTGAGATAAATTTTGACACGTTCGCGCTCCTTTGGTCTGACAGCTCGACCAACCAAGATGTTGGCTGGTTTTCAGCAGCTTGAGTTTTTGGGTCACACAATTTCTGTGGGATGCATGAGGCCTGAAGAAAAGAAGATCAAAAAGATTTTGTCTGTGAAAACTCCCTGTTCAAGAAAACAAGTGAGGTCTTTGTTGGGACTGTTGTCGTACTACCGCAGGTATGTTCCCAACTTCGCCAGTGTGACAGCACCTTTGACTGATCTCACTAAAGGTGAGAAGAGAGGTCAGATTAAGTGGACAGATGCATGTCAAAGTGCACTTGAGACAATTCAAAGAATTCTGAGTTCCTATCCGGTTCTGATTCTGCCTGATCTGAGCAAGGATTTTCTGTTGAGGACTGACGCCAGCAGTTCGGGCATGGGAGCTGTGCTTTTACAGCAAAAAGACGGTTTGCTTCATCCTGCACAGTGTGCGAGCAAGAAATTCAATCCTGCTCAGCAAAAGTACTCAACGATTGAAAGAGAATGTCTCGCGATTGTTTGGGCGCTTGAAAAGTTCCAAAGGTTCTTGCTGGGTCGGAAGTTTGTGCTGCAGACTGATCACAGACCACTGACGTTCTTGAAGTCATCACGCACAAAGAACAGCAGGCTTCTCAGATGGTCTCTGGCCATACAGGAGTACATGTTTGATGTAGAGCCAATTTCGGGTACCTCAAATGTTCTGGCTGATCTGTTATCTCGATCGTAGTGCAGGACATTTTGAACAGATTCCTTTGTTGCTTTAACTTAGGATCTTTTGACTCCCTGGATATTCAAGAGTGAATCCAAAGACTAGTTAGGTATCGTTTGTAAATATGTTTAAACTGTAAACATTTCATTCATGGATATTTTGGGCTATGCGTGGATTAGTATATTTTTGTTGTGTACAAGAAAACTAAACCTCAAAATGGGTACAATTTTCAATGTTCAGTGGGTTTTTGTTGTTGTTGGGTTGTTGTTGTTTTTGCATAATAGGGTGTGATATATGTGCAAATCTTTGAAGACAGGGAAATCCATGTTTATGTCATATAAATTTTTTGTTAGTTTTGGGGTGTGTGTTTTCAAAGAGTGCTTCATTTTTTTTTTTTAAAGCAGGCACATATTTGTATTGGATTTTGGATGGGTATAATCGGTTTTTTGGTGTGACGTATATTGTGAATTCATGATCTTGGAATTCTCTTTGGGGGGTGTCATGTTGAGTCATATATTTCTTTTTGAAAAGTAAAAAGAAAAAGTTGAAATAAAAAGAAAATAAAAGATTGAGAGAGAAAGTAATGGTCTGATTACAGTTGACATACATGTTTATTTCGTGCAAGACATAGCACGTGCAAAGCGCCGTATGTTTGTAACATAATATGAATATTGAGTGAATGGGAATCAGGCTGTTGCAGTAGTTAACTTTGTAGAAATTCATTCTCTCTCTGAAAGGCAATAGGGACAGCGGGTCCTGCTTTAGCTTAGGCTAATAATGCGAATGTTAACCCTTGGGGGGTTATTTTGGAAAACAAAGTATTGATTGTGTAACAGACAAAAGTCTGATAGTACTCAGGCTTGTATTGTTCTCTTAAGAGAGGAGACACACGGTGCTTTTCGTGGGCCAAGGGCAGCGGGTTTGTTGAAACTCAGAGAAGGAGAAGAAAAGCTGCAAAGAAGAATGAAAAGAAGAAGAATAGTGAGACGATAGAAGAAGATGAAAAGGTGGCCTGAAAGACAGAAAGAAAGAAGAAATATTCGGAAACAAATGAAGGAAACCAAGAAACCAACAGAGAGGACGAAGAAACGGTGACGACGCTGGGAACCGAAACTTCAGTGAACTGGAAATGATAAAAGGGATGTATCAACGACGAGTGTGACTAGATAGTGTTAGATAAGATATTGAAGGTATTGTGAATATTGATTTGTATGTTTAAATAACTTGTAATATTGATTTGTATGTTTAAATAACTTGTTTTATTGTTCAAATATTAAGTTATAATAAAAGAGAGTGGGGTACGATACGCAATCTTGGATTGAATTGAATGAGGGCTAGAGTTAGATGTATGCGTTGTGTGCGAAGTCTGCAGGTTCATGTTTGTGTGTGTATGTGCGTAAATATGACCCTGTGACACACACATAGACAGACACACACACACACATACACACACACACATACACACACACACACACACACACACACACACACGCACACGCACGCACACACACACACACACTCACATACAAACTCCCTCATGAATATGTACACACACAAGCTCTCTCTCTCTCTCTCTCTCTCTCTCTCTCTCTCTCTCTCTCTCTCTCTCTCTCTCTCTCTCTCTTTTCATTTTCATTCTTGTTTCTTTGCATTTGTGGCAGGGCTGAGTGTAAAAAAAAGAGTTTTGAATGCTTATCTCATTACCCTGGGTAAATGAAACTTTAGTTTCGTCTCATTTCCCTCCCCTCTTTCCCCACAACCTCCCTCCCTCTCTCTTTCTCTCTACCCCCCTCCCCTCTCTCTCTCTCTCTCTCTCTCTCTCTCTCTCAGTATGTCCTCATAATGAAGTTGTTATCAAATGTGAGATGTCTAGAAGTAGAAGATGTTTTATGTTATTTTTCGTTCCTTGGCCATGTTTCTAGGGACTAGTGGCCTAAGGACAATAAACCATTGTTCAATTGTTCAAAACTGATCTCTCTCTCTCTCTCTCTCTCTCTCTCTCTCTCTCTCTCTCTCTCTCTCTCTCTCTCTCTCTCTCTCTCTCTCTCTCAAAACAGTACACACACACTCATTGACCCTGATCCACAGCAGAAGCATTATGACTGGAGGAGGTGGAAGTGCATGCTTGTTCAAAGATGCTCTCTCTCTCTCTCTCTGTCTTTCCCTCTCTTTGTCTTTCACGCACAGGCGCTCCCTCTCCTCTCTCCTTCTCTCTCTCTCTCTGTCTCTCTCTCTCTGTCTTTCCCTCTCTTTGTCTTTCACGCACACATGCTCCCTCTACTCTCTCTCTCTCTCTCTCTCTCTCTCTCTCTCTCTCTCTCTCTCTAATGCGCTTTGGTCGTTATATCTCTCTGCGTTAAAAATTGACCTAATTTTGTAAATGGGATATGTTGTTTGTTTTATATATATATATATATATATATATACCACCTTCTAAGGGGGCTATGGCCTTTAAGAATAAAAATGCTTGCATCTGCGTCTCTCCCTCTCCGTCCCTCTCCCCTCCTCTCTGTCTCAACCTCTCCATCCCCAACACCCACACTCACTGACCCTGATCAACGGAGGCGTTACGGCTGGAGGAGGGGGCGGCAGCAGCAGAGGTGGGCGGGGTGCACACTTGTTCGAAGATGGCTTTGCGCCACGAGCATCGCGCGCTGGCGGGCGTGGCGCCCCCCTGGGACCCCTCGTCCTGCGGGGAGGTCATGGGGGAGGAAGAGTTCGAGTCCGGGAAGTTGGGGCTGGACGCTAAGAGATACCTGTTCACGGCCATAACCAATCAATCAATCAATAGTGAAATACGGGGAAGGAACTTCTCATAATTAACTCCCTTTTTTACCAGTTACTTATGGCAGCGATTCGCCTGCAAAGTGAAAGTAGTTGCCACAACAATACAGACCCAAGTTCATCCTCAAAAAAGGATGACCCAGACCTGTTTATTATGACAACCACCCACACAGTACAACAACAGTGGTAGCGAGCTGCTCACAAACAAATCAACATACATTCAAGAATGGCATAGCCTTCTAGTCTTGAATAATGTTACGCTTAAACAACACACAACACAGAACAAACTGGTATTGTCCATTTTACAAGAAACTCTTTTTGCAGCGATAAAACCAATCAACAAAACAACATAATAAAGACAAAGACATAGTATGTGGAAACGCCAAGAGATCAAATATGCGACTGTTTTAACCCTTTCACTGCCAGACATTCTTCAGCCAAAAAATACCATTAAACTTAACTGGGTCGAGAAAATAAATTATCTGCAATATTGGGAATTCCTCTGTGACATGCATAACATTAGGCCTATCCTTGCCTCCCAAAATCAAGAAAATAGGGTCTTCGGATAACAGGCCCTGATTTGATGCTTTTTAGTGATATTGGAGTTAAACCATTGAGGTGCATAATTGCGACATTGGCGGTGAAAGGGTTAAACATCGCACGCACATACAATCCTCGGTCACACACTCATACACACACACACACACACACATCATGCACACGCATACAACCATTTAACGCGCATGTTAAAGAACCCAGTGGCAACAGAGAAGTTGTCAACTGGGTCACAATTGACCCCTCCCCTCACATGGTCTTAAGCGGGCTGCGGATGGCGTTCTTGGGCGTGTTGTGGTTGACGTCACGCAGCCTCTGCTTGGCGGCGGCCCGCTCCCTATCCGCGGCATCCTGGACGCAGCCCACCGTGGAGGACCTCTGGCGGGGGGACCCCCTAGGGGACCCCGGGGGGCTGGGGAAGTCCTGGCTCCCCCCGTGCTTCTTCAGGGTGGGGGACGTCAGGGGCGAGGCCTCCAGGGAGGACGCAACGGAGGAGCTCTGTTGGACCGTCGTTAGTTTAGTGTACAAGATACGTCTAAATTCATGGAAAACTAAATACCATAACATGCGGACTATAAGCCGCTACTTTTTTCCTCAACTTTGACCCATGCGCCTTATAGACTGATGCGGCTTATCTGTGGGTTTTATTTTCATTCTACATTTATCAGTATGATTACATCTGTTTCTGGCCACATTCTTCAGCCTATTCTGAGCTTCTTTAGACTCAAAACTGGTTTTGGTAATCAATGGATTCAAATCTCATGTTTAAAGTGTCTGAGAACATTGAATACTCATGTTCTGATAGAAGAATTTCTATTTGTGTTGCTTTATGCACATGTAATTGTCTCTGAGGCTTATAAACTGGTGCGGCTTATATGTAAAAAAAAACACCCAATATTTTGTCAATTTAAGGGATGCGGCTTATATACAGGTGCGTCTTATAGTCCAGTTTTTACGGTACATAGAAACTAATTGTCTCTGCACTCAGAGATTATCAATTCATCATTTACTAATTTAGAATGCCCAATGTTTGATCTCTAAATACCGAATGTTCAATATGGACTTTTTTCATAAGTAATTGTATAATAACACCAAGGATATCTTAAGTGACGCATAAATTAACATTGCTTTAATTGTGAAATTAGTGCTGTCCACACCTATTGGAAGCTTACTGTAGATATTTTGCTTTGTGTGTTGTAATTTTTTTATATAATAAATTTAAAGCTTGCATTTTATTTAAATAAATTAGTTCAAATTGTGCATGTTGTCTAAAATCACTATTCATGTGAAAAGACATTAAATTAAAGATTCATTAATTCATTCATTGGACCACACACGGCAAGGTATTTAGTACTGTATGGTGATACGCTTCACCCAAGAACCCCTGCACCTTGTAATGTGTCAGGGCTCCCAGGGACCCCCATTTGGGGGCCTATGAAGCACTAAAATTCTAAAGGACCCTCTAAAAGAATGCGCATGGGGTCCCAGGGATGCACTAGAAACATTTTTTTCAGCATTCACAATGCCACTGGGACCCTCTATCCCGCCTCTAGGACCCTCTATACTGTAAGTGAAGGAGTCCCTAGGACCCCTTGTTTTGCAGGACAATTGGGAGCCCTGTGTGTCTAATCATAAACTAAGAAACTGCTAAAACAAAATCAGAGCTCTGAGTAAAACTTGGGGTTTTTGCCTCAAAACAAACAAACAAAACAAACATCCATGAACGTAAATGTACGTTAGCACGCACAAATGCCCACGCAAACATGTGTGCGTGCAAACACACACACAAACATACACACAAAGTACATACATACACACACACACACACATCCATGTATGCAAACACGCACACACGCCTATGCCAACACGCGTGTGTGCGCACACACACGCACACAAACCATCACAAACAAAAACTAGTGACACATATATTAGACACACCAGCTACATAACTATCACATGAGAGAGAATACAGTATAAACAGAATAAAATGCAACCACTAAATGAGACATCATACTTCTCTATGATTCTTTCCCCTACTTTCAGTGCACAACTGTTGCCCGGTTGCTTTGTTTAAAAAACAAAACCCATCAAATGTGTACACTTCATACATCTGTGGCCCACTCCAACCAAACTCCCTCCCCCCCCCCCCCCCCACCCCCCCCCCCCCCCCCCCCCCCCCCCCCCATCTCTCTCTGTGTCACTCTCCCACATCTTTACCACCACCCCCGCTCTCTCTCTCTCTCTCTCTCTCCTCTCTCTCTCTCTCTCTCTCTCTCTCTCTCTCTCTCTCTCTCTCTCTCTTTAGTCTGTTTTGATTGTAGTTTATTTGTGTTGTTGCTTATCGTTTAATTGTTGTTTGTTTGCTTGCCTGCTTTGTCTGAGGACCTGATAAAAAAAAAGCCTTATTTTGTGCTTATCCAGTTATCCTCAATAAACAATCGAGTTTTGAGTCTCTCTCTCTCTCTCTCTCTCTCTCTCTCTCTCTCTCTCTCTCTCTCTCTCTCTCAAAAAAAATAACACAAAAAATAAGGTTTTTTTGTGATCACATCGTTTTTGTCGTTTCATTATTTCAAGCATTTCTTTGCTGTTTGGGCTGTAATAAACTCTAATAGCAAAACAGTTTATTCCAAAACTGAGTCTAGATGTTAACATTTTCATTTTTCTCCTTCAACTCTCCTATTAAGATATCTCCGAAGATGGAGTGTGGCTGCCCACATGGCGCCGGGTAATCAAACACGGTCACACACGTAATGTTCTCATCCATAAGATGATGCATTGGTACCATGGTGTTCAAGTGCTTCGGCTGTTGGAATGATCCCTGGAGTCTTTTAGCCAAGGTACGTCAACAACAACTATTAAGATATCTAACAACGTTTGTTTTTTGATTGGTTGTTTTTTTGTTGTTGGGGTTTTTGTTTAATTTTTTATTTTTAACAATTTGATCAGATTTATATCTATAAAAACCTCATAAAAAACAACAACGAAAACCTTTTCAAAATGCCCAGCTGATAGCGATAATTATTTGCTGACACAGAGATTGACAGGGAGATTTGTTTTTGTAGCAGCAGACAGATTGGAATCCTAACAAACAGTTTCCTGGGTCAGTGTTCCACACCGCTGCAGTTAATGGGGGCTACAATGAAGGGGGGTGACAGCTGGACTGGACAACAGCTGGCCCATGATTCTGACATAAACTGGTCATCCGGTCACATAAATAATGCACGCAAAAACTTGGAAAATTAGGGTAGGAAACGACCTCACAAAGAAACTAAAGTGTCAACGCAAGCACATTGAAGATGGAAGAAGCAGAAAGTTCTGGGGTGCGCATTAGAATATGATGCGCCTTATAATCGTAAAATATGGTACAGTGGTACCTCCCTTATGAGACCTTAAAAAATCATCCAAAATGAGGTCTTATAAGGGAGGGGTCTTAGAAGGGAGGTAATTTCCATACTTACAAAGAAGGGCAATGTCTCACAGAATAGGTCTTATATGGGAGGGAGTCTTATAATGTGAATTCTTCTAAGGTTAGGTTAGGTTAGGTACATTATAGTCAGAGAGGCGTCTCTGTGAAATTTGGGTTGCTCCCACCTGGAGAGCACGTCATAGCCAGAGGCGCGCCACCCAATTTTTAATTTTTAATTAATTTTTTTTTGGCATGCGATTTTTGTGTAACTGATGAGGAAGGAAGGGAGGGGGGGGTAAATTTTGACCAAATGACAACTTTTTCGTTGCCACTGGGTTTAACGTGTGCTAAGTGCATGGGCACACAGGTAATAAGCCGAGTAATATCGTGACTACAGTATTACTGTGTTGCCATGAGGAAAGAGTGAAAACTGACAGCATGTATTTCGACCTTTAAAATGAAAACAGGAAAACCATCTATGACTAAGGTCAAAATACAATTTGTGAGTTTTCACTTTTTCCTGAGTAATAAGCCGAGTAATATCGTGACTAGAGCATCACTGTGTTGCCATGGGGAAAGAGTGAAAACTGACAACGTGTATCTCGACCTTTAGCAATGCGCATGGATTGAATGGTGCTGCACACGATCAGCACAGACGCTGTACACTGCCCTAATCTGCAAGTCAAGCTGGACGTGCCACTTCCATCTCGGCAAAGGCGTGGACACCACCTGCAGTTTCAGCGCATTCAGTGCCGCACTAAGTACAGGTCCAGCTCGTTCCTCCCAAGGACCATCAGGGAGTGGAACGAACTGCGGCAGGACTCCATCGCATCCTTCACTGCTGACATGCATGGCACGTCAGGACTGCAGGTTGATCAGTAACTCATCAGTCTCCCCCCTCCCCTCCCTCCACCCTTGTTTCTCCCCTGCCCACTCCGATCTCTATTTTTTAGTTGTTACACCACCACTGCCAACCTTAATTTGAACACCACCGGAACCCCTCTTTTTCAGTCTTTTGTTTTTTTCAAAAGGAGCCAGAATGGTCAGCTGAATTTGACGGTGGGCCCTAGACTGAAGACTGAAAATCTTTATTACATAAGGATTAAGATTTTGGGCCAGGCCCATTCTTCCAATCTGTTCTTGGAACGAAAACTAGACTAATACAAAACAATTAGACAAACAGATATAAGCATGTGTGATGAAGCAAGGCATCAAAGAAAAGCACAATGGAAAATGGAACACTCAAATAATTATTAATATTTGACCATGTGTACTACTACTACTACTACTACTACTACTACTACTACTACTACTACTACTACTACTACTACTAGAAGAAGAAGAAGAAGAAGAAGAAGAAGAAGAAGAAGAAGAAGAAGAAGAAGAAGAAGAAGAAGAAGAAGAGCCCTAAGAGCCTACCCGTGAGCGGTTGGCCCAGGTTCCAGAGGGCTCCATGTCAGTGGTCCAGGACCTCTGGCGGAAAGCGTCTCTCGCATCGTCCCTCTTGCGAGTCTGGAATTAGACACGCATCAAGTTTTGAAAACATCTGAATGAACAACAAGTTTTACCTTAGATACTTACATGACCAGGATACAGTAGAACCTCCCTTATAAGACCTTCAAAAAGCATCCAAAATCAGGTCTTATAAGGGAGGGGTCTTATAAAGGAGGTAATTTTAATACTTACAAAGAAGGGCAATGTCTCAGAGGAGTATGTCTTATATGGGAGGGAGTCTTATAATGGGAGGTCTTATAAGGGAGGGGTCTTATAAAGGAGGTAATTTTAATACTTACAAAGAAGGGCAATGTCTCAGAGAAGTAGGTCTTATATGGGAGGGAGTCTTATAATGGGAGGTCTTATAAGGGAGGGGTCTTATAAAGGAGGTAATTTTAATACTTACAAAGAAGGGCAATGTCTCAGAGGAGTAGGTCTTATATGGGAGGGAGTCTTATAATGGGAGGTCTTATAAGGGAGGGGTCTTATAAAGGAGGTAATTTTAATACTTACAAAGAAGGGCAATGTCTCAGAGAAGTAGGTCTTATATGGGAGGGAGTCTTATAATGGGAGGTCTTATAAGGGAGGGGTCTTATAAAGGAGGTAATTTTAATACTTACAAAGAAGGGCAATGTCTCAGAGAAGTATGTCTTATATGGGAGGGAGTCTTATAATGGGAGGTCTTATAAGGGAGGTTCCACTGTATTTTCAAAATCTGCTAATGAACATCAATCTTACCTACCTCTGACCAACTTTTTGGGGGGTTGTTGCTGCTGAAAATCAATGTATGGACAACCTTTCTTAGCCTAAAATACCGACTGACATGCCCAAGAGTTTTGAAAAGCTTTGAGCGGCAGTGGGTGGATGCCTCGTGCCTCCATGCGGGGAGCTGGACGACCTCGCCCCCTCCACGAGTCTCTCCTCCATGGGGATACCCACCTTCTTGAAGTTCTGTGCTAGTAACTTCCTCTAATCTGCCACTCTCATTGACTCTGCCTCTTCCCTTTGCTTTCTATCATCCACCATCTTTCTGACTTATTGGTTCATTCTCCTGCCTTTTTTCAAAAAAATCTTCCAAATAATTTTTCTCCTTTGAGCTCCTCCGAAATCATGTGTCGACTGTATGCAGCAGGGAGACCAGTGAAAACTTAAAACCGGACACATATGTACCTTACCCATTATGGCCATATGGTCTGGGAATGCAGAAGAAGAAGAGAGAAGCTTTGAATGATCAATATTGTTACCTAAAAAACTGACATATATCGAAGAGTTTCTAAAATTTCTGAATGAACACATTCTCACATGAAGATTTTTCTAAATTTCTGTATGAACAGCACTCTTACTTCAAAAACTTACATACATCATACATGACCAACTAAATGGAAATGAAACAAGAACTTAACATGGTAGGACTTCTTTTTCTTTCTTTAAAAAAGAAAAGAAATCTGAATGATTACTTCATGTGTTACACACACACACACACACACACACACACACACACACACACACAGACACAGTCACACACACACACACACACACACAGTCACACACACACACACACACACACACACAGAGAGTCACACACACACACACACACACACAGAGTCACACACACACAGAGTCACACACACACACACACACACACACACACACACACACACACACAGTCACACACACACACACACACACACACACACACACACACACACACAGAGACACACAGTCACACACACACACACACACACACACAGTCACACACACACACACACACACACACACAGTCACACACACACACACACACACACACACACACACACACACACACACATATCAAAAATTGTATTCAGGCATGTGTGGTGGAAGACTTCAGAGATCACCGCATTTTACAGACTACAGTGTATAAGGCGGTACGTTTTTCCTACACTGAGACCCCTTCGCCTTATGTATTATTGTGACTGATAACATAGTAAGAAAATAGAGTAACAAATTATGATTTCTGTGTTAAATCTGTGCATCTTATAATCAGATGTGCCTTATAGTCCGTAAAATAATAATAATAATAATAATAATAATAATAAAGACATTTATTGGGGTCTGCAACGAACACCTTTTGCAAGAGTGAATGGGTGGGTGGTTGAAGATGGTTCAGTACTGACCAAACAGGGGGATAACTCTCGCCAATAACCCTATTTGATGCCACTAAATGGCTGCCTTTCGCAAGAGTGAATGCCCTTGTCAGTACTGACCAGCAAGGGAATCACTCTCACTGTCAAGGGCGTTAATAACCCTAGTTGCAGAGGCCTATAGAGCACACATTCTAGACGCACTACTCATGGCGCTTAACAAAACTAAAATTCACTCCCCATGCAAGATTACATCATACATATAGAACATACTCACATGCACTCGCACGCTTGTAAAATAAAATGATCACAAGCACACATATGTGCGCAAGCACGCACATACACACACACACACACGCAAGCACACACACACCACAAAGCTATGCACACTTCATATCTGGATTATAATTCAAACGCATGAAAACCTGTGTCTGCAATGCCAATTATTATCATAAGCACAAACACAACAAATAATCTCAAAATATAAACCACACTGCAACCAGTCAAAAACTGCATCTCAGGCTATAACACAAATAATTTGCATGGGTGCAAATCCCCAAAATAAAAAAACCTGAAAGGCAGGGGTCCAGGGACCCATGGCCCCCCGTCGGACGATTCAGGGGGGAAATTTAAGAGAGAGATATAACGAGACAGACAAACAGTTAAAATGATAGACAGAGACAGTTTGAGTCTGATAAGCCTTGTAAAATTATTACATTGCTTTTGTAAACTTCCAAGACAGAACAACCAAGTTCAAAACGCCCCAAATCGCTTGTGGTCAAATTCTTTTTGATGAATTAAAAAAAACCTGAAGTTCTGTTTCTGGTAAAATTAAAAAATACTGAAATCAGTGTAAAATGAAAGAGTAGCACCCATGAATTTGTAATGTCACGCCTTTACAGTCCAATTCCAAACAGCATCGGTTTTAGCATCAAGAAAGCACAAAATTCTCAGAGAAAATCACCACCACTGAGCAGCTAACCAACGGTAGTGCAGAACCATACATCCCTTGCCAGAAGTAACACTTTGTACCCACAATTCTAAATTGGACCACTTAACAAATGTCAGAGCAGACTGAGAGTCTCCAATCACCAAACATTCCAAAGTCCTTCGGGTGGGGACTTAAAGCAAGTCTGACCCGTATGCTTTACGCACGTTAACTCATTCGCATCGCAACGATTATGAATTATTCAAAAAACTCACAAATCACGCCAGTCATACACACAAACAAAACATACATCAACAGAAGGAGAAATGAAAGAAGGCTACAGGTTTTTACTTCAGGTTTAGACATAAGTGGTAGATCAGACTTTTTTATATATAGACTATATTTAAAACGACTTTATATAGAAAAACTCTCTACATCGATTGGTTCCCCCACAACAAACCACTACAAAAGCAAAGTCAGAGGCAAAATTGTGGTCTAAGGGGGCTAAGCGAGTTTAGAAGTGACCAAGGTATGGTGTGCACAGATTTACTTCCCAAGAAAGCAAATGCATCAAACTGACAGCTATCTATTAATTCCGGACATATGACTCGAATGAATTAAACAACCCACAACAGTGAAAAGTTAATAAGAGCAGGGTGATTCCCACTACCTGGTATGAACCAAGCTGATAGCTAGAGTCTCCAAGTCGACCCCTACCCCCCCCCCATCAACAAAAAAATGGGTGGCGCTGGACTAGTAGTAATGCTCGCTCTCCATGTGGGAGAAGCCTGAATTTCACAGACATGTATCTGTGAGAAAATAATACAAATACCAATGCCACAGTAGGGATCGTCAACATCTGGGTTCCCCCGTGGTGATACCGGGGGATCTTTCATACAAACAGTTCCCCTACCTTCTGGAAGTTCTGTGCTTGTAACTTCCTCTAATCTGTCACTCTCTTTGACTCTGCCTTTTCTCTTTGCATACTGTCATCTACAATCTTTCTGCCTTAATGGTCCATTCTCCTGCCTTTTTTTCTATAAATTCTTACAAAGTCATAGAATCCTTCAGCCGAAGTCGGAAATGCTGGGCCTAACTATTTCTTAGTTAAAGCGCATAACGGCAGCATGACGCATCTATGTTCATAATTGACAGGAAACTGTCTGAGCGATTGAAGAAGAAGAAGAAGAACAGAGAAGTATCTGTGAGAAAACAATACAAATAGCAATGCCACAGTAGGGGGTGGTCATCACCTGGGTGCGAGAGAGGAGCAAGTAGTCAGCGGCAGCATCAGACGCCGACCTAGCATACATGCAGCGCCTTCGTGCTAGCCTCAGTCCTCGCTTGGATTCCAGCGACCTGGCCACAGAGCTAATGGCGGAGGAAAACGTCTGCTCCGTTTCTTCCAGAATTCGAGATAGCTCCAGAAACTCCATGAATATCGCTGTGTTCTGTCTTGTGTCGCTTCACAACTTCAATAAACATTTGAATGTCCTGGATCTGTTAAAAGTTTGTTGCTTTTTTCTCTAAGACCTGACAAGCCGGGGTGTGGCTGCGAGTTGGGATTCGGAATGAGCGAAGTTTGGGAGCAACGTCACTGTACGGCCCAGAAGATGGGACAACAACAACAAAAAATGGTTGCTTTTTGTTCAGACAGCTGTCATCCTCACAACTGATAACTTTGCATTTTTGCCTATAATCGTTCACAGCGCACAGTATGACTAGAGTTGTAATTTATCTGAAGAGATTCCTCCGATGTCGGAGTGTGGCTGCCCACGTGGTGGGAAAATCAAAAACGGTCACACATGTAATGTTCTCATCTTTAGCTGGTGCATTTGTACCATAGTGTTCAAGTGCTTCGGCTGTTGGGATGATCCCTGGAGTCTTTAAGCCAGGGTAAGACAACAACATCTTAAGAGATCAAAACAGAGCTCTGTGTTCTGCAGTTCTCACACATCTGATCTGGAAGATATGTCTGTCTGCAATAAATGTCTCTGATGTGGACCCAAAAAAGTGAAATCTTGAAGTAAGCCTTTCCAACTCCAAGTGTTCCCATTTATAACTGTGAAAACTCAAAACAAAAAAGTTTCAAAATTCCAAACACGCGTGGCAAGATAGAATGATTGAAAATAAGACTATAGAAAAACAAAATTCCAATGACATATTTTTTGGTTTTGTCTTGTTTGTTTCTTGTGTTGTTTTTTCAAATTTAACTGAAAATAACAACTTTTCTTTGGATCATATTACATCACGTTTCCTTTAGCGTAATAACTCATAAAATGCCAAATAATTAAAGAGTCCAGTCATGGATTAACCCCTTGACTGCCACC
>CM065692.1:9007384-9030483 GCA_017654935.2 Phymorhynchus buccinoides
GGCCTTTGCAAACACACACACACACACACACAACACACACACATGCACGCACGCACACATGCACACTCACACATACGCACACCCGCACACACACACACACACACACAACACACACACACACACAACACACAACACACACAACCCCCCCCACACACACACAACACACACCCACACCCACACACACACCCCACACACACACACACACACACACACACACACACACACACACACACACACACACACACACACACACACACCCCACCCCACCCCCACCCCACACACATGCTACTCACCCTGATGAGGTTTTCGAAGGAGTGAGCCAGGCTCTTCTTGGCCTTGTTCCTCAGACCCTCGAACAGCACAAACCTCTGACGATCGTCCAGCAAGTTCATCTAGAGAGAAAAACCCCAACATTTGTGATGATGCATAGAGAAAACAGACATGGGTCGCTCAAAATGTTTTTAAGCAAAAGCCCAAAAACAGTCAACAACCCCCCAAAATACCAATTATATGTTTAGGGTTCATTTATGTCTATTTCTATGTGTTCTACCAGTAGCCACAACACAAAGGAAATTTTGAATGATTTCTTTGATTATTTTTTCAAATCAAGTCGATAGAAACAAACAGTAACATTTTTTTAATTCTGATTTCAAAAAATCCACAAAACACCAATGCTTTCAAGCTTTCGAGATTTTTTATTATCTCTTATCTGGAAAATAAGTTTTAAAACTGACATGAGATTAAAAAAAAGGTACAGCTAAAACGTTTACAAAACTTTTCTGTGTCCAAAGTTTACATTTTTTAATTCTGTCTTCTATGTCCAGTTTCTGCAAATGATCCATCTCGAATGTCAAACTTCAAATTGCTGTACAATCAAACCTAGACAAGGTAACTCAATTCTGTTTTCTGCATATTGACTAGGGTTTTTTCCCCTTTTCTTACTGGGGCAAGCATTGTTTATGAAAGAGAAACAGGCTGCTGAAAACATGCCGCATATTCGCAATAACATAACACCCCTTTATACAGTTTTACTCTCTCTAGAAACCCAGGAACAGGGAGATAGAGAGCTCTATAAAGCTAGGAATCTGCAGTTGTTCCCTGGAAACCCAGGAACAGGGAGATAGAGAGCTCTATGAAGCTAGGAATCTGCAGTTGTTCCCTGGAAACCCAGGAACAGGGAGATAGAGAGCTCTATAAAGCTAGGAATCTGCAGTTGTTCCCTGGAAACCCAGGAACAGGGAGATAGAGAGCTCTATGAAGCTAGGAATCTGCAGTTGTTCCCTGGAAACCCAGGAACAGGGAGATAGAGAGCTCTATAAAGCTAGGAATCTGCAGTTGCTCCCTGGAAACCCAGGAACAGGGAGATAGAGAGCTCTATAAAGCTAGGAATCTGCAGTTGCTCCCTGGAAACCCAGGAACAGGGAGATAGAGAGCTCTATGAAGCTAGGAATCTGCAGTTGCTCCCTGGAAACCCAGGAACAGGGAGATAGAGCTCTATGAAGCTAGGAATCTGCAGTTGCTCCCTGGAAACCCAGGAACAGGGAGATAGAGAGCTCTATAAAGCTAGGAATCTGCAGTTGTTCCCTGGAAACCCAGGAACAGGGAGATAGAGAGCTCTATAAAGCTAGGAATCTGCAGTTGTTCCCTGGAAACCCAGGAACAGGGAGATAGAGAGCTCTATAAAGCTAGGAATCTGCAGTTGTTCCCTGGAAACCCAGGAACAGGGAGATAGAGAGCTCTATAAAGCTAGGAATCTGCAGTTGTTCCCTGGAAACCCAGGAACAGGGAGATAGAGAGCTCTATAAAGCTAGGAATCTGCAGTTGCTCCCTGGAAACCCAGGAACAGGGAGATAGAGAGCTCTATGAAGCTAGGAATCTGCAGTTGCTCCCTGGAAACCCAGGAACAGGGAGATAGAGAGCTCTATGAAGCTAGGAATCTGCAGTTGCTCCCTGGAAACCCAGGAATAGGGAGATAGAGAGCTCTATGAAGCTAGGAATCTGCAGTTGCTCCCTGGAAACCCAGGAACAGGGAGATAGAGCTCTATGAAGCTAGGAATCTGCAGTTGCTCCTTGGAAACCCAGGAACAGGGAGATAGAGAGCTCTATAAAGCTAGGAATCTGCAGTTGCTCCCTGGAAACCCAGGAACAGGGAGATAGAGCTCTATGAAGCTAGGAATCTGCAGTTACTCCCATTCAACCTCAAAAGCGGTTCTCAAGAACGAAAGAGTTAAGAAATCTTCCGAGCAAGAGAGGGAAAATACACATCGGCATAGCGGGTCTTTAACCCCTTGACTGCCATCATGCACTGACTTGATGACATCACTGATGACGTCATCACATGAAGAGGAATAACTCTGATATGCTGGCTTGTGCTCTAGCACAGTCAAGAGAGTTATATCCCCAGACCATTTTGCCAGATTGGCTCTATCAGTTGTCTTTTTCACTGCATGATTTGTACAATGGATTTTTCTTTAATTTTCTCTGGCAGTCGAGGGGTTAATAGACAGGATCCATTGTTATTCAAAACGGGAAGAGGAAAAACAAGACAGACAGACAGACAGGCACAGAGAAAGGGACAGAGAAGAGGACAAAGAAACAAAAAAGATTTAAACAAAATTTTTTATCGAGAATCACATGGTAAAGCAGCAACATAAACAAATGAGAACGAGCACAAGCTTAACCCTTTCACCGCCAATGTCGCATTTATGCACCACAATGTCACTAAAAGGCATCAAATCAGGGCCTGTTATCCGAAGACTCTATTTTCTTAATTTTGGCAGGTAAGGATAGGCCTAATTTTATACATGCCACAGAGGAATTCACCATGTTGCAGATAATTTTTTTTCTCTACCCAGACAAATTGTATTTTTTTGGCTGAAAAATGGCTGTCGGTGAAAGGGTTAAAGCTTATATAAAACAAGGCGCTCAAACACAAGTAGATTATATAATATTAGCAAAAAAAGATTTACGGCAGAAGGAACAGACATCAGTAGAGTGAGCGTTGCGACTCACGTCATGTTTGGAAGGCTTGGCCCCGTCGGCCACGTGGGTGTGCTCCCTTTGCCGATGCTCGCACAACTGCCGCAGAGCGATCATCATCACCTCCACAGATTCCTCGTAGGTCGTGGGTCCCTCCATCTGGTGGCAACAACATGCAACGTTTATTAAGATTATTTCAGCAACTTAGGCTACAGCAATTTGTTTGCTAAAATACATTTACACAAACACACACACATACACTCATAAACACATACACACATATAGGCCGGGTTCACATTAGATGCGTACGTTCCGTACGGAAAACCCTAAATAAGTGGAAGAAAGAAGGATAAACGTTTACACATCTAGGGGAGAATCGGCCACATGGGCAAATCTTTTCCCTTCTTTGTTTCACTTATTTATGGATTGCGCACAGGTTTCCGCATGGAATATCCGCTTGTGTGTGTACACAGCCTTACACAAACTATTCTTCTTCTGCGTTCCCAGGCCATATGGCCCAAATGGGTCAGATACGTATGTGTCCGGTTTTCTCTTTTCACTGGTCTCCCCTCGATGCGTTCAGCTGACACATTCCAATTTCGGAGGTGCTCAAAGGAGAACATTATTTGCAAGTGTGTTTTTTCTGAAAGAAAGGCAAGAGAAAGGGCTAATAAGGCAGAAAGATAGTAGATGACAGAAAGCAAAGGGAAAAGGCAGAGTCAAAGAGAGTGACAGATTAGAGGAAGTTACAAGCACAGAACTTCCAGAAAATGTGTACAAAAGACCCCCCGGTATCCCCACAGGGAGACTCACGGAGGGGGGCGGGGTCATCCAGTTCCCCATATGGAGGCATGAGGCACCCACCCACTGCCCTTAACATGCAAATGAGGGGGCTAATAATGGCACTGACCTTGACCCTGTGCGACAGCTCGTTGACGTCTCTGTCAGGTAAATGCTGGATTCGTTTCACCAGCAACTCGTGGGCACTCTGAGGGCTCAGCTCTGACAAACAGCACAGAAAACAGACATTACTATTATTTAAATACATTCTACTGAAACACAGACAACTGCAAGGCTACAAATAATCACAAAAAATGAAAACAAAGTTGAAGTTGACCCCCCCCCCCCCCACACCACCCCCAAAAACTTTTTTCCACCTTACACCCACACACAGACATGCACACACACACACACACACACACACACACACACACACACACACACACACACATACACACACGCATGCACGCACGCACGCTCACAAGCACACACACACTCACACACACACACATATACACACACACACACACTCACACACATACACACACACATACACACACACACACACACACACACACACACACACACACACACACACACACACACACACACACACACACACACACACACGCACGCACGCACGCACGCACGCACGCACGCATGCACACACACACACACACACACACTCACTGGTAACGTCCTGACACAGGCGATGAAGCTGATGCAGGGGACAGAGGGCACAGACCTGCTGCTTGGAGGAGGTTTTCTGGTAAGCCGACATGAAGGCTGTCTGCAGTGTGTTCATTATTTCATTCACCTGCAAACGCATCATCATATGTACCATGACAAACAATGTCATAAAGGCTGTCTGCAGTGTATTCATTATCTCATTCACCTGCAAACACATCATCATATGTACCACAACAATCACAATACGGGCATGAAGGCTGTCTGCAGTGTATTCATTATCTCATTCACCTGCAAACACATGACATGAAGGCTGTCTGCAGTGTATTCATTATCTCATTCACCTGCAAACACATGTCATAAAGGCTGTCTGCAGTGTATTCATTATCTCATTCACCTGCAAACGCATCATCATTTGTACCACGACAATCACAATACGGACATGAAGGCTGTCTGAGGTGTATTCATTATCTCATTCACCTGCAAACACATGTCATAAAGGCTGTCTGCAGTGTATTCATTATCTCATTCACCTGCAAACGCATCATCATTTGTACCACGACAATCACAATACGGACATGAAGGCTGTCTGAGGTGTATTCATTATCTAATTCACCTGCAAACACCGTCATCATACAACCGTGCGGAAAACTTAGTATCCTAAGTCGTAAAAGATCACTTCACATGAGGAGAAAAAAAATCAATATTTCAGTCAGTTCAAGTAAAATATTGTCATTTTTGTTCATATGGCGTCACCATCTGTATTTTATAACAAGAAGCTTACAGCACCTAACTTTACAGCTTTATTTTCCTGGAATAGAATAGCGCGAGTTACTAACGTTGACACATCTCTTCTAGCACCATGGGCTAATACATAAGCCCAAGACATCACTCTACACACCCACCAAATGCAAAGACATTCACTGCCAAGCACCCTGCCATGTGTTTGTCTATCTTCAGAGCTTATGTCACTGTTTCTTCTGTTAAAGCAACGAATGCGCACTCAGAAAAAAAAGTTACTCCCCTCTTGTCGGTTGAGATGCAACGGACAACCTAAAACGTAAAAATAAAAATACCTGGCCCTAGAAGAGTTAACACAGAGCAAGCAGAGATAATAATTGCATTGCATGTTGTTGGTCGATGCTTACCACAACTTCGGAGTAGCAGTTCAAAACATAGGCCATCAGTCCTGTGGAGTCAGGCTCCCGCACGATCAGACCAAACACATCCTTCTTGTGGTTGCCCTGCAAAACACAATGCACGCAAGCACACACACACATACACACACACACACATGCACACACACACACAAACACACACAAACACATACACACACACACACACATACACACACACACACAAACACACACACACACTTTATGGCAAATGTTAAGAAAAGCCCTCTCCTCTGCACCCATCCATTCATTTCAGGCTGTTCCGTCGACCACTGTTGCATTCTCAGATTACCGCTGACACTAAACTGACCCTAAACATATCCCTAACCCTATCGCAAACCCTATTCTTCCCTTATAGGGTTAGGGTTAGAAATAGGGTTTGGATAGGTTTAGGGTCAGTTTAGTGTCAAATACACACACACACAAAGTTGATGATACGCTATGACCATGTGCACGTAAATTCAGAACACAGTAATCTGAGAATGCGACAGCGGTCGATGGAAAAGCCTGAAATGAATGGAAGGGTGCAGAGCTGAGGAGGCTTTTTTCTTAACATTCGCCCACTTTATTATATACCCGGTAAACAAAGGCCATATCATTTAAAGACCCACCACGTCACGTGTCAAAATCATGGTTTTCACATGTTTTCCCTCTTATAGCTGGTAAGAAATAAATCTTCCAAGCATAAGAGGGAATGTGACACATGATGTGGGGGGTCTTTAAATAACGTTCTGTTCTCATTCGTTCTGCTTTTCCCCTAATACCCATCTCCACAGACAGTTGAAACAAAAACGGTGCAAGATCTCTTTTTACGCACCAGGTGTATAAAAACAAGTTGTCCCTGTCTGGATACTGGGGGGTCTGTCTTATAAATAGTTCCCCCACATTCCGGAAGTTCTGTGCTTGTAACTTCCTCTAATCCATCACTCTCTTTGACTCTGCCTTTTCTCTTTGCTTACTGTCATCTACTATCTTTCTGTCTTACTGGTCCATTCTCCTGCCTTTGTTTTAGAATTTTTTACAATTTTCTCCAGCCAAAGGCGGACATCTTGGGTCTATTTCTTAGTGAGGTACATAATGGCAGCATGACGCATCTGCGCTCATATGACAAGAAACTGAGCGACCGACAAAGAACGAAAAGAAAAGAAAGTCCCTGTCTCTCAGACACTCTAACAGATCATACGACGAGTACCTGCCAGACAGAGGCGATGTCCCTGAATTGTCGCTCCATGATGGACTGTTAGAGAAACGCTCAGGAAACACAAAGAACAATAACTGTGGAGGTGGCGCCCTATCCCATACCTGTAGACAAGGGAAACGCAAAGAACAATAACTGTGGGGGTCACGCCCCATCCTATACCTGAGAGATTAGGGAAACACAAGGAACAATAACTCTGGAGGTGGCGCCCCATCCCATACCTGCGAGACTGAGGCGATGTTCTTGAAGTGTCGCTCCATGATGGACTGTTAGAGAAACTCTCAGGAAACACAAAGAACAATAACTGTGGAGGTGGCGCCCCATACCATACCTGAGAGACTAAGGAAATTCAAAGAACAATAACTCTGGAGGTGGCGCCCCATCCCATACCTGCGAGACTGAGGCGATATCCTTGAACTGTCGCTCCATCATGGACTGTTAGAGAAACTCTCAGGAAACACAAAGAACAGTAACTCTGGAGATGGCGCCCCATCCTATACATCAGAGACTAGGGAAACGCAAAGAACAGTAACTGTGGATGTGGCGCCCCATCCCATACCTGAGAGACTAGGGAAACGCAAAGAACAATAACTGTGGAGGTGGCACCTCATACCATACCTGCGAAACCGAGGCGATGTCCTTGAACTGTCGCTCCATGATGGGCCATTGGAGAAACTCTCAGGAAACGCAAATAACAATAACTCTGGAGGTGGCGCTCCATCCTATACCTGAGAGACTAGGGAAACACAAAGAACCATAACTCTGGAGGTGGCGACCTATACCATACCTGCGAGACCGAGGCGATGTCCTTGAAGAGTCGCTCCATGATGGGCCGTTGGAGAAACTCAGGAAACACAAAGAACAGTAACTGTGGAGGTGGCGCCCCATCCCATACCTGCGAAACGGAGGAGATGTCCTTGAAGTGTCTCTCCATGATGGGCTGCTTGTTGTCGAGGGAGATGAGGCCGATGTTCTGGTGGCTGATCTGCAGCAGCATCACGCACGACGGGTGCCCCCCCGCCCCCATGTCGTCGAACACATCCTCCGAGCTCGTCCCGTGATCGTCCACGCTGTCCACACTCGCCCCTCGCAGGCCACCCTGCTTCTGTGCGACGATAAAAGGAATTGTTCAGAAATAATAGTTAGTTAGTGCGTGACTGATTGTTTACCTCCATTACTCGGTCAAATGCCATAGCAACAATGCAACAATGGTGTCGAAGCTTGAAACCGCAGGATGCGAGTCAGCGACTTGCAAACATTTTTTATAGAAAAATTAGGGGTGGCCAGTAGCCACAAACTGATAAAACTTGCAAAATGTGACATAAAAATATAAATGACATACATTTTTATAATGACACACAGTGTTCTAAGTGCTGTATGTCTGCTCAAACACACGAGTCGATAGGCAAAAAGAGCTGAAGGTCGAGTGACAGCCCTCGCCTCGTGTGTTTGAGGAGACACACAGCATGCAGAACGCAGTGTGCATCATTCTAAAATTGATGTCATTTATATTTACGTCACAGTTTGCAAGTTTTGTCAGTCTGTGGATACTGGCCGCCCCTCATTTTTGTAAATAATGTTTTCAAGTCGCTGACTCGCATCCTGCAGTTTCAAGCTTCACTGCCATGGTTGCTATGATTTTGACCGAGTAAGTTGAGGTAATCAACTCTAATTTTCACGAAGTGCTCTCCCCTAGTTTTTTCAGAAAATCGTCTTTGTTAGGCGGACTAAGCGTATGCACTTATTTTTCTTTCTTCCTTTTACTTGTTTACGGATAAGCGCATGAGGTTTCCGTGTCTAATGCGTGCATGGTCTAAGGCATTTCAGGACAGGTTTTCAGGATGTTACACTTTAAAGCCAACAGTTCTTACGATTGCCAACTAACGTTACAATTACAGACCTGCCCACCCCCAATTTCTTTTTTAGGTACTCCACGAAATAAAATTTCGTACTTTTTCTCACAATTCCGTATTTTGCAAGGAGACCCCAAAACAGAACATTACAGAACATTAAACCGTCATGCGAAATGACGAAAAACACTCGATTTTGACCGATCTTAGAAGACTTAAAGTTTTTGCCGTATTCATTTTCCATTTACCGTACTGCAGTACTGGGGCTCAAAATCGTGTACAAAATATGGAAAAATCGTATGGGTAGGCAGGTCTGCAATTACAGTGCCTTTGGTTCCCCACCATCTGGAAGTTGTGTGCTTGTAACTTACTCTAATCTGTCACTCTCTTTGACTTTGCCTTTTCCCTTTGCTTACTGTCATCTACAATCTTTCTGCCTTATTGGTCAATTCTCCTGCCTTTTTTCCCCAAAACTCTTAACCCTTTCACCGCCAATGTCGCATTTTTGCACCACTGTGATTGAATACCCATGTCATTAAAAGTCTTGAAATGAGGGTCTGTTATCCAATGATCTTGGGTTCTTAATTTTGAGAGGTAAGGATAGGCCTTATTTCAAATATATCACAGAAGAATCCCCAATATTTCAGACAGAAATCTTTTCTCTATCCATGTAAGTTTAATGGAAATGTTTGGCTAAAAAATGGCTGGCGGCAAAAGGGTTAAAGGCATGCTACACTACATATGATTCGCTTTCAATGCGATGCGATTGTGACGATGCAAGTCACGATTCATGTATTGGGTCTACTTGAGCATAGTGAGCGAAAATAGCAGAATTATTTTCAAGACGGAAGTATTTCACGTGAATCTCGTCACAATCGCATCGCATCGAGATCAGATCGTATGTAGTGTAGCAGGCCTTTTACAAAGATTTTCTCCAGCCGAAGACGGACACGCTGGGCCTAACTATTATTTAATTATGCGCATAACGACAGCCATGGATGGCGCATCTGTGCTCATGTGATAGGAAACTTGTCTGAGCAATCAAAGAAGAAGTAGAAGAACATAATGGACACAAGTAATGAGCCTTTATACTACATCTTGACGACACGAAAGGGCAATAATCTTAGCACTGAGTTGACCATGCCACCAAGTGACGAGTCCTTCTGTGGCTATATATACTACTACTTCGTTGACAGGCAAGGGCGATAATCTTACGCAGGTGGCGCACACATCTCAGTGCACGAGTCAGGGTCAGGGATTTTCTGTGGCTATATATACTACTACTTCGTTGACAGGCAAGGGCGATAATCTTACGCAGGTGGCGCACACTTCTCGGTGCACGAGTCAGGGTCAGAGGATCTTCTGTGGCTATATATACTACTACTTCATTGACAGGCAAGGGTGATAATCTTATGTAGATGGCGCACACATCTCAGTGCACGAGTCAGGGTCAGGGATTTCTGTGGCTATATATACTACTACTTCGTTGACAGGCAAGGGCGATAATCTTACGCAGGTGGCGCACACATCTCAGTGCACGAGTCAGGGTCAGAGGATTTTCTGTGGCTATATATACTACTACTTTGTGACAGGCAAGGGCGATAATCTTATGTAGGTGGCGCGCACATCTCTCTGCACGAGACAGGGGCAGAGAATTTTCAGTATAAAGCCTCACACTTCTTCTTCGATCGCTCAGACAGTTTCCTGTCAATTATGAGTGCTGATGCGTCATGCTGCCATTATGCGCCTAACTAAGAAATAGTTAGGCCCAGCACGTCCGACTTCGGCTGGAGGAAAAAAAATTTGTTTAAAGTGTTTCGTGAAAAAAGGCAGGAGAATGGACCGGTAAGGCAGAAAGATAGTAGATGACAGCAAGCAAAGGGAAAAGGCAGAGTCAAAGAGAGTGACAGATTAGAAGAAGTTACAAGCACAGAACTTCCAGAAGGTGGGGGAACTATTTATACAAAAGACCCCCCCCCCCCCCGGTATCCCCACGGGGTGGGGGGGGAAGCCTCACACTCACATCCAGGGTGACACTGTGGAAGCTGTGATGATGATGCCCTAGCTGAGCCTGGGGAGGCATCGGCTGTCTCTGCTGCTGCTGACGATGCTGCTGCTGCTGATGCCGCTGCTGGTGGAGGGGGTGATCGTCCACCAGGATGTTCTCCGAGGAGCTCGACTCTCCCCCGCTGAGCAGGTCGTCCGCGGAGCTGTCGGGGCTCTCGTCGTGGAGGTGGCCCGCGTGGGAGGCGGCCATGTTCGCCCCGCGCCGCAGCCGGTCCAGCTGGTCGCCCAGGTTGTTCTCCATGATGCTCACCTCATCGTCCAGAGAGGCCGGCAGACTCTGGAAACAACAACAATAATGATAATATAGTGGAACCTCCCTTATAAGACCACCCATTATAAGACTCCCTCCCATATAATACCTACTTCTCTGAGACATTGCCCTTCTTTGTAAGTATTAAAATTACCTCCTCCTTATAAGACCACTCCCTTATAAGACCTCATTTTGGATGATTTTTGAAGGTTTTATAAGGGAGTTTCCACTGTAATAAATAGGTATTAGGTATTATTTTTTTTAGGTATTAGGTATTTCATAGTCAAAGAGGCGTCTCTGTAAAATCCGGGTTGCTCCCACCCGGAGAGCGCGTCGCAGCCAGAGGCGCGCCGCCCACTTTTTTTTTGGGGGGCATGCGATTTTTGGTGTGACTGATGAGGAAGGAAGGGGGTGTGTAAATTTTGACCACATGACAACTTTTTTTCGTTGCCACTGGGATTAACGTGTCCTAAGTGCATGGGCACATGGGACCTCGGTTTATCGTCTCATCCGAAAGACTCCACGTTCAGACCGTAAGGCCTAGTGTAAAGTGAGAGGAAAAATCCCCTGTACCCAGGTTCAAACTCGGGTTTACTTGACACAAGGCGAACGCGTTACCTCTGTGCCACTCTACACTATAATAGTGCTTACATAGCACATTATCTTGCTAAACACCTCAGCTGGTCGCCCAGATTGTTCTCCACGACGCTCACCTCTTCGTCCAGAGAGGCTGGCAGACTCTGGAAACAACAATACCTAGAGCGTTAAGACGCTAGACCACCAGGCGCGCGGCAGCATTTTCGGCTGCAGTGCTTCGCCATGCGGCTGGTAACGAACTGTTATTTCATAAGGGTAATATAAATGTAGCAGTGTGCTGATACAGCTACCATTGCTCTTGTAGGTTAACTATTTTGCTCTCAGAGTTATCTGCCCATGTTAACTCCCTTGTTGAGATTTCTAATTAAATTGTGTTTTATCATAATCCTGTTTAATTGAAGTTTGCATTGATATAAGATGCATATGGTTGGAACCAGAAAAAAATCATAGATTTTATTCCATACATTTGTATTAACTGAAATGCTCGCATAGCCTGAAAATTCAAGATTTGGTGATCGTTAAAATTAACACTCAGATCAAAATATTCCCGGTCGTTTCGCATATTTTCTATTCTTATTCAAAATCTAATCAAATGTCTGAAATTCTAATCATGCAAACTAAATCTATAATCTATCCCCTTTCACTTCATATATGGCATGCTATGGATCTTTTCCGTATAAACTTGTAGCATTGCAAAATGAATACAGTCGTAACGGGTCGTAACATTTCGCGAACCTGCCGTGTTCTTTGTTCCATGTGCGAAGGCCGGTTGACTGTCTTTCGAATCGAAATACTGATTTTCTAAACCAAGTAATTTTATTTCGATTCGCCCTTATGTTTTCGTTCTAATAACTAACGAAACTAGTTTTGTATATTTAAAATGATCTTGGACCTTATAGATTCATGATATTTTATGATTAAATATTTGCTTCAAACCACAAGCATGGAGCCTAGATCAACAGATATTCGACTTGTTTTCTATCAAATTTCGGGACAAAAATTATAAACTTTATATATCAAATTGGGACCTAAAATTTATGCAAATGAAAGTTTGTGTATTTTACTTTTTTATCATTATTTTGTTATTTTGATCTGTAAAGCAGTTATTTAGTTATCTTATAAAAATATTCTTTGGGCTTGTTAAAACCCAGTGTCACTTTGCACTTTAATTGCAAGTATCTATATTATAATACGCGTGCCGATAAGAATTTTTAATCTCTATTTTCTCCTAAGTCGCAGCGATTTTTGCCTTCAACTGTGAAATATAGGGGCACGTGTAGGTGCTTAACAGTTCTTCCAAGTGAAATTCGCCAAGTCGTCGTTTAAAGCCGTGATTTCACATAAAATTTGCTTAACGGAGGGAGGGATTTTAAAGAAAGACAGTTTCAACGGAATAGCCGTGACAGTGGAATAGCCGTGACGTCATATCCTTTACGCGAAACTTAGATTTTTGGTGTGTGTGTGTGTGTGTGTTTTCACAACATTTAGGCACCTACATTTCTCAAAGTGGCAAAACCTAAGTCTGTTCTGTGCGAGGCTTGCAATTGCTTTCATGAAGCTGGGTCAGGTGTCCGACTTGACTGCTTTCCCTTCTTCCTCTTATAATAATTTTTTTACATCGACTGTCTAAGAAGCCTTGATAGCTCAATAGGTAAAGCGGCGCGTCCGCAAATCAGTAGGTCGCGGCACGCACCTCTACACACGTCCGTGGTCGCGGGTTCGAGTCGGCCCCTCGCCACTTTTTTTTTTTTTTTTTTTTTGGGGGGGGGGGGGTGTCATCATCTTTTTAAAGGAGAGGGGAGTAGAGTGGAAGGGAGGGGGCACCACCACATATTTTTTGGTCTCTTTTCTTCATTATTTACATCTAACCAGTTCTTCTTTTTCTTCTTCGATCGCTCAGACAGGTTCCTATCAATTATGAACGCAGATGCTTCATGCTGCCATGCGGAGCACGTGTTTATCTAGTTTCTTTTTAAAAGAGAAACTCCCGACTATTAATGAATGTCATATTACTCTGTGTTTTTCAAGCTTTCCAACTATATGCAACATGTCTTGTTATGTATGGCGACCGTAGAGACAACACACTTAAAAGTTGTAGTTACAAACACAATTTTGACGTTCACATGCCCTGTGAGAGCAAGTTGCGTATAAGATATAAAGTTGTTGTCTTTGCGGTCCGGTTTTACCTAGGGTCTCGCCTATATAACTGGCTGTAGTCAGTGTGTAAGGGAGACTCTACCTGAGATTGAGATGGAGAAGAAATAAAGAGAGAGAGAGAGACCTGTACCAGCCTTTACTGCCTGCTTGCCGTTGCTGTTTGCTCTAAAAAAATTGCTATTTGTTTGCTGCTCTCTACTCATCCTGCACTCCTGTCTGTCCCTTCACCCTTCCACTCCACACCATCACATAAATATATAGGAGAGAGTTACATTGATACTCAAAAACACTGCAGCTGCCTCATCCTGAGGGTCTGCTCCCAGGCCACCAGCCGCTCAGTGTCACACGACCTCAACACCCACCTTGATGCTGATGCCTCATCCTGAGGGTCTGCTCCCAGGCCACCAGTGTCACAGGGACCTCCACACCCACCTTGATGCTGGCCCCACTGGCGTGCCTCTGGCGCCGGTCCTTCTCCTGCAGATGCCTCATCCTGAGGGTCTCCTCCCAGGCCACACAGACCTCCACACCCACCTTGATGCTGGCTCCACTGGTGTGCCTCTGGCACTGGTCCTTCTCCTGCAGCTGCCTCATCCTGAGGGTCTGCTCCCAGGCCACCAGTGTCACAGGGACCTCCACACCCACCTTGATGCTGGCCCCACTGGCGTGCCTCTGGCGCCGGTCCTTCTCCTGCAGCTGCTTCATCCTGAGGGTCTCCTCCCAGGCCACCAGCCGCTCAGCCAGGGCGTCCACGGCCTCCGAGGACAGCTTGCGGCACTGCACCTTGGCCCGCCCCAGGTAGCGGATCTCGAAGGTGGCTTTGTCGTTCTCCGACAGGTCGCTGCCCTCGCCCATGGCGCTGGACGAGGAGGCAGCGGCTGCTGCAGCAAGGTGAAGGTCGCGGGTAGCTTCGCGAATGCAGCTGAACAGCTCTGAGATCTGTAAGTACCATACCAAATTTTTTTTTACCAAATTATCAATTTTTGAATGCAGCGCCGGTGAGATCTGTAAGTATCATGGCTTACAAAATTATCATCAACTTTTGAATGCAGTTGAACAGCTCAGAGATCTGTAGGTACCATAGTTACAAAATTGTCGTCAAATATTTGAATGCAAGTGAACAGCTCTCTGAGATTTGTAAGTACAAGAAATTATCATCAAAAGTACCATAGTTACAAAATTATCATCAAGTTTTGAATGCAGATGGACTATCTGTAAACTTGCACCATGGTTGCAAAATTATCATCCAAAGTACCATCATAAGTTACAAAATTATCATCAACATTTGAATGCACCTGAACTGAGTTTCAGCAGATATGTCATTCATTCATTGTAACCAGGAGAACTGAGAGTGTTCAAGCCAGACTTTCCTCCAAATTCAAAGCAAAACTAATACAAAATATGTACAAACACTGGCACCACTCACATCAAAGACAGAATGAACCCCACAATAAAGGAAATGGTCTTCACACAGTAAATGTCACAAGTCTGTTATTCTAAACAGACCAGTAATAAACCAGAATGTACTAAAAATGAACAAAACAGCACAGTTCACACATGAGCTTCAGACAGTAGAATAAAATCGCAAAATAAAGAAAGCAGTTTAAGTGGGGTCGTCAGAGACCAGCCATGCACGTGCCACCACTACTCCTAGTACTAGAGACCATTAACTTACACTCTTTCTGGCTTTATAGCACATTAAAGGGGCACCCTGATGGATGAGTTTTTGTAAGAAACACGTCGAGATCACCAGGAAAACACCCTTTACAGAGATTGCAACACTCACTTTGCTCTCAGGTTTCCTAGAAATCAAACCGTCAAATCGGTGATTCCTCCTTGGCGAAGGTGCTGGAAGTCTTATTTCACCCAAAGAGAAGGCGTGTGCCGTCTCTTTTCTAATGGCCGCCAAATCGTTTGCACGAAATTTTCGCAATACAAGCCTTTTTATTTTTTATTTTATACAGGTTATCTAAAGGATTTTCGCTCACAACAAAGGAAATAGCTCCATTTTTGTTTTTACTGCACTACAAAAAAAGAAAACGCTTCAACCACAATGAGTGTCCTCCACCCACCCCATCCAAAATGGCTACTCTTTCCGGCATCTCCACCAAGGAGGAATCGCTGTTTTGACAGTTTAATTTCTAAGAAACCAGAGCAATTTAGTGAGTGGTCCGATCCTTGTAAAAGGCTGTCTTTCTGGTGATCTCGACGTGTTTCTTGCAAAAAACTCATCCGTCAGGGTCCACCTTTAAGGGCCTTCATTCATCATGTGTGTGCAATTCAAGGGTGCATGCGGCGACCAAAGAGTTGGCCTGAACTTTACACCATAGCCCTTGCTAAAATGGTCCATTTATGAGCAAAAAGAGCACGAGAAGAGCCCTGTCTTCAGGCAGACCACTGCCTAAACCAGACATAAATTGCCTGAATTCAGGCTTCAGGCACACCCACATGCACCCCTGGCGCATGTTCTATCACAGTTCACACAATGTTCGGGCACACACGCACAGGCGCATGCACTCACACGCACAAACACACGCCTACTGATGTGCTTTCTTTCCTGAACAGGAAAACATATGGCTCCCACCTTCTAAATATCCCCTCTCATGTTTCTTTCCCACCTTTTTGCCCATCAAACCGGTACACATATAGAAACTCCCGGATCACAGAACCTTTAAGCAACAATAGGTATAAACTAATGCACTTTTTTTTATCATTGGTGCCAATTAAGTGCCATCAGTACAGTGGAACCTCCCTTATAAAGACCTCCCATTATAAGACTCCCTCCCATTTAAGACCTACTTCTCTGAGACAATGCTTCTTCTTTGTAAGTATTAAAATTACCTCCCTTATAAGACCTCAGTTTGGATGATTTTTTTAGGTCTTATAAGGGAGGTTCCACTGTATTAAAATTACCTCCCTGATAAGACCCCTCCCTTATAAGACCCCTCCCTTACAAGACCTCATTTTGGATGATTTTTGAAGGTCTTATAAGGGAGGTTAAACTATTAAAATTACCTCCCTTATAAGACCCCATCCCTTATAAGACCCCTCCCTTATAAGACCTCATTTTGGATGATTTTTGAAGGTCTTTATAAGGGAGGTTCCACTGCATCACTATCAGCAGCGGCACACTTCCCCACTCTCGTCAAGACATGTCACTCCATGGTCCCAACATGACGCCTCTTGTAACGAACGACGGTGAGCACGACGCTATCAAGAGAGGGCAGGCCGTGTGCCAGGGAACCCCAGCCGCCGCACGATAACCATCACAAGAGCTCTGAGGGCCTCGCAGCCACCAGACTAGGGGCTGATAACTCAAGCACTTTTTTCGACGTCACCACAGTTGGGGTTGTCTTTCTTGTCCCATCAGGTTTTTGTAATGTGATACAGTGGAACCTCCCTTATAAGACCTTCAAAAATCATTAAAAATGAGGTCTTATAAGGGAGGGGTCTTACAAGGGAGGTAATTTTAATACTTGTGAAGAAGGGCAATGTCTCAGATAAGTAGGTCTTATAAGGGAGGGGTCTTATAAGGGAGGTAATTTTAATACTTATGAAGAAGGACAATATCTCAGATAAGTAGGTCTTATAAGGAAGGGGTCTTAAGGGGGAGGTAATTTTAATACTTATGAAGGACAATGTCTCAGATAAGTAGGTCTTATAAGGGAGGGGTCTTACAAGGGAGGTCATTTTAATACTTGTGAAGAAGGGCAATGTCTCAGATAAGTAGGTCTTATAAGGGACGGGTCTTATAAGGGAGGTAATTTTAATACTTATGAAGGACAATATCTCAGATAAGTAGGTCTTATAAGGGAGGGGTCTTATAAGGGAGGGGTCTTATAAGGGAGGGGTCTTATAAGGGAGGTAATTTTAATACATATGAAAGAAGGACAATGTCTCAGATAAGTAGGTCTTATAAGGGAGGGGTCTTATAAGGGAGGTGATTTTAATACTTGTGATTTTTTAGAAGGGCAATGTCTCAGATAAGTAGGTCTTATGTGGGAGGGAGTCTTATAAGGGAGGTTCCACTGTATTAGCTTAACTCTCCTACTGCCTTGGGTGCACATGATGTGCGTCATGACGTCGCATGCATTCTACGTCATTGCCAGTAGGTTGCCGCCGGTAAACACCTTCCACGTGGTTGTCTCATTTTTAGAGCTTAAACAGTGGAACCTCCCTTATAAGACTCCCCATGTCCCATATGTGCCTTCACGGGTCGAGAGGACGTAAAACACAAAAATTCATTATAAGACCTCCCATTATAAGACTCATGGGGTAATAAAATGAGGTAATGATTGTATGTTTTTCATGATTGTGTGTGCTATCATACATTTAACCCTTTCACTGCCAATGTCACATTTTAGCACCACAATGATTTAACACATATGTCACTAAAAGTAAAAGGCATCAAATTGGGGTCTATTATCCAAAGACCCTATTGTCTTAGTTTTGGGAAGTAAGGGTAGATCTTATTTTATATATGTCATAGTAAGAATCCCCAATACAGCAGATGGATTTTGTTCTCTACCCAGGTAAATTTAATGGATTTTTTTGGTTGAAATATGGTTGGCAGTGAAAGGGTTAAGGGGCAGTCTTTGTGAGCGTTGTGTGTGCTTATGTGCGTGTGAGCATGCATGTTTGTGTGTCACTGTCTGTGCGTGTGTGTGTTTGTGTGTGTGTCCATGTGTGTGTGAGTGTATGTGTATGGAGGTGAGTGTGCAAGTCTGTGAAAATTATAATTTATATGCATGTGTGTGTGCATTACAAAGATGTGAACAATTTTTACTTATACATAATAAATATGTAGTAGATATTTTTTTAAACTGCACCAGAAGTGCAGCACTTCAATGGGATTTCCTTAATCTTTATAAAAAAAAAGTGTTCTGCACCTTCCAAAACCATCATGTTGTCTAACCTTTCAACTAATCCAATCTTAGATTTGTTTTCATAAGCATGTAACTCTATATTATCTTTGCTTTATTATTAAATGAATATGTTACTATCATTTTTAGCTGTTTAGGAAAGGTCCAATTCCAATATGCGTTGCCTTACCTTTTTCCTGATCCAATTTCAATTATTTTTGTCATATGCATATAACTCTACATTAAGTCTGGTGAGATCCGTCCATGGGTGCAACTACACAAAATGAAAAAACCTGAAAGGCCGGGGTCCAGGGGTAATGTCCCCCTGCAGCTGAAGAAAATAATGATTTTTGAAGGTATTTTAGTTTCCTTTTTCCACAATTAATTCAAATGCTTATTTTAAAGTATTTGAAAAATACAGTAGAACATACAAAGATCTTGTTTGACAAATTTAAAAAAAAGGAAAATTCCTTTTCTGGTAAAATTCAAAAACAGGAAATCCTTGTATACCAGGAAAAGTTGCACCCATGTACTTACATGAACACGTTACTATTATTTTAGCTGTTTAGGATAGGTTCAATTCTATTTAGACAGCACTTGACATACAATCTTTCCCTAATGACAAACAAAACTTTATCTTTATGTGCATCGAGCGATAAGAAATGTGGTGATGTGCAACAGCAAAAATTACCGGAAACTGTTTTATTTGCTAATGAGTTTGTTTGCTTCTTTCCATTCAATTGATCCGGGTATGTCCTGGCATTTGTAGTTTCTGGGTTAATAAAGTTTAAATATATGGTACGTTATATCTATCAATAATAATTTATTTTTTTTTAATATAAAAAAATACATATGAATCATGGATATTCAGTACTTCTCTCTTATATCTGGCTGTCGTTTTGTATGTTGGTTTGTCTTTGCCCTCCATCACCCACCCCTATCCCCACCCTACCCCTATCCCCCATGTATTGAGAACAGCCACCTCATTCATTCCTGGAATTTATTGCTTTTGTGTGTGTTTCAAGCACTGCTACTTTTAGAATACAATTGTTATTCATTTAGCGAGCATTGCCATTTAAAGATAGCTGGGTTTTTTTATAGCTGCAGTCATTATTCTTATTTGTCGCTATTGTTGAATTACATACAGTTAAGTTTAGCATGCTTGTTGTTCTTATTGGTTTGGTTTTGTTGTTATTAGTGGGGGATTTGAATGACTGTATCCATCATTCTTTTTTATATTTCCTGTCTGAAAGACTCTTGGGTACCACTGCGACATATTGCAGCATAAGAAAAGAGAGAAACGCACAGACACTTTATATATATATATATATAGTGACATAATGACTGCTATATAAAGTAAAAGTAAAAGTTTACACTCATTCGCATCGCAACGATTTTGAATTATCAAAAAAACTCACAAATCACTCCAGCCATACACACAAACAAAACATGACATAAACAAAAGGAGAAATGAAAGAAGATTACGGGGTTTTACTTTAAGCTTAGACATAGAAAAAAACTCTCCACACCGATTGGTTTCCCCACAACAAACCACTACAAAAGCAAAGTCAGAGGCAAAATTGTGGTCTAAGGCTAGATTGAAGCGAGTTTAGAAGTGACCAAGGTATGGTGTGCACACAGATTTACTTCCCTTGAAACAAATGCATCAAATTGACAGCTACCTATTAATTCCGGACATATATGGCCGGAACGACTTGAATGGGTTATCTAAAATCCTTAGTTTTAACAAACAAACAAAACTAGGAGCGACTGTGAAGCAATATCAAGTACAGCCCCCACTTGTTAGTCAATGGTAATCTATGTTGGATACTGATAGCAGTATGAGTATCACAAAAGGTCAATGTATGTTACAGTGTGAAAACTTATTGTGTTGCAATGTATCTATGACAAATTACTGAGCAATCGAACATCACATGAAGATCACGTTCATGAGGCTATCATCAGGCATGCTTAGATTAGAACGTAATCCTATTCACGTTGATTTTGTCATTCATAATTACACACACATGCACACACGCGCACTCGCACAACGCGCATCACACACGCACACACACACACACACACACACACACACACACACACACACACACACACACACACACACACACACACACACACACACACAAACATGCACACAGTGCACATTTTGATTCCTGGATTCAATTTTCCTACAGGTCAGTTGTGACACTTCTTCTTTTTCTTCTACATTCCCAGGCCATATGGTCCATAATGGGTAAGGTACATATGTGTCCAGGTTTTCAGTTTTCACTGGTCTCCCCGCTGCGTACAGCCTATGCATTCTGATTTCAGAGGAGCTCAAAGCAGAACAATGATTTGGAAGATTTTTTTTTTTTTAAAGGCAGGAGAATGGCCAATTAGTCAGAAAGGTAGTAGATGACAGAAAGCAAAGGGTAGAAAGGCAGAGTCAAAGAGAGTCGGCAGATTAGAGGAAGATGTACAAACAAATACAGCACAGAACGATCCAGAAGGGAAAACTATTTTTTTACGAAAGACCCCCCAGGTATCCCCACGGGGAGAGACTCATGGAGGGAGGATTGGGGTCGTCCAGCTTCCCGTATGGAGGCACGAGGCATCCACCCCCTGCCCCCCCGGCTGTGGACACTTGCTGTTGATGTGTTTTTAAGGGTATATTATTTCCTCTGAAACTATGTCTTCACAAGCGCGAAAATCGCAAATAGTTTTGTGGCACGCGGTCTATTTTTACCACTCCAATCATGAGTCACCTCCCCTGGCTTTTCAATAATTTTAATCTGTAAACCAGAATGTTATCTCTGCCACCATTTCGTAACTTTTTTATATCTTTTGGAAAACATTTAAAACTATGTATCCTACTTATACTCATCGAAAGAAGCACTGCATACTCGTCGTGTTGTAGTGTCTGTATTACGTATGTTTATTATTTTGTACGCTTTTAAAATACATCATTTTAAAGAGCGCCTCAATTAATTTTGAAGTGTAGCCTCGATTTGAAGTGCGACAATTTTGGGACCGAACAGAGCGACAATTTTTGACCGACCGACAAAGTGAGTTATAGGGTTTGTGGCTTTGAGCCACAAACAAAAACATACTAGGGTTAAGAGTCAGTATAAAACAATGAAGGGCTTGAACTGCTGCAGATTGGGCTTGTTGACACCATTACTAGGTGGTTTTTATAGCCAAGTACAAACTCGCTATATGTAGTTTATATCTGCAGTTAAAATCATAGTACATCAAACGGTTTGTACATCTGATATGGACAGCATTAGTGAATTGTTAATCTATCATTCTCGTCTCACACACACACTCACACCACACACATAATATATATATATGTACATACACACTCAAACACACACACATACACAGTCACACATACACACACACACACACACACGTGCACACTAATACACCCATGCTTACACATACACACTTACACACACACACACACACACAACAGAGCACACACACTCACACACACACCTACACACACACACCTACACACCCACATCCACACACACACACACATTAGCAAAGCAAAATGCTATATTGATTTTTTCCCAAGAGCAAAACCCTACAGGAGAAGAGCCATTAGTAAGTTCGGTCTCATCAGACCCGACAGTTTGTGGCCAGCATGCATCTGCTTGTCTAGCTCTTACGGCAGCACGGGAGACGCTTAATAAGTTAATTTGCGCTGATGCTATTCCCGTCCTCATTATTATCTAGCACAGCAGACACTATGTAAAACAAATCAAGCGCGGATTCGCAATCGTTTGTGGCAAGCGACTATTTGAACTTCAAACAAGGGCATCGCTGAGCGCATTTACATTATGCTCTTCACACACACAATTTTTTGATCAAACACTTTCACTCCACAAGACTGCAGCCCAGCGGTCTATTTTTAACACTCCAATCATTACATACACTGAGTCGCCTCCCCTGGCTTTTCAATAATTTTAATCTGTAAACCAGAATGTTATCTCTTGCACCATTTCGGTAAACTTTTTATAAGAGAAGAAGAAAAAACAAACATATTAAAACTATTTATCCTACTTATGCTCATCGAAAGAAGCAACCGCATACTCGTCGTGTCTGTTGCAGTGTCTGCATTACGTATACGTTTATTTTGTACGCTTTAAAATGAAGATTCATGTGCTCTGTTCAGTATATAATTCTTTGCATACGCAAGGACTGTAGATATGAAAACTGAAAATGGTACTTTATGCCCAAGTATTTTTTTCTCTGTCTGTACTTTTCTTTCTCTTTTACAATATGTGTGACAATTTTTTGGACCGACCGACCGACAAGCCACAGACCGACAAAGTAGTTACATAGGTTTGTGGCTTGTGCCACAAACAAAAAGGCAACTAGGAGCTGGTTAGGTATAACTGTAGGTACATAACTCTCACTATACCTGTAACCTGATTATTTGGAAACCCCCCACGTCGTAAGCGTCATAATCATCAAATTGTTCATGGA
>CM065692.1:9030983-9065983 GCA_017654935.2 Phymorhynchus buccinoides
TATTGCAGTACCTCCAGGGTCACCCCTATCTACACATCACAAAGGTCCTATATACAGGCTTTCCTGGTATTGCGTACCTCCAGGATCGACCCCCTATCTCACATACAGCAAATGTCTATATACTGGACGTTCTGCATTGCAGTAACTCCCAAGGGGAATCGACCCACTATCTACCAACATACAACAAATTGTCCTATATACGGGACGTTCCTGGGGCATTGCAGTACCTCCCAGGATCGACCCACTATCTACACATTACAATGTCCTATATATCACAGGACCTTTCCTGGTTTGCGTACCTCCAGTCGACCCACTATCACTACACATATACAAATTTCTTAATCCGGGACTTTCCCTGGTAATTGCTGTACCTCCAGGATGCCCACTACTACCCATATACCAATGTCCTATATCGGCTTTCTGTTTATTGCGTACTCCAGGTCGACCCATATCTTACACCTATACAAATGGCCTATCTACAGACTTTTCCTGTTTGCGTACCTCCAGATCAACCCACTATATACACTATACAAATTTTTTGTCCATATACGTGACTTTCCTGTACTGGCCCAGTCCTCCCGGATCGACCCCCTATCTCTACAACCATGTCGAGGGAGGTTAAGGGATACATGGGATTTTCCTCTCACTCTGCACTAGCCTTACGGTCTGAGCATGGAGTCTTTTCGGATGATACATAACCGGGTCCCGTGTGCCCATGCCTTAGCCACTTTAACCAGTGGCACGAAAAAGTTGTCATTTGGTCAAAATTTAACTCCAACCACCCTTTCCTTCAGTCATCAGTCAGACAAATGGCATTCCACATTTTTTTTTTTACAATTGTAGCACACTCTCCTGTGGGAGCAACCCGTTTTTCCAGAGAAGCCTCTACGCTATAAATTACCTAATACCTAATAATAATATAATAATAATATAATATTTTCTCTCTCCGCTAGATTGAACTTCTGCTCCACAGGTTTTGCATAGAACATGGTTTCATGGTACGAATTGCACCTTTAAAAAAAAGCTATTTTCACATCGTTTTCTAAAGGGAAACGGTCCTTATTTTCAACCTTCTGTACCTTCGTACTTTTACAACTGTGGAGCCTTGCCTGTTTGGCAACCTTAGCAAATTCCGTCTTTTAGAACTAAAATCCTGTTCTGTATCCGTTTACAAACTGATATTATTGAGAGGCCATTATATGTATCTGTGAGCACATGTTTGTGTGTGTGTTTGTGTGTGTGTTGTGTGTTGATGTGTGTGTGTGTGTGTGCTGTGTCATGATGGTTTGTGTGTGTGTGTGTTGTGTTTGTGTGTTTGTGTGTGTGTTTGTGTGTGTGTGTGTGTGTGTGTGTGTGTGTGTTTTGTGTGGGTGTGTGTGTGTTTGTGGCAGTCAAAATGTCTTTAGGTGACGATAAAATATACTTGATACGCTTTTCACATCCTGTGTGTGTGTGTGTGTATGTGTGTGTGGTGCGTGTGTATGTGTGCGGTTCGTGCGTGCGTGCATGTGTTCGGCTGCGTGCGTATGGCTGTGTTTTGTATGATTGTGTGTAATGGTCTATAGAAACAATAGTACCTTAGAACATTTTGTTATCCTAACCACAGCAACAATCAGAGAACAGCGACACCATCTTTTGTGAGTTCTCAAGTAAGCTGGAGACCTATTGTTTGTGTCTTGGTGTCTTGGTGTGCCATGGGGGGGAGACGAAGAGGGGGGGGGGGGGTTTCACAGTATTGCAGACCAGCTTTTCCATTTGCCCATAACGTTTGACAGCATTTTTGGGGCTCAAGATAGCTGGAGGAGACAATGAATTAAACACAATAATCGGTTTTAAAAAAAACAAATTCCCCCCAGGGGGGTCTTTGTATAAAAAAAAAAAAAAAAAAAAAAAAACAATAGTTCCCCCACCTTCTGGAAGTTCTGTGCTTGTAAACTCCTCTTAATCTGGTCACTCTTTTTGACTCTGCCTTTCCCTTTGCTTTCTGTCATCTACATCTTTCTGCCCTTTCTCCTGCCCCTTTTTTTCACGAAACACTTCAAGAACAATTCCTTCAGCCGAAGTCGGACATGTTGGGCCTAACTATTTCTAGGTTAGGCGCATACGCAGCATGAACGCATAATGCGCTCATTATTTACAGGAAATCGAGAAGAGAGGAAGAAGAAGAAGTAGAAATACGTAAAGAAAAAACAAATTCCCACACTCACACTAATTCACCCACCTTAAAGTTAGCATAGTAATTATCGATGAATTAAAATGGCAGTCAGATTTTTTTTTATTGTGTACACTCCCCGCACAGCAGTGCATACCAACACAGCCACAAACACTGTGTATATATCTGAGCCGAAAACACTTTCCCGACTCTGGTGAAGTCCATGCTTAGTTCGTTTCCGACTCGGAGTCATGAAAAAAAATGAAAAAATACATACTTGGGGAAATGTTTCGGCCAACTTACTGCTGGCACTTTTTGTCACCCAAACTGAGCTGGGTATCTTGTGCTGGTATCTACACAGCTACTGAAATTCAATCAAGCCAGCTCTTTAGGTGTCGAGTGGCTAGAGAGGTAACAGCGTTCGCCTTGTGTCAAGTAAACCCGAGTTCGACCTGGATACAGGGTTTTTTTTTTCCTCTCAACTTTGCACTAGGCCTTATGGTCTAACATGGGATGCTTTCGGATGAGACGATAAAACCGGGTCCTGGTGTGCCCATGCACTTAAGCACAAACGTTAAACCCAGCGGCAACAAACAGAAGTTGTCATTTAGACAAAAATTTACCCCCCCCCCCCCCCCCCCCGCCCTTTCTCATCATTCACACAAAAATTGCATGCATAAAAAAAAAAAAGGGTGGCGCGCATGACAACTCAGGAGGCAAAAACAACAGCCCCAACTCCAATACCCAGCTCAGTCGGGTGTGACAGGCCAGCAGTAAGGCGGCCGAAAATTTCCCACGTATGTTGTTGTTGTTTTTTAATTTCATTGACTCCGAGTCAGACAAAACGTAGGCATGTGGTCCAGTATTAGCATAATAGCGTCATCCCTTTCTTCACTAGTCTTTCTCTACCTCTTCCTGTTTTCCTTGCTATCCGGACCTGGCCTAAACAACGTGGATAAGACGATACTAAGGCCCCGAGTACCCATGTGCCCATGCCCTTAGTACAGTACCCCAGTGCAACAAAAAGTTTTCATTTGGTCAAAATCCCCTCCCTCGCCCTTTTCCTTCCTCACCTCGTCACGCAAAATTGCATGCCAAAAAAAAAAAAGGGGGTGTGGTGGCGCCTCTGGCTAGCGATGCACTCTCCATGTGTGGCACCCGAATTTCCAACGCCTCTGTGGCTATAAAGTACCAATCAAAACACACACACACACCACACACCACGACACACACACATACACAAACACACACCACACACACACACAGAGAGCCAGGCCCCCAATTCACGAAACCTTTTGTTTTATGCTTGCCAACAGACCATGCCATGAGTTGTTCTCGCACGGCACACACCACACACTACAGTCTAGATACAGCAAAGGTTTTTTGAAGAGTGTGCAGCTCATTCTTGGGCCTTTGCAAACTACACATGGGTTTGTTTTATTCTTGGCGAGACGGACATGCATAGTTGCGCTCACACACATCACACAGTCTAGACTACAAACAATAAAGCTTTCGAAGGAGTGTGCCATGTCTCTTCTTGGCCTTTGCAAACATCACCGAAGATGCCACACACAAGGCAACACACGCACATGCACGCACGCACACATGCACACTCACACATCGCAACGACCCGCACCCACACACCACACAACAACCACCACCAAAAAAAAAAAAAAAAAAACAAAAAAAACAAGAAGAAACAACACACAGACCCACCCACCCCCCCACACACACACAACACACACCCACACATTTAAAACCACACACACATCCCCACAACCAAACAAGTAGCACAACCCGACACCCAACACACCACACACATACACCACCACCAGCACACACCCCACCCCACCCCACCCCCACACACATGCTACTCACCTGATGAGTTTTCGAAGGAGTGAGCCAGGCTCTTCTTGGCCTGTGTTCCTCATACCCTCTGAACAGCACAAACCTCTGACGATCGTCCATCAAGTTCATCTAGAGAAGAAAAACCACGAACGTTTGTGATGTGCATAGAGAAACAAACATGGGTCCGCGTCAAATGTTTTTTAAGCAAAAGCCCAAACAGTCAAACAACCCCCCCAAATACGCAATTATACTGTTTAGGGTTCATTTATGTCTATTTTCCTATGTGTTCCGACCAGTACCCACACAAAGGAAATTTTAATGCTTTCTTTTTGATTATTTTTTCAAATCAGTCCGACTAGAAACAAACACAGTAACATTTTTTTATAATTCTGATTTCAAAAAATCCACAAAACACCAATGCTGTCAAGCTTTCGAGATTTTTATTATCTCTATCTGAAAATAAGGTTTTAAAACTGTACATGTAATTAAAAAAAGGTACAGCTTAAAACGGTTACAAACTTTTCTGTGTCCAATTTTCATTTTTTAATTCTGTCTTCTATGTCCAGGTTTTTCTGAAATGATCCATCTCGAATGTCCAAACTTCAATTGCCTGTAGCAATCAAACTAGACAAGGTAACTCAATCTGTGTTCTGCATATTGACTAGGGTTTTTTTCCCCTTTCTTACTGGGGCAAGGCATTGTTTTATTAAAGAGAAACGGCTGCTGACAAACATGCGCAGTAAAAAAAGAAAAATGAAAAATTAATTCGCAGTAACATACACACCCCTTTATACAGTTTTTACTCTCTCCTAGAAACCCAGGAACAGGGAGTAGAGAGCTCTATAAAGCTAAGGATCTGCGCTTGTTCCCTTGAACCCAGGAACAGGGAGATATAAGAGCTCTATGAGCTCTGGAATCTGCAGTTTGTTGCCTGGAAACCCAGGAACAGGAGATAAGAGCTCTATAAGCTAGGAATCTGCAGTTGTTTCCCTGGAACCCAGAACAGGGAGATAGAGAGCTCTATGAAGCTAGGAATCTGACAAGTTGTTTCCCCTGGAAACCCAGGACATGTAGTGATAGAGAGCTCTATAAGCTACGGAACTCTGCAGTTGCTCCCTCGGAAACCTCCAGGAACAGGGTAGATTAGAGAGCTCTATACGCGAGGAATCTGCAGTTGCTCCCTGGAAACCCTCACTGACAGGAATAGATAGCTCTATTGATAGCTAGGCGGAATCTGCAGTTGCGCCCTGAAACCCAGGAACCGGGAGATATAGCTCTATGAAGCTAGGAATCTGGCAGTTGCTCCCTGGAAACCCAGGAACATGTGAAATAGAGAGCTCTATACAAAGCTAAAGGAATTCTGCATTTGTTCCCTGGTGTGAATGACCCAGGAATTCAGGGAGATAGAGAAGCTCTATAAAGCTAGGAATCTGCATTTGTGTTCCTGAAACCCAGGATACAGGAGAGGTATGGAATAGCTCTATAAAGCTAGGAATCTGCAGTTGTTCTTCTGTGAAACCCAGGCAACCAGGGAGATAGAGAGCTCTTATAAGCTAGGAATCTGCGTTGATTCCCTGGAAACACCAGGAATCAGGGAGATAGAGAGCTTACTAAAGCTAGGAATCTGCAGTTGCTCCCTGGAAACCCAGGAACAGGGAAATAGAGAGCTCTATTAAGCTAGGAATGTGCAGTTGCCTGCCCTCGAAGCACCCCAGGAACAGGTGACGGATAGGAGCTCTATGAAGTGCTAGGTCATCTGCAGTATGCTCTCCTGGAAACCCGGAACTGTGGAGATAGAGAGCTCTATGCAGCTAGGAATCTGCAGTTGCTCCCTGGAAACCCAGGAACAGGGAGATAGAGCTCTATGAAGCTAGGAATCTGGCAGTTGCTCCGCTGGAACGCCAGGAACAGGGGAGATGAGAGAGCTCTATAAACTAGGAATCTGCAGTGCCTCCCTGGAAACCCAGGAACAGGGAGATAGATGCTCTATGAAGCTAGCGAATCTGCAGTCGCTCCCATTCAACCTCAAAAGCGGTTATCAGGAACGAAAGAGTTAAGAAATCTTACGAGCAAGAGAGGGACAATACACATCGGCCATAGCGGGGTCCTTTAACCCCTGGACTGCCACCAACGTATCACATACTGACGTGATGACAACACTGATGACGTCTTAAGATGAAGAGGAATAACTCTGATATTTTGGTTTTTGCTCTAACACAGTCAAGAAGAGTTATATCCCCAGACCATTTTCCAAGATTGGCTCTATCAGTTGCCTTTTTCACGGCATGATTTGTACAATGAATTTTTCTTTATTTTTCTCTGGCAGTCGAGGGGTTAATAGAAGCAGGATCCATTGTTATTCAAAACGGGAAGAGGAAAAAAACAAGACAGGACAAGACAGGTGACAGGCACAGAGAAAGGGACAGAGAAGAGGACAAAGAAACAAAAAAGATTTAAACAAAATTTTTTATCGAGAATCACATAGTAAAGCAGCAACATAAACAAAATGAGAACGAGCACAACAAGCTTAACCCTTTCACCGCCAATGTCGCATTTATGCACCACAATGTCACTAAAAGGCATCAATAATCAGGGCCTGTATCCGAAGACTCTATTTTCTTAATTTTGGGAGGTAAGGATAGGCCTAATGTTATATGTACATGTCACAGAGGAATTCCCAATATTGCAGATAATTTTTTTTCTCTACCCAGTTAAGATTAATGGTATTTTTTGGCTGAAAAATGGCTGTCGGTGAAAGGGTTAAAGCTTATATAAACAAGGCGCTCAAACACAAGTAGATTATTATAATATTAGCAAAAAAAGATTTACGGCAGAAGGAACAGACATCAGTAGAGTGAGCGTTGCGACTCACGTCATGTTTGGAAGGCTTGGCCCCGTCGGCCACGTGGGTGTGCTCCCTTTGCCGATGCTCGCACAACTGCCGCAGAGCGATCATCATCACCTCCACAGATTCCTCGTAGGTCGTGGGTCCCTCCATCTGGTGGCAACAACATGCAACGTTTATTAAGATTATTTCAGCAACTTAGGCTACAGCAATTTGTTTGCTAAAATACATTTACACAAACACACACACATACACTCATAAACACATACACACATATAGGCCGGGTTCACATTAGATGCGTAAGTTCCGTACGGAAAACCCTAAATAAGTGGAAGAAAGAAGGATAAACGTTTACACATATAGGGGAAATTCGGACACATGCGCAAATCTTTTCCCTTCTTTGTTTCACTTATTTATGGATTGCGCACAGGTTTCCGCATGGAATATCAGCTTGTGTGTGTACACAGCCTTACACAAACTATTCTTCTTCTGCGTTCCCAGGCCATATGGCCCACAATGGGTAAAGGTACGTATGTGTCCGGTTTCCAGTTTTCACTGGTCTCCCCGCTGCGTTCAGCCGACACATTCCAATTTCGGAGGTGCTCAAAGGAGAACATTATTTGCAAGTGTGTTTTTTCTGAAAGAAAGGCAAGAGAAAGGGCTAATAAGGCAGAAAGATAGTAGATGACAGAAAGGCAAAGGGAAAAGGCAGAGTCAAAGAGAGTGACAGATTAGAGGAAGAACTTACAAGCACAGAACTTCCAGAAAATGTGTACAAAAGACCCCCCGGTATCCCCACAGGGAGACTCACGGAGGGGGGCGGGGTCATCCAGTTCCCCATATGGAGGCATGAGGCACCCACCCACTGCCCTTAACATGCAAATGAGGGGGCTAATAATGGCACTGACCTTGACCCTGTGCGACAGCTCGTTGACGTCTCTGTCAGGTAAATGCTGGATTCGTTTCACCAGCAACTCGTGGGCACTCTGAGGGCTCAGCTCTGACAAACAGCACAGAAAACAGACATTACTATTATTTAAATACATTCTACTGAAACACAGACAACTGCAAGGCTACAAATAATCACAAAAAATGAAAACAAAGTTGAAGTTGAACCCCCCCACCCCCCACCCACCCCCCAAAAACTTTTTTTCCACCTTACACCCACACACAGACATGCACACACACACACACACACACACACACACACACACACACACTCACACACACACACACACACGCATGCACACACGCACGCTCACAAGCACACACACTCACACACACACACATATTACACACACACACACTCACACACATACACACACACATACACACACACACACACACACACACACACACACACACACACACACACACACACACACACACACACACACACACACGCACGCACGCACGCACGCACGCACGCACGCACGCATGCACACACACACACACACACACACACTCACTGGTAACGTCCTGACACAGGCGATGAAGCTGATGCAGGGGACAGAGGGCACAGACCTGCTGCTTGGAGGAGGTTTTCTGGTAAGCCGACATGAAGGCTGTCTGCAGTGTGTTCATTATTTCATTCACCTGCAAACGCATCATCATATGTACCATGACAAACAATGTCATAAAGGCTGTCTGCAGTGTATTCATTATCTCATTCACCTGCAAACACATCATCATATGTACCACAACAATCACAATACGGGCATGAAGGCTGTCTGCAGTGTATTCATTATCTCATTCACCTGCAAACACATGACATGAAGGCTGTCTGCAGTGTATTCATTATCTCATTCACCTGCAAACACATGTCATAAAGGCTGTCTGCAGTGTATTCATTATCTCATTCACCTGCAAACGCATCATCATTTGTACCACGACAATCACAATACGGACATGAAGGCTGTCTGAGGTGTATTCATTATCTCATTCACCTGCAAACACATGTCATAAAGGCTGTCTGCAGTGTATTCATTATCTCATTCACCTGCAAACGCATCATCATTTGTACCACGACAATCACAATACGGACATGAAGGCTGTCTGAGGTGTATTCATTATCTAATTCACCTGCAAACACCGTCATCATACAACCGTGCGGAAAACTTAGTATCCTAAGTCGTAAAAGATCACTTCACATGAGGAGAAAAAAAATCAATATTTCAGTCAGTTCAAGTAAAATATTGTCATTTTTGTTCATATGGCGTCACCATCTGTATTTTATAACAAGAAGCTTACAGCACCTAACTTTACAGCTTTATTTTCCTGGAATAGAATAGCGCGAGTTACTAACGTTGACACATCTCTTCTAGCACCATGGGCTAATACATAAGCCCAAGACATCACTCTACACACCCACCAAATGCAAAGACATTCACTGCCAAGCACCCTGCCACATGTGTTTGTCTATCTTACAGAGCTTATGTCACTGTTTCTTCTGTTAAAGCAACGAATGTGCACCAGAAAAATAGTTACTCCCCTCTTGTCGGTTGAGATGCAACGGACAACCTAAAACGTAAAAATAAAAATACCTGGCCCTAGAAGAGTTAACACAGAGCAAGCAGAGATAATAATTGCATTGCATGTTGTTGGTCGATGCTTACCACAACTTCGGAGTAGCAGTTCAAAACATAGGCCATCAGTCCTGTGGAGTCAGGCTCCCGCACGATCAGACCAAACACATCCTTCTTGTGGTTGCCCTGCAAAACACAATGCACGCAAGCACACACACACATACACACACACACACATGCACACACACACACAAACACACACAAACACATACACACACACACACATACACACACACACACAAACACACACACACACTTTATGGCAAATGTTAAGAAAAGCCCTCTCCTCTGCACCCATCCATTCATTTCAGGCTGTTCCGTCGACCACTGTTGCATTCTCAGATTACCGCTGACACTAAAATGACCCTAAACATATCCCTAACCCTATCGCAAACCCTATTCTTCCCTTATAGGGTTAGGGTTAGAAATAGGGTTTGGGATAGGCTTAGGGTCAGTTTAGTGTCAAATACACACACACACAAGTTGATGATACGCTATGACCATGTGCACGTAAATTCAGAACACAGTAATCTGAGAATGCGACAGCGGTCGATGGAAAAGCCTGAAATGAATGGAAGGGTGCAGAGCTGAGGAGGCTTTTTTCTTAACATTCGCCCACTTTATTATATACCCGGTAAACAAAGGCCATATCATTTAAAGACCCACCACGTCACGTGTCAAAATCATGGTTTTCACATGTTTTCCCTCTTATAGCTGGCAAGAAATCTTCCAAGCATAAGAGGGAATGTGACACATGATGTGGGGGGTCTTTAAATAACGTTCTGTTCTCATTCGTTCTGCTTTTCCCCTAATACCCATCTCCACAGACAGTTGAAACAAAAACGGTGCAAGATCTCTTTTTACGCACCAGGTGTATAAAAACAAGTTGTCCCTGTCTGGATACTGGGGGGTCTGTCTTATAAATAGTTCCCCCACATTCCGGAAGTTCTGTGCTTGTAACTTCCTCTAAATCTGTCACTCTCTTTGACTCTGCCTTTTCTCTTTGCTTACTGTCATCTACTATCTTTCTGTCTTACTGGTCCATTCCTCCTGCCTTTGTTTTAGAATTTTTTACAATTTTCTCCAGCCAAAGGCGGACATCTTGGGTCTATTTCTTAGTGAGGTACATAATGGCAGCATGACGCATCTGCGCTCATAATATGACAGGAAACTGAGCGACCGACAAAGAACGAAAAGAAAAGAAAGTCCCTGTCTCTCAGACACTCTAACAGATCATACGACGAGTACCTGCCAGACAGAGGCGATGTCCCTGAATTGTCGCTCCATGATGGACTGTTAGAGAAACTCTCAGGAAACACAAAGAACAATAACTGTGGAGGTGGCGCCCTATCCCATACCTGTAGACAAGGGAAACGCAAAGAACAATAACTGTGGGGGTCACGCCCCATCCTATACCTGAGAGATTAGGGAAACACAAGGAACAATAACTCTGGAGGTGGCGCCCCATCCCATACCTGCGAGACTGAGGCGATGTTCTTGAAGTGTCGCTCCATGATGGACTGTTAGAGAAACTCTCAGGAAACACAAAGAACAATAACTGTGGAGGTGGCGCCCCATACCATACCTGAGAGACTAAGGAAATTCAAAGAACAATAACTCTGGAGGTGGCGCCCCATCCCATACCTGCGAGACTGAGGCGATATCCTTGAACTGTCGCTCCATCATGGACTGTTAGAGAAACTCTCAGGAAACACAAAGAACAGTAACTCTGGAGATGGCGCCCCATCCTATACATCAGAGACTAGGGAAACGCAAAGAACAGTAACTGTGGATGTGGCGCCCCATCCCATACCTGAGAGACTAGGGAAACGCAAAGAACAATAACTGTGGAGGTGGCACCTCATACCATACCTGCGAAACCGAGGCGATGTCCTTGAACTGTCGCTCCATGATGGGCCATTGGAGAAACTCTCAGGAAACGCAAATAACAATAACTCTGGAGGTGGCGCTCCATCCTATACCTGAGAGACTAGGGAAACACAAAGAACCATAACTCTGGAGGTGGCGACCTATACCATACCTGCGAGACCGAGGCGATGTCCTTGAAGAGTCGCTCCATGATGGGCCGTTGGAGAAACGCTCAGGAAACACAAAGAACAGTAACTGTGGAGGTGGCGCCCCATCCCATACCTGCGAAACGGAGGAGATGTCCTTGAAGTGTCTCTCCATGATGGGCTGCTTGTTGTCGAGGGAGATGAGGCCGATGTTCTGGTGGCTGATCTGCAGCAGCATCACGCACGACGGGTGCCCCCCCGCCCCCATGTCGTCGAACACATCCTCCGAGCTCGTCCCGTGATCGTCCACGCTGTCCACACTCGCCCCTCGCAGGCCACCCTGCTTCTGTGCGACGATAAAAGGAATTGTTCAGAAATAATAGTTAGTTAGTGCGTGACTGATTGTTTACCTCCATTACTCGGTCAAATACCATAGCAACAATGCAACAATGGCGTCGAAGCTTGAAACCGCAGGATGCGAGTCAGCGACTTGCAAACATTTTTTATAGAAAAATTAGGGGTGGCCAGTAGCCACAAACTGATAAAACTTGCAAAATGTGACATAAAAATATAAATGACATACATTTTTATAATGACACACAGTGTTCTAAGTGCTGTATGTCTGCTCAAACACACGAGTCGATAGGCAAAAAGAGCTGAAGGTCGAGTGACAGCCCTCGCCTCGTGTGTTTGAGGAGACACACAGCATGCAGAACGCAGTGTGCATCATTCTAAAATTGATGTCATTTATATTTTTACGTCACATTTTGCAAGTTTTGTCAGTCTGTGGATACTGGCCGCCCCTCATTTTTGTAAAAAATAATGTTTTGCAAGTCGCTGACTCGCATCCTGCAGTTTCAAGCTTCGACTGCCATGGTTGCTATGGTTTTGACCGAGTAAGTCGAGGTAATCAACTCTAATTTTCACGAAGTGCTCTCCCCTAGTTTTTTCAGAAAATCGTCTTTGTTAGGCGGACTAAGCGTATGCACTTATTTTTCTTTCTTCCTTTTACTTGTTTACGGATAAGCGCATGAGGTTTCCGTGTCTAATGCGTGCATGGTCTAAGGCATTTCAGGACAGGTTTTCAGGATGTTACACTTTAAAGCCAACAGTTCTTACGATTGCCAACTAACGTTACAATTACAGACCTGCCCACCCCCAATTTCTTTTTTAGGTACTCCACGAAATAAAATTCCGTACTTTTTCTCAAAATTCCGTATTTTGCAAGGAGACCCCAAAACGGAACATTACAGAACATTAAACCGCCATGCGAAATGACGAAAAACACTCGATTTTGACCGATCTTAGAAGACCTTAAAAGTTTTTGCCGTATTCATTTTCCATTTACCGTACTGCAGTACTGGGGCTCAAAATCGTGTACAAAATATGGAAAAATCGTATGGGTAGGCAGGTCTGCAATTACAGTGCCTTTGGTTCCCCACCATCTGGAAGTTGTGTGCTTGTAACTTACTCTAATCTGTCACTCTCTTTGACTTTGCCTTTTCCCTTTGCTTACTGTCATCTACTATCTTTCTGCCTTATTGGTCCATTCTCCTGCCTTTTTTCCCCAAAAACTCTTAACCCTTTCACCGCCAATGTCGCATTTTTGCACCACTGTGATTGAATACCCATGTCATTAAAAGTCTTGAAATGAGGGTCTGTTATCCAATGATCTTGGGTTCTTAATTTTGAGAGGTAAGGATAGGCCTTATTTCAAATATATCACAGAAGAATCCCCAATATTTCAGACAGAAATCTTTTCTCTATCCATGTAAGTTTAATGGAAATGTTTGGCTAAAAAATGGCTGGCGGCAAAAGGGTTAAAGGCATGCTACACTACATATGATTCGCTTTCAATGCGATGCGATTGTGACGATGCAAGTCACGATTCATGTATTGGGTCTACTTGAGCATAGTGAGCGAAAATAGCAGAATTATTTTCAAGACGGAAGTATTTCACGTGAATCTCGTCACAATCGCATCGCATCGAGATCAGATCGTATGTAGTGTAGCAGGCCTTTTACAAAGATTTTCTCCAGCCGAAGACGGACACGCTGGGCCTAACTATTATTTAATTATGCGCATAACGACAGCCATGGATGGCGCATCTGTGCTCATGTGATAGGAAACTTGTCTGAGCAATCAAAGAAGAAGTAGAAGAACATAATGGACACAAGTAATGAGCCTTTATACTACATCTTGACGACACGAAAGGGCAATAATCTTAGCACTGAGTTGACCATGCCACCAAGTGACGAGTCCTTCTGTGGCTATATATACTACTACTTCGTTGACAGGCAAGGGCGATAATCTTACGCAGGTGGCGCACACATCTCAGTGCACGAGTCAGGGTCAGGGATTTCTGTGGCTATATATACTACTACTTCGTTGACAGGCAAGGGCGATAATCTTACGCAGGTGGCGCACACTTCTCGGTGCACGAGTCAGGGTCAGAGGATCTTCTGTGGCTATATATACTACTACTTCATGACAAGCAAGGGCGATAATCTTATGTAGATGGCGCACACATCTCAGTGCACGAGTCAGGGTCAGGGATTTCTGTGGCTATATATACTACTACTTCGTTGACAGGCAAGGGCGATAATCTTACGCAGGTGGCGCACACGTCTCAGTGCACGAGTCAGGGTCAGAGGATTTTCTGTGGCTATATATACTACTACTTTGTTGACAGGCAAGGGCGATAATCTTATGAAGGTGGCGCGCACGTCTCGGTGCACGAGACAGGGGCAGAGAATTTTCAGTATAAAGCCTCACACTTCTTCTTCGATCGCTCAGACAGTTTCCTGTCAATTATGAGTGCTGATGCGTCATGCTGCCATTATGCGCCTAACTAAGAAATAGTTAGGCCCAGCACGTCCGACTTCGGCTGGAGGAAAAAAAATTTGTTTAAAGTGTTTCGTGAAAAAAGGCAGGAGAATGGACCGGTAAGGCAGAAAGATAGTAGATGACAGCAAGCAAAGGGAAAAGGCAAGAATCAAAGAAAGCAACAGATTAGAAGAAGTTACAAGCACAGAACTTCCAGAAGGTGGGGGAACTATTTATACAAAAGACCCCCCCCCCCCCCGGTATCCCCACGGGGTGGGGGGGGAAGCCTCACACTCACATCCAGGGTGACACTGTGGAAGCTGTGATGATGATGCCCTAGCTGAGCCTGGGGAGGCATCGGCTGTCTCTGCTGCTGCTGACGATGCTGCTGCTGCTGATGCCGCTGCTGGTGGAGGGGGTGATCGTCCACCAGGATGTTCTCCGAGGAGCTCGACTCTCCCCCGCTGAGCAGGTCGTCCGCGGAGCTGTCGGGGCTCTCGTCGTGGAGGTGGCCCGCGTGGGAGGCGGCCATGTTCGCCCCGCGCCGCAGCCGGTCCAGCTGGTCGCCCAGGTTGTTCTCCATGATGCTCACCTCATCGTCCAGAGAGGCCGGCAGACTCTGGAAACAACAACAATAATGATAATATAGTGGAACCTCCCTTATAAGACCACCCATTATAAGACTCCATCCCATATAATACCTACTTCTCTGAGACATTGCCCTTCTTTGTAAGTATTAAAATTACCTCCCTTATAGGACCACTCCCTTATAAGACCTCATTTTGGATGATTTTTGAAGGTTTTATAAGGGAGTTTCCACTGTAATAAATAGGTATTAGGTATTATTTTTTTTAGGTATTAGGTACTTTATAGTCACAGAGGCGTCTCTGTGAAATTCGGGTTGCTCCCACCTGGAGAGCGCGTCGTAGCCAGAGGCGCGCCACCCACTTTTTTTTTTTGGGGGGCATGCGATTTTTGGTGTGACTGATGAGGAAGGAAGGGGGTGTGTAAATTTTGACCAAATGACAACTTTTTCGTTGCCACTAGGATTAACGTGTCCTAAGTGCATGGGCACATGGGACCTCGGTTTATCATCTCATCCAAAAGACTCCACGTTCAGACCGTAAGGCCTAGTGTAAAGTGAGAGGACAAATCCCCTGTACCCAGGTGCAAACTCGGGTTTACTTGACACAAGGCGAACGCGTTACCTCTGTGCCACTCTACACTATAATAGTGCTTACATAGCACATTATCTTGCTAAACACCTCAGCTGGTCGCCCAGATTGTTCTCCACGACGCTCACCTCTTCGTCCAGAGAGGCTGGCAGACTCTGGAAACAACAATACCTAGAGCGTTAAGACGCTAGACCACCAGCCGCGCGGCAGCATTTTCGGCTGCAGTGCTTCGCCATGCGGCTGGTAACGAACTGTTATTTCATAAGGGTAATATAAATGTAGCAGTGTGCTGATACAGCTACCATTGCTCTTGTAGGTTAACTATTTTGCTCTCAGAGTTATCTGCCCATGTTAACTCCCTTGTTGAGATTTCTAATTAAAAAATGTTTTATCATAATCCTGTTTAATTGAAGTTTGCATTGATATAAGATGCATATGGTTGGAACCAGAAAAAAATCATAGATTTTATTCCATACATTTGTATTAACTGAAATGCTCGCATAGCCTGACAATTCAAGATTTTGTGATCGGTAAAATTAACACTCGGATCAAAATATTCGCGGTCGTTTCGCATATTTTCTATTCTTATTCAAAATCTAATCAAATGTCTGAAATTCTAATCATGCAAACTAAATCTATAATCTATCCCCTTTCACTTCATATATGGCATGCTATGGATCTTTTCCGTATAAACTTGTAGCATTGCAAAATGAATACAGTCGTAACGGGTCGTAACATTTCGCGAACCTGCCGTGTTCTTTGTTCCATGTGCGAAGGCCGGTTGACTGTCTTTCGAATCGAAATACTGATTTTCTAAACCAAGTAATTTTATTTCGATTCACCCTTATGTTTTCGTTCTAATAACTAATGGAACTATTTTTGAATATTTAAAATGATCTTGGACCTTATAGATTCATGATATTTTATGATTAAATATTTGCTTCAAACCACAAGCATGGAGCCTAGATCAACAGAAATTCGACTTGTTTTCTATCAAATTTCGGGACAAAAATTATAAACTTTATATATCAAATTGGGACCTAAAATTTATGCAAATGAAAGTTTGTGTATTTTACTTTTTTATCATTATTTTGTTATTTTGATCTGTAAAGCAGTTATTTAGTTATCTTATAAAAATATTCTTTGGGCTTGTTAAAACCCAGTGTCACTTTGCACTTTAATTGCAAGTATCTATATTATAATACGCGTGCCGATAAGAATTTTGAATCTCTATTTTCTCCTAAGTCGCAGCGATTTTTGCCTTCAACTGTGAAATATAGGGGCACGTGTAGGTGCTTAACAGTTCTTCCAAGTGAAATTCGCCAAGTCGTCGTTTAAAGCCGGGATTTCACATAAAATTTGCTTAACGGAGGGAGGGATTTTAAAGAAAGACAGTTTCACGGAATAGCCGTGACAGTGGAATAGCCGTGACGTCATATCCTTTACGCGAAACTTAGATTTTTGGTGTGTGTGTGTGTGTGTGTGTGTTTCACAACATTTAGGCACCTACATTTCTCAAAGTGTGCAAAACCTAAGTCTGTTCTGTGCGAGGCTTGCAATTGCTTTCATGAAGCTGGGTCAGGTGTCCGACTTGACTGCTTTCCCTTCTTCCTCTTATAATAATTTTTTTTACATCGACTGTCTAAGAAGCCTTGATAGCTCAATAGGTAAAGCGGCGCGTCCGCAAATCAGTAGGTCGCGGCACGCACCTCTACACACGTCCGTGGTCGCGGGTTCGAGTCGGCCCCTCGCCACTTTTTTTTTTTTTTTTTTTTGGGGGGGGGGGGGGGTGTCATCATCTTTTTTAAAGGAGAGGGGAGTAGGCGGAAGGGAGGGGGCACCACCACATATTTTTTGGTCTCTTTTCTTCATTATTTACATCTAACCAGTTCTTCTTTTTCTTCTTCGATCGCTCAGACAGGTTCCTATCAATTATGAACGCAGATGCTTCATGCTGCCGTGCGGAGCACGGGTTTATCTAGTTTCTTTTTAAAAGAGAAACTCCCGACTATTAATGAATGTCATATTACTCTGTGTTTTTCAAGCTTTCCAACTATATGCAACATGTCTTGTTATGTATGGCGACCGTAGAGACAACACACTTAAAAGTTGTAGTTACAAACACAATTTTGACGTTCACATGCCCTGTGAGAGCAAGTTGCGTATAAGATATAAAGTTGTTGTCTTTGCGGTCCGGTTTTACCTAGGGTCTCGCCTATATAACTGGCTGTAGTCAGTGTGTAAGGGAGACTCTACCTGAGATTGAGATGGAGAAGAAATAAAGAGAGAGAGAGAGACCTGTACCAGCCTTTACTGCCTGCTTGCCGTTGCTGTTTGCTCTAAAAAAATTGCTATTTGTTTGCTGCTCTCTACTCACCCTGCACTCGTGTCTGTCCCTGCACCCTTCCACTCCACACCATCACATAAATATATAGAGAGAGTTACATTGATACTCAAAAACACTGCAGCTGCCTCATCCTGAGGGTCTGCTCCCAGGCCACCAGCCGCTCAGTGTCACACGGACCTCAACACCCACCTTGATGCTGATGCCTCATCCTGAGGGTCTCCTCCCAGGCCACACAGACCTCCACACCCACCTTGATGCTGGCCCCACTGGCGTGCCTCTGGCGCCGGTCCTTCTCCTGCAGATGCCTCATCCTGAGGGTCTCCTCCCAGGCCACACAGACCTCCACACCCACCTTGATGCTGGCCCCACTGGTGTGCCTCTGGCACCGGTCCTTCTCCTGCAGCTGCCTCATCCTGAGGGTCTGCTCCCAGGCCACCAGTGTCACAGGGACCTCCACACCCACCTTGATGCTGGCCCCACTGGCGTGCCTCTGGCGCCGGTCCTTCTCCTGCAGCTGCTTCATCCTGAGGGTCTCCTCCCAGGCCACCAGCCGCTCAGCCAGGGCGTCCACGGCCTCCGAGGACAGCTTGCGGCACTGCACCTTGGCCCGCCCCAGGTAGCGGATCTCGAAGGTGGCTTTGTCGTTCTCCGACAGGTCGCTGCCCTCGCCCATGGCGCTGGACGAGGAGGCAGCGGCTGCTGCAGCAAGGTGAAGGTCGCGGGTAGCTTCGCGAATGCAGCTGAACAGCTCTGAGATCTGTAAGTACCATACCAAATTTTTTTTTACCAAATTATCAATTTTTGAATGCAGCGCCGGTGAGATCTGTAAGTATCATGGCTTACAAAATTATCATCAACTTTAGAAAGCAGTTGAACAGCTCAGAGATATGTAGGTACCATTAAGTTACAAAATTATCATAAAAAGTACCATATTTACAAAATTATCGTCAACTTTGAGATTTGTAAGTACAAGAAATTATCATCAAAAGTACCATAGTTACAAAATTATCATCAAGTTTTGAATGCAGATGGACTATCTGTAAACTTGCACCATGGTTGCAAAATTATCATCCAAAGTACCATCATAAGTTACAAAATTATCATCAACATTTGAATGCACCTGAACTGAGTTTCAGCAGATATGTCATTCATTCATTGTAACCAGGAGAACTGAGAGTGTTCAAGCCAGACTTTCCTCCAAATTCAAAGCAAAACTAATACAAAATATGTACAAACACTGGCACCACTCACATCAAAGACAGAATGAACCCCACAATAAAGGAAATGGTCTTCACACAGTAAATGTCACAAGTCTGTTATTCTAAACAGACCAGTAATAAACCAGAATGTACTAAAAATGAACAAAACAGCACAGTTCACACATGAGCTTCAGACAGTAGAATAAAATCGCAAAATAAAGAAAGCAGTTTAAGTGGGGTCGTCAGAGACCAGCCATGCACGTGCCACCACTACTCCTAGTACTAGAGACCATTAACTTACACTCTTTCTGGCTTTATAGCACATTAAAGGGGCACCCTGATGGATGAGTTTTTTTTTGTAAGAAACACGTCGAGATCACCAGGAAAACACCCTTTACAGAGATTGCAACACTCACTTTGCTCTCAGGTTTCCTAGAAATCAAACCGTCAAATCGGTGATTCCTCCTTGGCGAAGGTGCTGGAAGTCTTTCACCCAAAGAGAGGGCGTGTGCCGTCTCTTTTCTAATGGCAGCCAAATCGTTTGCACGAAATTTTCGCAATACAAGCCTTTTTATTTTTTATTTTATACAGGTTATCTAAAGGATTTTCGCTCACAACAAAGGAAATAGCTCCATTTTTGTTTTTACTGCACTACAAAAAAAGAAAACGCTTCAACCACAATGAGTGTCCTCCACCCACCCCATCCAAAATGGCTACTCTTTCCGGCATCTCCACCAAGGAGGAATCGCTGTTTTGACAGTTTAATTTCTAAGAAACCAGAGCAATTAAGTGAGTGGTCCGATCCTTGAAAAGGCTGTCTTTCTGGTGGTCTCGACGTGTTTCTTGCAAAAACTCATCCGTCAGGGTCCACCTTTAAGGGCCTTCATTCATCATGTGTGTGCAATTCAAGGGTGCATGCGGCGACCAAAGAGTTGGCCTGAACTTTACACCATAGCCCTTGCTAAAATGGTCCATTTATGAGCAAAAAGAGCACGAGAAGAGCCCTGTCTTCAGGCAGACCACTGCCTGAACCAGACATAAATTGCCTGAATTCAGGCTTCAGGCACACCCACATGCACCCCTGGCGCATGTTCTATCACAGTTCACACAATGTTCGGGCACACACGCACAGGCGCATGCACTCACACGCACAAACACACGCCTACTGATGTGCTTTCTTTCCTGAACAGGAAAACATATGGCTCCCACCTTCTAAATATCCCCTCTCATGTTTCTTTCCCACCTTTTTGCCCATCAAACCGGTACACATATAGAAACTCCCGGATCACAGAACCTTTAAGCAACAATAGGTATAAACTAATGCACTTTTTTTTATCATTGGTGCCAATTAAGTGCCATCAGTACAGTGGAACCTCCCTTATAAGACCTCCCATTATAAGACTCTCTCCCACATAAGACCTACTTCTATGAGACAATGCTCTTCTTTGTAAGTATTAAAATTACCTCCCTTATAAGACCTCATTTTGGATGATTTTTTTTTAGGTCTTATAAGGGAGGTTCCACTGTATTAAAATTACCTCCCTGATAAGACCCCTCCTTTATAAGACCCCTCCCTTACAAGACCTCATTTTGGATGATTTTTGAAGGTCTTATAAGGGAGGTTAACTATTAAAATTACCTCCCTTATAAGACCCCTCCCTTATAAGACCCCTCCCTTATAAGACCTCATTTTGGATGATTTTTGAAGGTCTTTATAAGGGAGGTTCCACTGCACCACTATCAGCAGCGGCACACTTCCCCACTCTCGTCAAGACATGTCACTCCATGGTCCCAACATGACGCCTCTTGTAACGAACGACGGTGAGCACGACGCTATCAAGAGAGGGCAGGCCGTGTGCCAGGGAACCCCAGCCGCCGCACGATAACCATCACAAGAGCTCTGAGGGCCTCGCAGCCACCAGACTAGGGGCTGATAACTCAAGCACTTTTTTCGACGTCACCACAGTTGGGGTTGTCTTTCTTGTCCCATCAGGTTTTTGTAATGTGATACAGTGGGACCTCCCTTATAAGACCTTCAAAAATCATTAAAAATGAGGTCTTATAAGGGAGGGGTCTTACAAGGGAGGTAATTTTAATACTTGTGAAGAAGGGCAATGTCTCAGATAAGTAGGTCTTATAAGGGAGGGGTCTTATAAGGGAGGTAATTTTAATACTTATGAAGAAGGACAATATCTCAGATAAGTAGGTCTTATAAGGAAGGGGTCTTAAGGGGGAGGTAATTTTAATACTTACAAAGAAGGACAATGTCTCAGATAAGTAGGTCTTATAAGGGAGGGGTCTTACAAGGGAGGTCATTTTAATACTTACAAAAGAAGGGCAATGTCTCAGATAAGTAGGTCTTATAAGGGACGGGTCTTATAAGGGAGGTAATTTTAATACTTATGAAGGACAATATCTCAGATAAGTAGGTCTTATAAGGGAGGGGTCTTATAAGGGAGGGGTCTTATAAGGGAGGGGTCTTATAAGGGAGGTAATTTTAATACTTACAAAGAAGGACAATGTCTCAGATAAGTAGGTCTTATAAGGGAGGGGTCTTATAAGGGAGGTGATTTTAATACTTGTGATTTTTTAGAAGGGCAATGTCTCAGATAAGTAGGTCTTATGTGGGAGGGAGTCTTATAAGGGAGGTTCCACTGTATTAGCTTAACTCTCCTACTGCCTTGGGTGCACATGATGTGCGTCATGACGTCGCATGCATTCTACGTCATTGCCAGTAGGTTGCCGCCGGTAAACACCTTCCACGTGGTTGTCTCATTTTTAGAGCTTAAACAGTGGAACCTCCCTTATAAGACCTCCCATGTCCCCATATGTGCCTTCACGGGTCGAGAGGACGTAAAACACCAAAATTCATTATAAGACCTCCCATTATAAGACTCATGGGGTAATAAAATGAGGTAATGATTGTATGTTTTCATGATTGTGTGTGCTATCATACATTTAACCCTTTCACTGCCAATGTCACATTTTAGCACCACAATGATTTAACACATATGTCACTAAAACTCAGTAAAAGGCATCAAATTGGGGTCTATTATCCAAAGACCCTATTGTCTTAGTTTTGGGAAGTAAGGGTAGATCTTATTTTATATATGTCATAGTAGAATCCCCAATACAGCAGATGGATTTTGTTCTCTACCCAGGTAAATTTAATGGATTTTTTTGGTTGAAATACGGTTGGCAGTGAAAGGGTTAAGGGGCAGTCTTTGTGAGCGTTGTGTGTGCTTATGTGCGTGTGAGCATGCATGTTTGTGTGTCACTGTCTGTGCGTGTGTGTGTTTGTGTGTGTGTCCATGTGTGTGTGAGTGTATGTGTATGGAGGTGAGTGTGCAAGTCTGTGAAAATTATAATTTATATGCATGTGTGTGTGCATTACAAAGATGTGAACAATTTTTACTTATACATAATAAATATGTAGTAGATATTTTTTTAAACTGCACCAGAAGTGCAGCACTTCAATGGGATTTCCTTAATCTTTATAAAAAAAAAGTGTTCTGCACCTTCCAAAACCATCATGTTGTCTAACCTTTCAACTAATCCAATCTTAGATTTGTTTTCATAAGCATGTAACTCTATATTATATTTGCATTATTATTAAATGAATATGTTACTATCATTTTTAGCTGTTTAGGAAAGGTCCAATTCCAATATGCGTTGCCTTACCTTTTTCCTGATCCAATTTCAATTATTTTTGTCATATGCATATAACTCTACATTAAGTCTGGTGAGATCCGTCCATTGGGTGCAACTACACAAAATGAAAAAACCTGAAAGGCCGGGGTCCAGGGGTAATGTCCCCCTGCAGCTGAAGAAAATAATGATTTATGAAGGTATTTTAGTTTCCTTTTTCCACAATTAATTCAAATGCTTATTTTAAACTATTTGAAAAATACAGAAGACATACAAAGATCATGTTTGACAAATTATAAAAAAAGGAAATTCCTTTTCTGGTAAAATTCAAAAACAGGAAATCCTTGTATACCAGGAAAAGTTGCACCCATGTACTTACATGAACACGTTACTATTATTTTTAGCTGTTTAGGATAGGTCCAATTCTATTTAGATAGCACTTGACATACAATCTTTCCCTAATGACAAACAAAACTTTATCTTTATGTGCATCGAGCGATAAGAAATGTGGTGATGTGCAACAGCAAAAATTACCGGAAACTGTTTTATTTGCTAATGAGTTTGTTTGCTTCTTTCCATTCAATTGATCCGGGTATGTCCTGGCATTTGTAGTTTCTGGGTTAATAAAGTTTAAATATATGGTACGTTATATCTATCAATAATAATTTATTTTTTTTTAATATAAAAAAATACATATGAATCATGGATATTCAGTACTTCTCTCTTATATCTGGCTGTCGTTTTGTATGTTGGTTTGTCTTTGCCCTCCATCACCCACCCCTATCCCCACCCTACCCCTATCCCCCATGTATTGAGAACAGCCACCTCATTCATTCCTGGAATTTATTGCTTTTGTGTGTGTTTCAAGCACTGCTACTTTTAGAATACAATTGTTATTCATTTAGCGAGCATTGCCATTTAAAGATAGCTGGGTTTTTTTATAGCTGCAGTCATTATTCTTATTTGTCGCTATTGTTGAATTACATACAGTTAAGTTTAGCATGCTTGTTGTTCTTATTGGTTTGGTTTTGTTGTTATTAGTGGGGGATTTGAATGACTGTATCCATCATTCTTTTTTATATTTCCTGTCTGAAAGACTCTTGGGTACCACTGCGACATATTGCAGCATAAGAAAAGAGAGAAACGCACAGACACTTTATATATATATATATATAGTGACATAATGACTGCTATATAAAGTAAAAGTAAAAGTTTACACTCATTCGCATCGCAACGATTTTGAATTATCAAAAAAACTCACAAATCACTCCAACCATACACACAAACGAAACAGACATAAACAAAGGGAGAAATGAAAGAAGATTACGGGGTTTTACTTTAAGCTTAGACATAGAAAAACTCTCCACACCGATTGGTTTCCACACAACAAACCACTACAAAAGCAAAGTCAGAGGCAAAATTGTGGTCTAAGGGAGCAAAGCGAGTCTAGAAGTGACCAAGGTATGGTGTGCACACAGATTTACTTCCCTTGAAGCAAATGCATCAAATTGACAGCTACCTATTAATTCCGGACATATATGGCCGGAACGACTTGAATGGGTTATCTAAAATCCTTAGTTTTAACAAACAAACAAAACTAGGAGCGACTGTGAAGCAATATCAAGTACAGCCCCACTTGTTAGTCAATGGTAATCTATGTTGGATACTGATAGCAGTATGAGTATCACAAAAGGTCATGTATGTTACAGTGTGAAAACTTATTGTGTTGCAATGTATCTATGACAAATTACTGAGCAATCGAACATCAATGAAGATCACGTTCATGAGGCTATCATCAGGCATGCTTAGATTAGAACGTAATCCTATTCACGTTGATTTTGTCATTCATAATTACACACACATGCACACACGCGCACGCACACGCGCACACACACGCACACACACACACACACACACACACACACACACACACACACACACACACACACACACACACACACACACACACACACACACACATGCACACAGTGACATTTTGATTCCTGGATTCAATTTTCCTACAGGTCAGTTGTGACACTTCTTCTTTTTCTTCTACATTCCCAGGCCATATGGCCATAATGGGTAAGGTACATATGTGCCCGTTTTTCAGTTTTCACAAATGTCTCCCTGCTGCGTACAGCCAACACATTCTGATTTCAGAGGAGCTCAAAGCAGAACAATGATTTGGAAGATTTTTTTTTTAAAGGCAGGAGAATGGGCCAATTAGTCAGAAAGGTAGTAGATGACAGAAAGCAAAGGGAAAAGGCAGAGTCAAAGAGAGTGGCAGATTAGAGGAAGTTACAACAAATACAAGCACAGAACGTCCAGAAGGGAACTATTTTTACGAAAGACCCCCCGGTATCCCCACGGGGAGAGACTCATGGAGGGGGTGGGGTCGTCCAGCTCCCCGTATGGAGGCACGAGGCATCCACCCACTGCCCCGGCTGTGACACTTGCTGTTGATGTGTTTTTAAGGGTATATTATTCCTCTGAAACTATGTCTTAACAAGCGCGAAAATCGCAATAGTTTGTGGCACGCGGTCTATTTTTACCACTCGAATCATGAGTTACCTCCCCTGGATTTTCAATAATTTTAATCTGTAAACCAGAATGTTATCTCTGCACCATTTTGTAACTTTTTATATCTTTTGGAAAACATTTAAAACTATGTATCCTACTTATACTCATCGAAAGAAGCACTGCATACTCGTCGTGTCTGTATTACGTATGTTTATTATTTTGTACGCTTTTAAAATACATCATTTTAAAGAGCGGCCTCAATTAATTTTGAAGTGTAGCCTCGATTTGAAGTGCGACAATTTTGGACCGACAGACAGACCGACCGACAAAGTGAGTTACATATAGGTTTGTGGCTTTGAGCCACAAACAAAAACATACTAGGGTTAAGAGTCAGTATAAAACAATGAAGGGCTTGAACTGCTGCAGATTGGGCTTGTTGACACCATTACTAGGTGGTTTTTATAGCCAAGTACAAACTCGCTATATGTAGTTTATATCTGCAGTTAAAATCATAGTACATCAAACGGTTTGTACATCTGATATGGACAGCATTAGTGAATTGTTAATCTATCATTCTCGTCTCACACACACACTCACACCACACACATAATATATATATATGTACATACACACTCAAACACACACACATACACAGTCACACATACACACACCACACACACACGTGCACACTAATACACCCATGCTTACACATACACACTTACACACACACACACACACACACAGCACACACACTCACACACACACCTACACACACACACCTACACACCCACATCCACACACACACACATTAGCAAAGCAAAATGCTATATTGATTTTTTCCCAAGAGCAAAACCCTACAGGAGAAGAGCCATTAGTAAGTTCGGTCTCATCAGACCCGACAGTTTGTGGCCAGCATGCATCTGCTTGTCTAGCTCTTACGGCAGCACGGGAGACGCTTAATAAGTTAATTTGCGCTGATGCTATTCCCGTCCTCATTATTATCTAGCACAGCAGACACTATGTAAAACAAACAAGCGCGGATTCGCAATCGTTTGTGGCACGCGACTATTTGAACTACAAACAAGGGCATCGCTGAGCGCATTTATATTATGCTCTTCACACACACAATTTTTGATCAAACACTTTCACTCCACAAGACTGCAGCCCAGCGGTCTATTTTCACCACTCCAATCATTACATACACTGAGTCGCCTCCCCTGGCTTTTCAATAATTTTAATCTGTAAACCAGAATGTTATCTCTGCACCATTTCGTAACTTTTTATATCTTTTGGAAAACATTTAAAACTATTTATCCTACTTATGCTCATCGAAAGAAGCACCGCATACTCGTCGTGTCTGTTGCAGTGTCTGTATTACGTATGTTTATTATTTTGTACGCTTTAAAATGAAGATTCATGTGCTCTGTTCAGTATACAATTCTTTCCATACCTAAGGACTGTAGATATGACAACTGAAATGTTACTTTATGCCCAAGTATTTTTTTTCTGTCTGTACTTTTCTTTCTCTTTTACAATATGTGTGACAATTTTGGACCGACCGACCGACAGACCAACAGACCGACAAAGTGAGTTATAGGTTTGTGGCTTGTGCCACAAACAAAAAGGCAACTAGGAGCTGGTTAGGTATAACTGTAGGTACATAACTCTCACTATACCTGTAACCTGATTATTTGGAAACCCCCCACGTCGTAAGCGTCATAATCATCAAATTGTTCATGGAGGATGCTATATGCAAGAAGAAGAAGAAGAACCAGTCTTGAGACTCTTCCTTCATTCAAGTCCCAACTAAAAAACCCACTTCTTCAGGAAAGCTTTCTCTCTGTAAAGTCTATGATCCTTTCCCCACTCTTGTCTTCCAGCTCATTGACGTTGAGTATGAGGTTAACGCGTGCGCGTGTGTATATGGAGGGGGGGGGGTGGTTGGGGGGGGGGGGGTTGAAGGGAGGGGGGCGTTAGTGTGTTGTGTTATGATTATATGCAATGCATTCTCTAATGTATTCATTTTCATAGAGATGCATGGTGAGGATACGTGAACCAGTCTGTTACAAATGTCTGTACGAATGGTGAGTGAAAAGCGCATTAAGTTGCTTTGCAAGATTATGCGCTATATACGCATTATTAATTATTTATTATTATTTTTATAACTGGTCTCTCTGTTTGTCAACCAAAGAAACTGGCAGCAGAAATAGGGTCCGCAGTGATGCACCAAGGATCGAAAACTGACAGGACAAACTGTCCTGAGACAAGGGAAATCAATAGGACAAACTGTCCTGAGACAAGGAAAATCAATAGGACAATGTCCTGGCTCTTGCAAAAATCAATAGGGCAAAGTGTGCCTGTGCTAAGATTCCAATAGGACATTTGTCCTAACAGGGGAGAACAAAATAGGACATTTTCAGTTTTAATAGGACTATGGCCTATGGGTCTCAGGGCAGGACATCGCTGGTGACAAACAGGAAGACATTCAGGAAAAAGGCTGACAACAGGGAGACAGACAGAAAAAAGGCTGACAACAGGGAGACAGACAGAAAAAAGGCTGACAACAGGAAAAAGGCTGACAACAGGGGGACAGACAGAAAAAAGGCTGACAACAGGAAAAAGACAGGAAAAAGGCTGACAACAGGGAGACAGACAGGAAAAAGGCTGACAACAGGGAGACAGACAGAAAAAAGGCTGACAACAGGAAAAAGGCTGGCAACAGGGAGACAGACAGAAAAAAGGCTGACAACAGGAAAAAGGCTGACAGAAAAAAGGCTGACAACAGGAAAAAGGCTGACAACAGGGAGACAGACAGAAAAAAGACTGACAACAGGGAGACAGACAGGAAAAAGACTGACAACAGGAAAAAGGCTGACAACAGGGAGACAGACAGGAAAAAGGCTGACAACAGGGAGACAGACAGGAAAAAGGCTGACAACAGGGAGACAGACAGAAAAAAGACTGACAACAGGGAGACAGACAGGAAAAAGACTGACAACAGGAAAAAGGCTGACAACAGGGAGACAGACAGGAAAAAGGCTGACAACAGGGAGACAGACAGGAAAAAGGCTGACAACAGGGAGACAGACAGAAAAAAGACTGACAACAGGGAGACAGACAGGAAAAAGGCTGACAACAGGGAGACAGACAGAAAAAAGGCTGACAACAGGAAAAAGACAGGAAAAAGGCTGACAACAGGGAGACAGACAGGAAAAAGGCTGACAACAGGGAGACAGACAGGAAAAAGGCTGACAACAGGGAGAGAGACAGAAAAAAGGCTGACAATAGGGAGAGAGACAGGAAAAAGGCTGACAATAGGGAGACAGACAGGAAAAAGCTGACTACAGGGAGACAGACAGGAAGAAGGCTGACAACAGGGAGACAGACAGGAAAAAGGCTGACAACAGGGAGAGAGACAGAAAAAAAGGCTGACAACAGGGAGAGAGACAGAAAAAAAAGGCTGACAATAGGGAGACAGACAGGAAAAAGCTGACAACAGGGAGACAGACAGGAAGAAGGCTGACAACAGGGAGACAGACAGGAAAAAGGCTGACTACAGGGAGACAGACAGGGAAACCTGACAAACAAAAAGTCAGGCAGAAAAAGAGGCTGACAAGTAGACAGATGGGCAGAAAAGGGGAATTAAAAATTAAAAAAAGGCGCGCACACAAAAAATGCTTACATTTTTTTAATTAAAGGAAGGGCCAAAAAGCAAGACACTGACAAACAGCAGGGGAAAGAATGTCTTAAAAACAAAAAAGACTTCAAGAAATTCATGAAATATACTTGAAAATTTGCAACATCATGGCCGCTTGCTATCTTTTACTTATCAACTAAAAGACAGTGAGACTGAGAAGTTGAGCTTACACCTATGCCAGGCACAGCAAGTTTGCGAATTGAGAGACAGCGAGTTATTGTTGTTGGCTTAAAGACTCCAGGGATCATCCCAACAGCCAAAGCACTTGAACACTATGGTACAGATGCACCAGCTAGGGATGAGAACATTACGTGTGTGACCGTTTTTTATTTCCCCGCCATGTGGGGAAAGACAGTCCGTAAGTGTGACACGAGGGAAAGAGAAAAATCAATGCAAAGAGCCTCTAAAGCTCATGTAAAACCGGCATAAAACAAGCACAATGCCCATGTCCCTGCATGACACTATAATCCATCCTCCCTCTCATCCCGATACCAATCAGCTCGACTTAACATAGCCCCTGTGTTGCCGCCCACTGGTCTAACAATAGAATGAGTGACCATCTAGGTAATTTATTGATGATCAAGCCGAGGAGGAGACTGTCTCTCTGAAGTGGCACACACACACACTGCATACCATGAGATCCGACTCTGACATTTGTGAGGCATGATTCACATGAAATACTACAGTCTAAATTCATCTGACGAAATCCTACTAGTTTTGTTCACTTATATTTTGAGGGGTCATTGCCTAAATGTGTTATTACCCTTCTTTATTGCTCTTGCGATAACACGTTAAGCTTTACCGGATCATGCTTTTGACTACACAGACACGATGGCGGGGGTCTTCCACGACCCCCTACTCAGCAAAGAGCGAATTCCTAGGTGTTTATCCCTGTCCGGATGGCGGGGGTCTCCCACGACCCCTACTTGTCAATGAGTCACCATGTGTTTATCCCTGTCCGGATGGCGGGGGTCTCCCACGACCCCTACTCAATGCACTGCAGTGCTCTTTAAAGTAGGGGTCGTGGGAGACCCCCGTCATCCGGACAGGTATATCAAAATTACGCGTCATATTACGTCATTTATATTTTATACACATTAATGAAATTTAACACACTTAAAGCCATTTACATGTTTGACAAAGTCATGAAATTTCATGAAAATTGCTTAAATAGTTTTAGAGATATAACATGTTTTGTGTGTCAAGGGGTTGTGGGCGACCCCAGACGTCCGGTAAAGGTTAAGGCAATTACCCCTCGTCCCAAACACGAAATCTGATGAAATATCTCACAGCACACGAATTCCCCACATTATGACTGTTTTTAGTTTTCAACAGAAGGCTATGTGTTTCAAGTTATTTCCTTCAACAGAGGCAAGTATTCTTGATTGTGGTTAGGGATTTTAAAAAAAAAGTGGTATGCCTCAATAAAACAATGTACCGTATTTTCCGGTAAGCCTAAGGCCCGGTTCACATTAGACGCGTAAGTTCCGTATGGAACACCCTAAATAAGTGGAAGAAAGAAGGATAAAAGTTTACGCATAATGGGGAAATTCGGACACGTGCGCAAATCTTTACCCTTCCTTGTTTCATTTATTTATGGATTGCGCACGGATTTCCGCATGGAATATCCGCTTATGTGTGTACACAGCCTTATGCATAAAATACTTTAAATTGGTTTATGCTGGTGGTGAGTGTAAACAAAAGTGTAAACAAAAGGCATGAACTAAAACTGTAAAAGGAGTTGAAATCGGGTGCTGTGACCTGTATTTTTGTATCAGACATTTTATGTCATTCGTGTATTTAGGGTCTACATGAGTATAGTGAACGAAAACAGTAGAATTATATTTACATTTAGACGGAAGTTATTTCACGTGAATCCTGACTCACAGACATCGTCACAATCGGATCGCATTGTACGCAGTATGTCTGTTCCTTAACTCATTTGCATCACAACGATTTTGAATTATTATAAAAACTCACAAATCACTCCAGCCATACACACAAACAAAACATACATTAAACAAAAGGAGAAATGAAAGAAGATTATGGGTTTTTACTTCAGGTTTAGACATAAGGAAGCGGTAGATCAGACCTTTTTAGACTTTATACAAGTATAGAAAAACTCTCTACACAGATTGGTTCCCCCACAACAAACCACTACAAAAGCAAAGTCAGAGGCAAAATTGTGGTCTAAGGGAGCGAACCGAGTTTAGAAGTGACCAAGGTATGGTGTGCACAGATTTACTTCCCTTGAAGCAAATGCATCAAACTGACAGCGATCTATTAATTCCGGACATATACGGCCGGAACGACTTGAATGAGTTAAGACTATGCCACTGCTAGTGCAAGTAGGATTAGCTGGAACATGTACATGGCATGTTCGTTTCTGTCCTGTGTTTATTAACTCTCTGCTCTCTTCTCTTGGGCGGTGTGGTGAGGAGATTAGGTAAGGCAGGGGCAGGATAGTAGGGATTTACAAGGTGCTTATATAGTGCACATATCTAGAAATTTATATTCATGGCGCTTTACAAAGAAATAACACTACAAACATTCCCATTCACACACACACACACAAAACTAACAAAAAACAAAAAGAAGACGAAAAAAAAAATTCAATTTCCATACGGCATAATCAACACACACATACACACTGTGACACACACACACACACTGTGACACACACACACACACACACACACACACACACACACACACACACACACACACACATACACACACACACACACACACACACACACACACACACACACACACACACACACACACAAAACCCAAAAGAAGACAAAGGAAGAAGACAAAAAAGAAGGGGAGAGGGTGGGAAAGGGGTGACGTGGGGGGGGGGGGGGGGGTGTCACACACACACACACTGAAGGCGCCATTAAAGATCATTTTGACTTGACTTGACTTGACACACCACTCAATTTCCATACAGCACAATCAACCTATGCATGTCAGCTACAACTTTGATTTGAAAAGCTGAAATTGTGATATAATACGGGAGATCACAAAATCTCGGAGCATGAATGATGATATTGGCATGATACATTTTCAAAGAAAAAACACAACAAATTAAAAAGGAAGAGGGGAGATGCAGGGGAAAAAATTGCCAAATATTAAGTAATGACTCAAATCATTAGTACATTGTATTTAATACTAATTTCTCTTAATTGGACACAAAATCTAAAATCTGTCAATCCTATTCTTAAGAAAATCCATAGACAGAAATTTGGAAATCAGCTTTGGTTTGCTCATTTATTTGTCTTTAATATTCTCTTCTTTCTATTTTTCTTACAACTTCGCTCTACATCATTACAGTGGAACCTCCCTTGTAAGACTCCCTCCCACTTAAGACCTACTTCTCCGAGACATTGACCTTCTTTGTAAGTATTAAAATTACCTCCCTTATGCAACTCCCTCCCACTTAAGACCTTATTTTGGATGGTTTTTCAAGGTCTAAAAGGGAGGTCCCACTGTACTACAATCGTGATCGAGCAACTTATTCCCAGTTCCACACATGTACACACACCTTCAAAATTAATTAATCTTCAGAATCTTCAGTACGATGAAGGTGGAAGATCAAACGACGTAGAAGAAGAAGAAGAAGACACACCTTAAAAAAAATGTGTGTGTACTGGGTATGCTGAACGGTCGTGCACGACTCAAACAGATATCTTAGAACTGCATGTATCATGTGAGGCTGGAGTGTTGTGCATGACTTATTCCTTCTTCTATCTTGCATCTCACTAAACTTTACTCAACCCCTCCCCGCCCATTTCAAGCCTGCAAAATACTCAGCCAAGTTCATCTCTTTCATATCATCTTAAAACAACAAATATGTAATACCTACCTGAATTTATAAAATAAATACCCAACCAAATTGCTTTCTTCATATATCCTCTCAATGTCATTGTAAACAACAAAAGCTTTTCTATTACCTAATATATTTCCCAAATCCTATCTCATCCCGTGCTGCATATCTTCATCTTTGAACCCCTGTATGTCAATAATTGCCGATAAACGGCAGGACTGGACATTATTGGAAGAAGAAGAAGAAGAAGAAGAAGAAGAAGAAGAAAAACAGTAAAATTTTGACAAGTTCTAGAAGTTCATTTCGCCGGGGGTGGACATTATTGGAAGAAGAAGAAGAAGAAGAAGAAGAAGAAAAACACATTAGTGGCATTTAACATTAGTGACATCTCTGTTATACAGAGACTATGGTGAGCATCAAGGTCAGTACCTGAAATTAAATGCCGCATTTAGCCCTCTCAAACAAGACAATCGAAAGACACAAAGACTTAAGACAGTCACAAGTCAAGTAGAAGTATGTGATCGATCACGAGCACACAGTGTCCATATGATGAATAATTCATGAGCATTTCCTTCTCGCTATACTCTATTCATTTCCTGACACCCCCCCGCCCCACCCACTCTTCTCTGCCCCACTCCAGATCTTCTCAATATCCTGTCATTTCCATTACACTGAATACATACAGGTACACAATACAACAAAGTGACAAATGGCTTGCTGGTTTATTTATCAATGTCAGAAAAACTGTCACAAACATTTACACTTGAATCTGTCACACTGAAGTGCCAAACAAAGACAAAGCAAAGTACTTAGCAAGATACAGAAACATGAGAACACAATCAAACATGAAAAAACAAAACTTGTATGTAGAACACTGTCTTGCACACATATACAAGATTTAGATGCACTGAGAGAATGGAAGACCAAGGACATTTAGATTCAGCAAAATACTTAACAGTCCAAAGCTGTGTGTTACTGTTAGCCCCTTGATCTTTTATTTTTTTAACCCTTTCGCCGCCAGCAGTTTTTAAGCCAACATTTTAGCATTAAACTGACATGGGTAGAGAAAAGATTTAGTTTGAAATATTGGGGATTCCTCTGTGACATGTTTAATATAAGGCCTATCGTTACCTCTAAAACTTAATAACTTAATATGAACCCAAGATCACTGAATAGCAGATCCTGATTTCAATGCTTTTACTGACATGGGTGTTAAATCATTGTGGTGCAAAAATGCGACATTGGCGGTGAGATGTGTACCTAGCAAGGTAAATCAATTTTTTTTAAATGAAAAAAAAAGAAGCAATAAATTTATGAATCGCATAATCAAATTCAATGAAAGGATTGAGCTCTTTGCCTCTCCCTCTCTCTCTCTTAATCAGTGAGTGTGCATGTGTGTATGTGCACATGTATACACAAGTGTGTGTGTGTGTGTGTGTGTGTGTGCATGTGCGTGTGTTTGTAAGCATGTGTGTGCTTGTGAGCAAACGCGCATGTGTGTGTGTGTGTGTCAAGTCAAGTCAAAATGATCTTTATTGACGATAAAAGAATAAGCTTGATAAAGCTTTTTTACATCCTGTGTGTGTGTGTGTGTGTGTGTGTGTGTGTGTGTGTGTGTGTGTGTGTGTGTGTGTGTGTGTGTGTGTGTGTGTGTGTGTGTGTGTGTGCACGTGCGTGCATGCGTGTGTGCATGTGTGTGTGTGTGTGTGTGTTTGCATGCGTAATTGCGTGTGTGAGATTATTCCTCAGGAATAAAACTGACCGTGTTATCGTAGGTAGCCAGGTACACATGACAGATGTAATCCGCTCCCAGCTGGGTCTTCGTGAGGTAGGCGAAACACCGAGGGTCCTGATGCAGGCGAGCAAAACGGGACAACCCTTGCAGGTGGTGCTCTAGAATGGTCTCCCCTGTCTCCTGTCCCGAAGGGTCGCGCCCTTTTGCTCGGAGAAACCCGTCAGCTCCCACCTCCACATTCACCTGATCACAACAATTAACATACACTAAAATGTTACTTCTTCTTCTTCATCATCGCTCACTCAGTCTCCTGCCGTATGAGGGCAGATGTATCATGCTGCTGTTATGCGCATTACTAAGAAATAGGCCTAGCATATATCCGTCTTCGGCTGGAACAAATCTTTGTAAGAATTTCTATAACAATGGCATGAGAATGGACCAGCAAGGCAGAAAGATAGTAGAGACCTGACAGTAAGCAAAGGGAAAAGGCAGAGTTAAACAGAGCCACTTGATATATTAAAGGGAGTTACAAGCACAGAACTTCTAGAAGGTGGGGAACTATTTGCATGAACCCTCCCC
>CM065692.1:9070983-9075983 GCA_017654935.2 Phymorhynchus buccinoides
AGTAAAGTCCCGAGTTTTTAACAAATATAGATAGGTGTAGCGGTAACCATGCCTCGGTTAAACCTCATCGGCTATGGTACCGCCACATTAAATAACCCCCGCCCTTGTTTGTAACCCCCTCTGTGTCCCAGGTCCGGCCCTGGAAATGTTTAGTCGTCAGATTGGATGTGTTTGGAGGTACAGTGGAACCTCCCTTATAAGACCTTCAAAAATAATCCAAAATGAGGTCTTATAATGGAGGGGTCTTATAAGGGAGGTAATTTTAATACTTACAAAGAAGGGCAATGTCTCAGAGAAGTATGTCTTATGTAGGAGGGAGTCTTATAATGGGAGGTCTTAATAGGGAGGTTCCACTGTAGTGAGATTTACGTTCTAATTGCATGAGCTCTTACGGACATAGACAGTGTTCTGCTGTAGGCCTAACATCTTGTCATGTACTCCCCGTTCATTTACAATGCAATCACATTGGAACGATTCTCCTAAGTCGGAGTATGGCTGCCCATGTGGCGGGGTAATCAAAAACGGTCACACACGTAATGTTCTCTTCCCTAGCTGGTGCATTTGTGCCATAGTGTTCAAGTGCTTTCGGCTGTTGGGATGATCCCTGGAGTCTTTAAGTCAGGGTAAGACAACAAACACACAAACATTGGAATGATCGAAGGCCTGTTCGTTGCTCTGTCCGAGTGACAAAAATTGTTCCACCCTATGCAGCCAAAACTGCTGAGCCAATCATAATGAAAATTTGGCAGAACTGTCACAGACACCCCGACAATGATGTCTTTTATGTCAGTTGACTCAAAAACTCAACACTGTTTGGGAGGTGGGGTGGGGGGTGATGTTAAATCCAACATTTAGAGGAGGGTGGGTGTATGTAAAATCCAACATTAAGGTGTGTGCTAAAATCCAACATATAGTGTGTGTGTGTGTGTGTGTGTGTGTGTGTGTGTGTGTGTGTGTGTGTGTGTGTTATGCTTGTGCGTGAAATCCATCATTCTGGGGTGGGTTGCTAGATTCCAACATCGTGTGTGTGTGTGTAAAGTCTAACATTTAGGGGCGGGGTAGAGTGTTAAATCCCAACATTTGTGGGGGTTGCGGTGTCCAACATTGGGGTTTTGTTACATTTTCAGCAAAACAGATAGGTATAAAGTTTCTATGTATTATTCATCCCTGCGTTCCGACCATACCAAGTGGGTGATGTAGTTATCCCTGTGATTGTATTGTTATTAATCAAGGCTGCTGACTCATGCTCGTTTGCTGGCAAGTCACATCATTTACATTTACTTACTCATCTCTCTCTCTCTTCTTCTTCTCTCTTAGCTATGCGTGGCCACAATCAACTCTGATTATTTTGCCACGGAACTCTCTCTCTCTTATATATTTGCATAACTTCTGTGGGTTCATTAGTATGGCTTGTCATAGTGTTTCCCAGCGGTCTCAGCAGTTGAACATGTGTAGCCATGTCACGGATGACTGACGCCCCACAGCTATGGGTGTATATCATATGTCTGAACCACCAGACTTGGACATTTATATTAAGCTGAATTGATGGTTTTCTTTCTCTTTTTTTTTTCTTTCTTTAATAATCTTTTTTTGTGCCCATCCTTGGCCTCAAGTAATAATTGAGCTTATTTTCGTCCCAGCATAATCATTTTGCCATTACTTTTAGGACACTGTACCTTTTCCAAAATAAACTAAAACTAGAAAGCCGTGATATAGTGCACATTTCCACCAAGTGATAACCCAGTTTCCTAAAAATAAAAAAAAATAAAAAAATAAAAAATCCGACATCAAAAACATCCAGTTTGTGTGGGTGGGGGGGGGTGGGGTGTTGCAATGTGGATAATCTGTTTACAAAAATTCAAATGATGCCATGACTTAAGTTAACCCATTGTTTTGATATTTATGTCGCAAATCTTCGCCATTTTTTCCACCAGCGCTGGGCAAAGCAAACTATCCAGCAAAGGTGAACTTTGACCCCAAGCTGTGTTTGCCATCTTGTTTTGTCCCTTCTTCTTTTTTCTCTTCTCTTTTTCTTCCTCCTTGAAGTATCTTGATATCGTCTATGTGCACTCGTCGAAAGGATGGGGCGTGGAGATGCAGGAAAACAGGGGATAAAAGGATGAGAATCCTTTTTTCTCTTCTCTTTTTCTTCCTCCTTGAAGTATCTTGATATCGTCTATGTGCACTCGTCGAAAGGATGGGGCGTGGAGATGCAGGAAAACAGGGGATAAAAGGATGAGAATCCTTTTTTCTCTTCTCTTTTTCTTCCTCCTTGAAGTATCTTGATATCGTCTATGTGCACTCGTCGAAAGGATGGGGCGTGGAGATGCAGGAAAACAGGGGATAAAAGGATGAGAATCCTTTTTTCTCTTCTCTTTTTCTTCCTCCTTGAAGTATCTTGATATCGTCTATGTGCACTCGTCGAAAGGATGGGGCGTGGAGATGCAGGAAAACAGGGGATAAATGGATGAGAATCCTTTTTTCTCTTCTCTTTTTCTTCCTCCTTGAAGTATCTTGATATCGTCTATGTGCACTCGTCGAAAGGATGGGGCGTGGAGATGCAGGAAAACAGGGGATAAAAGGATGAGAATCCTTTTTTCTCTTCTCTTTTTCTTCCTCCTTGAAGTATCTTGATATCGTCTATGTGCACTCGTCGAAAGGATGGGGCGTGGAGATGCAGGAAAACAGGGGATAAAAGGATGAGAATCCTTTTTTCTCTTCTCTTTTTCTTCCTCCTTGAAGTATCTTGATATCGTCTATGTGCACTCGTCGAAAGGATGGGGCGTGGAGATGCAGGAAAACAGGGGATAAATGAATGAGAATCCTTTTGTTGTTGCTGTCCCATCTTATATAAGACAGATGTACAGACGTATAAACAGATGGACCAAACAGTAAATTGGCGTTGCTCCCACGTCGCTCATTCCGAGTCCCAACTCGCAGCCACACCCCGGCTTGTTCAGGTCGCAGAATCCGAAACCAGCAGTCCAAGGGGAGCGAATCTATGTTAGGCCATCAGGAGGCAACCAACCGAGGAGACACTGCACTGCTGCTGAGTCACTTCGGTGGAGCTCAGTGGAGCCTGTATGCAGGACACCACCTACTCTACCAAGCCCCCTACTGACAACAATAATAATACTAGAGGGGGAGAGCAGCCCGGATTTCACAGAGATAAGTCTCTGTGACTAGGATATACCAAATACAAATACCAAATATTTTTAGGAAATGTTTTGGTACACCTACCAGAGGGTTGACTACCCAGTAATGCAAAAGTTCACTCCTTTAGAATAGTAAAAAAGATATGTATGAAGAAAAATGTGTTCGTGCATTCATGTGTGCGTGCATGTGTGTGTCTGTGTGTAACTGTTAGATATAGCATGCATCAACAGACCTGTTTACCCTAATAATGAAAAAAACCTGGAATTTGCCACACAAAACCCCAGAATTTGAGGGAAAAACCCCCAGAATTCACATCGGTACACGACTCGCGATAAAACACTGATTCAACTCGGTGCCATCGTGATCAATTTTCACTTCATTTTCTATTGAAAAGCTCAAAATTCTCACATCATCGTATTTTCCAGTGATAATATAATCTAAATGGACTCATTTCAAGCCCTAATTACAATCTCTACCATTAAAAAAAACTGCCCGGAAAGCTCTTCGAATCAACAGTAAAAGCCTGGCCGCCATTTGCATTCGGTTTCGGTCAACCCCTGTGTCTTTTCATACGAACGGAAACAAATAATAGACGTTTTTTCTAAATCCCGGAATTTTCAGCGTTCACCCGGAATTTACTATCTTACCCAGAATTTTAGCAAATTTCCAGAATAATTCCGGCAAAACCAGAAGGGTAAACAGGTCTGCATCAACAGTCTTTTCATTTCTGTAGATTATATTTACCGTATTTTACGGACCGTAAGGCTTTTTCACATTAAAAGGCACACCTTCACATTTCACCCAAAATCTGAATTTGCAATGGATACCCCTGGTAGCTGCTTTGAAAGTGACCAATAAATGAATGATGGTTCGTCCCACATGTGCTCTTTATAGCCGAGCAGACATTAAACCCAACTTTCATTTGTAAATGACCAATCATATTTTTTAATTATCACCGATTTTCTCGTATGAGATAAAAAAGTTTTGTTGAGTTAGAATAGTATATAGTATAGTATAGCATAGTATAGTATAGTATAGTATAGTATAGTATAGTATAGCATAGTATAGCATAGTATAGTGTGGGACTGGCTCAAGCCTAAGCCTCGCGGCTTATAAATGACACTGTTTTGTTTGCTTAAAGCATGCCTTTTAAAATTATGATTGTAATTCAATCATTATGTTAAAAAAATAGTTGCTTAAATTTTCATCTTGAGGCACAGGAACCTCAGGAAAAAAACACATTGCCTTATAGTCCATAAAATACATTAAATTAATTTTGTGCTTAGTTTTTGGTCTTCCATCAATAGGAATTGTTCGGAAATAATTAAGGGGAGTAATTTCATGGTGTGTGGGAGTGATCTTTCCTAATTCAATCGGTCAAACAGGGGAAGTTACTCTACCATCAGGTAAATCCCCAGCCCTCGCTTCGTGTGTTTGAGGAGACACAGCAGCATGTAGAACGCAGTGCGTCACTTCTAAAATTGATGTAATTTATATTTTTACGTCACAGTTTGCAAGTGCTATCACTTTGTAGCAACTGGCGATCCCCCCTTTTTTTTATAAATTGTTTGCAAGTTGCTGACTCGCATCCTGCGGTTTCAAGCTTCAGCGCCATTGTTGCATTGTTGCTATGGTATTTGACCGAGTAATGGAGGTAAACAACTCTAATTTTCACGAAGTGCTCTCCCCTATTTTTTTTTCAAAAATCGTCTATTGTGACAGTGGTTCATTTACGGACTGAGAGAAAGAACGTATATCTCACACCTAAGCAGCCATCATCATACTAACAATTCAACTTGACAAAACTGTTTCTAGAATGTACCATTTATTTCTATTTTTAGCAC
>CM065692.1:9080586-9103086 GCA_017654935.2 Phymorhynchus buccinoides
GTTCAGGACATGCTCCTGGAATATGATTGGAAAAAAGCTAGATATGAAGGAGTCTTCAGGATTCGGCCATCTCGTCATCCGGACGATGTTCTTGTAAATCAGAGCATCGTCTGCCAGTATTTGATGGAGCAGATTAAAATAAGAGAAATAGACATGCAACTCGTTCAAACCACACACCCACCCACCAGCACACACGACTACACACACACACAAAACCAACACAACCACACCATGTCCATCCCGCAAAACTACACCACACACACATTGCGACATCATGTTAATGCAGGTCACACTTACAGGGAATCGGGCAAGATTCCGCAGACAGAACACTGAAAACGTGAGTCGCCTTCATTTCATGGACTTAGAGAAGAACCCACATGGAGGATATCGAGGGTCTTTCTTGTAATAAAGGTTGTCTCAACCTTCCTGGGGAGTTCTCATGCTTGGTAACTTCTACTAATCTGATCACTCTCTAATTGACTATCAGTCCTTTTTCTCCCTTTCTGCCTACATGTTAAGTCTACTAATCACGTTTCTGCCTTACGGTCGTTCTGTCTGCAGCTTTTATGTCACAGAAAAACACGCTTTCACAAAAAACATTTCCTCCAGACCGACCAGGTTTTGGGCCTAATTAGTCCTTACTTAGAGTGCATAACAGGGGCAGCAATGACCCATCTAGCGCTCAATAATGACAGGAAACTGAATAATGTTCTGATGCGAATCGAAGAGAAGAGAAGGATTGAGAGGAATGTTTTGCTTTTCACCATGCTTGATCTGGAGCGTGTGTGCCTTGCGTTGTGTCAGATGAAAGTCAACGCGGCATGGGCTAGGAGTCATGATGATGCCAGCAGAGCAGGGACGCAGGAGACGTTCTGCCCTATGAAGGAGGACCGCAATTACATTGCTGTGGCCATCAAGGTGAATTGTCTCAGTTCCTTCCCTGGGCAGGTACCCAGGGAATCTTCAGTACAATAGTTCCCACACCTTCTGCAAGTTCGTTGTAGCCTTCACAGAAACCTTACTCTAATCTTTCATCTGGTTTGACTGGTTTTTTTCAGTTTTGTAAAAAATAGTGCATCACCGTATTTGTCTGACTATAAGGCACACACCACAAATTTTTTTTTTTTTTTTTTTCTTTTTTTTTTTCTTTTTTCCCCAAAATTCAGATTTTGTATTGTATTTTCTTACTTGTTTATTAGTCATGTTATAAGGTGAGATGTCTCGTCACGGAAAAAAGTATGCCTTATCGTCCAAAAAATACTTACTGGCGCCATATTCCTGCCTTTAAAAAAAATTGCCTTCAAAGTAAGTTGTCTCTTGAGCGCCTCCAATAATTGGAAAGCAGTCAGCTGAACTGCAGCGAGGTACGAGAGCAGTTGAAAACTGAAAACTGGACACATCAGCATATCCTCTCACCATTCATGACCAATATCGCCTGGGAAACGCAGAAGAAGAAGTAAGACAGTTTTAGTCAGATGGTCGCTTAGGCAGTTAAAAGGATTTGCATGCACGATTGGTCGGTAGGCAACCTTGATATGTTTTAGAAATATTGTTGTGCTGACTATCGTCAGTCATTCAGTGTAATCCTCATAAATGCAAGAGTACACATGTACACACACACCAGTTAGACACAACACACTCTCTCTCTTTCTCTACAACAACTACAATCACATACAATCGCACACAAATGTACTTGCTCTCTCTCTCTCACACACACACACACCACACACAGCACACACACAACACACACACACACACCCATACACACACACCACACCACACACCACACTCTCTCTCTACTCTCTACACACACACACACACATGCCATGCACTCACACACATGCTCTCACTCTCTCTCTCTCTCTCTAGTCACACACACACACTCGACCACCCACACACACACCACACACACACATACACACAAACGCACACACAAACAACATATCGATCGCACACATACTCTCTCATCTCTCACACACACATACACATACATTCTGAGTGCCACACAACACACACTCACACACAACCATACTCTCTCCACACACACACACACACCACACACACACACACACACACACTCACACACAAACATTGTCTTCTACTTCTCTCACTCTCTCTCTCCTCACTCTCTTCAACTCACACACACACACTCACACATACAACACACATCATATACACCTCGCACACAAACATAATCTCTCTCTCCCTCTCTCTCTCTAAACACACACACACTAATGCAGAAGCCAGTCTTCCGTGCTTAGCAGGTGGTTCCCCAGAGCTGCGGTAGAGGCAGTTTAGTCCAGTGAACATGTTCTTGATGCGGACAATAGCGCGCGAGTCTGGAAACCCATGGTTCCCTCCAATCCGCGGGTACAACCACTTGCACAATTCCCGATGCAAGCAGTTCTCCCTGGCCCTCACACCAAACAGAGTAATGTATTAGTACTTTTGTTAGCACAGACACTGGTTCCCTCCCTCCGCTAGGTCAACCTTGTACAATGCGTGCAGCAGTTCTCCCTATCACTCACCAAACAGGTATTAGTATTTTGTTAGTCACAGACACTGGTTCCCTCCCTCCGCTAGGTGAACCTTGCACAATGCGTGCAGCAGTTCTCCCTATCCCTCGCCAAACAGGTATTGCCGTATTTTTCGGATCATTAGGTGCCTGCTGTGTATAAGGCGAATAGGGCAATTTTAAAGAAAAATCTAAAAAAATTAAAGTAAAAGACGCCCTCGTTTATAAAGGCGATACACACCTCAGCAAAACAAAATCGAAGTTTGAAGCCGGTACACGTCCTGTAAACGTCATTATACTGCTGTACCATAACACACGAAGAATTAGACTCCATTCTTTCAAATAACCGAACTGTCCGTTCTATTGCAGACTGACCAGGTTGTTGTGTTTAGGACTTTTCTTCGCAAAAACTGGATGCGAATTAATGGCATTTTAAGCTCTACAACAATGCTTTTTTTTTTACATCCAATGAAGGGTTACATGGCATCTTTTTGGACGGTATCTCGGACGATAATACATTAACAGGGGTTTTTAAGCATTTTAACGGGAGTACTCTCGTGGTATCGGCGACTCCATTACCACTTTCGATATCCAGACTCGACAGTAGACTGTACTGAGCAAAGCAATCGTTGCCTCTCTTCTCACGATTTTGTTGTCACTTTACCATAGGGATTACATAGTGGTCTATCTCCTTTTATAAGACCCTTAACAAACAATCATCCGTAAGTGAATGAAGATCTTATAATAGTGGAGGTGATTTTAATACTACGGCGGGGGGGGGGGAAGGCAGGTCTCAGGTGAAGTAGGTCTTATATGGAATGGTTCTCAGGTAAGTACTATGCTAATGGGACGTGCTCCTTATAAGGGGGGGTGTGCGAACTGTTACTTACCAGTGGTAATCCATCCCTATAAGACACCTTTCAAAAAATCATGCAGAAATTGATGGTCTTGTATAGGGAGACGATGAATCTCCCGTTAATATAATGAATCAACTGCTCAAAGAAGGGCAATGTCTACAGAGAAGGGTACGCGTCCTTGGTAATTAAATATAAAACAAACACACCAAAATTGCACAGAGGGAGTCGGACCGTTATAATGGGATGGATCTTATAAGGGGGGTTCCACTGTATTGCTGTATGTGTGGTTTTAGTCACAAATCACTGAGTTCCCTCCATCTGCATTGGGTCAACCTCTGTACAATGCATGCTAGCAATTGCTTCATCCCTATCCCTCGCCAGAAACAGGATATGTAGTATTGATGTTAGTCACATGACACTCGTCCTAGGTGAAATTCGGGTCTCGCTCCCACTGCGGGGACACTGGATGAGCGTGCACCACAGCATAGATGCTGCAGCCATACAAGTTTTTGTCCTGTTGTTGTTGCATGCGTATAGTGTGGGTGGGTGGTGGATTGCCGCATGCCCTCGCTCGTGTGCGGGGATCTGATGCACCCCCCGACCCCTCCATGAGTCTATTCTCTCCCATAGGGATAGGGGACCGGAGTGCCTCTTTTTGTAAAAAATAGTTCCCTCACCTTCTCTAGGAAGTTCTTTGCTTTTGTAACTGTTCCTCTATCTGCTGCCACTCCGGTTCTTTTATCTCTGCCCTGTGTTCCTTTTGCTTTCTGAGAGTCTTCTACTATCTTTCGTTACCTTATTGGCCACATTCTCCAGCCTTTTAAAAAAAAAAATCTTCTCAAATAATTTTTCTCCTTTGAGCTCCTCCGAAATCGGAAATGTGTCGGCCTGGTAATACGTCACACAGTGTTTTTAACTCACACATTTTGATAGTGTGTGACGCTACGATGTCTCCAGCACCCCATGGGACTGGTTTTTTTTTGTTTTTTTTTTTCCCCCATTTGGGAGGGGGGGGGGCTCCTACGCCCGCGCTTGAAGCGATTCCACGCCGATTTCGCCAACATGCAACTTGACATCAGAATCCCCGTGGACACAGTAAGGGTCCCTTGCTTCACGCGCAATAACATCTTGGGATGGAATCATTTGAGAGCTAAGTCCGTTCTTTTTTTACACCTGCTTCTTCGGCGAGTGCACGTCTTCGGTATCGTCTCAGACAGTTTCCTGTCAAATGAGCGCCAGATGTGTCATGCTGCCTTTATGCGCCTAACTAAGAAATAGTTTAGGCACCAGCATGTCCGTCTTCGGCTGGAGAAAATTGAATATGATACGCATGACAACTTGGATTTGCAAAATACGCATTAGTTGTAATACTGTGGAGGATTGTGTCTGTCAGTGTCACGCAAAGCGAACCTTAAGTGGGTTCGATGGTTGCATTACTGGCTGGACTATGTAGATTTTCAAAAGATCTGTCAACATTTGTGGGCAATTCAGATATCATGTTAGAAATCACCCATCAAAAGTTAATCGGAGCTGTGAATCGGTTTTGTTGTTGTTGTGGTATGTTATACCCTTGTATCATCTGTGCAGATCTTCAAGGCATTACTGATAGATTATTCATCTATGCTCATGCACACTTTTGTCTGTACACCGTTCATTGCCTCATTGATGGGTATAAAGTACCTGTATCGTTATTTCGCAGGCAGGCCGTTGTGGTGTGAGGGGCCGAGGCGCGTGTGCGTGGATTTGTGCATGTGGAATCGGGAGTTACCCCAAGGATCGTCGCTGCTGGGTGTGTGTGCCCACCCTGTTTCTGCTGTACATAAATGACCTGCCCTAAGGACTCTCAGCTACAACTCGCCTCTTCGCAGACAATACGCTCTGCCACAAACCTCTCACCTTTCCCACTGACCAGCAAACCCTGCAGCAGGATCTTGACAGGCTGGAAGACTTGGAAACGCGCTGGCTCATGTCTTTTCACCCTGAGAAATGCCAGTCGATACGATTCTCGCGGAAGAGGAATCCCACACAGGGCAGTTACCACCTTCATGGGCACACCCTCAGCAACACTGATAAGATCAAATACTTGGGTGTCACCTTATCCCAATGACCTACAACTGGGATTCCTACATAACAAACATCGTGAACAAAGCCAACAAGACCCTAGGCTTCTTCCGAAGATCAATAAAGGTCTGGAGCATTGAGATCAAAGAGATATAGCCTTCCAAGCCCAGGTAAGGCTGATGCTCAAATACTCCAGCAGTGTGTGGGATCCCCACACCTTAAAAAACTGTAACACAAGAATCGAGCAAGTGCAGCGAAGGGTGCGGGTGCGCTGGGTTGTCAACCGGCATCGAAACACGTCCAGCGTGGAGACTATATATGTATCAGCAGCTAAACTGGTCTCCACTCTCCAATCGTAGAAGGAAGGCTCGCCTCACCAACTTCTTCAAACACCACCATGGTGCAGGAAGCCTACCCCTTACCCTCCCACAAGATCAACTCAGCACCTGCATGCTGAGGCGTACCAACTACCAGCATGCAGGACTCAGTACCGCCAGCAGTAAGTCTATTCTTCCCTCGGACCATTGCCAAGTGGAACCTGCTTCCATCCAGTGGTGGTAACACCAGCACCAAGGTGGACGCTTTCAAGCCTAAAGACCCAGCGATTAATCCTCACCACCTCTTTCCCACCCCCTGCCACCCTTCCTCCACATTTTCCCACCTCCCCTCCCAACCCTCCCCTCGCGCTCTGCTGGGCCCGCTACCCTTACATTCTACCCCTTTTCGGTCCCCCCTCCCCCCCCCGCCCCCCCCCCGCCCCCCCATTCCTCCATTCCAAACAACTGACGAATGTCAAGACCTGACTGCCAGAATTTTCTTTTCTTCAGCAGAAACTCCTCATTTTAGTCGCCCAAGATCTTCAAGCTGGAGGGAAGTTGGTCGTCAGAATGAAGAAGAAGAATAAAAATAGTCATGTATGGCAGGCTTCTGTTTGTGTGTTGTTGTTGGCTTACCTCTGGCTAACAGACTCCAGGGATCATCCAAAACAGCGGAAGCTGTACAAGCGGCATCAGCTACAGATAGACGAACATTAACGTAATGTGTGTCTTGTGTTTTTTGATTACCCCGCCATGTGAGCAGCCACACTTCTGTCTTCGAGAGGTATATGCAGGTTTTGGTTAGCATGATGTTATTACATGCATGAAATTGTGTACTGTTGTGTGTGATGTTTCCTGTCCTTATGAAGTCTGTTCTGGGTTGTGCTTGGTCCTACGCTGCCAGTGAAGGTTGAAACCCATTGGTAACTTTATCGCCAGACAGTGTGTGTGTCACCTGTCCCGTGTGTGCGTGGAGTGAGAAAAAATGGCTGACATGGGAATCGATGCCTTGTTACAAATGGTGAGAACTCTGGACATGCACAAATTGCACTCACACACAACATCCACATGCGCATGTTTGTGCGTGTATGTGCCACGCACACAAACACACATGCATTGGCACCATATATACAAACTTTTAAAAAATACTTTAATCCACATTTTATGCTCTCTCTTTATTTTATGCTTTCTCTCTCTCTTCAAAGGCTGGTTCAGTCATGCAACATTACTTTACCAGTTTGCCTGAATCAGTCAATATTTCCTTGTACAGTGGAACCTCTCTTGTAACACTTTGATATTTCCTTGTACAGTGGAACCTCTCTTGTAACACTTTGAAAAACCATCCAAAATAAGGTCTTTAAATGGGAGGGAGTTGTACAAGGGATGTAATTTTAATACTTACAAAAAAGGGCTAATGTGATGTCTCAGAGAAGTAGGTCTTAATGTGAATTTTAGAGCAAGTTGAGTCAAACTGTAATAAACGTATAACAAAATAATGTCATTGATGATATCATAACTTTCGATGTCACACACTCAAGAGGGATAAATCTCCAATCCATTTTATATTGAAAAGAAGAGGTTATTCTTTTCTTGCTACTTGTTACCTTATAGCGAAAAGCAATACAATATTTTTTTGATGTTTGTATATTTCTACTGCTTTTTGCCTTATTCAATTATCCATTTATTATTGTAAGCGCTTAGGGCTTTATTTAAAAATAAGCACATAAGTGTTGTTGTTGTTGTCTCTCGACCCTGGCTTAAAGACTCCAGGGATCATCATAACAGTCCAAGCACTTGAACACTATGATGCAAATACACCAGACTAAGGATGAGAACAATTACGTGTGTGACTGTTTGTTTTTGATTACCCCGCCACGTGAGCAACCACACTCCGACTTCGGAGGAGAGCACATATAAATTCTGCTTCTTCCCCTTTTCTACTTTGATCACCCAACCCAAACCCTGGTGAGTTTCCCAATTGTACCATTTTCGTCCCTATTATTATTATTATTATTGATCATTGATGTGTGCAGGTGTTTGTGAAGAACTTTGTCCACGGTGACCTTCACCCTGGGAACATCCTGGTGCAGAACGCTGACGCCTTCACCCAGCAGGTAGGGGGGAGAGAGAGTCTAGTCTGATCCTCTGTTCTTTGTTTGTCCCACTAGAGCACTGTGCTTGTGAAATGATTTGCAGGAGACATCGTGTGAGAATTAAAAAAGCATCTTCTTCTTCTTCTTCTTCTTCTTCGATCGCTCAGACAGTTTCTTGTCAATTATGAGCGCAGATGCGTCATGCTGCCATTATGTGCCTAACTAAGAAATAAGTTAGGCCCAGCAAGTCTGACTTCGGCTGGAGGAAATCTTTTTGAAAGTGTTTCTTGAAAAAAAAGGCAGGAGAATGGAACCGGAAAGGCAGAAAGATAGTAGTAGATGACAGCCAAGCAAAGGGAAAAAGACAGAGTCAAAGAGAGTGACAGTTTAGAGGAAGTTACAAGCACAGAACTTCCAGAAGGGGGGGTCGGGGGGGGGGGGGGGGGGGGGGGGGGGGGGCATTTGATTATTCAGATTTGGGTTACTACTCCCAAGGGCTCTTTAGAAAAGAAAAAATGTATGTATTTTTTTTTACTCTTTTCTTTTTTAAATTGGATGTTGTTAAGGAAGTACAGTATGTTTAAAACTGCCTCACACTATCCAACCTGTTAAGCTGGAAGAAAATTCTGCTGTGAACTCTATTCAACTTCTTGTGGCCTGTGTGCCATCTTCACACTATCAGCAAGCATTGGCTGTATTCCTCACAACTGCCTGAAGGTGAGTTGGAAGTAAATGGTGCAGTCGCCAATTCCTTCCGACCTGGTTGGAAGGGTTTCATCCGACCAAAATATGCATTTGTGATTTCTACTCACTCACTCTGTCAAAAGAAAGGAAAACTGTGGAAAGGTCACCACCATTTTCGTCCGACTTGTTTGGATGGTGTGAGGCGGCTTTTAGGTCACTCCCAAGGGCTGTTAAAAGAACAACAACCCCAACATCTCAGTAAATTTCAAAAAGTTCAAAACAATGCAGCTCGGTAAATCCTTAATGGCCAGTCATACGTCAACTAAAATCATACGACTGTACGATACGATTCGATCACGTGATTTCTCGAAGCGCGAATCACATTTAATTTTGTTCTTGGAGACCACGTGATGGAATCATGTCGTACGATTTTTACTGACTGTGGTTGGCCCTTTAAAGTCCCTCGTACAGACCAAATTAAACCCCACCTCCATACATTACACTGGCTTCCAGTCGAGACAAGAATTAAGTATAAAATTGCTTGCCTCTGTTTCAATGCTGTCCATTCATCTGGTCCTGCCTACCTCTCTGATCTCGTTCACCTGTACTCACCCTCCATGATTTCTCCGTTCCTCTTCTGACAAACTTATCCTTTCTATTCCTCGTACAAACACTAAGACATGTGGTGAACGTTCATTTTCTTTCAGTGCCCCTTCTATCTGGAACTCCCTACCCTATGAACTCCATTCTACCAAATCTTTCCAGTCTTTCATAGCAGCTCTAAAAACTGACCTATTCCAACAATACTTCTGACTTCTTTCTTGTCCTGTTTTCTGCCGTGAAACTATGGTCCCGCACATTGTGAGTGAGTGCGCATGCGCATGTTTGTGTATGTGTGTGTGCGCATGTGCATGTTATGGCTGTGTGCATGTTTATGATAGTTAATATTTTAGTAGATTATTTAATTTGTGAAGCGCTGTGAGCTCAAGAGAGAAAGAGTGCTCTAAAAATATTAGTTATTAGGATTCTCCCCTTTAGGGAAGTCTTCTCTCTTTTTTCTTTTTCTTTTTTTTCTCTTCTTTTTCTTCCCCTTTTTGGCTGACATTTTCAGGAAAGTTGCAGGACTAGGTGGGCATTAGGAATTTGAAATATAACATTATTTCGCAGAATTTTCGGCAAACTATGGCCGAAAAAATGCAAAATTTCAATCTTTAATATCTAAAAAAAAAATGGCTGAACGGAATTTGTTCATATTTTCAGTATTTACTTAAAAATAGATTTTCAACATTTCCAGTATAAAATTAAACCGGAAGCATGAACCAGAAGTGCTCCAGCTAGGAACATGTAAAGCTGTTTGTCTGCCCCTGACAGACGGAGGACAGCTTGGTGATGGTGGACGTCGGGGACGTGCTCCTGACCACGGTCAGCCCCCGGGAGTGCCCACTTCGCCTGGTGCTGCTGGACTGCGGCATCACCGCCTCCCTGGACCAGGAGGACCGCGCCAAGTTCACCCAGGTGTTCAGCGCCGTCGTCAGGGGACAGGTGAGTGGGAGGCTGCAGTATCCATCAGCATGGTGACCTTTAACCCCTTCCCTGGACCGGGAGGACCGGGCGGACCGGGCCAAGTTCACACAGGTGTTCAGCGCCATCTTCAGGGGGCAGGTGAGTGGGTGGCTGTAGTACCCATCAGCGTGGTGACCTTTAACCCCTTCCCTGGACCGGGAGGACCGGGCCAAGTTCACACAGGTGTTCAGCGCCGTCTTCAGGGGGCAGGTGAGTGGGTGGCTGTAGTACCCATCAGCGTGGTGACCTTTAACCCCTTCACTGCCAGAGGAAAACATAGAAATTATCGATTTTTTTATTATAAAGTTTAAAACAAATCTGTTAGACTCAATCTGAAAAAATGGTCTAGAGATATATCCCTTTCTAGCTTATCTAAGCCAAAAACCATCATCCCAGGCTTATGACATCATAAGTTATGACATCATCAATGACATTAAGTATGAGACCGTCTCGTAGCCAGGTCTCCTAGCCAGACAGGACCGTGCCAAGTTCACACAGGTGTTCAGCGCCGTCTTCAGGGGGCAGGTGAGTGGGAGGCTGCAGTATCCATCAGCATGGTGACCTTTAACCCCTTCCCTGGACCAGGAGGACCGTGCCAAGTTCACACAGGTGTTCAGCGCCGTCTTCAGGGGGCAGGTGAGTGGGAGGCTGCAGTATCCATCAGCATGGTGACCTTTAACCCCTTCCCTGGACCGGGCGGACCGTGCCAAGTTCACACAGGTGTTCAGCGCCGTCTTCAGGGGGCAGGTGAGTGGGAGGCTGCAGTATCCATCAGCATGGTGACCTTTAACCCCTTCCCTGGACCGGGCGGACCGTGCCAAGTTCACACAGGTGTTCAGCGCCGTCTTCAGGGGGCAGGTGAGTGGGAGGCTGCAGTATCCATCAGCATGGTGACCTTTAACCCCTTCCCTGGACCGGGAGGACCGTGCCAAGTTCACACAGGTGTTCAGCGCCGTCTTCAGGGGGCAGGTGAGTGGGAGGCTGCAGTATCCATCAGCATGGTGACCTTTAACCCCTTCCCTGGACCGGGCGGACCGTGCCAAGTTCACACAGGTGTTCAGCGCCGTCTTCAGGGGGCAGGTGAGTGGGAGGCTGCAGTATCCATCAGCATGGTGACCTTTAACCCCTTCCCTGGACCGGGAGGACCGTGCCAAGTTCACACAGGTGTTCAGCGCCGTCTTCAGGGGGCAGGTGAGTGGGAGGCTGCAGTATCCATCAGCATGGTGACCTTTAACCCCTTCCCTGGACCGGGAGGACCGTGCCAAGTTCACACAGGTGTTCAGCGCCGTCTTCAGGGGGCAGGTGAGTGGGAGGCTGCAGTATCATCAGCATGGTGACCTTTAACCCCTTCCCTGGACCGGGAGGACCGTGCCAAGTTCACACAGGTGTTCAGCGCCGTCTTCAGGGGGCAGGTGAGTGGGAGGCTGCAGTATCCATCAGCATGGTGACCTTTAACCCCTTCCCTGGACCGGGCGGACCGTGCCAAGTTCACACAGGTGTTCAGCGCCGTCTTCAGGGGGCAGGTGAGTGGGAGGCTGCAGTATCCATCAGCATGGTGACCTTTAACCCCTTCCCTGGACCGGGAGGACCGTGCCAAGTTCACACAGGTGTTCAGCGCCGTCTTCAGGGGGCAGGTGAGTGGGAGGCTGCAGTATCCATCAGCATGGTGACCTTTAACCCCTTCCCTGGACCGGGAGGACCGTGCCAAGTTCACACAGGTGTTCAGCGCCGTCTTCAGGGGGCAGGTGAGTGGGAGGCTGCAGTATCCATCAGCATGGTGACCTTTAACCCCTTCCCTGGACCGGGCGGACCGTGCCAAGTTCACACAGGTGTTCAGCGCTTCAGGGTCTTCAGGGGGCAGGTGAGTGGGAGGCTGCAGTATCCATCAGCATGGTGACCTTTAACCCCTTCCCTGGACCGGGCGGACCGTGCCAAGTTCACACAGGTGTTCAGCGCCGTCTTCAGGGGGCAGGTGAGTGGGAGGCTGCAGTATCCATCAGCATGGTGACCTTTAACCCCTTCCCTGGACCGGGAGGACCGTGCCAAGTTCACACAGGTGTTCAGCGCCGTCTTCAGGGGGCAGGTGAGTGGGAGGCTGCAGTATCCATCAGCATGGTGACCTTTAACCCCTTCCCTGGACCGGGAGGACCGTGCCAAGTTCACACAGGTGTTCAGCGCCGTCTTCAGGGGGCAGGTGAGTGGGAGGCTGCAGTATCCATCAGCATGGTGACCTTTAACCCCTTCCCTGGACCGGGAGGACCGTGCCAAGTTCACACAGGTGTTCAGCGCCGTCTTCAGGGGGCAGGTGAGTGGGAGGCTGCAGTATCCATCAGCATGGTGACCTTTAACCCCTTCCCTGGACCGGGAGGACCGTGCCAAGTTCACACAGGTGTTCAGCGCCGTCTTCAGGGGGCAGGTGAGTGGGAGGCTGCAGTATCCATCAGCATGGTGACCTTTAACCCCTTCCCTGGACCGGGAGGACCGTGCCAAGTTCACACAGGTGTTCAGCGCCGTCTTCAGGGGGCAGGTGAGTGGGAGGCTGCAGTATCCATCAGCATGGTGACCTTTAACCCCTTCCCTGGACCGGGAGGACCGTGCCAAGTTCACACAGGTGTTCAGCGCCATCTTCAGGGGGCAGGTGAGTGGGAGGCTGCAGTATCCATCAGCATGGTGACCTTTAACCCCTTCCCTGGACCAGGAGGACCGTGCCAAGTTCACACAGGTGTTCAGCGCCGTCTTCAGGGGGCAGGTGAGTGGGAGGCTGCAGTATCCATCAGCATGGTGACCTTTAGCCCCTTCCCTGGACCGGGAGGACCGTGCCAAGTTCACACAGGTGTTCAGCGCCGTCTTCAGGGGGCAGGTGAGTGGGAGGCTGCAGTATCCATCAGCATGGTGACCTTTAACTCCTTCCCTGGACCGGGAGGACCGTGCCAAGTTCACACAGGTGTTCAGCGCCGTCTTCAGGGGGCAGGTGAGTGGGAGGCTGCAGTATCCATCAGCATGGTGACCTTTAGCCCCTTCCCTGGACCGGGAGGACCGTGCCAAGTTCACACAGGTGTTCAGCGCCGTCTTCAGGGGGCAGGTGAGTGGGAGGCTGCAGTATCCATCAGCATGGTGACCTTTAGCCCCTTCCCTGGACCGGGAGGACCGTGCCAAGTTCACACAGGTGTTCAGCGCCATCTTCAGGGGGCAGGTGAGTGGGAGGCTGCAGTATCCATCAGCATGGTGACCTTTAGCCCCTTCCCTGGACCGGGAGGACCGTGCCAAGTTCACACAGGTGTTCAGCGCCATCTTCAGGGGGCAGGTGAGTGGGAGGCTGCAGTATCCATCAGCATGGTGACCTTTAACCCCTTCCCTGGACTGGGAGGACCGTGCCAAGTTCACACAGGTGTTCAGCGCCGTCTTCAGGGGGCAGGTGAGTGGGAGGCTGCAGTATCCATCAGCATGGTGACCTTTAACCCCTTCCCTGGACCGGGAGGACCGTGCCAAGTTCACACAGGTGTTCAGCGCCGTCTTCAGGGGGCAGGTGAGTGGGAGGCTGCAGTATCCATCAGCATGGTGACCTTTAACCCCTTCCCTGGACCGGGAGGACCGTGCCAAGTTCACACAGGTGTTCAGCGCCGTCTTCAGGGGGCAGGTGAGTGGGAGGCTGCAGTATCCATCAGCATGGTGACCTTTAACCCCTTCCCTGGACCGGGAGGACCGTGCCAAGTTCACACAGGTGTTCAGCGCCGTCTTCAGGGGGCAGGTGAGTGGGAGGCTGCAGTATCCATCAGCATGGTGACCTTTAGCCCCTTCCCTGGACCGGGAGGACCGTGCCAAGTTCACACAGGTGTTCAGCGCCGTCTTCAGGGGGCAGGTGAGTGGGAGGCTGCAGTATCCATCAGCATGGTGACCTTTAACCCCTTCCCTGGACCGGGAGGACCGTGCCAAGTTCACACAGGTGTTCAGCGCCGTCTTCAGGGGGCAGGTGAGTGGGAGGCTGCAGTATCCATCAGCATGGTGACCTTTATAACTCATTCCCAAACAAAACGTGCATAAACAAAAAAGGAGAAATGGTAGATAGGAAATGGTAGATCAGACTCTTTTATATATAGACTTTATATAGAACAACCGGGGGATACCGGGGAGTCTTTTGTGCAAATAGTTCCCCCACCTTCTGGAAGTTCTGTGCTTGTAGCTTCCTCTCATCTATCACTCTTTTTGACTCTGCCTTTTCCCTTTGCTTACTGTCATCTACTATCTTTCTGCCGTACTGAGGCAGCCACATAGTCTGTCGCCGCCTTAAGGTGCATCCTATTACAAGGCAAACCTCATAGAATTTATACACAGTTATGAGTTTCTTATTATTATATTTTCTTACTACCATATTTTTCGAACTACAAGGCGCACCCCCCAAATTTTACCCAAATGTCAGATTTTGTTACTGCACTTTCTTACTAAAAAAAGGTTGCTTTAGCGTCCTTAAATCACTTTTCCAAATATACAGTGGAACCTCAGTATTGCGACCACCCTTCACACTGGCCAAAACTGTGCGTAATTGCGAGGTAGTCGTTATACTGGAGACTCTTTTAGTAATAAATAAGTAGAGAAGAGACTGGATTAAACTGGCGTGATCACATCACACCTCTTTTGGCTGAGCTCCACTGGCTTCCTGTCAAATTCCGCTGGCAGTTCAAGATGGCTACTTTCGCTTTTCGTCACTTTGACAAAACTCTTCCTCAGTACCTCTCTTCTTCTCTCTGCACCTACCAAAGCTCTCGCTCTCTTCGTTCTTCTTCCCAGAAACTTCTTAAAGTTCCTAAGCGGTCCTTGAAATCTTCGGGTGAGAGGGCATTTAGTTTCGTTGCACCAAGCGTTTGGAATTCTCTCCCTGACCATACCCGTAACTAGATGGGGGGGCGAGAGGGATGGGGGATGGGGGGGGGGGGGGGGGTGAAGGGAGGTGGGTGTGCTACTCGGTGTGTTGTGTTATGATTATATGCAATGCATTCTCTAATGTATTCATTTTCATAGAGATGTATGGTGAGGATATGTGAACCAGTCTGTTAGACTATGTTTGTACGAATGGTGAGTGAAAAGCGCATTGAGTTGCTTAGCAAGATTATGCGCTATATAAGCATTATTATTATATTATTATTATTATTATTACTGGCGTGCCTGTTAAGTGGGGTTCGATTGTATTCTTATACTGTGGACAAATAAGAGAATGTTGTCTTATATTATGGTGTGGGCTGTTTCAGGGCGAGGTGGTGGCGGACCTTTTCCTGGAGAAGTCGCAGCACATGGAGTGCAAAGACCCCGAGGCCTTTCGCCGGGACATGGCTCAGCTGGTGAATGCTGCACGACAGACCACACTGAAACTTGCCAAGGTGACCTTGAGTGTGTGTGTGTGTGTGTGTGTGGAGAAGTTGCACCACAATGGAGTGCAAGGATCCCAAGGCCTTTTGCCGGGACATGGCCCAGCTGGTGAATGCTGCACAACAGACCACTCTCCAAGTTGCCAAGGTGACCTTTGAATGTGTATGTGTGTATGTGTGTGTGTGTGGAGAAGTCGCATCGCATGGAGTGCAAGGATCCCGAGGCCTTTTGCACGACAGACCACACTGAAACTTGCCAAGGTGACCTTTGAATGTGTGTGCATGGATGCTCCTGCTTTCAGGATGTTCTGAAGTTCAGGATTTTGTTTTGGTCCAGGATGTCCTGAAGTTCAGGATTTTTTTTTATTGCCTGGAGCTGGCGTTGCCGGATTATGAGAATTTGAGAAGATGCATTTTGCTGGTTATAGAGGTCATGAAGTTTAACCAGAAGTGAAAGTGCAATGAAAGCCTGTCAGTTACATTGGAAACTGTTGTTTCTCTTCAGCTTTCAGTTTCAGGGGGACATTGCCCCCTGGAACCCCCAGGAGGGGCACTGACCCTGCACTCCGCCGGGGCCTGGGCGGCCCCTGGACCCCTGTCTTGCAGGATTTTTGACATTTCCCAGGAGTGTATGAGTGTGTGTGTATGTGAGTGTGTGTGGGTGTGTGTGTGTATGAGTGTGTGTGTGTATGTGTGTGTGTGTGTGTGTGTGTGTATGAGTGTGTGTGTGTGTGTTGAGTGTGTGTGTGAGTGTGTGAGTGTGTGTGAGTGTGTGTGTGTGTGTATGAGTGTGTGTGTGTGTGTGTGTGAGTGTGTGTGTATTTCAGTGTAATCATCATTCACAGATTGGATTGTAGAGGGGAAATATTGGTTTTTTTGCTCCTTTTGCTATCTTTGCTGTTTGCTGTTTTCTTGTGTGTCTATGTTGATAAAGGCGCATTCGCCGAAATATCCAGATGTTTTGTTGTGTCTCTTGTGAATAAATAACGTCACTTTACACTTGTGTGCTGCTTGTTGCATGGCAATTATCAGTAAAATACTGATTGAAAAACCCAAATACTGAAAAGTGTTTTGACCTGTCAGTCCCAGGGACTGATACATTTTTGCTAGGACTGATAAATTGTTTAACAGAGGCTTTGATATTGTGAGTTTCTTTGGTTTCCGATGGTTTTTGTTTGCCTGAGATTGGTTTTGACACCAGTTGTTGGGGGAATTTGTTGCTGATGGGACTGTTTCAGAATTCATTGTGCAATCACTGTAATACAGTGTGTGTAGTGTGTGTGTGTAGTGTATGTGTATGTGTGTGTGTGTACGCGTGCGTGCGTGCGTGCATGCGTGCGTGACAACTGGTGAATGCTGCACGACAAACCATCCTCTTGCCAAGGTCAGCTTTGAATGTCAGTGTGTGGGTGTGTGTGTGAGAGTAACTTGTAAGGGAAGCTCTACCATGTATATGTAGAATGACTCGGTGGTAACGCGCTTGCATCGTAAAGCAACAAGTTCAGGTGCATTCCTGGCAGCAGCAGAATTGTTTTCTTCTCACTCTCCACTCTCAATTTTTCATCTTTAATACTGAATCACTCGTTCTTATTTTTTTTAACTCCTCGTTCAAGCTCAATTTCTCATTCTTGGAGCTCAGTTCATCATTCTCTGACCACCAATTTTCCTTGTAATAATAATTATAATACATAGCATTTACAAGAATTAGACTCAGGGCGCTTACATTCACTGAATCACACGCAAATACACTTACATTCTCCCGCATTCATACAGCCATGTCTCTGAAGTCACAGAAGAAAAGCTTTTTGAAACAGATGGGTCTTGAGCTGGGTTTTGAAACTGGAAAGGGTTGGCTGGTGACGGAGGTGGACAGGGAGATAATTCCAGACAGTGGGGGCACAAAAACTTAAGCTGCGCTGACCAAAAGATTTCAAATTAGTTTTGGGTACCTTTGAAAAAGCATGGCATTGGAAGATCGGAGTGAGCAAGGAGGAGTGTATGTGTGGAGAGCATTAGAGAGGTAAGGCGGAAGGGTTTGCTCAAAATGACGGAAGGCAAGGACTGCAACCTTGTACTGTAGGCGAAACTGGACTGGGAGCCAGTGCAGCTCTCTCAGGAGTGGCGTGACATGCTCTTTCGTAAAATGAGACTAGCCGCACTGTTTTGAATTCGCTGAAGACGTGCAATTTCTGCCAAAGGAAGACCAAGCAAAATGGCCAGGTTTTGTACTCCTAACAATGTTGTTGTTTTTCTGTGCCGCAGCTCAAGGTGTCAGCGTTGCTGTCGGAGGTGTTTGCCGTGTTGAGCCGGCACCACATCCAGCTGGAGTCCAACTTTGCCACCGTCATCCTGGCCATGGGCATCGTGGAGGGCCTGGGACGCTCCCTGGACCCCCACCTGGACATCCTCACCAAGGCCAGCACCCTGCTCCTGGGAGAGGCCTTTAGGGCTGGACATCCTCACTAAGGCCAGCACCCTGCTCCTGGGAGAGGCCTTTAGGGCTGGACATCCTCACCAAGGCCAGCACCCTGCTCCTGGGAGAGGCCTTTAGGGCTGGACATCCTCACCAAGGCCAGCACCCTGCTCCTGGGAGAGGCCTTTACGGCTGGACGTCCTCACTAAGGCCAGCACCCTGCTCCTGGGAGAGGCCTTTAGGGCTGGACATCCTCACTAAGGCCAGCACCCTGCTCCTGGGAGAGGCCTTTAGGGCTGGACATCCTCACTAAGGCCAGCACCCTGCTCCTGGGAGAGGCCTTTAGGGCTGGACATCCTCACCAAGGCCAGCACCCTGCTCCTGGGAGAGGCCTTTAGGGCTGGACAGCCTCAGTAAGGCCAGCACCCTGCTCCTGGGAGAGGCCTTTAGGGCTAGACATCCTCACTAAGGCCAGTACCCTGCTTCTGGGAGAGGCCTTTAGGGCTGGACATCCTCACTAAGGCCAGCACCCTGCTCCTGGGAGAGGCCTTTAGGGCTAGACATCCTCACCAAGGCCAGCACCCTGCTCCTGGGAGAGGCCCTTAGAGGGTGAGGTCTTTGCGTTGATGATTAGCATCCTCACGTGGACATCCTCACCAAGGCCAGCACCCTGCTCCTGGGAGAGGCCTCCTGCCTCTTAGTCATTTTTTGTGCTAAAAATAGAAATAAATGGTACATTCTAGAAACAGTTTTGTCAAGTTGAATTGTTAGTATGATGATGGCTGCTTAGGTGTGAGATATACGTTCTTTCTCTCAGTCCGTAAATGAACCACTGTCACAATAGATGATTTTCGAAAAAAAAATAGGGGAGAGCACTTCGTGAAAATTAGAGTTGTTTACCTCCATTACTTGGTCAAATACCATGGCAACAATGCAACAATGGCGCTGAAGCTTGAAACCGCAGGATGCGAGTCAGCAACTTGCAAACAATTTAAAATTTAAAAAAGGGGGGTGGCCAGTTGCTACAAAGTGATAGAACTTGCAAACTGTGACGTAAAAATATAAATTACATCAATTTTAGAAGTGACGCACTGCGTTCTACATGCTGTGTGTCTCCTCAAACACATGAAGCGAGGGCTGGGGATTTACCTGATGGTAGAGTAATTTCCCCTGTTTGACCGATTGAATTAGGAGAGATCACTCCCACACACCATGAAATTACTCCCCTTAATTATTTCCAAACAATTCCTATTGATGGAAGACCAAAAACTAAGCACAAAATTAATTTAATGTATTTTATGGATAATAAGGCAATGTGGTTTTTTTCCTGAGACTCCTGTGCCTCAAGATAAAATTTTAGTCAACTATTTTTTTAACATAATGATTGAATTACAATCATCATATAGTAATAAGCCAAGTGTCCGTGTGTGTGTGTGTGTCTGAAACACAAAACAGGCCTTATAACTCTGCCGTTTTTTGACCGAATCGCTTCAAATTTGCTGTGAGCCCTAACGGGGCGATGGCAACGGCAACCGAGGTGGCCGTGTCATTTGCGCGGTTTCGCAAATGCGCGAAACGCGTATCCGCCGGACTCTTGGCGCCCGTATCTCCGGATTGCCTTCACATTTGGCAGGTAGATGACCGGGGACGGTGACTATCGGTGTGCCAAACCGGAAGCGAATCGGTTCAGAAACGCACGCGCTATACGCCGCTTCACCTTTTCACGAATAACTCCGCCGTTTCTTAACCGAATCGCCTCAAATTTGCTGTCAGGCTTGCTATGGCCGGGGCAAAGCCTGGCAGCAAATTGGAAGAGAATCGGGAGAGCGCGTCACTCTCAGAGCAGCGCCAACGGGAAACGGGGCCTTATAACTCCGCCGTTTCTTAACCGAATCGCTTCAAATTTGCTGTACTCAGCGTTACCAGTACTTGGCGTTACCGTTACTAGGCATTACCAGTACGGTGCATTGCCAGTACTAGGCGTTGCGCTAGTAATTTTAAAAGGCATGCTTTAAGCAAACAAAACAGTGTCAATGAAGGGACGTTTATAAGCCGCGAGGCTTAGGCTTGAGCCAGCCCCACACTATACTATGCTATGCTATACTATACTATACTATACTATACTATACTATACTATACTATACTATACTATACTATACTATACTATACTATACTATACTATACTATGCTATGCTATACTATGCTATATACTATATACTATACTAACTCAACAAAACTTTGTTATCTCATACGAGAAAATCGGTGATAATTAAAAAATGTGATTGATCATTTACAAATGAAAGTTGGGTTTAATGTCTGCTCGGCTATAAAGAGCACATGTGGGACGAACCATCATTCATTTATTGGTCACTTTCAAAGTAGCTACCGGGGGTATTCATTGCAAATTCAGATTTTGGGTGAAATGTGAAGGTGTGCCTTTTAATGTGAAAAAGCCTTACGGTCTGTAAAATATGGTAAATATAGGGTAAGACGGGGTAAAAAAGCCCATGGGCGGGTAAGAAGCCCATGCCAATTATCTCATGAAATAAAGCAAATTTCAGTCAAATTTGCCCATGAGACGAATGCTAAACATTAACACTCGTCTCATGGGCAAAATGTGACTGGAATGTGCTTTATTTCATGAGATAATTGGCATGGGCTTCTTACCCGCCCATGGGCTTTTTACCCCGTCTTACCCTAATCTACAGAAATGAAAAGACGGTTGATGCATGCTATATCTAACAGTTACACACACACACAGACACACACATGCATGCACACATGAATGCACAAACACATTTTTCTTCATACATATCTTTTTCACTATTCTAAAGGAGTGAACGTTTGCATTACCGGGTAGTCAACCCTCTGGTAGGGGTACCAAAACATTTCCTCAAAATATTTGGTATTTGTATTTGGTATATCCTAGTCACATAGACTTATCTCTGTGAAATCCGGGCTGCTCTCCCCCTCTAGTATTATTATTGTCGTCAGTAGGGGGCTTGGTAGAGTAGGTGGTGTCCTGCATACAGGCTCCACTGAGCTCCACCGAAGTGATTCAGCAGCAGTGCAGTGTCTCCTCGGTTGGTTGCCTCCTGACGACCTAACATAGATTCGCTCCCCTTGGACTGCTGGTTTCAGATTCTGCGACCTGAACAAGCCGGGGTGTGGCTGCGAGTTGGCACTCGGAATGAGCGACGTGGGAGCAACGCCAATGTACTGTTTGGTCCATCTGTTTATACGTCTGTACATCTGTTTTATATAAGATGGGACAGCAACAACAAAAGGATTCTCATCCTTTTATCCTCTGTTTTCCTGCATCTCCACGCCCCATCCTTTCGACGAGTGCACATAGACGATATCAAGATACTTCAAGGAGGAAGAAAAAGAGAAGAGAAAAAAGGATTCTCATCCATTTATCCCCTGTTTTCCTGCATCTCCACGCCCCATCCTTTCGACGAGAGTACATAGACGATATCAAGATACTTCAAGGAGGAAGAAAAAGAGAAGAGAAAAAAGGATTCTCATCCATTTATCCCCTGTTTTCCTGCATCTCCACGCCCCATCCTTTCGACGAGTGCACATAGACGATATCAAGATACTTCAAGGAGGAAGAAAAAGAGAAGAGAAAAAAGGATTCTCATCCATTTATCCCCTGTTTTCCTGCATCTCCACGCCCCATCCTTTCGACGAGAGTACATAGACGATATCAAGATACTTCAAGGAGGAAGAAAAAGAGAAGAGACAAAAGAAGAAGGGACAAAACAAGATGGCAAACACAGCTTGGGGTCAAAGTTCACCTTTGCTGGATAGTTTGCTTTGCCCAGCGCTGGTGGAAAAAATGGCGAAGATTTGCGACATAAATATCAAAACAATGGGTTAACTTAAGTCATGGCATCATTTGAATTTTTGTAAACAGATTATCCACATTGCAACACCCCCCCACCCCCCCACCCCCACAAACTGGATGTTTTTGATGTTGGATTTTTTTTTTTTTTTTTTTTTTTTTTTTAGGAAACTGGGTTATCACTTGGTGGAAATGTGCACTATATCACGGCTTTCTAGTTTTAGTTTATTTTGGAAAAGGTACAGTGTCCTAAAAGTAATGGCAAAATGATTATGCTGGGACGAAAATAAGCTCAATTATTACTTGAGGCCAAGGATGGGCACAAAAAAAGATTATTAAAGAAAGAAAAAACCCCCCCAGAAAAAAACCATCAATTCAGCTGAATATAAATGTCCAAGTCTGGTGGTTCAGACATATGATATACACCCATAGCTGTGGGGCGTCAGTCATCCGTGACATGGCTACACATGTTCAACTGCTGAGACCGCTGGGAAACACTATGACAAGCCATACTAATGAACCCACACAGAAGTTATGCAAATATATAAGAGAGAGAGAGTTCCGTGGCAAAATAATCAGAGTTGATTGTGGCCACGCATAGCTAAGAAGAAGAAGAAGAGAGAGAGAGAGAGAGATGAGTAAGTAAATGTAAATGATGTGACTTGCCAGCAAACGAGCATGAGTCAGCAGCCTTGATTAATAACAATACAATCACAGGGATAACTACATCACCCACTTGGTATGGTCGGAACGCAGGGATGAATAATACATAGAAACTTTATACCTATCT
>CM065692.1:9108086-9133086 GCA_017654935.2 Phymorhynchus buccinoides
ACATGTCACACATGCACATGCCTGCAGGTGTGACACACACATGCACATGTATACATGTATGCACACACACATTGTCTGAATCACTTTTAGTGAAATGACGTAAAATCAAAGAACACACACACATGCACACACTGTGACTAACAACACACTCACACACACATGTACACACACACACATACACACACACACACACACACACACACACACACACAACACACACACACACACACACACACAGAGAGAGAGAGAGAGAGACTCAGAGAGATATGCTTGCTTTTTTGACAAGTGGAACACCTTTCTCTCCAGGACTATCAGTATCACACAAGGCCTGTCTGTAACATACAAGCAGAAATTTCTATAAAATTGACAATAATGCAAAAACAGACAAGGGCCCCCAATCGTCCCTCAAAACAAGGGGTCCCAGGGACTCCTTCACTTACAGTATAGAGGGTCCTAGAGACGGGATAGAGGGTCGTAGTGGCATTGCGAATGCTAAAAATAATTTTTCTAGTGCATCCCTGGGACCCTCTGCACATTCTTTTAGAGGGTCCTTTAGAATTTTAGTGCTTCATAGACCCCCAAATGGGGGTCCCTGGGAGCCCTGCAGACTCACACAAAAACACAAACAAACAAAAAACAAAGGGAAAAAATGCTCAGAAAACAACAAATAAACTTGTAAATAAAAAGAACTAACAACGTGGGTGTGATCAGGCAATTTGATGCAGGTTCAGGCAGCTGATTGACTGAAGAAATGACTCTTTCATGTGAACCACGCTCTTATATATTTGGATTCAGCAAAAATGTTCAGGAAAAGCACTGGTCACTGCAATCCATTCTAGAAAAACAAGCAGAAAAAGAAACAAACAAACATACCGCGATAAACTCATAATGTTATACTCCTTTGCTAAGGTCGGGCAAAAGACAAACTTGTCGTTTAGGCCTTTATAAGCTTTTAAGTTAGGGCCTATATATGGCCAAAGATTCTCAGATTTTATGTTAATAAGCGCTTAGGGCTTAAAGGCTAAGCGCTGTATAAATGTTCTTAATAAATAAATTAAATAATGACAGACAGAAGCACAGACATATTGTAATTTTTGTTTGTTTCTGCTGCTGGTGTCGTACCCTGGCTAAAAGACTCCAGGGATCATCCGAACACTATGGTACAAATGCATCAGCTAGGGATGAAAACCATTACGTGTGTGACCATTTTTTATTACCACGCCACGTGGGCAGCCACATTCCGTCTACAGGGGATTTTTGTTGTTTCAAAATGAAATGTTTTCTTATCTAGCAGGTTGGCATTGTTTTTTTACATTTTATTCCCCATTGGGGGAAAGGGGGGAGGGTTCATGCAAATAGTTCCCCACCTTCTAGAAGTTCTGTGCTTGTAACTCCCTCTAATATATCAAGTGGCTCTGTTTTAACTCTGCCTTTTCCCTTTGCTTACTGTCAGGTTTCTACTATCTTTCTGCCTTGCTGGTCCATTCTCCTGCCTTTTGTTATAGAAATTCTTACAAAGATTTGTTCCAGCCGAAGACGGATATATGCTAGGCCTATTTCTTAGTAATGCGCATAACAGCAGCATGATACATCTGCCCTCATACGGCAGGAGACTGAGTGAGCGATGATGAAGAAGAAGAAGTAACATTTTAGTGTATGTTAATTGTTGTGATCAGGTGAATGTGGAGGTGGGAGCTGACGGGTTTCTCCGAGCAAAAGGGCGCGACCCTTCGGGACAGGAGACAGGGGAGACCATTCTAGAGCACCACCTGCAAGGGTTGTCCCGTTTTGCTCGCCTGCATCAGGACCCTCGGTGTTTCGCCTACCTCACGAAGACCCAGCTGGGAGCGGATTACATCTGTCATGTGTACCTGGCTACCTACGATAACACGGTCAGTTTTATTCCTGAGGAATAATCTCACACACGCAATTACGCATGCAAACACACACACACACACACACACATGCACACGCACACACACACACACACACACACACACACACACACACACACACACACACACACACACAGGATGTAAAAAAGCTTTATCAAGCTTATTCTTTTATCGTCAATAAAGATCATTTTGACTTGACTTGACACACACACACACATGTGCGCGTTTGCTCACAAGCACACACATGCTTACAAACACACGCACATGCACACACACACACACACACACACACACTTGTGTATACATGTGCACATACACACATGCACACTCACTGATTAAGAGAGAGAGAGGGAGAGGCAAAGAGCTCAATCCTTTCATTGAATTTGATTATGCGATTCATAAATTTATTGCTTCTTTTTTTTTCATTTAAAAAAAATTGATTTACCTCGCTAGGTACACATCTCACCGCCAATGTCGCATTTTTGCACCACAATGATTTAACACCCATGTCAGTAAAAGCATTGAAATCAGGATCTGCTATTCAGTGATCTTGGGTTCATATTAAGTTATTAAGTTTTAGAGGTAACGATAGGCCTTATATTAAACATGTCACAGAGGAATCCTCAATATTTCAAACTAAATCTTTTCTCTACCCATGTCAGTTTAATGCTAAAATGTTGGCTTAAAAACTGCTGGCGGCGAAAGGGTTAAAAAAATAAAAGATCAAGGGGCTAACAGTAACACACAGCTTTGGACTGTTAAGTATTTTGCTGAATCTAAATGTCCTTGGTCTTCCATTCTCTCAGTGCATCTAAATCTTGTATATGTGTGCAAGACAGTGTTCTACATACAAGTTTTGTTTTTTCATGTTTGATTGTGTTCTCATGTTTCTGTATCTTGCTAAGTACTTTGCTTTGTCTTTGTTTGGCACTTCAGTGTGACAGATTCAAGTGTAAATGTTTGTGACAGTTTTTCTGACATTGATAAATAAACCAGCAAGCCATTTGTCACTTTGTTGTATTGTGTACCTGTATGTATTCAGTGTAATGGAAATGACAGGATATTGAGAAGATCTGGAGTGGGGCAGAGAAGAGTGGGTGGGGCGGGGGGGTGTCAGGAAATGAATAGAGTATAGCGAGAAGGAAATGCTCATGAATTATTCATCATATGGACACTGTGTGCTCGTGATCGATCACATACTTCTACTTGACTTGTGACTGTCTTAAGTCTTTGTGTCTTTCGATTGTCTTGTTTGAGAGGGCTAAATGCGGCATTTAATTTCAGGTACTGACCTTGATGCTCACCATAGTCTCTGTATAACAGAGATGTCACTAATGTTAAATGCCACTAATGTGTTTTTCTTCTTCTTCTTCTTCTTCTTCTTCCAATAATGTACACCCCCGGCGAAATGAACTTCTAGAACTTGTCAAAATTTTACTGTTTTTCTTCTTCTTCTTCTTCTTCTTCTTCTTCTTCTTCCAATAATGTCCAGTCCTGCCGTTTATCGGCAATTATTGACATACAGGGGTTCAAAGATGAAGATATGCAGCACGGGATGAGATAGGATTTGGGAAATATATTAGGTAATAGAAAAGCTTTTGTTGTTTACAATGACATTGAGAGGATATATGAAGAAAGCAATTTGGTTGGGTATTTATTTTATAAATTCAGGTAGGTATTACATATTTGTTGTTTTAAGATGATATGAAAGAGATGAACTTGGCTGAGTATTTTGCAGGCTTGAAATGGGCGGGGGAGGGGTTGAGTAAAGTTTAGTGAGATGCAAGATAGAAGAAGGAATAAGTCATGCACAACACTCCAGCCTCACATGATACATGCAGTTCTAAGATATCTGTTTGAGTCGTGCACGACCGTTCAGCATACCCAGTACACACACATTTTTTTTAAGGTGTGTCTTATTCTTCTTCTTCTACTTCGTTTGATCTTCCACCTTCATCGTACTGAAGATTCTGAAGATTAATTAATTTTGAAGGTGTGTGTACATGTGTGGAACTGGGAATAAGTTGCTCGATCACGATTGTAGTACAGTGGGACCTCCCTTTTAAGACCTTGAAAAACCATCCAAAATAAGGTCTTAAGTGGGAGGGAGTTGCATAAGGGAGGTAATTTTAATACTTACAAAGAAGGTCAATTTCTCGGAGAAGTAGGTCTTAAGTGGGAGGGAGTCTTACAAGGGAGGTTCCACTGTAATGATGTAGAGCGAAGTTGTAAGAAAAATAGAAAGAAGAGAATATTAAAGACAAATAAATGAGCAAACCAAAGCTGATTTCCAAATTTCTGTCTATGGATTTTCTTAAGAATAGGATTGACAGATTTTAGATTTTGTGTCCAATTAAGAGAAATTAGTATTAAATACAATGTACTAATGATTTGAGTCATTACTCAATATTTGGCAATTTTCCCCCTGCATCTCCCCTCTTCCTTTTTAATTTGTTGTGTTTTTTCTTTGAAAATGTATCAGGCCAATATCATCATTCATGCTCCGAGATTTTGTGATCTCCCGTATTATATCACAATTTCAGCTTTTCAAATCAAAGTTGTAGCTGACATGCATAGGTTGATTGTGCTGTATGGAAATTGAGTGGTGTGTCAAGTCAAGTCAAGTCAAAATGATCTTTAATGGCGCCTTCAGTGTGTGTGTGTGTGACACCCCCCCCCACCCCCCCACGTCACCCCTTTCCCACCCTCTCCCCTTCTTTTTTGTCTTCTTCCTTTGTCTTCTTTTGGGTTTTGTGTGTGTTGTGTGTGTGTGTGTGTGTGTGTGTGTGTGTGTGTGTGTGTGTGTGTGTGTGTGTGTGTGTGTGTGTGTGTGTGTGTGTGTGTATGTGTGTGTGTGCATGTGTGTGTGTGTGTGTGTGTGTGTGTGTGTGTGTGTGTGTCACAGTGTGTATGTGTGTGTTGATTATGCCGTATGGAAATTGAATGGTGTGTGTGTGTGTGTGTGTGTGTGTGTGACCCCATCTCACCCTCTCCCATTTTTTTTCGTCTTCTTTTTGTTTTTTGTTAGTTTTGTGTGTGTGTGTGAATGGGAATGTTTGTAGTTTTATTTCTTTGTAAAGCGCCATGAATATAATTTTCTAGATATGTGGCATGTGCACTATATAAGCACCTTGTAAATCCCTACTATCCTGCCCCTGCCTTACCTAATCTCCTCACCACACCGCCCAAGAGAAGAGAGCAGAGAGTTAATAAACACAGGACAGAAACGAACATGCCATACACATGTTCCAGCTAATCCTACTTGCACTAGCAGTGGCATAGTCTTAACTCATTCAAGTCGTTCCGGCCATATATGTCCGGAATTAATAGATCGCTGTCAGTTTGATGCATTTGCTTCAAGGGAAGTAAATCTGTGTGCACACCATACCTTGGTCACTTCTAAACTCGCTTCGCTCCCTTAGACCACAATTTTGCCTCTGACTTTGCTTTTGTAGTGGTTTGTTGTGGGGGAACCAATCGGTGTAGAGAGTTTTTCTATATAAAGTAAATATAAAAAAGTCTGATTTATTGCTTCCCTATGTCTAAACCTGAAGTAAAAACCCGTAATCTTCTTTCATTTCTCCTTTGGTTTATGTATGTTTTGTTTGTGTGTATGGCTGGAGTGATTTGTGAGTTTTTGTAATAATAATTCAAAATCGTTGCAATGCGAATGAATTAAGGAGCAGACATACTGCGTACAATGCGATTAGATTGCGATCCGATTGTGACGATGTCTGTGAGTCAGGATTCACGTGAAATACTTCCGTCTAAAAGTAGTTCTACTGTTTTCGTTCACTATGCTCACGTAGACACTAAATACACGAATGACATAAAATGTCTGATACAAAAATACAGGTCACAGCACCCGATTTCGACTCCTTTGACAGTTTTAGTTCATGCCTTTTGTTTACTTTTGTTTACACTCACCACCAGCATAAACCAATTTAAAGTATTTTATGCATAAGGCTGTGTACACACATAAGCGGATATTCCATGCGGAAATCCGTGCGCAATCCATAAATAAATGAAACAAGGAAGGGTAAAGATTTGCGCACGTGTCCGAATTTCCCCATTATGCGTAAACTTTTATCCTTCTTTCTTCCACTTATTTAGGGTGTTCCGTACGGAACTTACGCGTCTAATGTGAACCGGGCCTTAGGCTTACCGGAAAATACGGTACATTGTTTTATTGAGGCATACCACTTTTTTTAAAAATCCCTAACCACAATCAAGAATACTTGCCTCTGTTGAAGGAAATAACTTGAAACACATAGCCTTCTGTGGAAAACTAGAAACAGTCATAATGTGGGGAATTCGTGTGCTGTGAGATATTTCATCAGATTTCGTGTGTGGGACGAGGGGTAATTGCCTTAACCTTTACCGGACGTCTGGGGTCGCCCACGACCCCTTGACACACAAAACATGTTATATCTCTAAAACTATTTAAGCAATCTTCATGAAATTTCATGACTTTGTCAAACATGTAAATGGCTTTAAGTGTGTTAAATTTCATTAATGTGTATAAAATATAAATGACGTAATATGACGCGTAATTTTGATATACCTGTCCGGATGACGGGGGTCTCCCACGACCCCTACTTTAAAGAGCACTGCAGTGCATTGAGTAGGGGTCGTGGGAGACCCCCGCCATCCGGACAGGGATAAACACATGGTGACTCATTGACAGGTAGGGGTCGTGGGAGACCCCCGCCATCCGGACAGGGATAAACACCTAGGAATTCGCTCTTTGCTGAGTAGGGGGTCGTGGAAGACCCCCGCCATCGTGTCTGTGTAGTCAAAAGCATGATCCGGTAAAGCTTAACGTGTTATCGCAAGAGCAATAAAGAAGGGTAATAACACATTTAGGCAATGACCCCTCAAAATATAAGTGAACAAAACTAGTAGGATTTTGTCAGATGAATTTAGACTGTAGTATTTCACGAGAATCCTGCCTGACAAATGTCAGAGTCGGATCTCATGGTATGCAGTGTGTGTGTGTGCCCCTTCAGAGAGACAGTCTCCTCCTCGGCTTGATCATCAATAAATTACCTAGATGGTCACTCATTCTATTGTTAGACCAGTGGGCGGCAACACAGGGGCTATGTTAAGTCGAGCTGATTGGTATCGGGATGAGAGGGAGGATGGATTATAGTGTCATGCAGGGACATGGGCATTGTGCTTGTTTTATGCCGGTTTTACATGAGCTTTAGAGGCTCTTTGTATTGATTTTTCTCTTTCCCTCGTGTCACACTTACGGACTGTCTTTCCCCACATGGCGGGGAAATAAAAACCGGTCACACACGTAATGTTCTCATCCCTAGCTGGTGCATCTGTACCATAGTGTTCAAGTGCTTCGGCTGTTGGGAGGATCCCTGGAGTTTTTAAGCCAACAACAATAACTCACTGTCTCTCAATTCGCAAACTTGCTGTGCCTGGCATAGGTGTAAGCTCAACTTCTCAGTCTCACTGTCTTTTAGTTGATAAGTAAAAGATAGCAAGCGGCCATGATGTTGCAAATTTTCAAGTATATTTCATGAATTTCTTGAAGTCTTTTTTGTTTTTAAGACTAATTCTTTCCCCCGCTGTTTGTCAGTGTCTTGCTTTTTGGCCCTTCCTTTAATTTAAAAAATGTAAGCATTTTTTGTGTGCGCGCCTTTTTTTAATTTTTAATTCCCCTTTTCTGCCCATCTGTCTACTTGTCAGCCTCTTTTTCTGCCTGACTTTTTGTTTGTCAGGTTTCCCTGTCTGTCTCCCTGTAGTCAGCCTTTTTCCTGTCTGTCTCCCTGTTGTCAGCCTTCTTCCTGTCTGTCTCCCTGTAGTCAGCTTTTTCCTGTCTGTCTCCCTATTGTCAGCCTTTTTCCTGTCTCTCTCCCTATTGTCAGCCTTTTTTCTGTCTCTCTCCCTGTTGTCAGCCTTTTTCCTGTCTGTCTCCCTGTTGTCAGCCTTTTTCCTGTCTGTCTCCCTGTTGTCAGCCTTTTTCCTGTCTTTTTCCTGTTGTCAGCCTTTTTTCTGTCTGTCTCCCTGTTGTCAGCCTTTTTCCTGTCTGTCTCCCTGTTGTCAGCCTTTTTCCTGTCTGTCTCCCTGTTGTCAGCCTTTTTCCTGTCTGTCTCCCTGTTGTCAGCCTTTTTCCTGTCTGTCTCCCTGTTGTCAGCCTTTTTCCTGTTGTCAGTCTTTTTCCTGTCTGTCTCCCTGTTGTCAGCCTTTTTTCTGTCTGTCTCCCTGTTGTCAGCCTTTTTCCTGTTGTCAGCCTTTTTTCTGTCAGCCTTTTTCCTGTTGTCAGCCTTTTTTCTGTCTGTCTCCCTGTTGTCAGCCTTTTTCCTGTTGTCAGCCTTTTTTCTGTCTGTCTCCCTGTTGTCAGCCTTTTTCCTGTCTGTCTCCCTGTTGTCAGCCTTTTCCCTGTCTGTTGTTCCTGTTGTCAGCCTTTTTCCTGTCTGTCTTTTCCCTGTTGTCAGCCTTTTTCCTGTTGTCAGCCTTTTGTCTGTCTGTCTCCCTGTTGTCAGCCTTTTTCCTGTTGTCAGCCTTTTTTCTGTCTGTCTCCCTGTTGTCAGCCTTTTTCCTGTTGTCAGCCTTTTTTCTGTCTGTCTCCCTGTTGTCAGCCTTTTTTCTGTCTGTCTCCCTGTTGTCAGCCTTTTTCCTGAATGTCTTCCTGTTTGTCACCAGCGATGTCCTGCCCTGAGACCCATAGGCCATAGTCCTATTAAAACTGAAAATGTCCTATTTTGTTCTCCCCTGTCAGGACAAATGTCCTATTGGAATCTTAGCACAGGCACACTTTGCCCTATTGATTTCTGCAAGAGCCAGGACATTGTCCTATTGATTTTCCTTGTCTCAGGACAGTTTGTCCTATTGATTTTCCTTGTCTCAGGACAGTTCGTCCTATTGATTTTCCTTGTCTCAGGACAGTTTGTCCTATTGATTTTCCTTGTCTCAGGACAGTTTGTCCTGTCAGTTTTCGATCCTTGGTGCATCACTGCGGACCCTATTTCTGCTGCCAGTTTCTCTGGTTGACAAACAGAGAGACCAGTTATAAAAATAATAATAAATAATTAATAATGCTTATATAGCGCATAATCTTGCTAAGCAACTCAATGCGCTTTTCACTCACCATTCGTACAAACATTTCTAACAGACTGGTTCACGTATCCTCACCATGCATCTCTATGAAAATGAATACATTAGAGAATGCATTGCATATAATCATAACACAACACACTAACGCCCCCCTTCCCCAACACCCCCCCCCCCCCCCCCCCAAAAACCCCCCCCCCCCCCCCTCCATATACACACGCGCACACGTTAACCTCATACTCAACGTCAATGAGCTGGAAGACAAGAGTGGGGAAAGGATCATAGACTTTACAGAGAGAAAGCTTTCCTGAAGAAGTGGGTTTTTAGTTGGGACTTGAATGAAGGAAGAGTCTCAAGACTGGTTCTTCTTCTTCTTCTTGCATATAGCATCCTCCATGAACAATTTGATGATTATGACGCTTACGACGTGGGGGGTTTCCAACTAATCAGGTTACAGGTATAGTGAGAGTTATGTACCTACAGTTATACCTAACCAGCTCCTAGTTGCCTTTTTGTTTGTGGCACAAGCCACAAACCTATAACTCACTTTGTCGGTCTGTGTCGGTCGGTCGGTCCAAAATTGTCACACATATTGTAAAAGAGAAAGAAAAGTACAGACAGAAAAAAAATACTTGGGCATAAAGTAACATTTCAGTTGTCATATCTACAGTCCTTAGGTATGGAAAGAATTGTATACTGAACAGAGCACATGAATCTTCATTTTAAAGCGTACAAAATAATAAACGTACGTAATACAGACACTGCAACAGACACGACGAGTATGCGGTGCTTCTTTCAATGATCATAAGTAGGATAAATAGTTTTAAATGTTTTCCAAAAGATATAAAAAGTTACGAAATGGTGCAGAGATAACATTCTGGTTTACAGATTAAAATTATTGAAAAGCCAGGGGAGGCGACTCAGTGTATGTAATGATTGGAGTGGTGAAAATAGACCGCTGGGCTGCAGTCTTGTGGAGTGAAAGTGTTTGATCAAAAATTGTGTGTGTGAAGAGCATAATGTAAATGCGCTCGGTGATGCCCTTGTTTGTAGTTCAAATAGTCGCGTGCCACAAACGATTGCGAATCCGCGCTTGTTTGTTTTACATAGTGTCTGCTGTGCTAGATAATAATGAGGACGGGAATAGCATCAGCGCAAATTAACTTATTAAGCGTCTCCCGTGCTGCCGTAAGAGCTAGACAAGCAGATGCACGCTGGCCACAAACTGTCGGGTCTGATGAGACTGAACTTACTAATGGCTCTTCTCCTGTAGGGTTTTGCTCTTGGGAAAAAATCAATATAGCATTTTGCTTTGCTAATGTGTGTGTGTGTGTGTGTGTGTGTGTGTGTGTGTGTGTGGGTGTGTGTGGGTGTGTGTGGGTGTGTAGGTGTGTGTGTGTGTGTGTGTAAGTATGTGTAAGCATGGGTGTATTAGTGTGCACGTGTGTGTGCGGTGTGTGTATGTGTGACTGTGTATGTGTGTGTGTTTGAGTGTATGTACATATATATATATTATGTGTGTGGTGTGAGTGTGTGTGTGTGTGTGTGTGTGTGTGTGTGTGTGTGTGTGTGTGAGACGAGAATGATAGATTAACAATTCACTAATGCTGTCCATATCAGATGTACAAACCGTTTGATGTACTATGATTTTAACTGCAGATATAAACTACATATAGCGAGTTTGTACTTGGCTATAAAAACCACCTAGTAATGGTGTCAACAAGCCCAATCTGCAGCAGTTCAAGCCCTTCATTGTTTTACACTGACTCTTAACCCTAGTATGTTTTTGTTTGTGGCTCAAGCCACAAACCTATATGTAACTCACTTTGTCGGTCGGTCTGTCTGTCTGTCCAAAATTGTCGTACTTCAAATCGAGGCTACACTTCAAAACTAATTGAGGCCGCTCTTTAAAATGATGTATTTTAAAAGCGTACAAAATAATAAACATACGTAATACAGACACTACAACAGACACGACGAGTATGCGGTGCTTCTTTCGATGAGTATAAGTAGGATACATAGCTTTAAATGTTTTCCAAAAGATATAAAAAGTTACAAAATGGTGCAGAGATAACATTCTGGGACGGTATTCATGTCGAGATAGCATGAGACTTAGCATGATGCTAACTTAGAAGCTCTTCCAAAAGTCCTATTAAATCCTATAGGACATTGGAAGAGCTTCTAAGTTAGCATCATGCTAAGTCTCATGCTATCTCAACGTGAAAACCGTCCCTGGTTTACAGATTAAAATTATTGAAAATCCAGGGGAGGTAACTCATGATTCGAGTGGTAAAAATAGAACGCGTGCCACAAACTATTGCGATTTTCGCGCTTGTTAAGACATAGTTTCAGAGGAATAATATACCCTTAAAAACACATCAACAGCAAGTGTCACAGCCGGGGCAGTGGGTGGATGCCTCGTGCCTCCATACGGGGAGCTGGACGACCCCACCCCCTCCATGAGTCTCTCCCTGTGGGGATACCGGGGGGTCTTTCGTAAAAATAGTTCCCTTCTGGAAGTTCTGTGCTTGTATTTGTTGTAACTTCCTCTAATCTGCCACTCTCTTTGACTCTGCCTTTTCCCTTTGCTTTCTGTCATCTACTACCTTTCTGACTATTTGGCCCATTCTCCTGCCTTTAAAAAAAAAAATCTTCCAAATCATTGTTCTGCTTTGAGCTCCTCTGAAATCAGAATGTGTTGGCTGTACGCAGCAGGGAGACCAGTGAAAACTGAAAAACGGGCACATATGTACCTTACCCATTATGGCCATATGGCCTGGGAATGTAGAAGAAAAAGAAGAAGTGTCACAACTGACCTGTGGGAAAATTGAATCCAGGAATCAAAATGTCACTGTGCATGTGTGTGTGTGTGTGTGTGTGTGTGTGTGTGTGTGTGTGTGTGTGTGTGTGTGTGTGTGTGTGTGCGTGTGTGTGCGCGTGTGTGCGTGTGTGCATGTGTGTGTAATTATGAATGACAAAATCAACGTGAATAGGATTACGTTCTAATCTAAGCATGCCATAGCCTCATGAACGTGATCTTCATTGATGTTCGATTGCTCAGTAATTTGTCATAGATACATTGCAACACAATAAGTTTTCACACTGTAAGTGTAACATACATGACCTTTTGTGATACTCATACTGCTATCAGTATCCAACATAGATTACCATTGACTAACAAGTGGGGCTGTACTTGATATTGCTTCACAGTCGCTCCTTAGGTTTTGTTTGTTTGTTAAAACTAAGGATTTTAGATAACCCATTCAAGTCGTTCCGGCCATATATGTCCGGAATTAATAGGTAGCTGTCAATTTGAAGGGAAGTAAATCTGTGTGCACTCTATACCTTGGTCACTTCTAGACTCGCTTTGCTCCCTTAGACCACAATTTTGCCTCTGACTTTGCTTTTGTAGTGGTTTGTTGTGTGGGAAACCAATCGGTGTGGAGAGTTTTTCTATGTCTAAGCTTAAAGTAAAACCCCGTAATCTTCTTTCATTTCTCCCTTTGTTTATGTCTGTTTCGTTTGTGTGTATGGTTGGAGTGATTTGTGAGTTTTTTTAAATTATTCAAAATCGTTGCGATGGGAATGAGTTAAGGACCTGGTGTAAACTTTTACTTTTTCTTTATATAGCAATCACTATATATATAAAGTGTCTGTGCATTTCTCTATTTTTTTATGCTGCAATATGTCGCAGTGGTACCCAAGAGTCTTTCAGACAGGAAATATTAAAAAGAATGATGGCTACAGTCATTAAAATCCCCCACTAATAACAAAAAAACCAAACCAATAAGAACAACAAGCATGTAATTCAACAATAGCGACGGACAGGGCAGCAAATAAGAATAATGACTGCAGCTATAAAAAAACAACTCTCTTTAAACGGCAATGCTCGCTAAATGAATAACAATTGTATTCTAAAAGTAGCAGTGCTTGAAACACACACAAAAGCAATAAATTCCAGGAATGAATGAGGTGGCTGTTCTCAATACATGGGGGATAGGGGTAGGGTGGGGATAGGGGTGGGTGATGGAGGGCAAAGACAAACCAACATACAAAACGACAGCCAGATACAAGAGAGAAGTACTGAATATCCATGATTCATATGTATTTTTTATATTATTGATAGTGATGTAACGTACCATATATTAAACTTTATCAACCCAGAAACTACAAATGCCAGGACATACCCGGATCAATTGAATGGAAAGAAGCAAACAAACTCATTAGCAAATAAAACAGCTTCCGGTAATTTTTGCAGTTGTACATCACCACATTTCTTATCGCTCGATGCACATAAAGATAAAGTTTTGTTTGTCATTAGGGAAAGATTGTGTGTCAAGTGCTATCTAAATAGAATTGGACCTATCCTAAACAGCTAAAAATAATAGTAACGTGTTCATGCAAGTACATGGGTGCAACTTTTCCTGGTATACAAGGATTTCCTGTTTTTGAATTTTACCAGAAAAGGAATTTCCTTTTTTTATAATTTGTCAAACAAGATCTTTGCGTGTCTACTGTATTTTTCAAACAGTTTAAAATAAGCATTTGTATAAATTCTGGAAAAAGCAAACTAAAATACCTCTGTAAATCATTTGTTTTCTTCAGCTGCAGGGGGACATTACCCCTGGACCCCGGCCTTTCAGGTTTGTTCATTTTGTGTAGTTGCACCCATGTAAGTAACAATGGACGGATCTCACCAGACTTAATGTAGAGTTATATGCATATGACAAAAATAATTGAAATTGGATCAGGAAAAAGGTAAGGCAACGCATATTGGAATTCGACCTTTCCTAAACAGCTAAAAATGATAGTAACATATTAATTTAATAATAATGCAAATATATAGAGAGTTACGTGCTTATGAAAAAAATCTAAGATTGGATTAGTTCAAAGGTTAGACAACATGATTGTTTTGGAAGGTGCAGAACACTTTTTTTTAAAGATAAAGGAAATCCCATTGAATTGCTGCACTTCAGGTGCAATTTGAAAACAAATCTACTACATATTATGTATAATTAGAAATTGTTTACATCTTTGTAATGTACACACACACATGCATATAAATTATAATGTTCACAGACTTGCACACTCATATCCATACACATACACTCACACACACGCACGCACGCACGCACGCACGCACACACGCACACTCACACACACACACACACACACACAGTGACACACATGCTCACACGCTCACACGCAACGCATGTAAAGTCTGCCCCTTAAGCGCATGATAACACACACAATAATGAAAACATACAATCATTACCTCATTTTATTACCCCATGATCACATCAGTTACAAAAATCGTCAGGAACAGCTCATTAACATTCAGAAGCTGAAATTATGAGAATGGAAGCCCCAAACCCACCATATGCACTGCATGAGGTTAAGAGGTCGCCAAGTTATTAACTCTTTAACCCATTAATGTTCAGAAGCTGAAATTATGAGAATGGAAACCCCAAACCCACCAGATGCACTGCATGAGGTTAAGAGGTCGCCAAGTTATTAACTCTTTAACCCATTAATGTTCAGAAGCTGAAAGTATGAGAATGGAAACCCCAAACCCACCAGATGCACTGCATGAGGTTAAGAGGTCGCCAAGTTATTAACTCTTTAACCCATTAATGTTCAGAAGCTGAAAGTATGAGAATGGAAACCCCAAACCCACCAGATGCACTGCATGAGGTTAAGAGGTCGCCAAGTTATTAACTCTTTAAATCATTAACGTTGAGAAGCTGAAATTATGAAAAGGGAAACCCCAAACCCATCATATGCACTGCATGAGGTTAAGAGGTCACCAAGTTATTAACTCTTGGAAACCCCAAACCCACCATATACACTGTATGAGATTAAGAGGTCACCAAGTTATTAACTCTTTAACTCATTAACGTTGAGAAGCTGAAATTATGAAAAGGGAAACCCCAAACCCACCATATGCACTGCATGAGGTTAAGAGGTCACCAAGTTATTAACTCTTTAACTCATTAACGTTGAGAAGCTGAAATTATGAAAAGGGAAACCCCAAACCCACCATATGCACTGCATGAGGTTAAGAGGTCACCAAGTTATTAACTCTTTAACTCATTAACGTTGAGAAGCTGAAATTATGAAAAGGGAAACCCCAAACCCACCATATGCACTGCATGAGGTTAAGAGGTCACCAAGTTACTAACTCTTTAACTCATTAACGTTGAGAAGCTGAAATTATGAAAAGGGAAACCCCAAACCCACCATATGCACTGCATGAGGTTAAGAGGTCACCAAGTTACTAACTCTTTAACTCTTCAAGTGCCAAGTGTTTTCTGTTCTTTGTAACTTTCTCTGCCAAGTAGTTTTTCAAGAGAACTAGAAACAATCACCTATTTTATTGAATACTGAATCAACAGAAATGCACTGACAGTGGAACCTCCTTTACAAGACCTTAAAAAAATCCATCCAAAATGAGGTCTTATAAGGGAGTGGTCTTATAAGGTAGGTAATTTTAATTCTTTCAAAGCAGGGCAATGTCTCGGAAAAGTAGGTCTTCTATGGGAGGGAGGCTTATAATGGGAGGTGTTATAAGGGAGATTCAAGCTCTAAAAATGAGACGACCACGTGGAAAGTGTTTTCCGGCGGCAACCTACTGGCAATGATGTAGAATGCATGCGACGTCATGACACACATCATGTGCGCCCAAGGCAGTAGGAGAGTTAAGCTAATACAGTGGAACCTCCCTTATAAGATTTCCCATTATAAGACTCCCTCCCACATAAGACTTATCTGAGACATTGCCCTTCTTCATAAGTATTAAAATGACCTCCCTTATAAAACCCCTCCCTTATAAGACCTACTTATCTGAGACATTGCCCTTCATAAGTATTAAAATGACCTCCCTATAAGACCTACTTATCTGAGATATTGTCCTTCATAAGTATTAAAATTACCTCCCTTATAAGACCCGTCCCTTATAAGACCTACTTATCTGAAACATTGCCCTTCTTCACAAGTATTAAAATGACCTCCCTTAAAGACCCCTCCCTTATAAGACCTACTTATCTGAGACATTGCTCTTCTTCATAAGTATTAAAATGACCTCCCTTATAAGACCCCTCCCTTATAAGACCCCTCCCTTATAAGACCTACTTATCTGAGACATATGTCCTTTGTAAGTATTAAAATTACCTCCCTTATAAGACCCGTCCCTTATAAGACCTACTTATCTGAGACATTGCCCTTCTTCACAAGTATTAAAATTACCTCCCTTTAAGACCCGTCCCTTATAAGACCTACTTATCTGAGACATTGTCCTTCTTCATAAGTATTAAAATTATCTCCCTTATAAGACCCCTCCCTTATAAGACCTACTTCTCTGAGACATTGCCCTTCTTCACAAGTATTAAAATGACCTCCCTTGTAAGACCCCTCCCTTATAAGACCTACTTATCTGAGACATTGTCCTTCATTCCTGATCGCTTCTCGGCCTTTTGGCTAAGACAGTGATTCAGGAACATAAATTTTTGTTTATACCCTGGTTGGTTTGTTCAGCCCGTCGTACATGGCGAAAGCCGATACGCGACGTTAAACTGAACTTCCATCCATTGTCCTTCTTCATAAGTATTAAAATTACCTCCCTTATAAGACCCCTCCCTTATAAGACCTACTTATCTGAGATATTGTCCTTCATAAGTATTAAAATTACCTCCCTTGTAAGACCCCTCCCTTATAAGACCTACTTATCTGAGACATTGCCCTTCTTCACAAGTATTAAAATGACCTCCCTTATAAGACTCCCTCCCTTATAAGACCTACTTATCTGAGACATTGCCCTTCTTCACAAGTATTAAAATGACCTCCCTTGTAAGACCCCTCCCTTATAAGACCTACTTATCTGATATATTGTCCTTCATAAGTATTAAAATGACCTCCCTTGTAAGACCCCTCCCTTATAAGACCTACTTATCTGAGATATTGTCCTTCATAAGTATTAAAATGACCTCCCTTATAAGACCCCTCCCTTATAAGACCTACTTATCTGAGACATTGCCCTTCTTCATAAGTATTAAAATTACCTCCCTTATAAGACCCGTCCCTTATAAGACCTACTTATCTGAGACATTGTCCTTCTTCATAAGTATTAAAATTACCTCCCTTATAAGACCCCTCCCTTATAAGACCTACTTCTCTGAGACATTGCCCTTCTTCACAAGTATTAAAATTACCTCCCTTGTAAGACCCCTCCCTTATAAGACCTACTTATTCTGAGACATTGTCCTTCTTCATAAGTATTAAAATTACCTCCCTTATAAGACCCTCCCTTATATTATAAGACCTACTTATCTGAGACATTGCCCTTCTTCATAAGTATTAAAATTACTTCCCTTGTAAGACCCCTCCCTTACAAGACCTCATTTTTAATGATTTTTGAAGGTCTTATAAGGGAGGTCCCACTGTATCCCATTACAATGTAGACAGACAAGGGAGAAAAAAAACCCCTGATGGGACAAGAAAGACAACCCCAACTGTGGTGACCGTCGAAAAAAGTGCTTGAGTTATCAGCCCCTAGTCTGGTGGCTGCGAGGCCCTCAGAGCTCTTGTGATGGTTATCGTGCGGCGGCTGGGGTTCCCTGGCACACGCTGCCCTCTCTTGATAGCGTCGTGTTCACCGTCATTACAAGAGGCGTCATGTTGGGACCATGGAGTGACATGTCTTGACGAGAGTGGGGAAGTGTGCCGCTGCTGATAGTGATGCAGTGGAACCTCCCTTATAAAGACCTTCAAAAATCATCCAAAATGAGGTCTTATAAGGGAGGGGTCTTATAAGGGAGGTAATTTTAACACAGTGTAACCTCCCTTATAAGACCTTAAAAAATCATCCAAAATGAGGTCTTATAAGGGAGGGGTCTTATAAAGGAGGGGTCTTCTAAGGGAGGTAATTTTAATACAGTGGAACCTCCCTTATAAGACCTAAAAAAATCATCCAAAATGAGGTCTTATAAGGGAGGTAATTTTAATACTTACAAAGAAGAGCATTGTCTCAGAGAAGTAGGTCTTATGTGGGAGAGAGTCTTTTGATGGGAGGTCTTAAAAGGGAGGTTCCACTGTACTGATGGCACTTAATTGGCACCAATGATAAAAAAAGTGCAATCGTTTACACCTATTGTTGCTTAAAGGTTCTATGATCCTAGAGTTTCCATGTGTACCGGTTTGATGGGCAAAAAGGTGGGAAAGAAACATGAGAGGGTACAGTGGAACCTCCCTTTATAAGACTCCCTCCCACATAAGACCTGATTCTCTGAGACATTGCCCTTCTTTGTAAGTATTAAAATTACCTCCCTTTCAGACCCCTCCCTTATAACACCTCATTTTGGATGATTTTTGAAGGTCTTATAAGGGAGGTTCCACTGTATTTAGAAGGTGGGAGCCATATGTTTTCCTGTTCAAGAAAGAAAGCACATTAGTAGGAATGTGTTTGTGCATGTGAGTGCATGCACCTGTGCCTGAACTGTGATAGAACATGCGCCAGGGGTGCATGTGGGTGTGCCTGAAGCCTGAATTCAGGCAATTTCAATGCTGGTTCAGGCAGTGGTCTGCCTGAAGACAGGGCTCTTCTCGTGCTCTTTTTGCTCATAAATGGACCATTTTAGCAAGGGTTATGGTGTAAAGTTCAGGCCAACTCTTTGGTCGCCGCATGCACCCTTGAATTGCACACACATGATGAATGAAGACCCTTAAAGGTGGACCCTGACGGATGAGTTTTTTGCAAGAAACTCGTCGAGATCACCAGAAAGACAGCCTTTCAAGGATCGGACCACTCACTAATTTTCTCTGGTTTCCTAGAAATTAAGCAGTCAAAACGGCGATTCCTCCTTGGCGGAGATGCCGGAAAGAGTACCCATTTTGGATGGGGTGGGTGGAGGACACTCATTGTGGTTGAAGCGTTTTCTTTTTTTGTAGTGCAGTAAAAACAAAAAATGGAGCTATTTCCTTTGTTGTGAGCGAAAATCCTTTAGATAACCTGTATAAAATAAAAAATAAAAAGGCTTGTATTGCGAAAATTTCGTGCAAACGATTTGGCTGCCATTAGAAAAGAGACGGCACACGCCCTCTCTTTGGGTGAAAGAATTTGACTTCCAGCACCTTCGCCAAGGAGGAATCACCGATTTGACGGTTTGATTTCTAGGAAACCTGAGAGCAAAGTGAGTGTTGCAATCTCTGTAAAGGGTGTTTTCCTGGTGGTCTCGACGTGTTTCTTACAAAAACTCATCCGTCAGGGTGCCCCATTAACGTGCTATAAAGCCAGAAAGAAGTGGAAGTTAATGGTCTGTAGTGCTAAGAGTAGTGGTGGCGCGTGCATGGCTGGTCTCTGACCACCCCACTTAAACTGCTTTCTTTGTTTTACCTTTTTTTCTACTGTCTGAAGCTCATGTGTGAACTGTGCACTGCTGTTTTGTTCATTTTTAGTACATTCTGCTTTATTACTGGTCTGTTTAGAAATAGAATAACAGACTTGTGACATTTACTGTGTGAAGACCATTTCCTTTCTTGTGGGGTTCATTCTGTCTTTGATGTGAGTGGTGCCAGTGTTTGTACATATTTTGTATTAGTTTTGCTTTGAATTTGGAGGAATGTCTGGCTTGAACACTCAGTTCTCCTGGTTACAATGAATGAATGACATATCTGCTGAAACTCAGTTCAGGTGCATTCAAACGTTGATGATAATTTTGTAACTTATGATGGTACTTTGGATGATAATTTTGTAACCATGGTACAAGTTTACAGATCTCAGAGTTGTTCAGCCACATTCAAAAGTTGACGATATTTTTGTGACTATGGTACTTTTGATGATAATTTTGTAACTATGGTACTTTTGATGATAATTTTGTAACTATGGTACGTTTGATGATAATTTCTTGTACTTACAAATCTCAGAGAGCTGTTCACTTGCATTCAAATATTTGACGACAATTTTGTAACTATGGTACCTACAGATCTCTGAGCTGTTCAACTGCATTCAAAAGTTGATGATAATTTTGTAAGCCATGACCCCCCCCGTGGGGATACTGGGGGGTCTTTTGTATAAATAGTTCCCCCACCTTCTGGAAGTTCTGTGCTTGTATCTTCCTCTAATCTGTCACTCTCTTTGACTCTGCCTTTCCCCTTTGCTTACTGTCATCTACTATCTTTCTGCCTTTCCGACGCATTCTCCTGCCTTTTTTTAAGAACCACTTTCAAAAAGATTTCCTCCAGCCGAAGACGGACATGCTGGGCCTAATTATTTCTTACTTAGGCGCATAATGGCAGCATGATGCATCTGTGCTCATAAATGATAGGAAGCTGTCTGAGCGATCGAAGAAGAAGAAGAAGAAGAAGCAAGCCATGATACTTACAGATCTCAACGGCACTGCATTCAAAAGTTCATAATTTGGTAACATTTTTTTTGGGTATGGTACTTACAGATCTCAGAGCTGTTCAGCTGCATTCGAGAAGCTACCCGCGACCTTCATCTTGCTGCAGCCGCCGCCGCCTCTTCGTCCAGTGCCATGGGCGAGGGCAGCGACCTGTCGGAGAACGACAAAGCCACCTTCGAGATCCGCTACCTGGGGCGGGCCAAGGTGCAGTGCCGCAAGCTGTCCTCGGAGGCCGTGGACGCCCTGGCTGAGCGGCTGGTGGCCTGGGAGGAGACCCTCAGGATGAGGCAGCTGCAGGAGAAGGACCGGCGCCAGAGGCACGCCAGTGGAGCCAGCATCAAGGTGGGTGTGGAGGTCCGTGTGGCCTGGGAGCAGACCCTCAGCATGAGGCAGCTGCAGGAGAAGGACCGGCGTCAGAGGCACGCCAGTGGAGCCAGCATCAAGGTGGGTGTGCAGGTCTGTGTGGCCTGGGAGCAGACCCTCAGCATGAGGCAGCTGCAGGAGAAGGACCGGCGTCAGAGGCACGCCAGTGGAGCCAGCATCAAGGTGGGTGTGCAGGTCTGTGTGGCCTGGGAGCAGACCCTCAGCATGAGGCAGCTGCAGGAGAAGGACCGGCGTCAGAGGCACGCCAGTGGAGCCAGCATCAAGGTGGGTGTGCAGGTCTGTGTGGCCTGGGAGCAGACCCTCAGCATGAGGCAGCTGCAGGAGAAGGACCGGCGTCAGAGGCACGCCAGTGGAGCCAGCATCAAGGTGGGTGTGCAGGTCTGTGTGGCCTGGGAGCAGACCCTCAGCATGAGGCAGCTGCAGGAGAAGGACCGGCGCCAGAGGCACGCCAGTGGAGCCAGCATCAAGGTGGGTGTGCAGGTCTGTGTGGCCTGGGAGCAGACCCTCAGCATGAGGCAGCTGCAGGAGAAGGACCGGCGTCAGAGGCACGCCAGTGGAGCCAGCATCAAGGTGGGTGTGGAGGTCTGTGTGGCCTGGGAGGAGACCCTCAGGATGAGGCATCAGCATCAAGGTGGGTGTGGAGGTCCGTGTGACACTGGTGGCCTGGGAGCAGACCCTCAGGATGAGGCAGCTGCAGGAGAAGGACCAGTGCCAGAGGCACGCCAGTGGAGCCAGCATCAAGGTGGGTGTGGAGGTCCCTGTGACACTGGTGGCCTGGGAGCAGACCCTCAGGATGAGGCATCTGCAGGAGAAGGACCGGCGCCAGAGGGGGCCAGCAAAATTATACACATCCCTTCCTTCATCAGTCACACAAAAAAATCGCATGCAAAAAAAAAAAGAAAAAAAAGTGGGTGGCGCGCCTCTGGCTACGACGTGTGGGAGCAACCCGAATTTCACAGAGATGCCTCTGTGACTATAAAGTACCTAATACCTAAAAAAAATAATACCTACTACCTATTTATTATTGTTTCTCAAAGTACACACATTAACACCATTTTTTCTTTCAAGCTTTCAAAACCCAACGTTTTTTTCTTCAGGAATGAAAGGAAATGACATTATGCAAAACTTTTACTGGTACAGGTAAACATTGATCGAAAAAAAGGGACAAAATCGAGTGAATGAGAAACACAATATGCACGAACTAAGGTAGCTGAACAGAAGTCATTAACTTAAAATAGAGGGAGAACATTGCACACACAAATTCATATATGAACGTTCACCGCGCCCCCCCCCCCCCCCAACACACCTATTTATTATTATCATTATTATTGTTGTTTCCAGAGTCTGCCGGCCTCGCTGGACGAAGAGGTGAGCATCATGGAGAACAACCTGGGCGACCAGCTGGACCGGCTGCGGCGCGGGGCGAACATGGCCGCCTCCCACGCGAGCCACCTCCACGACGAGAGCCCCGACAGCTCCGCGGACGACCTGCTCAGCGGGGGAGAGTCGAGCTCCTCAGAGAACATCCTGGTGGACGATCACCCCCTCCACCTCCACCAGCAGCGGCATCAGCAGCAGCAGCATCGTCAGCAGCAGCAGAGACAGCCGATGCCTCCCCAGGCTCAGCTAGGGCATCATCATCACAGCTTCCACAGTGTCACCCTGGATGTGAGTGTGAGGCTTCCCCCCCCCACCCCATGGGGATACCGGGGGGTGGGGGGGGTCTTTTGTATAAATAGTTCCCCCACCTTCTGGAAGTTCTGTGCTTGTAACTTCCTCTAATCTGTTGCTCTCTTTGACTCTGTCTTTTCCCTTTGCTTGCTGTCATCTATTATGTTTCTGCCTTGTCGGTCCATTCACCTGCCTTTTTTCAAGAAACATTCAAAAATATTTCCTCCAGCCGAAATCGGACTTGCTGGGCCTAACTATTTCTTAGTTAGGTGCATAACAGCAGCATGACGCATCTGCGCTCATAATTGACAGGAAACTGTCTGAGCGATCGAAGAAGAAGAAGAAGAAGTGTGAGGCTTTATACTGAAAATTCTCTGCCCCTGTCTCGTTCACTGAGACGTGTGCGCCACCTGCATAAGATTATCGCCCTTGCCTGTCAACGAAGTAGTAGTATATATAGCCACAGAAATCAACCTTGCCCTCTGCCCCTGTCTCGTGCACCGAGATGTGTGCGCCACCTACATAAGATTATCACCCTTGCCTGTCAACGAAGTAGTAGTATATATAGCCACAGAAGATCCTCTGACCCTGACTCGTGCACTGAGATGTGTGCGCCACCTGCGTAAGATTATCGTCCCTTGCCTGTCAACGAAGTAGTAGTATATATAGCCACAGAAGGACTCGTCACTTGGTGGCATGGTCAACTCAGTGCTAAGATTATTGCCCTTTCGTGTCGTCAAGATGTAGTATAAAGGCTCATTACTTGTGTCCATTATGTTCTTCTACTTCTTTGATTGCTCAGACAAGTTTCCTATCACATGAGCACAGATGCGCCATCCATGGCTGTCGTTATGCGCATAATTAAGTAATAGTTAGGCCCAGCGTGTCCGTCTTCGGCTGGAGAAAATCTTTGTAAAAGACCTGCTACACTACATACGATCTGATCTCGATGCGATGCGATTGTGACGAGATTCACGTGAAATACTTCCGTCTTGAAAATAATTCTGCTATTTTCGCTCACTATTCTCAAGTAGACCCAATACATGAATCGTGACTTGCATCGTCACAATCGCATCACAATGAAAGCGAATCATATGTAGTGTAGCATGCCTTTAACCCTTTTGCCGCCAGCCATTTTTTAGCCAAACATTTCCATTAAACTTACATGGATAGAGAAAAGATTTTTGTTTGAAATATTGGGGATTCTTCTGTGATATATTTGAAATAAGGCCTATCCTTACCTCTCAAAATTAAGAACCCAAGATCATTGGATAACAGACCCTCATTTCAAGATTTTTAATGACATGGGTGTTCAATCACAGTGGTGCAAAAATGCGACATTGGCGGTGAAAGGGTTAAGAGTTTGGGGGAAAAAAGGCAGGAGAATTGACCAATAAGGCAGAAAGATTGTAGATGACAGTAAGCAAAGGGAAAAGGCAGAGTCAAAGAGAGTGACAGATTAGAGTAAGTTACAAGCACACAACTTCGAGATGGTGGGGAACCAAAGGCACTGTAATTGCAGACCTGCCTACCCATACGATTTTTCCATATTTTGTACACGATTTTGAGCCCCAGTACGGTAAATGGAAAATTAATACAGCAAAAATTTGAACTTAAGGTCTTCTAAGATCGGTCAAAATCGAGTGTTTTTCGTCATTTCGCATGGCGGTTTAATGTTCTGTAATGTTCTGTTTTTGGGTCTCCTTGCAAAATACGGAATTGTGAGAAAAAGTACAGAATTTTATTTCGTGGAGTACCTAAAAAAGAAATTGGGGGTGGGCAGGTCTGTAATTGTAGTGTTAGTTGGCAATCGTAAGAACTGTTGGCTTTAAAGTGTAACATCCTGAAAACCTGTCCTGAAATGCCTTAGAACGTGCACGCATTAGACACGGAAACCTCATGCGCTTATCTATAAACGAGTAAAAGGAAGAAACAAAAATAAGTGCATGCGCTTAGTCCGCCTAACAAAGACGATTTTCTGGAAAAAACTAGGGGAGAGCACTTCGTGAAAATTAGAGTTGATTACCTCGACTTACTCGGTCAAAATCATAGCAACCATGGCAGCGAAGCTTGAAACTGCAGGATGCGAGTCAGCGACTTGAAAACATTATTTACAAAAATGAGGGGCGGCCAGTAGCCACAAACTGATAAAACTTGCAAACTGTGACGTAAATATAAATGACATCAATTTTAGAACGACGCACACTGCGTTCTGCATGCTGTGTGTCTCCTCAAGCCCATGAGGCGAGGGCTGGGGATCTACCTGATGGTAAAGTAACTTCCCCTGTTTGACCAATTGAATTAGGCAAGATCATTCCTACACACCATGAAATTACTTCCCTTAATTGGAATTGTTCGGAAATAATAGGGAGTAATTTCATGGTGTGTGGGAGTGATCTTGCCTTATTCAATCGGTCAAACAGGGGAAGTCACTCGACCTTCAGCTCTTTTTGCCTATCGACTCGTGTGTTTGAGCAGACATACAGCACTTAGAACACTGTGTGTCATTCTAAAAATGTATGTCATTTATATTTTTACGTCACATTTTGCAAGTTTTATCAGTTTGTGGCTACTGGCCACCCCTAA
>CM065692.1:9138086-9143086 GCA_017654935.2 Phymorhynchus buccinoides
AAATTATCTGCAACATTGTGAATTCCTCTGTGGCATGTATAAAATTAGGCCTATCCTTACCTCCCAAAATTAAGAAAATAGAGTCTTCGGATAACAGGCCCTGATTTGATGCCTTTTAGTGACATTGTGGTGCATAAATGCGACATTGGCGGTGAAAGGGTTAAGCTTGTGCTCGTTCTCATTTGTTTATGCTGCTGCTTTACCATGTGATTCTCGATAAAAAAATTTGTTTAAACCAAATCTTTTTTGTTTCTTTGTCCTCTTCTCTGTCCCTTTCTCTGTGCCTGTCTGTCTGTCTGTCCCTCTTCACGTTTTGAATAACAATGGATCCTGTCTATTAACCCCTCGACTGCCAGAGAAAATTAACGAAAAAATCCATTGTACAAATCATGCAGTGAAAAAGACAACTGATAGAGCCAATCTGGCAAAATGGTCCGGGGATATAACTCTCTTGACTGTGCTAGAGCACAAGCCAGCATATCAGAGTTATTCCTCTTCATGTGATGACGTCATCAGTGATGTCATCAAGTCAGTGCGTGATGACAGTCAAGGGGTTAAAGACCCGCTATGCCGATGTGTATTTTCCCTCTCTTGCTCGGAAGATTTCTCAACTCTTTCGTTCCTGAGAACCGCTTTTGAGGTTGAATGGGAGCAACTGCAGATTCCTAGCTTTATAGAGCTCTCTATCTCCCTATTCCTGGGTTTCCAGAGAGAGTAAAACTGTATAAAGGGGTGTTATGTTATTGCAAATATGCGGCATGTTTTCAGCAGCCTGTTTCTCTTTCATAAACAATACTTGCCCCAGTAAGAAAAGGGGAAAAAACCCTAGTCAATATACAGAAAACAGAATTGAGTTACCTTGTCTAGTTTTGATTGTACAGCAATTTGAAGTTTGACATTCGAGATGGATCATTTGCAGAAACTGGACATAGAAGACAGAATTAAAAAATGTAAACTTTGGACACAGAAAAGTTTTGTAAACGTTTTAGCTGTACCTTTTTATCTCATGTTAGTTTTAAAACTTATTTTCCAGATAAGAGATAATAAAAATCTCGAAAGCTTGAAAGCATTGGTGTTTTGTGGATTTTTTGAAATCAGAATTAAAAAAATGTTACTGTTTGTTTCTATCGACTTGATTTGAAAAAATAATCAAACAAAGAAATCATTCAAAATTTTCTTTCGTGTTGTGGATACTGGTAGAACACATAGAAATAGACATAAATGAACCCTAAACATATAATTGGTATTTTGGGGGGTTGTTGACTGTTTTGGGGCTTTTGCTTAAAAACATTTTGAGCGACCCATGTCTGTTTTCTCTATGCATCATCACAAATGTTGTTGGTTTTTCTCCTCTCCAGATGAACTTGCTGGATGACCGTCAGAGGTTTGTGCTGTTCGAGGGTCTGAGGAACAAGGCCAAGAAGAGCCTGGCTCACTCCTTCGAAAACCTCATCAGGGTGAGTAGCATGTGTGTGGGGTGGGGGTGGGGTGGGGTGTGTGTGTGTGTGGGGTTGTGTATGTGTGTGTGTGTGTGTGTGTGTGTTGTGTGTGTGTGTGGGGGGGTGTGTGTGTGTGTGTGTGGGTGTGTGTTGTGGGTGTGTGGGTGTGTGTGTGGGGGGGTGTGTGGGTGTGGGGGTGTGTGTGTTGTGTGTGTTTGTGTGTTGTGTGTGTGTGTGTGTGTGTGTGGTGACGGGTGTGTGTGTGTGTGTATGTGTGAGTGTGCGTGTGTGCGTGCGTGCATGTGTGTGTGTTGTGTGTGTGTGTGTGTGTGTGTTTGCAAAGGCCAAGAAGAGCCTGGCACACTCCTTCGAAAGCCTTAGTGTTTGTATCTAGACTGTGTGCGTGTGTGTGCGCACACTCATGCATGTCCGTCTGGCCAAGAATAAAACAAACATGTGTGTTTGCAAAGGCCAAGAAGAGCCTGGCACACTCCTTCAAAAACCTCATTGCTTGTATCTAGACTGTGTGTGTGTGTGCGTGTGTGTGCTGTGCGCGCACACTCATGCATGTCTGTGTGGCCAAGCATAAAAACAAAAATGTTTCTGTGATATTGGGGCCTGGCTTCTGTGTGTGTGTGTGTGTGTGTGTGTGTGTGTGTGTGTGTGTGTGTATTTTGGTATTTGGTACTTTATAGCCACAGAGGTGTTTGTGTGAAATTCGGGTTGCTCCCACCTGGAGAGTGCATCGCAGCCAGAGGCGCACCACCCCCCCCCTTTTTTTTTTGGCATGCAATTTTTGCGTGACTGGTGAGGAAGGAAAAGGGAGGGAGGGGGGGAGGGGGGGGGGGGTGAATTTTGACCAAATGACAACTTTTTCGTTGCCACTGGGTTTAACGTGTGCTAAGTGCATGGGCACATGGGACCTCGGCTTATCGTCTTATCCACCGCTTGTTTTACGCCAGGGTCCGGATAGCAAGGAACAGGAAGAGGTAAGAGAAAGACAATGGAAGAAAGGGATGACGCTATTATGCTACTACTGGACACATTGCCTAGTTTTGTTCTGACTCAGACTCAATGAAATTAAAAAACAACAACAACATACTTGGGAAATTTTCGGCCGCCTTACTGCTGGCCTTTGTCAACCCAGACTGAGCTGGGTATCTTGGAGTTGGGGCTGTTGTTTTTGCCTCCTGAGTTGTCAGGCGCGCCACCCTTTTTTTTTTATGCATGCAATTTTTGTGTGACTGATGTGGAAGGGGGGGAGGGGTAATTTGTGTCTAAATTACAACTTTTGCGTTGCCACTGGGTTTAACGTGTGCTTTGTGCATGGGCACACAGGACCTCGGTTTATCGTCTCATCCGAAAGCCTCCACGTTCAGACCGTAAGGCCTAGTGCAAAGTGAGAAGAAGAAAAAACCTGTACCCAGGTTCGAACTCGGGTTTACTTGACACAAGGCGAACGCGTTGCCTCTGTGCCACTCTACACCTAAAGAGCTGGCTTGATTGAAGTTCAGTATGCTGTTGTAGATACCCAGCTCCAAGATGCCCGGCTCAGTTTTTGGGTTGACAAAAGGCCAGCTGTAAGCTGGCCGAACATTTCCCCAAGTATGTATTTTTTAATTTTTTATTTTCATTGACTCCGAGTCGGAACGAAACTAAGAATGGATTCACCAGAGTCGGAAAGTGTTTTTCGCTCAGATATATACACATTGTTTGTGGCTGTGTTGTCGTGCACTGCTGTGCTGTGAGTGTACACCAATAAAAAAAATCTGCTGCATTCTTAACCATCGATAATACTATGCTAACTTTTAAGGTGGGTGAATAGTGTGAGTGTGAATTTGTTTTTTCTTCTTCTACTTCTTCGATTTCCTGTCAATTATGAGCACATATGCGTCATGCTGCCGTTATGCGCCTAACTAAGAAATAGTTAGGCCCAACATGTCCGACTTCGGCTGGAGGAAATGTTCTTGAAAGTGTTTCGTGAAAAAAAGGCAGGAGAAAGGCAGAAAGATAGTAGATGACAGGAAGCAAAGGGAAAAGGCAGAGTCAAAAAGAGTGACAGATTAGAGGAAGTTACAGAGTCCAGCACAGAACTTCCAGAAGGTGGGGGAACTATTGATACAAAAGACCCCCCTGGGGGGAATTTGTTTTTTTTAACCGATTATTTGTTTAATTCATGTCTCCTCCAGCTATTCTTGAGCCCCAAAAATGCTGTCAAACGTGTTCTGGCTCCAAAGGCAAAGAAAAGCTGGTCTGCAATACTGTGACCACCCCCCCCCCCCCCTCTTCTTCTCCCCCCATGGCACACCAAGACACCAAGACACAAACAATAGTTCTCCAGCTTTACTTGAGAACTCACAAAGATGGTTGTCTCTGTTCTCTGATTGTTGCTGTGGTTAGGATAACAAAATGTTCTAAGTGTAGTTATTGTTTATAGACCATTTACACACAATCATACAAACACAGACCCATACGCACCCAGCACGCACACATGCATGCACGCACGCACGCACACATACACACGCACACACACACATACACACACACACACACAGGATGTGAAAAAGCTTTATCAAGCTTATTATTTTATCGTCACTAAAGATCATTTTTGACTTGACACACACACACACACACACACACACACACACACACACACACACACACACACACACACACCACACACACACACACACACACACACACACACACACACACACTGAACACAGCACACACACACACACACACACACACCACACACACACACACACACACATACACACACACACACACATGCTCACACAACACGCACACACACACATGCTCACAGATACATATAATGGCAATAATATCAGTTTTGTAAAACGGATAACAGAACAGGATTTTAGTTATAAAAACTGAATTTGCTAAGTGTTGCCAAACAGGCAAGGCTCCACAGTTGTAACAGTCGAAGGATCAGAAAGGTTGAAAATAATGACCGTTTCCCTTTAGAAAACGAGTGAAAATAGCTTATTTTTTAAAGGTTGCAATTCGTCCCATGAAACGCATGTTCTATGCAAAACCTTGTGGAGCAGAAGTTCATCTAGAGGAGGAGAAAATATTATTATTAGGTATTAGGTACTTTATAGTCGTAGAGGCTTCTCTGTGAAATTCGGGTTGCTCCCACCTGGAGAGTGTGCCACCCATTTAAAAAAAAAAAAAAATTTGGCATGCCATTTTTGTCTGACTGATGACTGAAGGAAAGGGTGGTTGGGTTAAATTTTGACCAAATGACAACTTTTTCGTTGCCACTGGGTTTAATGTGTGCTAAGTGCATGGGCACATGGGACCGCGGTTTATCGTCTCATCCGAAAGACTCCATGCTCAGACCGTAAGGCCTAGTGCAGAGTGAGAGGAAAAATCCCCTGTATCCTTAACATCCCTCGACCTGGTGTAGATAGTGGGTCGATCCTGGAGGTAGTGCAATACCAGGAAAGTCCCGTATATGGGACATTTGTATATGTACCGATAGTGGGTTGATCCTGGAGGTACTGCAATACCAGGAAAGTCCTGTATATAGGACAT